>CM036905.1:108944946-109610223 GCA_020800305.1 Porphyrio hochstetteri | reverse complement strand
ACAGGAATGAGAGCTTCAAGGACATTATTTGATGCACCAACTAGCATAAATATCAATGTCAGAAAGAAGTGAGCAGCTTTGGAAAACCCTTTTATATGCCTTTTCCTTTGGGTCTTTCTGAGGGGAAGACTCAGAAGGAGAAGTATTTCCTTGGCCTTTGTGAGTAGAGTTGCTTAGACAAGCACCAAGCACGCACAGAACAGTGCCCCCAAAATAAAGCAGCTAGCACAGCCAGAATGACCAGTAGACTGAAGTCCAGCCACTGCATCATGTTGCTGAAGAGTTTTTCTAACAGTTTTCTGGACACAGGCAGCACCCAAAAGACTGCTTACTTGGCTTTTTTCTTCGCTTTCTTCATTTTCTTTTCCAATTTCTTCTGAAGTTCCTCTTCAGAAAGGACAGAGAACACTTCCAGAACAGAATCTGTTCCCTAGAGACAGAGCAAATCAAAGGCACTGAAAGCCCTGGCTGCCCCTTACAGACATTACCCAATGTCTCCAACAGCCTCCTGTACAGCTCAACAGCAGAGCCCCCCAGTACTTACATGGCAGGCCAAAACCTTGCCCGTCCGGTCTGTGGCAAGAGTAACGACTCGGTCTCTCCCTTCCCGCATGATGGATCCAACTTTGCTGCATTTCACAAGGCGCTACAGGGAAAGAAGGAGGAGAACTTTGGTCTGGAAGGTCAAGTGATCTCCTCAAGCAAGCTCAGAAACTACTGGCAAGTGAAGAGGAGAGGGAGGAATAAACCTACAGGGTTCTGGTAGAACAGGCACCAAGGACAATGTAGGAACAAAACAAGCATTCGTCTCAGCTCCAGGCTTATCTCCTTATGTTTTGTTGCATTTTAGCTGAAAATCATCATTGACTGTCTCAGAGGCACCATAACAACTTTAATGGCAAGCCATCATCATTTAAGAGGCAGAGATGAATTTTTATGCTACAAAGGCAGCAGAGCTCAGTTCCTCTGTCAGAACAGGCAGAGAAAATGAGAACAGAGAGTCTTAAATGAGTGGTTGAAGTTGGAAGAGTATTTAACAAGGCCATGTATCTACTATCATCACTACAAGCAACCTGAAACCTGAACAGGAGCCTAGAAAGTTCCACTGGAAAGACAGGCTCAGTGGAGTATCCATCAGCAACACTTGCTACGCCCCCCTCTTACTCCTTCTCTCTTACAAAGGCAAAGAAAAAGTTTTCAGTGGAGAATAACAAGTGTACATGTTTTGGCTGATGTTCTACAGGTAGATGGGGAAGCAACTGCTGCTGAGGAAGATGTTATGAAGCAAGACACGAATTACCACATTCCCCCAACAGCCGAAATATGACAGTTGGGGTACAAACGCAATACAGAGGAGCGACACGTGTGACTCAGAACCCTGCTGACTCTGCAAGCAGCACCATGCAAATGGGGTTTGATACAACAGCCCACAGACAGCACGGAAAACTGGGCTTACTTCCTCAGGATGCTCATCCAACTCCAGGGTCTCATCCTCTTCAGTGTTTTCTTCTGCTCCAGGTGAAGCAGCTTTGCTTTTCTTGGATTCTGGCTCATCAGGGTCTTTTGCCTGTTCATGGACAAAAGCCCAGAAGGAATACCTTAAACCACTAGAGCTCCAGTATTCCAGTTCCCATCTCATTTACACTCCCAATTCCCGGAAAAAAGTGGTTAGTGTACAACACAACAAAGAAGTGGCCCACAGCAGCCTGTAGGCACCAAACACTCCATGTCCTCCTGGCTTATCTACCCAGCCAGAAGGCAGGAAGATCTGACACACTCTGGAAGCCTTGCTCTGGAAGTGCTCACAGCTTCACTTGAAAGCTCAAAACACAGAAAACACCAAAGTCTGTCCCACGATCAGCTTCTGGACCCTTCAGACAGCAAAGACATTCCTTTGGCTCTGATTCCCACGATGTCAGTCAGATTTAACATGTTTCAGTCCCTCCTTAGCCCAAAGACTGGCAGGAGAGCAAGGGGTTACCTCCTTGATGTAAGCGATATCCCACACCCGCAGCTCGCTGTCAGCGCTCCCAGTGATCAGCCGCTTCTCTTCGGATATCAAGGCCATCCCCCAAACCTGCCCAGAGGCACAACGTCAGGAACTGCCTTATGGCTCCTTTAACGATCAGAACAGCAGCAGAGCATCTTTAATTCATTTCTTTAAACCCCAAGCTAGAGGAGACTGGATCTAGCCAGGACCTCATCCAGGGACACCTGTACTGGAACTGTCACCCACTGCATGTTGATGTCAGCTCCTGGAAAGTTTGGAAGTTTCTCATTTGCTCACCCCTAAAGCCTAATGACAAGCAAAATACATCATAGTGCCAGTTTATAACTCCAGAGAGCAGGGAAAGCACAAACTGAGCCATGACATATAATCCAAAGTCCCCCCACACCAACAGCTCCTGCACAACCCCCTTACCTCAGTACGGTGTCCAACCAGAGTTTTGAAGCAGTGCTGGGTGTCCAAATCCCACCATTTCACCAATGTGTCTTTGCCACTGGAACAAAGAACAACTCAAGACATGAGGAAAGACTTCCAGAGCCCACGTGCTTAGAAAAGTGGAAATACAAAAAGAATCTAAAACATGGCACAGATATCACAGAGCAGCTGCTCAGGCACTGAATTCTGCAAGCTATGAAAGGACAAAGCACAGCAACACAAAGGTGCTGCAAAAAGGTATCTGCAAGGCACCAAAAACTGCTTCCTCCTCTGCATTCAGCCCCAGTGCCACACAACCTCCTTCCTCAATTATTTAGGGTGAGAACAATACTCTTTACTGAGGATGAGAACAATAAGTGCAAAGTGCTGGTCAACTCTAAAGCTGCCCTTAAACTCCCTCTCCACATTCTGAACCTGCATGACGCTGGTGCATTGACCAGGCTACAAAAGCAGATTCCTTCATTTTGAGCAGTGCTCCACCTGGCAGAACTATGGCCCTTATCTGGACCCATGAGCCTTTCGTTATATTTTCCCTCCCCCCCACCCCCCTTCCCCGTGCAGTTGAGAAGTGATAGAGGCTTTGGTGGGCACCTCATCTCCAGCCTGGGTCAACCCACCACAAGCACCTGAGAAAAACAATTTGAACAATTATGTATTTTTTGTAACTTTTTTAGGACCTATTTTCCTCCATATAAAACTTGTCCAACTACTGAGCTCCTTCAGGACAAAAAAAAAAAAAGAAAATCTGGTTACAAGTGATGTTTATTGATAATCCATCTTTGATGTAATATAGGATCCAAAGGTACTTGTAAACTGGACATATGAAAACACCACCAAACATTCTGCATGCAAAGCACTGCAGTAAGCTGCTTGGGTAAAGAACAATCTAAAGTAAGGAAGCAAAACTTTACATCTCCAGAAAAAAAAAGGTAACATCTCATAAGTGTTAATAAAAAAAAAGGGAAAAAAGAAAAAGAGTATGTCTTTACCTCAGTTTAGCTACTGAGAGAATTAAGAAGCATTTCTAAAGCTGACCTGCAGAGACTTGTATTGAATCAGGCATCCCCTACCAAACCAACAAAATACCACTTTTCCCATTTGAAATAAAGCAGAAGAAACTTACTCTCATTTTACACTGAGCTTATTAGATGACATATAATAAAGAAAATCAACAGATATTAAATCATAAAATCATCGAATCTTTAATGTTGGAAAAGACCACTAAGATCATCAAGTCCGCCTGACCAATGCTCACACTGTCAACTAAACCATGTCCTGGAGTGCCATGTCTACACGTTTTTTGAACACCCCCAGGGATGGTGACCTCTGGACAGCCTGTTCCAATGCCTGACCACTTTTCAGTGACAAAATTTTCCCTAATATAGAATCTAAGCTTCCCCTGATGTGCAAAAACTTCCAATTTAAGTATCTCTTTTTATGCAAGATTTTGTGTTTAATTGTCACACACAGAACTTGAAGCATCAGGGCAATTTGGGCAAAAATCTGAAAGGGTTGGGTGAGCTACAGGTCTCAAGAAATATGTAAATGGATAAGCAAGGTGTACACCTGGAGCCATGCAGCAAAATTTGTGGAAAACTTTCTCATGATTGTCAGAAAGTATTTAAAAGTTCTTTAAGGGTAAGCTGACATTAATCCTGTTACTGTAATTAATATGTGCCAACTCACACAGCACTTACCCACCATTCTCAAAATTAATTTCCAAAGACTAACCAGCTGCACCCTTCTTCTGTCAACCATTTATTACCAAAGGGATCCAGTCAACTCACAGCTCACGTCAAACAACTAACCATCCCAAAATAATCCCACAATAATATATCACCTTAAATTAATTCCTATAATTATGGTATACTAGGAAGAAATTTTTCTGCCACACTGCTGTGTGAATTACACCTGCAGAAGGTAGGTCTTTGTAATTCCTGAAGATCAAGAGCAAAAAGGTTACATACTTAGTGAATACATTATCACTACTGTTTGTTACAGTAACTCTAAATTGCCATATTACCAGCAAGGTAAACCCTTTCCCAAACCCCAATTTTCTGGATAGCTGTTTCCATTCTGTTTAATGTATCAGGATTCAGGCACCACCCTTCTGAAATACACAGCCAAGACAAAACCACATGCGCTGGTGGGCCTGAGAGGAGAAGGAAATGGCTGCAGCACCTAGGATGTCTAAGTTGCAAGTAAAATCATAGCTGCTTTCCTGATCGACTGCTGCAGTTAGCCTGGCTCACCTGGTGACCAACAGGTTCTTCTCCTTCAAGAAAAGGACTTGAGTGACAGCATCCTTGTGTCCTTTCAGCCGGTACAGACCGCTCTCATTGATGACATCCCACACGATGACATCTGTATCCTGGAACAGACAGAGTGTCTCAAAGGGACTGGGATTTGTCTTTGCAAAACGTCCACCTGTGCTACTGGACTGGAAAGATTACCCACTGCCCCAGAACATGCTTTCTCACTCTGAATTTGAATGCCAGGGGTGATTAACACAAATTACTTTCCTTCCCCTAGGGGTGTGTTCAGACCAATAAATGCATCCCTGACTCTAGTTGCTTTTGCTATTCCTGACCTCACAAGCTTCTGCACCTTCAGCAGCTCTGCTAGCACCCCACTCCTGCCCTGCAGCCCCCACTGCTGCTCTCCCAGCCCTGGGTTCCCCAAATCCATCACTGTCTTGCAGCCTTAATTCCTCTTGCTGCCATCCTCTGTCTATAGGCAGAGTCCATGTAAGCGATTTAAAATGCCAAACATTTTAGTGCAGGTCACCCTTCTCCAGAGGTCACCTTTAGTGCAGGTCACCCTTCTCCAGAGAGCATCTCTATGAAAGGGCTGTCCTCCAGACGTGCAACCCTCACCTTTGAGCCAGATACCAGTCGGCCACCCAGATGGTCATACTGCAGAGCTGTAACCGCAGCCTTGTGTCCATTGAAAGTGATATTTGCTTCTCCACTCAGAAGGCTGAAGACACGGATCGATCCATCTTCATACCCAACGGCCAAGTGCAGCCCATCTGGAGAGGGGCAGAGGCAGCTGACCTCCTGCTTGAGACCCTTAAGGATAAGAACCTGCAGATTTTTAGGAGACAAAATAAGTGTAACGCTGATAAATGGCATGTCAGAGCCAGATACTTACACAGCAGAAAGGATATACTCCACTCTTCTACCAAACTTCCAACTGAGCACTTCTACCACTTTAGAGATTCGTTTTTCAGCTTCCTGCGCTGAATACAGCATCATCAGACCTGCTCTACAACACAGACAGCAGCTAGGAGGGAATTTCTCATAATCAAAGAGGAAACTGGTGCAGAATAAGGCCTGGAACTCAGAAGCCCGAATTTCTGCCTCTGTGTTTTAAGTGCCACAGGGCAAGGAACGCTGTTGCAGCACGAAGCCTGGAAGCTGCTTCCTGACACATCCGCTCTCACTCAGCCTTTCTCAGGTGCAGGACAGAGACGCTTTTTCACGGGCTGGACAAGAACCTGACAATGGTAAAAGCATCTCCAAAACATGCCAGCAGCCACCAATCTGGGGCCCACAGAGCAAACCCTGAGTTCGGCTGGCAGCGGGCAGCACTGCTCATCATGACTTCAGGCTCTGTCAGACGGACACACGCGGCATGGCCCTTGGGGCTACAGCTCGCAGACACCCCATGAGACACAACCGCCGCACGGGAAGCCCGGCTCGAACCACCAGCTCCGCATCACCCCTGTTGCACCCCAGAACCCTGCGGCGGAGCCGCTGCCGATTACCAGGTACACGGGGAACGGCTTTCCCAGCCCCCGTGGCCGCAGCGGCTCCCCCCTAACCGGGGCACCAAAGGACCAGCTGTTGGGTTCATCCAGGGCGCGCCCAGCCCCGCAGGCTCGCCCCACAAGCGAACCTCAAAGGTGGGCTCAGACTGCCCAAAAGGGGGGCGAGGAGGGGCGAGCGGTGGAGGGGGCACTAGCCCTAAACCGCAGCTCCCTGACGCTAATGCAACTTCGCCCCGGGTGCTCAGAGCGCCTCACGCTACGCGCCGTGCCTCCCCTCCCCCGGCCCGGCCCTCGCAGCCCCCGCGGGAGTTGCCCGGGAAGACCCCCCCGCTCCCACCTTCTCTCCTTTCCGCGCGTCCCACACGAAGACGTGCTCGCAGGCCGGCACGGCCACGTAGCGACCCCGCTCGCCGCGCAAAGCCACGAACGCCGCGCTGCCCCTGGCGCTGGCCACCAGCCCGAAGAGCGCGGCCGGCCCGTAGCGGAGGTACTGCCGAGTCAGGCCCATGGCAGCGCCGAGGGGCGGGCCGGGCCGGGCTACCGGGAGAAGCGGAGGAAGGCGCCGAACGAGCCCCCGGCCGCTGCCCCGGCCGCCACACGTGCTTCCCCCGCGGGCCGGAAGCGCCGCGGATGGAGCGGGGACAGCCGCGGCCGGAAACGAGGCGATGAAGCCGGCGCCCTGGCTGCCCGCGGCCGGGCGGCAGCGGCGGGAGGGGCGGCGCTACTCCCGGAAGCGGAAGCGTGCGGCAGCCGCCCCGCTTTTCTGGGTGATGCCGCCAAGCCGGCGCCGGCCGGGACCCTCGGGGCGGGCGGGGCTGGCAGCGGCGCCGCGGTTTGCCCGTGAGTTGTTGCGCGGCCCCTCTGCGAAGGAGGCCGCTGTTGGCGGCGGCTGTGGTTCCGTGCCCATAGGGTCGGGGGGGAGGCGCCGCTGCCTGCTCCCCAGGCTGCCGGCCTCGCCCCTGCCGGTGGGCCGCGGGAGGGACGGACAGGGCCTTCCTCCCGGGCAGGCCATGGCACCCTGCCCGGGGGCTTTGGGGGCCTCGGCTGCCGCTCGCAGCGCTTTGTTGGGCCGCTGCTTGTGGGTGCGAGCTGTCACGGGCCTGTGGCGAAGGGCGCAGCGCAGGGGGGGTGCGGCAGGGAGGTTACTTAGGCGAGCGCATTCGCGCCAGCCCGCTGCGCTCCTCAGGCACCTACCCGGCAGGGTACCGCCTAGGCGGTACGCGCTGCCCCTTGAGATGCGCGGTTTGGTGCGTCCGAGCCTTGCTCCAGCAGCCCGTGTCTTCTCAGCCTTTGTCAGGCGACGGAGTTGGGGCTGCAAGGCCGGCGTTCGCGGTTACAGCTTTGCTTTCCTTTCCGCAAAACCTGCTTTGAGACGGAGGGGTTTCGTGCCCCAGGGATGGGCTGTAAGAACTAAGCTGCTGTTAAGTCGCATTTGTGGGCTTTCAGAGCTCAGTGAACAGCGAGGGCTGTGCGATTTTCGGGGAGGGAGGATGCTTTCGTTGGTTGGTTTGTAAAGGTTTTTTTCAGTGAAGGGGGTTTGAGCATTGTGGTTGTTTAGGAGGTTGCTTGGGGTTTTGGGGAGGTTTTGTGTTTGTTTGTTTGGCTTTTATTTGACCCAGGGCTAGAGCAAAATCTCTAAAGGGACAGATTATACACACCCTGACAGAAATTAGCTTGCTTTACTTAGATAAAGAAATAATAATTTTCAGAAAGGCTAAGGTCCTTTCTACACCTGAGAATCTGCCTTCAGCATTTACAAAACACAAGATCGTAAGCCAGTTGGACCAATTTAATAGAGAAGGTGTTATCATCTTGCAGCATTGGAAAGGGATTGTTACACTGCAAGTATTTGCATGCAGATAACAGAACAGAAAGAGGGAGCAGTGGAGTGGGAAATCTGCTTTTCTGTTTTCTGCTAGCTGTAATTGCACTGCAGCCTTGTGAAAGGTCTGGCTCCACAGGAATTGCTTTTAGTGAACAGCTGGTGACCTGGTTTGATTTTTTTCTTCCTTTCAAGCACCTGGAAAACTCCAGTGAGAATTGGAATTTGGCAAGTTAGCAGAGGAGAGGAGTTGTTTCCATTCCATGGATCCCCTGGGTGCTCCTTCCCAGTTTGTGGATGTTGACAGTCTGCCATGCTGGACTGATGCCTATGAGGCTAAGCAGCTGGACTGCCACCCAGATCCTGTTGAAAAAGCTCACGGTGATGTCAGGTCACCTTTTCCATACAGGAAAGACATCAATGCAAAAATCATCTTATGGTAAGTGCCATGTGGCTTCCGTGTGTTTCTCATCACTTCTCCATTTACTGCAGGATCTGGTTGCCTCATACACAGATCGCTGCTGTAGAAAAAAGCCTTCAAACCCTCTTTTCTGGGGTCAAACTTTACAGATCTGGGAAGAAAATTGTAAATCTGAAAGTTTGAGGTTTTACTACACTGTCGGTTGTAACTTGCATGTTCATAGGCTTTCCGTGCAGAAGACTGGAGCTGTGCTTCCTCTGTCATACTCTATGCTTGATATCAAAGCCTAATTAGGCACTCTGACAGAATTTTTGAAAACTTTAAGAATATACTTGCAGCCTACTGGCTTTTTTTCTTCAGTGGCTTTGTTTTGCCTTTGCTTTTCCCGTTTGGATCAGTATTTCTTTCATGCAGTTCTTGTGGCTTCCTTTGGGCTTCCCTCCCCTCTCCCTGCCCTTCTGTGTTCTGTCTACATGTTTTTCTACCAAAACCCTATTGATCAAGTACAGTGTGCCAAGGTGACTCCATCAGTTTTTCTTTCCTGCAACTTAGATACTTGACCCTGCTCTCTAGATGAGTAACTGTTAATGTGAAGAGAGAAGGATTTCTCAGGGACACAGATTCAGGGATCAGCCTGAACCTCTTTCTGGTTAATACATGCAGGAAATGGGACTGTTCATGGATTTCCTGAACTTCATTATGTAAAGAAAAGAAGTTAAAGGTTAAACATCTCTTACAGCTTGGACTTGGGTGTAATAAATGTGTGCAATCTCAACTGTCGTTTGAATCTCTCCCTGGGTGGGGGGGAAGTTTCTCATTCCTTTCCTGTGCTCTTGGTCCTAAAATCTCTAATGGCTGCTCCTGTGACAGAAAGCAGGCCAAAGCTCTGATAATTGCCTGGGGTGCATCTCTCTGCTTTGTTTATCTTCTGCATGTCTGAACCTTGAACAGCAGGATGAACACGATTGAATTGTGGGGATCACAAGTTTGGATCAGAACCAATGAAAACTTTTTCTAGCTGCAGTGTCCCTCTAGATCCAAAGTGGTCTGAGGAGGAGGAGCAGCAGCGGTGAGGTGCCCTGGGTAGTGCACACACAAACTGAAAAAAGCACTTCAAGGAAAAAAATACTGAAGTTTTGACAGTAGTACACCACAAGGGCCAACTGTCCTCTTTAAGAGAGAGTACCTGTGCCTTTGGAATGTGCTACGCTCCGTCAGTTTAACACGCTGCTTCAGACATTCTGCTAGCTACACTGCCCATGGAACTGCCTTCTATGCAAACATCACTAAGTTACTGTTGAGGCCAGGGGGTTTTTAAGGAAATGATGGGCTGCATGCAGTCTTTCTTCATCAGAGGCAACGGATGATTCTGCATGGTGAGCATGTCAGGGTACGCTGCGCTGTGTGGGCACTGGAGTCCTGGTGATGCTTTTCCTTTACCTTGGCATTTCCTTGCTTGGCAGCACTTTTCTGAGAATATCCTGCTTGCTCTTACATTTAGCCTGCAATAAAGCCTTTCCCTGTTTCCTTAGGAAAGGAAATGTAGCGTTACTGAACTGCACAGCCATAGTGAATACCAGCAATGAGTCTCTCACTGATAAGAATCCAGTATCTGAAAGTATATTCATGCATGCTGGGCCTGACCTGAGGGATGAACTCCAGAAGCTCAAAGGTAAGTGGGTGGAGACATTTTCGTGTCATTGAAATCTATTGTCCTTTCATCATGCAAAGCATCAGGATTTGGGCATAAACTAAAATCAGGATATAACTTCTTCTCCCTGTTCTACCCTGCCAGAGTCTGGTGATAATGTGAGGGTATGTGAGGATAGGTGATAGTGGAGGAAACATGTGCCAATCTAGGCTCATCTCTTTTTTGCCAGTCAGGTTACAGATATTTGAGTTGCTGAGCCCTTATTTTGTGATACAATTAATTCCCATTGTTATCTTAGAGTAGTCATCAGAGATTTTACTTGAGGGGCCAGTCTTGTGCATCATCAGATTTTGATCTCTTCAGTGTGTGTACTCTGTGAAGGGTGGGAACTGCAGTTCACTATTGCAGAAATTAAGTGGGTTCTAGTACACATTTTTTGTATCCTCTTTGAGCCTAACTAATACATACCCAGAGCCTGTCAGAAGACTGTGGCAATAATAGATGGGGTGATAAAGCACTGCATGTCTAAATAGAGTCTTAGTGACTACTTAAACTGTTCATTTTGTTTATTCTGCAAAATAAATTACTTTATTAGAAAGTTGTGGGGCTAAAAGAAGGCTGTTCTGGAAATGGATGAAGTTTGCTTTACCTAGATTCTTTATTAACAGAATTTATGACTGATAATGAGACTTATAAGTACTCGGCTTTATTTCCAGTGCCTGCTGGACGAAGAGTTTCCTTTTTTTGTGTGTGAGGAACAAAGAGTTCATGGTTATCCAAGGTCATACACAAGTTTAATATAGTTTTGAGCTAAAAGTTCACGTTTCTTGTAACTGTGGTACTGAGCTGAATTTTGAGACCCAAATGATTCCCAGTTAATACTGCTCACTTTCTTGGGTAACAGTAACAAAACGGGTAGAAGAGCCATAGAATCTTGAAGACAAACTTTCAGTAGCTTAAACTACAATAGAATAGCCATCCTCTCTTTTGATAAAATCATGTTTTGCTGATGCAGCTTGCATTTTGAGAGTAACCTGGAAGCAAAACAGGAGGAGGAGTAACAATTTCATAGGAGATGAAAAAGTCATGTTTTGGGTGGAAGCAACTGTTAAAATACAGCAAACGTTGTAGGATGATTAAGACCCTGAGAGGTACACTAGAGCTCTTCTGAAATGAACTTGAGTTCCTTACACGCACTGTGAGGTGAGAAGAGAGGGGCAACACTCCAGGAATCCTCAAAACTTGACATCTGTCAGCCCTGTAGGGAGCTATCTGCAGGAGTCAGGCTTAGCTTCTTAAATTCCCTTTTACCATACTGGGATATGTGTAGTTCTGCATCCTTTGCCCCTGTGATGAGGCTGATGTCTTCTCTCTGATGTATTCTGTGGGTTCTCTTTAACTCTGTGACCAGAGCTCTTCAGAAACCAGTTTTCCTGTGACTCTGCTGGCGTGTTGTGTGGGGGAGGGGAGAGACGCCGGGTTACAGCTTCAGCGCTTGTGCGCTGTGAGCGTGTTCGTCGTGGGAGCAGAAGCAGCAGAGAGATTAGTTGAAGTAGCTTATCATTTTGTCACCTCTGCCTCCTTTTTACTCTCTCTCCCATTTAACCTTGAACTGTTTCCATAGGAGAGTGTTCTCTGGGAACGAGTGAGAATGCATTGCTGTTGCTCTAAAGCTGCAAAACGGGTGCAGTGGAGACTTTGAGTTCTCTCCTGCTTTATTCCTACTGCTTGGTACATATTCACATTTCACAGGCTCCAAGGAAAAACAATGATAAGTTTTAAAGCATGTGACATGCTGCCCTTTCAAAGGCCTTGGCTTTCTGCAAGGCTCAGCTAACTTGTGCCTTCCTGGGAGTCATGTAGTTTTGGTTCAACACAAATACTGCAGCCGAGGTCCAGGCTTGTAAATGGAGGGCCGTTGCTGTATGCTTGTTTGTCAAACTATACTTGTTGCAGTCTCATAAAGACCTTCTGTAAAGCCAATGCATAGTGGTCTTCCAGCTCCAGTGAAGCTTTTTCTCTGCTGCACACTTTATGTGGAGGATTCAGACTTTACAATTTGAATTTGTAGAGAAAAGCTGTTCCAGTGGGTGAAATCTCACCAGTTAAAAAAATAAGATCTTGACTTTGTTTCCAGCTTTGCCACGGATGTTGACCTTGTGCAGCTCACTCTACTAGCCCACCTCACTCTGTATCTTCAAATAGCAATAATGCTTGCTTCTTTTTATAGTTTTATAAATTTTGTAGAGATCTCTGAGCAGAAGGCATTGGGAAGTACTGTGGTTGAAGTGTAGTTAGAGATTATTGATGCCACATCTGGCTGTCTGAATCATAGAATCATAGAATGGTCTGGGTTGGAAGGGACCCCAAGGATCATAGAGCTCCAACCCCCCTGCCACAGGCAGGGACACCAACCTCCAGGCCTGGATCTACACTAGGCTGCCCAGGGCCCCATCCAACCTGGCCTTGAGCACCTCCAGGGACGGGGCATCCACCACCTCTCTGGGCAGCCTGTTCCAGCCCCTCACCACTCTCTCTGTAAAAAAACTTCCCCCTAATATCTAATCTAAACCTTCCTTCCTTTAGCTTTAGTCCATTCCCCCTTGTCCTGCCTTTGTCTACTCTTTTAAAAAGTTGATTCCTCTCCTGTTTGTATGCTCCCTTCGTGTACTGGAAGGCTGCAGTGAGGTCCCCCCACAGCCTTCTCTTCTCTAGGCTGAACAAGCCCAGCTCCCTCAGCCTCTCTTCATAGATGTATCCATTTCCCCACTGAATTCACAACTGTACCTTAGCCAAACTTGCTTCGTTCTTTTTCACAAGACAGTTTGTTCCAAGAACAAGCCTTTTCTTGTTCTTTTGATGTTGTGTGACTTGGATGGACCATGGAGAAAGAATAGTAACTTGACAGCTGATACATGAAGGGTTTCAGCATTACCTTCTACTTTCTCCATATTGTGCTGCCTTAGTTGCTCTCTTGAGCTGAGGTGTCTTACGAGGGTGTGCAGGAATTCAGAGCAGCGTGCTTGGTTTTATTCTGCTGTTCTATTCCTTCTGATTAGCCCAGAATAAGCAAGGTGGAAGCCTATGGAAGTTAACACTGTGGTATATTGGATCAAAAGGTTTGCAAGATGTTGTTGCCATTAAAAAGGCATGCTTTTAAAGCCTTGAGTAAGGGAGATTCTCAACCTGGGATGTCTCTTGCTATCAGATGTGCTTTTGTGCATGCTGGTAGCTCGCCTGCACAACAGAGCAGAGAGGGAGAGGTGGATGCTCCTGTTCAGTGGGCAGCTTCATGATTGACTTAAGCCAGTCTACCATGATTCTGCTGCCAGAAGGGTGGTTGCAGCTGCTTGTTCATGTCTCAGTCCTTTTCGTGGATGCTAGCAAGATACAAGAAAGGCTGGAAAGCAAATAAGGTTGAAATACTTATTGAAAATACTAATTTTCATCCAGGTCAGAAAGCTGAAGTGCAGCCTGTACAAGCAGAAGGAAGAAGGTGGAAAATGCTTGTCCTTGAGGGGAGGGAAAGAGAAACACTAGAAGCGCTTCTTCAGCTGTCCAGAACTGGAGTGGACTAGATTTGGGTGAAGAAAGGGAGAGCTAGCAGACTTTTCTTCTAGGTGCCAAAGAAGAAATAGGCTTCAAACACAGTAGCTGTTCTGGATTTTTCGTTATCAGAAACATACTGAAAAGCTGAAGGGAATGGAGGGGTCTGTGTGTGTCACTCGAGGCTCCGACAAACCAATTTCCCTTGCGAAAAAACTACATGAGTAAAATTTGAGTAGCTTGCAGGGGATAGCCAAAGAGCAATCAAGCCCAAAAGGAGGTAAAGATGTAAAGGATAGTAGAGTGCAGTAAATGATCCTGGAGTAGGTAACTGAAAGGCACTGGGAATGGTACAACGAAATGTGGTGTTTGAACTTCAGAAGTCCTGACATCTAGTCTGTCAGGAAAGCAGTGATCTCCATGAGAATCCCACTCCTGACTCGTGGACACAAAGAAACTTGCAAAACAAAGAGGACCAGTTTGTTCTGGGTGCGTAAATGAAACACATCCTTGATCCATTGATTTTTTAATAGCCTTGCCAACAGCTGGTGGGTCCAGTTAAGGAGGCTTGCAGTCCTTTTATCCAAATCTCCCCAAACCAAGTTGTTAAAGTCAGAAGGACTTGTTATTGCTGGTTGTATAGCATACTTGTACATCAGTTCTGTGCACCTTGCTAAGTCATTTCTCCTTTTGGCTCTGCATGTAGCAGAGTAAGCAGTGCAGTTCATAAACTGCAGGAAAAGCTGCCTTGTTTGTCATTGTGTGCATAGTTTTAAAATTCAGAGGAATGAGCACAGGTCTCACCTCTTCAACCTGACTTGGTGATACTAAGCAGCTGTTATGAGATAGAACACTATCTTTAATATTTAATGACTTGGAGATTATTAGGTTATTAAATATTAATATTTAAGACATCTATATATGAAGTGGAGTTGTCTGACTCTGGAGGAAATCAAGGTCTTGGGGATGCTTCCAGCTTTCTTACCATGATGTTAGTGTTTATCCTTGGTGTTTATTTTTTGCAGGGTGCAGGACAGGTGAAGCTAAACTCACCAAAGGATTTAATTTGGCTGCACGCTTCATCATTCACACCGTGGGACCCAAATACAAAAGCCGGTACCGCACAGCAGCCGAGAGCTCCCTCTACAGCTGCTACCGCAACGTTCTGCAGCTCGCAAAGTAAGCGCGCAGCTGGTGCGAGGGTTTGCCTTCCCTGGCACGGCTGGCTTAGGGACTTGGTTCTGCACGGAGGCCAAGTGGCTGTGAGTGTCTTCTCACCTGTACTGGATTTGGTGAAGGATGTAAGAACATCCATGGCTCCGTGGTATGCTTCCAGCCTTTTGTTACCTGTGCTGCAACACGGATTAAATGTGCAGGGAGATCTGAGCTGGTTCAAGTCCTGGGACAATGTAGCTAGAGCTGTACAGCCTTCAGAGACTTTGAGGAGAGGCAGCATGAATAACTGTGTTGGGCTCCCTGCTGCCAAAAGTTTTAAACAGAAGTTCAAGTTCCATGCTGCCAAAAGTTCAGGCACTGACTTCATGTATGTCTGCAGCCACATGGACATGTCCACAGGCACATCAGCTGCTGTATCAGTTCATGTGTGTGGCCTCTCTGCCTTCGTACAATAGCCACCTAAATTCTGAGTTAGGGTTCAAGGTTACTTATAAATCCACAGTTGCTGCAGATGGGTTTGTAGTTTTTCCTCTTTCATCAGTGGAATTTTCTACTTCCTCTTAGCTAACATACTATTATTTTTCATCTTTCTGCTTTCTATTTTTCTGTGTTTGGTCTTGTACTCTGTTCTTCTCATTCTATTGCTGCTGTAATGGTAGCAGTCACAAAAATTACCTGAACAAGAGCAGTGTGAGGAAAATATACTTAATTTCTTAGTGTTGGGAAGATAATTCTTGCAAGTCTGCACTCTATGTTGCAGTGCAGTAATCACTGTTTCTAGCATATGCCAGATTTGTTCTCCCTCAGAACTCACAAGCAAAGTCAGGTCTGGATTGTAACACGTTAAAAACAATTAAAAATTCTAATAATTCTGTTTACTGAATTCTGAGTGCCTTTCAGTCAGTCTGTTGTCTAGAGTAACTTTTGACACTTGTAAAACTGTCTATCAGCTCTGAGCTTACTCAAACATCTCTGAGGACTGTTGGCAAAACCTCTGCTTTACTTTTCTTAAAATGCATCTGTCTGCTTGAAGCATCCTACTGATCTTCATTTTATGTCACTTTAGGCCAGTGATTGTCTAATCATACCTAGGATTGCATAAGCCACCTTGGTCTCTGTCCAGACCTCTAAAAAAAACATGATGAGTCAGGTGGAGGAACAGAATAATATTTCCAATAAAGAGCACCTTCTTTTCCCCTCCACCTTGCTTTCCTTCCTGCATAGGATTGGCAGTATTTTGGAGAGGATTGCAGGGAGCTTGAGGGAAGAACCTCGTTCAGGATATGAGAAATTGCAGGAACAGCATAGCTGAGGTAGGAGAAACCTGAGAACACACACAAGAAGGAACAGTGTGGAATCATAAATGGTTCCTTCATTCTCTGCTTACTGGTGGTATGTGTGCATCTTGCCAGGAAGGACTCCTCCTGCACACAAACCTGAAAGAGGATTGCTGCTGCACAGAGGCAGGGAAAAAAAAGTACTGGTGTTACCTACTGTACTGACAGACATTTGTTCTCATCTGTTAGCCTGCTGTTAATTTGTTTTTGTCTTTTTCTGGATTTCAGGGAACAGGCAATGTGCTCTGTCGGATTTTGTGTCATTAACTCTCTGAAAAGATGCTACCCCTTGGAGGATGCAACCCACATAGCGCTGCGTAAGTTGTCTGGGAAGTCATGTAAACTGGATGGCAGCATTCAGCAGACCACATACCTCTGACAAACTGCTGTTGATTGGGGGAAAGCATTGGTTTAGGAGGCTGTAGTTTGTTAGACCCCATAAAAAGGGAAGGCCTTCCATGCTTGATCAGGAAGTGGAGAATAAAAACGGATGATCCTTTCTTTGTTGAGGGATTTTCAGTTAAGATCAATGGGAACCTTTGCTGGGACTTGCAGTCTTCAATATATTTATTAATAAAAAAGGTGCTGAACAGTGAAGTGAAAGAGTTTGCTGGAAATAGAAAATTGTTCAGAACAGCAAAGATGCAGCCTCACTGTTAAACAGCTGTGGACCCTGAGCAACAGTGAATTTCATCTGCCCTTGTAGTTTCCAAATGTAAAGTGATACTCTTCCCCAATGACCCACCCATCTATGCTTCTGCCTTCACATGCAAAATGATGGGCTAATCCTAGGAAGCCAAATATTGAGATTAATAGTTCCATGAAAACAACAAACCACTGGAGTTCAAAACAGCAAGTGCCCAAGACACAACAAAATGAACAGCATTATGCTGTAAATCTGTGCTTTGTCCATCCTTTAAAGCTGCGTTTTCAAATAGAATAGAGTGGAACTAGAGGTTGAGGAGGTCAACAAGAACAGGGAAAGGCAAGAAATAGCTACATAAGATAAAGTCATTTTCCAGCTGAAATACACTGAGCTTGAGGCTCATCAGTGGCCTGGAAAGGGTGAATAGGAATCGGCTATTCACTGGCTCCCAAAGTGCTACTGTGAATCAGGTTCAGAACAAACAAGGGGAAATGGTTCTTATGCTTACACCCCTTGTTTTATGGAGCTGCTTAACAAAAAGCATTATAGAAGCTAGAAGTTTTCAAACTAGTTTGGGTTCAAGAGGAAACTATATTAAAGAAAAAAAAAAAGGAAGGCTAGGCTGATGATACTTCAAGAATAAGTAAGTGCTCAGGGAAGAATATTACATGCTTGACTGTTTCTTTGTTTTCCCGTTCTCTTTTGACTTTTCCATCTCCACTGGCTTGTTCTTTTCTGCTTTCCTCCACCACCACCCACTCCCTGGACCTTCCTGCACGGTACTCCTGCACTATGGGAAAGTTACTGCAGATGGAAGGAGGGGTTTTACCTCCTGCTGTGAAAGCTGACTGGAGAAATCTTTCTCACCCTCTGTTTAGCTGAGGTGCTGATGCTGGAGAAACAGTTTGTCTGTTGTATTCTCTGCTGTCTGCCTGTTGAGCGAGACATCTGAAAACTCTTCTTATGGGTTCAGAAGACTGCTGTGGAGCTGCACAGCTGCATTGTCCTGTAAAAGAGTGTTGTAGGTCAAACCAATTACTTATGAATCCCTGTACAGGAAGTATTTGAGGATAGCTCTTTTTATTACCTCTGTTTCTTGGAGAACTCATACTAATGTATTCTCTGTAGACTAGACTTCTTACCTTTATTGCTCTCTTCTGTAGGGCTATACACTACTTGATAAAATACTGCTAGACAAACCTACTTGTTTGGATGCTTTCTCTCTTGGCAGTCTGACAGGAAAGCTCTTGAAAATCCTGATGTGCCAAGATTATTGCAGCTGAAGGACCTCATCTGTACAAGGATGTGTCTGACTGAGAGCTTGGTTCTGAAACCTTTTTCCCCTCAGCTGCAAATGCTTAGGGACTTGACTGTGTCCCTGGATTATGCTAAAGCTTTGGGAGAGCCCCAAAAATGTAACAGAGGAAATAATTTATCTCATTATTTATAAATAATATTTTTACCTGCCTCTTTGGCATAGCTCACCCCAGAGGCTTTCTGTGTTTGACTCTGTCTTGCACCAGCTTCTGCTATGGCTTCCTTATCTTGCTTTCCTGATGATGTAGGGCACAGTGACTTGTTCTAGGGGTATCTGGTTTTGGCAGTTTGCACGGGGGTCTGTAAATGAAAGATTTGCCGTGATTTTGCAGGGCCATAGAATCACATTCCACAGATTGAGCTAATCAACTAAAATCAGAGACACTTTTTCTCTTTTTGTATCAATCTCAAAATTGAGAAGCAGTAAAGAGTGAAGATGGAACTTCCAACATGACAAACAACCCATTTGGTGTGTTAAACTACACGTAATCTGCACTTGCATACAGCCTGTGGAGCTGTGTTGTATGAGGAGAGAGATGTGTCTCTCTGTTCTGCACTCTGACTTCCTAACTCTTAGCAGTTTCTCCTCCAGTTTTGCTAACTATATTTAATCTTCTTCCTTGCAGGCACAGTTAGAAGGTTCCTGGAGATACATGGAGAGACTCTGGAGAAGGTGGTGTTTGCAGTCTCTGAGCTTGAAGAGGTATCTCCTTGATGTTCCTTCCACCAAAACTCATGGGCATGTTTCATCATCTCTGCAGCAGTATTAACTCCTGCAGTGCAGAGCTGGAGTCAGATTTCCCCATCTAATCACACTGAACTTCTGGTCCCACAGCATCCTTCTGTCTCCTAGTAGCACAGTGTCTCTCCTGGTGCTGTTTATGCCTGTAGCAGCACTATGGGCATATTCAGAATCTTTTTACTTCTGGGTTCTTGAGTTATGACCAGGAGTTGATACTACAGGTAGTAGCATAGAGTTGTGCTGGATGGGATCTGCCAGCTGGAAGGGCAATTCCTCATACAAGATTTCTTCCTTAAGCAATGCTGCTTCTCTTGTGCTTTCAAAAGGCCAGTTTAGCATTTAGTCTAGGCGATCCTGCTCTGGCAGAGGGGTTGGACTAGATGATCTATTGAGGTCCCTTCCCACTCCTCATGTTCTGTGATTCTGTGATTGGCATGCCCACAGATCACCTACAAACATCTTAAACGTTGTTTGTTGAAATAACAAGCTTGACACTTAATGATCTGTGTTCAGACACGTGCTAGTGGTTTGAACATTGACTTCTCTTGTATATTGGACTTGCCTGGGCAGACCACCCACGGTGTTTAGGTCCTGTGGCATCTGGGTGAGGAAAGAACTAACTTGTTGGGGGCTCTAAAACTGCTCATTGGTTGGAGAGAACACATGAAGTGTTACAAAGTTCATGAGATTTTTTTACTATTTTCCTCAGTGTTGAGAGGGTTTCTCTTGGCTGGTAGTTGCTTTTTCTTTTTTTCCCTGCAAGATGGCTAAAGGTGATCTGTGTAGTGGTGCACTTTAATGTAAGCAGCCTTCCCTGGCCTCTGTCATCAGTGCATATTGTGGCTTTGTCACAGAGCTAAACCCTCAGCAATCTACCTGAGTTCATGCAGATTGCTTAAAGCAGAGTCCTCTCAAGGTCATTTTCCAGTATGGGGGGGGGGGGAAAAAAACCCCAAGCCAAAACACACAAACCTTTTATCAAGGTTGTCTACTTTATTACCAGGTAGCAGCCTGACACAAGCCATTGAGGGAAGTGGTACTTTGCCTCCAAACCTCTGAGAAGGTCCCTGCTACCAGGGCAGGGGTTACTTAACTGAGCAGCCAGGGTGCGTGATAGACCTTCACGCATTTTTCTTATTTGTAGGCCACTTACCAGAAGTTGCTGCCTCTGTATTTTCCAAGATCGTTGGAAGAAGAGATACAATCCTTGCCTTACCTCCCTGCAGATATTGGCAATGCAGAAGGGGAGCCTGTGGTTCCAGAGCGGCAGATCAGGATAACTGAGAAGCCGGGCGTTCCAGATGGTAAGTCCCGAACTGCACTTGGGGATAGGGATCCCTGGGTGAGAGGTGATGGGCAACCAGAGAGGGCAGGCCCGCTGCCCCACCTCACCTAAGGCAGGCTGTAGATGCCAAGCTGCCTCGTGGGCTTCGTGTGTTCCACAGCAGTAACTTCTGCTTTCTGCCCCTCTGTGCAGAGTGGTGTGGTTAGAGGATGTGGTAGAGCTGCTCTGTCTTTCTCTTGTTGAGGAAGAAGTGGGTCTCTGCAAATTTTTTTCCCACAGCGATTAGCAACTTTGTCGGCTTTTTTTTTGCAGAATCTTATGCAGCCCCTAACTTAAAAAGGAATCTTAGCAAAACGTTGCTTATATATTAGCAAATCTTGTCTCAAATGATAAGATTCTGTTCATGCAGCATGTGCATCAAAATAGTAGATAGTAAATGAAAACTGGGGAAACTCCCTAAATGGCAGAGGAACTTGATCAATCCAAAGATCAGTATTTCTCTCAGGGGAGTGTCGTGGTTTTGCCCCGGCCAGGGGCCGCACCCCACACAGTCGCTTGTACTTTTAAAAGGAAGGGGGAGGGAAAGTTGGGGGAGGGGAAAAAGGGAAGGAAGAAGGAGGAAAAGAAACCACAACCTATAAACCAGAACCACGCAGGTTGGGATAAGGATAGTTTACTAAACAATAACAGAAAACTAGATATAACAATAACAGAAGTTTAAAGTACAAAATAGATGAAACTGGTGATACACAATGCAGTTTCTCACCAAACCACAGAACCCAGGCCGCACAGCTTAGAGCCGTCCCCGAACCCGGAAACTGCCCGTCCTGGTGTTGTCTCCTCCTCTTCCCCCCAGTCCCCCTTTATACTGAGCATGACGTAACTGGCATGGAATATTCTCTTTGGCCAGTTCGGGTCACCTGTCCTGGCTGCGTCCCCTCCTTTCTCACTAGTAAGGAAGTATGCAGAGCTGAGAAAGGTCCTTGATTGCCCGGCAACAACTAGAAACATCAGGGTGCTATCAGCACTGTTCTCATCCTAACACCCAAACATGGCATTCCATCCACTGCTAAAAAATAATTAACTCCATCATAGCTGAAACCAGGACAGGGAGGAAAAAATTTTTGTTCACAGGCTGCCTAGATGTCAGGGTTAAGGAAGTGAAATATGTAAGGCAAAACAATTAAATATTTAGAAGAGCATGCCTGTCACTTTCTACCTTATTTATTAAGCAGTGCTATCAAAGCTTTACACCTTAAACCTCAAAAATAGATAACTTGGAATGGGTTTAAAGGATTTTCTGGTTTTACATGAGCAGATAGCATAAGGCTGAATATGCAGTAAGGATTCAGATACTTTTCCTGTTCACAGTTTTATATCTGCTGTACCTGCTTATCAGGGTCCAATCTCCCCCCCTCCCCAGTCTGCTGGTTAGAGTGGTATTCGAAGCTCGCTCTGGCTTTGTGTATGTAGGATCCAATGGGTACAGCAGAATCCTCCACTTTATCCCATTTCTACTGTAGTATGTCACCCTGAAACTGTCAAACTCATTTCCCAGAGAAACGATGCTAGAAGGCTCAGCAATATTCCTTTATGACACCAAGTTCAGTGGAGCATTCTGTATTGTCACCAGCAAGCAGACATGTGCTCTTCATCACACAGTCATGTTGTAAACAACACTAAAAATATCCAAAGCCAGGTTACCACCAGCTCTATGGTATCTGTTCAAGCAGTGAGCTATAAAAAGATACCAAAGCAAGCCCTTCCTATGGTACTGCCTCTAAACTGAATAAAGCTGCAGCATCTGTCCTTCAGCCTACGTGTTTTTTCCCCCCATGACAAGTAGGACAACCGTAAAGCCGAGTCTTTCTCTCCAGACCTTATGTTCTGAGGAACTAACCATTATCCGTTGTTACAAGCTGATGACTTAAGACTTGCCCAGGCAGTTTCCAGGCAAACCAGCATTTGGGGAGCCTGTGGTTACCGGTCGCATGCTGAACCTGCCAGTGGCGCTGTTGAGACACCTGAGCCGCATCGCGGTACGCGGTGGGTGTTTGTGTGTGTTTGGGCTGGGTTGTCTCAGCGGGGTACCGAGCAGTTCCTCAGCAGCGTTGCTGTCTTGTCTGCAGCTCGAACGTTTCACGCTACCTCTGTTTCTACTGCAGATGCTTCAGATGAAGAGGGTCTGGAGGCAGATTTGTCTTTCATTGGTTCCCATGCTTTTGCCCGCATGGAGGGAGATGTTGATAAACAGAGACGCCTCATCCTTCAGGGACAGTTGTCAGAGGCAGCACTGCAAAAGCAGCATCAGAGGAAGTGAGAATTTCCTTGTGTCTGTAAATGTTTTGCGCTAGTTTGCTGTTCAGAGGACCAACCCTTGTGATGCTTTTATTATCTGTAACGCCTAATCTTCTGGCAAGGAAATACAGATAAAGCCTGGTGTCACTGTGGTAGCCTCTTTGGCCTGAAGGGAGAAGGGAAGGAGCAGTAGGAGGGAAAGGGAAGCTCGTGACAAACCCACTACCATGCCCACTGCATCTGACCAGCTGCCTTATCTCTTTGCCACAAGATGCCATTGTTTTGTCACTGCTTTTTGTAGTGGGGTCACCTGCTTCCAATACAGCTTGCTTGCTCTGGAGCCTCTGGTCAGATAGCAAAACATTTTTCTTCCATCTTTCAAAGACAAATAAATGAACACTGAGGTGGTTTTCCTTACTCCCCACTCTACTAACCCTAATGTGCATGGCCACTTTCACAGAACCAGTTCCATGCCAGAGACCCCTTGGGGCATGATACTTGGTGTGTGTTGTCAGATGAGGCACTATGTTACTCGTCATTCAGAGAAGAAAAGAATATCTGTATGTGACACTGGTTGCGGTGTGGACTTTTAAAATATATTATCTTTATATTTTTCATATTTCTGAAACACTGACACAGAGTTATTTAAATGGAAAAAAACTTTTTGAGATCCTTTCAGCCCAAGTGCAGTGCCACTATAGTTACTAGTTGGTGCACATTCACTGCCCTAATGAAAACTTCTAGGCACGTAACTAAGACATTCAAATCTTCTCTTTTTTTTTTCTCTCCCAGCACTTCTTTCTTTAACAACTTGATAGTTGCTCCATAGGTCAGAAAACCACAATATTAGAGAGGGGGCTCAGTCAGAATTGTTTTGTCCTTCCCTTCATGTATACCTCTTTAGGCTTCTAATGCTGATCCAGAGGGGGATTTGATCTGACCAGATGTTTTTAACTTCCTAGTTATAATCGCTGGCTGTGTCAGGCAAGAGCTGAAGACCTTTCTGATATTGCTTCTCTTAAAGCTTTGTACCAGACAGGTAAGTTTGAGGGACTGATGTATATCATCTTAAAGTAAAAATGCAAAACAAGAAGGAAGTTTTTTTCTTTGGACTTGAGTACAGAATAAGCCATGTTGTTAAGCTAGAAGCCTGGCGAAGAAGTAGGCAACATCTCTGCAGTAAAGCAGGGATTCTCTCTTGGCTTTGAAAGACTGTGTGGTAAACTTGCAAACTGCTTTGCCTTAACAATCTGAGGCTACATGTGTGTTCTGAATTATCTGTAGCTTTAGATGTCAATCAGTAACTGTTGAGTTAGACCAATGGGTATGGTGCTCTGTATGAGATAATTTGGTACAAAGAAATGAATGTTGCTTTCGGGTGAGTAGTGTAGTAACTCAGCAGTTACCAAAGCAACTTGGAACAGTTTTTAATTAAAAAAAATGGCTTGCTTTATTTCTTTTAGGCTAGGTACCTGATGCTGTCCCCTGGATGTGTCCCATAGTAGCAATGGCTGGGTACCATGGGGCAGTGCGTCTTGCAGCCTTGAGTTCAGTGGCTGGGGAGATGAGGGAGAGATTCAAAAGGACCCAGTTGAGAGTTCAGTGGAAGAAAATAGCTGCCAGGTCCTTGCAGCTTGGGAAGCAGAGATGGGAAACCTGTACTCCTTGGTTTATTTTTACTCTTCTGGATGTAAAAACTTGCCGTAGCCCCAGTGGCTTATTGCTGCTTCGTGCCATGACAGGCAGAAACAGACAAGTAGTCAGGCTCTCAAAACCAGCTGTGTTTCTGCAGGGAAAATCCGTTCAGCACTGTGACTGATATCACTGACCTCCTAAAAATCCAGGCACTTGATCCTTGTGTAAGCACCAAGGCTGTGTGATGCCTTCTGCTCAGTAGCTGCAATTTTAAATTCTTGTATTTGCGATAGACGAGCTCTGTGTGCTGCAGGAGATGCATAAGGTGTGTTCTGGGAGTCTGTGCATTAGATTTCAGAGCCTGGTTTCTAGGAGGAAGTTTGCTTTGGTGGTAGAACTGCAAGTGAGGGTTTTGGTGTTGCGTTTTTGTTAAATAAAACCCCTATGTTATTACTTGAGATCTAGGTAAATGTGGCATATGCAGGCAACATAAAATTGCAGTCCTTAAGACTTAAGTTTCTCAGGTGTGATGCCCCCGGGTTGGGATGAGAGTAGCTGCTGGTACCATGAGAACAGCAGCGTTTTTCCTGTGCTGGTAAGATGGAAACCAGATGCACTGCGAAGATTCTGAGCTGTGGGTGGTTCTCTGTCATTTGACAGGTACCAACTCCAAGGCCACCTTCTGAGAGAAGTTGAAAGACACATGTTTTTCCTTTCCTCTGTAGGTGTAGATAACTGTGGCCGCACGGTGATGGTGGTGGTGGGCAGGAATATCCCCGTGACGCTGATAGACATGGAAAAGGTGAGGAGGCTCTGTAAAGCTGGAGCTGGGTACGTTCACCGTGGTTTAGCCCTGGCTGTCAGCTAAGCACCATGTGGCTGCTCACTCACTCCCCAGCCCCTTCCAGTGGGATGGGGAGGAGGCTTGGAAGAAATAGGTAAAGCTTGTGGGTTGGGATGAGGACAGTTTGCTGGGACAGCAAAGGGAGAGGGAAATAACAGCAACAATACTAATGGGAGGGTGTACGAAGCGGGTGATACATAATGCAGTTTGCTCACTGCCTGGAACCTGATGCCCAGCATGTCACAGAGTGGTGATCCCTCCTCCCTGGCCAGCCCCACCCCAACTTACTATACTGAGTGTGACATCATGGTATGGAATATCCCTTTGGCTAGTTTGGGTCAGCTGTCCTGGCTGCGTCCCCTTCCAGCTTCTTGGGAAAATGAACTCTATCCCAGCTGATAACCAGGTCAAGGTTTCATCATGAATGTTCAGGATGTAAGAGTCTGATTAGAAGGGTAACTCGCTGTTAGTACTTGAAACATTATCTGTAGAATATTTAAAAGAGATTAAATGGAAACTATTTTTATAGCTGTATTCCTTTATAAAGCTTTCTGTGTGTTGGGGTAGCTTTTTGCAAGGAACTGGACTGTTTTTCGAAAACAGGCCTAACATGGACTCCTTTTTCCTCTTAAGAAGAGACTTGCCTTGCTTCTATAGCTGCTAAGACATGAAGAGTGAAATGTAATGAGTCAAATTAGTCTTTCATAAACAGTAGGAATTTATCTCCATCTGTGAGATTGTGCTAGACAAAAAAAAAAATCTAAGTTATTACAGTCAAGTTGAAGGCTTGGAATGTTCACCTTGCTTCTGTAGCTGAAACATAATGCAACTCAGCCTCATGATTTGTGAATGAATTAAAGGAAGCATATTAAGGTGTGATGCAACTGTGAAAGAGTTCTTTGCAAATACAAATTTAACTTCTTTCTGTCTCAGGCTCTTCTGTATTTCATTCACGTCATGGATCATATTGCAGCAAAGGAATATGTCCTGGTGTACTTTCATACCCTCACAAATGATTACAATCAACTGGACTCTAACTTCTTGAAGAAACTCTATGATGTTGTTGATGCCAAGTGAGTAGCAAACGGGAAAGAAGCCCTTTGGGTTGTGTTCACATGCTGTGCAAATGTTTGTCTTTCCCTGTGTCTGTTTTTCCATTTACTTGGGGGAGAGTTTTTTCTGGGATAAAGACCTAAATAAATAACAAAGGCAAGAGGAAGGAAGACAAGATGGGGGGGGTGGTTTTGGTTTGGGTTTTTTTTCCTTCTCGAAAACATCTATTAAACTAAGACGTTCTGTCCCCTACAATCATCCTGCTGGAGCTGTTGGAGAGGCAAACTCTGTCTGTGTGTCTTGTCTGTCTGTCCAGCAGTGGAGCTTCTGGAGCCTGGCTTTGTCAGAAAGTGTGCTGCTAGCTCTGAGGCAGTCAGAGCAGTCAGAATTTGTCTGTAACTTTCACTCTCCATATAGGACTGCAGGCTGTGATGTTTTCAGCTGAAAAATAATCGCTCTGCTTTTTCCTGCCCTCTCCCCCTTTACATTTACTTTTGTTGCAACTTTACAAAAGTTACACCTAATGGATTGTGATGCTTCAGGAAGCGATCTGTGTTTGACAGTTCTGCTGTGTAGGTGAGCTCAGCTTGAAGTCACTGAAATCATTTTTTTCCTTCTCTAAACCAGGTACAAGAGGAACTTGAAGGCACTGTATTTTGTCCACCCAACATTTCGTTCGAAGGTGAAGTAAACTGTACAAAAGTGTATCTTGGGTGTTGGCAGAGTAGTGTGTCAGACTGTAGTATGAGGAATGTGGAGGTATATAAAAGACTTCCAAAACTAGACAGTATCTTCTGTATCCACAGTTGGAATGTGAAATTCATCCCTGCCCTTAATCTAGCTGTAGTCTCCAGCCATAGGGAGAACCCCGTGCAGTGCAGCTCTGTGCTCTGTTTTGCACCTGCTCCTAACAGAGGGAGGTGGAAGCTTTGGATCTTGCTTCTTTTAAAGAGAAACATTTTGTCCTTTTTCCTGCTGTCTGTCTGGCAGGGTGACACGACCATGCCCAAAAACACCAGGAGTTCTTTTTTTATGCAGTTCATTTCTTGAAAATTTCACCTTCTCTTTCACCAGGAGGGATTGCATGTGTGCTGCCTGTATCCTAGAGCTGCACCCGTAAGAGCAGAGGGTGTGTGTCAGGCAGCATTGAGATTACTCAGGGTTAGAGAGTGTGGAGTAGCAAAAGAAGGATGGGAAGAAAGTCTTTGTGATGGAGTACAGAAAAATCCATCAGGAAACTGAACTTGTCAAGCAATAAAATATTATCCTTGGCTGTGAGCTATGTGGGGCAACAGAAGATGGAGCTCACTCACTTCTGTGCTTCATGCATGCTACTCATATTGCAGCAGTATGAGTACTTCAGATGAACTAAGTGGCAGCAGCAGCAGCAGCCTCTCCTAACCCTTTTTTGTTCTTTTAAAGCAGTTAGAAATATGATCCTCCACGTTCACATCAGATTATCCTCTGTGTTTAGTCTGCTCTTTGCTGACGTTGATTAAATTTGAGAAAATTACACGCCTGGAAGAAACAGCTGTTTGCACATGTTCAGCAAGAATTTCTTTCCTAAGTAAATTTCCAGGGTGTCCTTTCTTCGCACGTGCATGGCAGGGACACTGTGAGACTCAGCGCTTCCTTGTTTATATGGAGATGAGATGGAGGCTTCCCTACAGCATACCTGCCAGTTTCTGTCTGGATATTCATTATTTCCACCAGGTAGAGATCTGAGGTCTGAGTGCTAGAAACAAAACTATCAGCTCTGACGCTCCTGAAAATGTAGGAGCTGGCATAGAACATTACTGAGGTCATAAAGTCAAGAGGAAAAGGTGAAGCTAGAAAGTACTAGTGGTTTAGATTCTCAGCAGCACTTTATCCCCATCCTCTTTTCCCATCCATTTCTGTCAACTTGGTTGAGAAATGTTTGTGTGTTGGAGGATCATGGAATCATAGAATGCTTTGGGTTGGAAGGGACCTCAAAGATCATCTAGCTTGATGTTCACCAGCCTATTGTCATGTTCTCCATCCCTTTGGGAACTGCAGTGGGGCTTGACAGATCAGCGGGGCAAACAGATAGTTGGTGGGAAGCAGGGAGGATGAGAGATGTTCTCTGACTTGCTGGAAATTGAATTGGTTTGCATCCTATCCCAGCAGCACAGCTGCAGGCAAAAGAGGATGTGTGTCCATGTCTTTCTGCAAAGCCTTTTCTCTGACCGAAAGGCAAGTGGGATTGCTACTGGCTGACACAGAGACCATCCACTTATGAAACACGATGGGGAATATGCAGTAGAAAGTCATGGTGGAGAAGGTGGCAGCTAAGAGAGAATGATTTTTCTCTCCCCTCCTTTTTTGGGTTACCTCTGGGCTGTTGTCCCCATGGACGATTACTAGTTCAGAAGCCTCAACTATCTTCAGAAATGTTTGGCACATTCATCCTCCTATTTGGAGCACTGACTTCTGTCCCTAGAAGTGGTGGAAAATGCCCTGTGTCTCAAACACAGGAGGAAGGCTTGTGCGTTCCTGCAGCTGCCCAAACACACCACCCTTGTACATGTATCTCATTCTTAAATCTCTGCTATAAATTGTCTGCTTTAGAGCAGCGTGGAGTCCTGGCACAGTGGGTGGCTGCCATCTGTTGTGTTGCTTGTTTCTGGGATAAAAGGGGTGGAGAGACTCTTAATCGTGTCTCTTGGAACCTCATGTGCCCCTAGAAAACAAGCAAGAGTTCTCAATGTAGTTTATGGTGCCAACCATGATTCTTTCTTTGGTTTCTAGGTATAAAACTGTTTGAGATTATGTATATTCTGAGGATAATTGCCTGGGGGGGTTGGTACACAGGGGGGAAGGTTCAACACCGTGTAACTGAAGCAGGGTGTGTCACTGCACAGTCCATTTTCCTGCACTGATCCTGCCTGCCTTGTGCTTTGATGTGAGTGTTTGTGGGATCGCTGAAGAGCTGGATGCTCTTGTGCTGCTGAAATGTAATTGTTGTGATGAAATGGCAGCACAGGCAACAGCAGATCTGGAGCTGGCAGCAACTCTTGAATGCTTCACCACCAGCCCTAAGACTGTTACCCTTGAAGTGCTGTCCCACTTTGTTCCTTTGCACTCTTGCTTGTAAATGTTCTTCATGGACTCACAGGATGGTAGGAGTTGGAAGTGACCTCTGGAGATCATCTAGTCCAACCCCCCAGCCAGAGCAGGGTCACCTAGAGCAGGCTGCACAGGACAGAATCCGGGCACGTTTTGTGTATCTCCAGAGAAGGAGACTCCAGAATCCCTCTGGGCAGCCTGTCCCAGTGCTCCACCACCCTCACAGTAAGGAGGTTCCTCCCCATATTTGGGTTCTGCTTATTATAGCTGTAGCTGCTGAAATAGAAATAAAGAGCTCCTTGGGTACTTTTGTATGAACCCTCTCTGTTCCCATCTTCTGAGAGCTCTCCAAATGAAGCAGGTTTAGAGCTTGTGTTCTGAGGAAGCATCAGTGGCTGGATCTGAAACTGTCTCACCCAGGGAAATTCTGTTTTCATAAATTTAGTAACTTGGCTGCCAATCAAGAAAGTTTCGAAATTGAAATGTACCTGAATGCTCCAATTAGGTATTCATAATTATCATAATCTTTGTGTTTTTCATGAAGAGTGGTTGTCTTGTTTTTTCTGTAACAGTCATGAAAGCAGTTTCTGGAGATCAGATGCCAGTATAAAGGTTGTTGCAAATCACTTGCAGCTTTTTCTGCACAAGATCCTTCCAATTGTAATAAAATTTCCCAGACTTTATTAAGTTTCTCTTTGGGGTACCACCCAATTAAGAGATTGGTGACACGCTGTATCTGTGCTTTGAGGGGGGGAGTGAGAGGAAGACATCTGATACTTTAACCCTGTGGTTTTCTAGTTTGGCAGTGACTTTGATAGCCTCTTATTCCAATTCATAACTGCAGTACAAGAAAAATGAAGGAAAAATTAAGCAGATGACTAGATTTTTAACTCTTTTGACTGCTCTGTGCAATATGAGCTGGGGAGCTGCTTTGGCAGGGGGGTTGGACCGGATGATCTCTTGAGGTCCCTTCCAACCCCTACAATTCTGTGATTCTGTGATTTTCTGTCCATTAATAGGGATTAAATTATAAGTTCTATGTCTTCTTACCAATAAGGAAATGGCTGCTCTCACATTATTGTTTCTGTGGCCTGTGACTATTGAGAATGGAGGTAACAGAAGAAAAATATCTAGAAATGTTTCTGCTCCATTTCCTTTTTTCTGCATTACTGGGTAAGATGTGTCAAACTGCAGTGGCTTCTGTGGGGAGGAGGGAAAAGAGCTTTTCCTGGTAACAGTTTTTGGGATGGCTGCAGAATATTCCCTGTTGGGCTCTTACACATCAAACATCCAGAGCTGGTATGTTTAATGATTGTCTTTCCTAATATGCCTTGGAATGCATCCTGCTTCAGTACTCACTGAACTGTCATCCAGTGTCACTTGTGAGAGGCCTTGTTAGAAAAAATGCAGTAAATAATGGATCCCAGTAATAATCTGTCTCCTTGCTTTCTGCTAACAAATCTCTAATTCTGTCATTAAAAAATGAACTGATCTTAAATGTTCTGTCCTGCTCTTTACATCCTTTTCTCTCTTTCACATTCCTTTCTCATGAAAGTAAGCTCTTTTGAGTAGGCAGCATTGCTATTCCAGGACACTATTTAGGCATCCACTTTTTCTTTCAATGTTGTGTTCAGGCAGACCACTTTTATTGATCTAACATTTCAGTTTTATCTAAAACTCCCACTTTCCTCAGGGTCTTTTTTGCAACAGAATGGTCATGGTTGGAAGGGACATGATCATTTACCTCAAGCAGGGTAAGCAGTAGCTGGCTGCCCAGGACCACACCTGTGACCTGTAGAACAGGTTTTCTTCTTTCCCTTCAGTCTGCCAGGAAAAGACTAGATGAGAAATAAACAGAGAGCAATATGCTGCTTCATTTGGGAGAAGGTGGGTTGAAAAGGGAAAGCTTGTGCAGTCAGTTTAAACAGGAATATTTAACTTGTAGAAGCATCAATGGTGCCTTACTGGCCTTTACAAAACAAAAATTCCTTATCCTGTTTATATCCAAAAGAGACAGAGGAATGAATACTTAAAGTGAAATCTTGTAGAGTAAGTTGATATGGTTTTGATAAGAAATGTGGTAAAACAGGAGGGTGCAGCCAGCCAGCCCAGAGCAGAGAGGAGATTTCAGTAGGACCCTTGAACAGCTGAAAGTCTCTCTCTTTCCCTCCCTCAAATTGCCACTTCTGTGAAAACTTGAAGTCAAAGGGTTGAAAATGCTTCTGTTGGGTATAAAGTTAAACAGGTCATTTTCTGAGCTGGCTAAACTGGAAGTGAAGCTGTGCCACTGGACCGATGGCTTTCTGAAAAACAGCTGCCAGTGTTGTACAGTACAGCGGGTCTTTGAACGGGCAGCTGGGGGAGGAGGGAGTGTGGAGTCAGAAAACATGAGCTTGGAAGTTCTCAGGACAGCGCTTGCTAGCAGTCAGTGGTGCATACCTCCTGACCTTGTTGTGTTACTGCCATCAGATTAGTGACTCCAGTTTAACTCCAGCCTGTTTCAGTGCTGTGTTGACCTTGAAGGTTTTGAAAAGCAGCACCATCTCTTTTTTTTCTTTTGTTTTTTAATTGGTTGGTTTTGTTTTCAGGTCTCAGCATGGTTTTTCACCACCTTTACAGTCTCAGGGCTAAAGGACAAAATCCACTATGTGGAGAGCCTTCAGCAGTTATTCACAGCCATACCCCCAGAACAGATTGATCTCCCCCCTTTCGTCGTCGAGTATGACGCCAGGGTAAGTGACTGCGTGCGGCAAGCCTGAGTCTTTGCTCCTGAGTGTAGCTCTTGTGCCTCTCCTCTTCTGCTCTGCAAGAGCTTTGAAGGGGCTGACTGCCATGCCTTATGAATGGGGAGAAGAAAGGAAGGTTTCCTGCAGAGTCTAGTTGTGAGTAAGGGTTTTCTTTTATTTTTTTTTAACATGAGTCCGAATAGAGAGCTTGGCTCACAAGCAGGCTTCTTTCCCAGTAGAGCAGTCTCCTGTGTACATAAATGGCAGACTACTTTTCTTCAGCCAAGAACTGTGACATAACATGTTGAGATCCTGTGGACAAGATAAAATTCTTTTTTTCATTTTACCTTAAACTGGCTGCAAAAAGAAATAATGTCTATGCTTCATCTTCCCCTTCCCACATTATCAACAAGCACGCAGGAAGGGCCAGAATGGAAGCAGGGAGGGAAAAATGGAACTGTAGATGGGTGCCTTGCCTTCCTGTTGGTCCTTCCTCCTCTTCTTCATCCCAGGTCTCTAACCACATGATGAAATGAGTATGGCTTGCACTGGCCAAATCCTTCCAAAGAGAACATGCTGTAACTACAGAGCAACAGCCAGGGCTGTGTGCCTGCATAAGCCACTTAGTCCTGGGTGTCTGGCCGTGCTGCATCTGTGGCTTCCTTGCATCACAGCTTTGGCCTGTGCTTTAACCTTGAAACAGAGGCAAAACTGAGGCCTGGTTTTGCCTGATTACCAGCACAGTCCTCTCCTGGGTGCATTGTGGCAATCACTGTACTCATGGAAGACAAAGCCAGGAGTACTTGTTTATTTCTGCCCCTGCCACTGCAGCGGGCTGCATTGGAGAAGAGTTTTGTTCAATTCTCCTTCTGTTCTCATTGCAGGAAAACGGGCCTTACTATTGCTCTTACCCTCCCTCCCCTGACTTGTGATCTGCAGTCCCGTGATGCTGCTGGTTTCCCGTGGATCCAATGACCTGATGCCTGCCAAAACCTGTGCATTTTCCTGTGTACAGAATTCAGAGAGAGGGTTTTCCTCCCCCAGCTCTGGTATTTTTTTACTGATGAGATATTTTCAAGCACTCAAGCAATCAGAGAACTTTATGCCACTGTGAACTGTACAACTATTTCAAATATATTTATCCGATGGGAAAGTTGATTTATATTTATCCAATGGAACAGTTGATTTGAAGATCACTAGGTGTGTTTTATTTTGGGTTTGGGGTTGGTTTTTTTTGAAGCTGTTACATTTATTGCTGAACAGACTTTCTCCTTTCTGGGAAACCCATCAGAAGCCCTCGATCATGTTTTTAACTGTTGCCCTTTTCAGCTCTGTTTGCAATACCCGGTTCTGCCTGGCCTGTGCGAATCCTGTGCGGCACCAGACTGACACGCTGCTCATCATCTGGTCTGTGTTTCACATCTGATTACTTTCCCTTCCTGTTAGTGCTGATTATTTTTGGTCTTGACCCAGCAAAAGTGTCTGGAATTGGGGATGCCGTGTCTGCAGGCTGAACAGAGTGCCACAGCCAAGCCAGGGGTACTGCAGGACTTCACACCGTGAATGCTGGGTGAGCCAGGAGCCCTGATAAAGTCCCTGTCAGATTTCATTGGATGATGTGACATGTCAGGATGCCACTACCCTCCCAGTAAGAATAAAATTGAAAAGCATTTCTGGTTTCTTTTCTCTAACTGTAGTTGTTTATGTTCTCCTCTGACATGGCCAGATGTGTTTGCATGATAAATGAATGCCATATGCCTGAGGGGGAAGGGGAAGCAGTGACTCCAACCCCAGTCTCTAGTGGCAGAGGTTGTTTCTGAGAGCTGTCTGTGTCCCTTCTATTTCCTGTTAGGCTGATTTTGACAGACATGGTACATGTAGGGGAGCACAGCCTCAGAGTACTTACGAAACTGGAGGTGAAATGTGTTTCAGCCTGCCATTGGAGATATAAAAGAGGAGGGTGAAGTTTCCCTTGTTAAACATAATGAGGGATGGCAGTCCCAAATGCAGGACACAATCACTGGTAGGAAGAATGTCATAACAGTACTGAATGTGAAAACGATGGTATGGTTTTCATCCTAGCTGCCTTCCTGCCCACACCTGTACCTGCTACTCTCTCTTGACCAAGCTTCAGGTTTCCTGGTTCTGCTGCTTCTGCAGTAACTACCTTTTTTTTTTTTTTCTTTTAAGCATAAGCAGAAGTTGTTGTGAGACATCTTAGAAGGTGGCTACTCACACCCATCGAGTTCATGGGAAATAGATACCACTCTCCTGTTTAAAGATACTGCAAATTGTTGGGACAAACAGGTAAAAGGAAAACAAATCCTCCCTTGCTCTTGGTGATCAAATTGCATGTCACAGTTTGTGTTTGCAGCCTGAGAGTTAAGGCTTGTGTAAGTTAGGAGCGCAGAAAAAGATGGGCCATACTGAGTTTCCTTTCTTACCTTGGCCTCCTGGCTTAATGTTTTGTGTTTATACTCCACATATCCTCAGCATGTTGGTATGTCAGTTACAGATTAAGATAATCACTTGCCTGGGGTTTAACAGCCGTGCATATACTACACATGAAAAGCAAGTGCTTTGGCTTTTCAGGGGCCCCCCCGGGGTCCTAGTGCGATTCCCTTTAGCAGAGCCAAGGTGCTGGGAAGGCTGGGCACAGCAGAAAGCCACCTTTTGGTGCTCAGGCTTGGGAGCGTTGCCCCTTATGGCTGGTTCACAGGTGACTCTCTCAGCGCTTTCCTGGTGGCTTTGGGGCAGGAGACAGCAGCAGCCTGTACAGGGCAGCTGCCGCGTGTCCCTGCCGCCTCTTCTCATCTCGCTGCTTACAGCTGCCCTTGCCTGGTGACGCTGACAGCCCCTGAGGGATTTTCCACGCTCCTCTAGCGATCTGCACAGCTTCCCACCCCCAGGAACCATCTGCTGCTTTTCACACCCCTGGTGTTTGTGGGGGGGCTGGTGCAGAGCCGCCCTCGTCCGCTCAAAGGGCAGGTGCAAGGTGAGGGGGAGTGTGCTGTGGGAACCCAGCTCTGGGCTTCGCGGCGCTCAGACGGTTTCTGTCCCTGCGGCTCACAGATGGCTCAGAGGCATGAAACCCAAACAGTTCTTCTTGGGACTCTGTCTGCACGTTCCTCAAACCCTGGTCCAGTCATTTGAAGAAACGGCTTGGCTCAGTGAAGTGCGAATGGGCCTCCAGAGCATTTGCAAAGCAAAAGCAGCTCTTGGCGCCGTGCAGCTGACTCTGTATGGTTTTTTTTCCTTGAAAGACTTTGCTTTCATTTTTTTATTTTATTTTTTTTTAACCCAAGTCATGCAAACCTCACTGGCAAGGCAGACCTGCACTGTGCTGCAACCACCCTGCATTTTCCAGTGAGCCTGGAGTGGTGGCAATTTACCCTTTGGGGTGGTCTTTTCCTACACAGACTATTTTTTTATCACTGGCATGTTATATTTAAAAGTGCTCAAGATAGTAAACATTTTAATAGCAGTGACTGGTTTGATTCTAATATGCAAAAGGGGGAAAAAAGGGGAAAAAAAGCTGTTCAGGTGATTTTATGCAATTTGGTTTAGGCTGAAACACGGGCGTGCCCTGGGGAAGGGTGGATACAGTGCTTTCCTCCTCAAGAGGCTGGTGGTGTGCAGGAACTCTGTGTGCATTTCCACACCCCTGCACAGGGCCCTCACTGCAGAACTAAAAGTTCTGATGAAGGTTTTATTGCCTCATTTAAAGCTGTTCCACACCATCTGCAGACTTCAAAGGGGAGTCTCCTCAGAGAAGTGTAATTACGAGTGTTTTTATCACTGCAACACCCTGTGTGATGTTGACAGCAGAGTGACATCGCTGTAGCCAGTAAAACTCAGATGTGGTGCCTAGGCACTCCTTCGCCACACCTCTGCTAAAAGGATCCTCTGTTCCCTTGCTGACACTGCAGTTAGAGGTCATAAGCATCTGTCAAGCTGACGTCTGACCATGGACAGGTGACTCAGAGTATCTTGGCTTACCTGTTGGCATTTGGGCAAGCCAAGGCAGCACAAGGCAAAGTATCTGGTGGCTGCTTCTCCTGTTGAGTTTTGCCTTGTTTCTTAACCAGATGCTGCTGGGGGTAGGAAGTAGCCAAGTCAGAACATCAGCTTTCTACAGGCCCTTGATCCAGTCTGAATTTGCTGTCTACACTTGAAGTTGAGATGCAATCTTCCTGTGCTCTCCTGCTTTCTAGAATGAAAACAGAGCTGCTGTGTTTCTCTGGCATCTTCTCTTCCGCAGCAGTAGCCTAAAACCCTAGGTTTTTCCTTATCATGTGTGCCTGGGTTGCCCCAGCTTTGCACTGTGTGAGGCCTTCTCCCTGGTGTCTCCCTAAGCACTTAAGTGGCTGTAGTGCTGCAGAGGATTAGCATCCCACTGCTGAGACCAGACGCTCCATGTGAAATTAATTTAGATGGTTCTGCTATTGAACAAGCTGATATCAGCCCTTCTCCTTTGTCAAAATGAAAAACAAGGGCAAAAGGAGTTATCCCCTTTCCTTGGCCCCTCTGGTATTAATCTCCTGGTGTATCTGTGACCAGGCTACGGAGTGAGTAGTCCCAATCTGAAGCTTATTTGCACCTCTCAGCATATTACAGAGATTCCTGTGTGTGGTGATTCTGGCTAAACAGGAACTGATCCCAGTGACTTCTGTTTGCAAGTGCAGTACTGGGAAAGTGAGTGAGGTGTTTCAGCTTCACTTAGGGACGAGGGTAAGAAGTTGTCTACCTCAAATAACTCAATTTGTGATCCTCCAGTGCTAAGGAGGGGAAACACTGATTCCTAGCACCTACCAAGGCAACTGGCCCACTGGATGTTCTTCAGTCTCCCACGGGAAAGGATCAGGCCGAGTTAGAGGGATAAATGGCTGAGTACATAGACCAGCAACATGCAGCCTCTGCACTAGGGTGAGGATGTGGATGAGCTGAAGCAGCCCTGAGCTGCACTGGAGCAGTGAAAGGTGAGTGAACCTGCTGCTGCAAGGTGCTGTTTCCTTCTGAAGCTGAAGGACAGAGAGATGTTTTATGTCTTGGCATTGGGATGCAGAGCCCTTGTAAGCTCACACGCTTAATGTGTGGGGTGATGGGGAGGGTGTTCCTCCTCTGGTCCCAGGGTGGATGGAACTCTTTGCTCCAGGACAAGGGGGAAAAGTGCTGTGTAAAGGTTAGGGACTGCAGAGGTACAACAACACAGCCCTGGACCCTCTGCAGCATGGCCTCTGCCGCCTCCTCATACCAGTGGGATGTCTGATAAGCAGTCAACTACTTGACACTACAGTCCCTCTAAAATATTTTAATTGGCAAAACCATTCACAACATGTATAACTGAAAAAAATGCCAAGATTCCTAATGTAATTTAGACATAGCTGTGGGGGAGGTGGCTTTGCTTGGAAGGACATTATGTACAAAAATGAGGGGAAGGGGATTGTATCAGATAATCTACAGCAGCCTGGCTGCCAGCACAGCATCTGGTTTTAATCCGCTCATCGGATCCTGTTCGAAGGCTTTCTCAGCTGTGCTTCCCTTCAAAACCAGGCTCCTCATCCAGATGAGGCTGGGCTGATGGTGATTGCAGTGTAGTTAGCACAAGAGCAGGAGATCTCAGTGTAGTGCCTGCTCAGTGCTCTCACCAAAACGTTGCAAGAAACACCTTCGAGGCAGGAGAGCCTCTTATCCTTCATTCCTCCTGCCCACCAGAGGAGTCTTAATCTCCCTTTTTTGGAGGTTGAGGAGAAAGAGGAAGGTTGTTAAATGCACACCCCTGTGCTGTGGAGGGAAGGCTACCCAAGGCATCGAGCAAGAGTCCTCTAATACTGATGCCTCTGTGTGGGATTGGTTTGAGGAGTGAGATTTGGCTTTGTAGCCAGGGAATTAGTAATGGCATGAGTAGCCTAAACCAGGTCCTGGAGAGACTGTACCTGGACTAGAGACCTAAACCAGCATGCCCACAAAGTCTGTGTTGTGTTGATGTGATCCTGACTCATCTCTGCCTGGTAATTGGTGTCTGCATATGTGGTTTTCAGATTGCTCATTAAGGAAGCTGAGGAAAAAAATCTGATGGGTTTAATCTCAGTCCTTTGAAAAGGTCCTGTAACTCTGAGAATTGGTATAAGCAGCAAACGCTCAGGAGAAAGGCTTGGCACAGCTCTTTGAGTGGATTTGGGGGTGGGTTTGGTTTGGTTGGGTTTTTTTTCAGAAAGCAACTTGAAATAACTTTTAAGTAATTGATAATGATAATGCCTGATTTAATTGTTGAGCTTTCAATGAAGCCCTGGAGTGATGCACTCACCACTTCTGCTGGGCCTGTGTGGCCTGTCACAGAGCAGCAGGGCGCCTGTATTGCACATCTTTTCCCCATAAAAATGAGTGTGCCTGGTACCTTCAGGACAGGTGGTTCCTGGGGATGATTGGGGAACACTTTGGGTGGGAGGGTCTTCATGGTTACCATAAACCCAAGCTGCTGCCCTAGCTGCAATTCTTAGCTGGCACATGGATACGCCATCTCCCAAGCAGTTAGTGCCACTGGGCTGTTACCTGATCGGGGGATAAAAAGGGACAGAGGTGAATTTTCAAGTGTGACTGAAGTTCCTGGTAGAGCTACTTTATCCAACTGTATCCTGGGCTGCATCAAAAGCAGCGTGACCAGCAGGTCAAGGGAAGTGATTCTGCTCCATTCTCATGAGACCCCACCTTGAGTATTGTGTCCAGCTCTGGGGTCGTCAGTTCAAGAAAGACATGGTGCTGTTGGAGTGAATCCAGAGGAGGGCCACTGATCAGAGGGCTGGAGCACCTCTCCTGTGAAGACAGGCTGAGAGAGCTGGGTTTGTTCAGTCTAGAGAAGAGAAGGCTCCAGGGAGATCTTATTGCAGCCTGCCAGTACCTAAAAGGGGCTTATAAAAAAATGGGGGTTTTTACCAGTGATAGGACAAGGGGCAATGGGTTTAAACTGAAAGAGGGTAGATTTAAATTAGATGTAAGGAAGAAATCCTTCCCTGTGAGGGTGGTGAGGCCCTGGCACAGGCTGCCCAGAGACCCTGTGGCTGCCTCATCCCTGGCAGTGTTCAAGGCCAGGTTGCATGGTGCTTGGGGAAACCCATAGGCAGGGTGTCCCTGCCCGTGGCAGGGGGGGTGGAACTAGATGATTTTTTAAGGTCCCTTCCAGCCCAAACCATTCTGTGATGTGATTTTTCAGGGTCATTCATAACTGAGTCTTGTTTGTAGGACCAGTTTGGTTTCTAGTGTGGCACTGTGACAAACTGCCCCTACCATAAGGTAACACTGCAGAAACCAGGAGGATGTACCTGTATGCAAGTGCCCTGCACTGGGTTAGGTACCCATCCCACAGAACACAGCTGGTGCTGTCCATAGAGTTTACCATGCTTATTATAAGGAGCTGACCAGGAACGTTTGTGCAATAAGGAGCCCGTAACATGCATGGCTTAGAAGGTTAATAACAGCAGCTGGTTGGTGTCACAACTTGGTTACGCTTGGGCATGGCTAATGGTTTGGCAGGAAAAGTCATATTGACACGGTCTGAAGATGTTTGCTTATTTGTGTGTAAGATGTTGCCCCATCTGCCCAATAAAGGGCATTTCAGAGGTGCCTTTGTGTATCAAGGACCAACGCTAGCAGCAGCATCACAAGAACAGGGCCAGTGCAGCATGGCCCCTTGACTGGCTGGCACCTTTAAGCTCTGCTAGTTCTCTGGCTTGCTGATCCATCGGCATCCTCCCCACAGGATCTTGCTGATCAGGGTTTCTCCTGGAGCAGTGACCTGCCACGTGCCTGCTGGACCCAACCCGAGGGGAACGGGGAAAGCGTGCAAGAGAGACCGTGCAGGTTGGGGCAGGTGGCTCCATACAGATGAGCCTACTCCTAGTAGCAGCTGGGAGCAGTAACAGGCCAAGTGTAACCAAACTCTGCCCTCGGAGTCAGCTACATCCTGTGCGGATTCAGGGGTGCCTAGAAGTTTTTGGGCCACCTCCTCAGCAAGCTGCAAGGACTCAGAGATAAGCCAGCAACAGGAATTCCCAAAAGACAGTCACTGAACCAAGCAGTGGTCACCCAAACACAGAAGAGTAGAGAAAGGAACCTTGGCTACTGAGGTCACCTGAATCTGCCACTATTGGTAAGCAAAGCCGAATCAGAGCAGCCCATCAAATCCTTTGAGCCTGGGAGGAAACTGACACAAAACTGCTGGGTGTAGCAGAAAAGTCTCCCTGGAAGTACTCTGCCTTGCACACCAGAGGTAATCCCCCTTTTCTGGTCCCAGTGGACTTCAGAGAGCGCTTCCAAATGTGGCTGGATGGTACCACATTTCAGGAACAGGAGCCTCTGTTGTGGAAACAGATCCAGAAGCTGGTAGGCTTGGTCAGTATGAAATGTTAAGATGTTACTGAGCAGAGACCAGCTGGTGGGCACCAGCATAGCCAGAAGGGTAACAAGCTTCTCCAAGTCCAGAGCCATGAAAACAGACCACTCAGCAGAAGAGCTGTTCTGTTATGAGACCAGGCAAGGGCATCGTATACCCACATTCCAAAAATGGAGACAAGTTTTACAGCAGTGGTAGGAAGGCTTCTTTTGCTGGATCCTGCTTAAGTGGTTATCTTAAAGCAGAGCACTCCGTGTCCTATCTCGGTAGCTTTGTTTGCACTGGAGCATCCCTTGGAGCTTCACTCTGCTACAGCAGCATACCAAAGCACTTTCAAGGGGCTGATCCAGGATTTTTTTTTTTAATTTATTTGGGGTTTTTTAACCTAACTTTTAAGCCCCATCTGATGCAGCCAAAGCACAAAGCCACAGCACAACACGTAGAGATGTTCTGCAGCCTGCCTGGCACAGTAGCAGCCAGCGCTGGGACTTGTTGGTGTGCCAGCCTGGGACAGCAGCACCTAAGGAGGGGTACTTGGTACTACAGAGTGTACCCAGCCCCTAGCAAGACAATGGAGTTTGTGCAGAGGGAGGGTCTGTGAGCAAGATGTCCTTTTAGACGTTTTCAGAGCCCTTGCTGGAGTTAATCAGTTAATTCTGCTCTGCCCCCTCATATTGAAACGTCCCAGTCTGTGCCCTGCGACCATCGCTGTTACCGTTAGCGAGCAAAGCTGGATAAATAGAAGAGTGCAGAAATGTTTCACAGTTAATGTCCAGCCTTCAAAGTGAGTCACCAAAAACAGACCCCAGGGCTGCCCCTGCACAGCCCATTGCTCCCCCTGGCCCCCTCCTCCCGTGGTGTGTTTCCAAGGGGCTCCAAGTGCAACAGAACACCACCCGGGTGGGAAGGGCACGGCCACGTTTGCTGTTGGACACAAGTTATTTTCTTGGTTCGGCTGGGCAGGGAGCAGTGGGACCAGGAGCAGCCTTTACACCTCTGGAAAATACATTCCAATCAGTAGGAAGATTTTCTGGAGGACACTTCATTAGCCTGGTCTTGAACACACCCCCACCCGAGGAGATACCCTGGAGCAGCCAGGAAGAGCGATGGGGCAATGAGCAGCTCCAGCGCCGTCCCATCCCGCCCCACGGCTCGGTGCAGGTTTAAACCATCAGCGCTGAATTAAGCATGTTGACACCCGACACTTCTTGAGGTTTGGGGGTTTTGGCTTTGGGTTTTTTTTGGGGAGGTGGGGGGGAAGGAGGAGCAAAGCTATTTAGAAGCCCCCTGGACCCTTCAGTTATTCTTTGACGTGTCACGAGGTCCATGAATGGAGCACGTGCCTGCACCTAGGCACTGCAGGAGGGATGGCTGCCATGCCCACGGCTCTCAGCCCTCCACCTCCAGCTGCCAGCACCCCGTGCAGTCTAAACAGAGCAGAGTTTGCTGTGTCTGGCAAATCCCAAGAGAGAAGCAGCTGCAGCAGCTCCAGGACAGCAGTACAGGGACATGAATCCAGAGAGGAATATTCTTTTCTCTTGGCATTACAGCAAGCCCTAATGAGAAGCAGCCCACCCAAGCTTTTGAAGAATGAACTCACCAGGAGATGACTCTGCTCTGATCGGCCTCCAACCCTCTCATCTGCTTAGGAGAAATAATAAACTGGGACATACAAGTTATTTTCATACACGCAGTTGAGTAACCTCACATTGGGAGGACTCTCAGGGAGGACAGGGGCAATGCTCAACTGCCCCCAGGACCAGGCAGTGCAACAGGGAGCCTGCAGTCCCCACAGAAAGTCAGTCCCTTTGGGAAGACATGAGAAGGGGGCAAGGACAGGATGAGGGGGTGCTCTGCTTCCCAGAGCCCCAAAGGCTGGGTTTTTTATTTATTTTTTTTTAATTTTTAAACAAGCTCCTATGTGGGCTGCCGTGTTCTGATGTGTCCCAGGACAGACACCCACCTGTCTGCAGCACAGGCAGGCACGGTGCTGGCAGCACTGCTTGGCAGAGTCAGCCACCTCCTGGACAGCTTCTTGGGACTGCCCAGAAAATAGCCCAGAAAGCACAGGGTCTTCTTCAACCAAAGGCTGATCTTTGAGGATGTTATTTGATGGCCCAAACTGTGATACTCATGCAATACCTTTCCCCCCCCCCCCTTAAATATAAAATATTTAACTTTTTTAAACCTTATTAACTTTCCTTTAGCATTTACTTTCCTGCTGGCAGACACCTTTTAGAAAGGTCACATCCTGTCAGCATCTTCCCAGCCTGTTCTTGCCACTCTCTGAGCCAAGTCAGGAGGATTTGATTTTCTATTTTAAAGAAATAAAAAAATAATTTAAAAAAAAAAAAAATTGTCACAGGACAGATTGTTTACCCAAGGACACCAGATGCCAGGAGCAGCAACACACTGAATGAGGAGCTATGGCTAAGACTACACCAGTCCTGAATTCGATCCTTCACCCCTGCCCCCCGGCACTAAGCTGTCCAGGCATGGGGGAGCCGTGGTACCCACCAGGGACAAGCTTTGGTGCAGCTGAGCCTGGGGCCAGGCAACCCCAGGGCTGAGGCAGAGGGAAGGTGAGCAGCTGAGGCCACAGGGTTGCTCTTGGAGAGGGGGGCAGTGCTGATAGGGGCGGCCCTGAGCTGGGTGGTGGGAATGGGCCAGGCTTTCCACAGGTTTCTGCTCCAGCTGCTCGGCGTGTGGCGTGCAAAGGCAATTACCTCTCTTTTTCCAAAATCAAGAGTAGCAATGCAGCCATCCCCCTTTTCCCCTCAAAGCTCTAGCAGCAAAAGCTGCATTGACATTTTGAAAAGGCTCCTCCCCCAAGCAAAGCCAGTGGTCAAACCTACAGAAGGTTTTTCAAATTAAGGTTCAATCTTTCCCGAGATACAAGAGGTCCCAGCCAAGCCCAAGTGTGTTCTCAGGGTAGAAAAAAAAAGGCTCATGCTGTGGAGTGACTCAGCCCTTTGCAATGTCACTCCCAAGGCAAAGGCACAGCAATGACAGTTATGGCCTCCAAAAGGTGACAGGCAATCTGTGGCTTTGTGTGAGTTTTATTTGTTGTAGGGCTTTTGCTTTCCAGCCCAGAAAAACCCAAAGTGGCCAAGAAGGGGTTTGGGTTGGCTCTGGGTTGGGTTTTTTAGTCATAGATTGACTTTTTAATCCTGAATTGGGTTATCTTTGCTTGAGCTGCTTTCCCGAAGGTTTCCTTTCTCCCTCCTGTTTGCCACAGGAAGACGTTAGATAAGGGTAAACAGAGATGGAAACCTCCTCCATTGCTAGCTGAACAAGCAACCACTCTGACTTCTCACATAAAAAGCTTCTTGGGACCATTTGCCAGACATCTGGAGACAAATGGCTGCTAAAAAGAACTAACATAAAAGACGTGTGTTTTGAATCGCTTCATTGACTAAAATATTTCTGGACCCTCTTGGTTGCTGTTGGGGTGGGGTTTTTTTTCCCCCTTGCTTGGGTTGTATCAAATCCATCTTCTACATGGCCAGTACCAGGCAATGTCTTCCAGGAAAAAGAGAACAGTCAAGCCCTCATTTCCTAAATAATGTATTAAAAAACAAAAACAAAAAGAAGAAACCCGAGTCTGCCAATGTTGCAGATATTTGTGTCTGCTTGTAAAGAAACAAACAACAAAAAAATAAAACACATTCCCCAAACAAAGCAACTGTCTTCCCTCCTCCCCATCACAAGACAGGCTAGAAAGCCAGCTCTCCTTTCTGTTTTAATGCTGTTTTTCAAAGAGAAAGGAAGTCTTCAAGTTGGAGACAGAATGAAATGGCATCATTTCTGCCAGCAATTTGTGTTGAGAGGTCCAAAAAGCTTTAACCCACCATTTTAGGGGAGCACAGACCCATAGGGCTTATATCTGACAAATCACCCAAGGCACTAAGTAAAGGAGAAGCAAAGACACATTTACAAAACCCTAAGTTCCCTTACAGGGCATGCAGAGCAAAAACCAACATCTCACAGTCCCGAGGGGATATTCAGCTGAATCAGCCAAAAAGTGACTAAAGGGGGGAAAAATTGGCATTTATTTGGACTCTCCAAGACTTTTAATAAAGTTTTGTATAAATTAATCTGCAGGCACATAATCTGTCTATGAATATAGGGTCGTGCTTTTTGGTGTTGTTTTTTTTCTCTAGCCCTTCTGCTTCATGGTGTTTAACTTAAAGCTTATTAAAATAGATACTAAAACCTTCCTTGCTAGTTCAAAGCCATATAGATTTTACTTGTTGGTTCCTGACCCATTAAGGCAGACTGAGAGATATGGGCTTGTTCAGCCTGGAGAAGAGAAGGCCCTGGGGAGAGCTTACTGCAGCCTGCCAGGACCTGAAGGTACAGGAAAGCTGGAGAGGGACTGTTTGTCAGGGAGTGTGGCGGTAGGACAAGGGGCAATGGGTTCAAACTGAAAGAGGGCATGTTTAGATTAGACATTAGGGAGAAATTCTTCCCTGTGAGGGTGGTGAGGCCCTGGCACAGGCTGCCCAGAGCAGCTGTGGCTGCCCCCTCCCTGGCAGTGTTCAAGGCCAGGTTGGATGGGGCCTTGGGCAGCCTGGTCTAGTGAGGGCTGTCCCTGCCCATAGAAGAGGGTCAGAACTGAATAATCTTTAAGGTCCCTTCCAACCCAAACCTTTCTATGATTCTATGACCCGTATATTAAGGAAAAGCAAAGTCCTGCCTCATGCAGTACAAGGGGAGAAGCCCTGCTGTGGTGCAAGACCAGCCAAAGTGGTACAAACACAGACAGAATATTAGTTTAGGCTTCCAGGCCAGGGACTAAGATTAGTGACCCTAAAGGTAGGGCTGATTCAAGTTTAGGCCGGTAATGAGCAGTTTCAAGCAAGGGTGGAGGGACAGCCATGGACCTTTTATGAAAGCACCGCACACAGCTTCTCTTTGACACCCCAGCAACTTTTCTGCTGCCATGACTGCACCATTCTCTTCCAGCAGTCCCCATTTTAAATTATTTTTGGCCCACTTTAACTAACATTCCTAATTGCCTGGGCCAGCAACTCCTGGGAACAGCCCCCACTGGAGCCCAGTGCTTCTGTGCGACAAGCAGATGCTGCAGGCTGCGTGATGGCCCACTGCTCCTGCTTTGTGTGCAGCTGCATGGCTGCAGCACCTGCCCCAGCCAAACCTCCCTGGCAGCCAGTCATTGCTGCAGGAGCAATGCTGGTGGTGACCAGCTCAGCTGGCATGTTCGATGGCTGGTAGCTGCCTGACTGGTGCCACCGGCCTGGTGCAACCCAGGATGCTGGTGCTCAAAAAAGGGGTTGCTACAGTTCCTGCCTCCCTTGGGATGCAGCATCTGCAGCATCCCAAAAGGTGACAGGACTCTTGAGCTACGGCACAAGCTCAGGGCTTGTTTTGCCTTCCCTTTCTGGGGTAAATGCCCAGGTCACACAAGCCTGGGGATGTGTGTCAGGGCAGCAAGCAGTGTCAGCAGTCAGATGTATGCTCCAAGGGTCCCTGCAAAAACACTGCCACTGGGGAAAGGGTCCCATCCTGGCACAAAGCTTCACCTCACTGCCTCCTCAAGGTCTTTTCAGGATCTTTTCCTCCAGAACAAAACTTCCATAACCTTGTGCACAGCTGATGTTTAGTCTGACCTCGCTGCTGTGTCTCCAGCGTGCTGCTGCCATCCACAGCTGCCAAACACTCTGACTTCTCTGCAAAGAGACCCTTCCCAGCCCAAAACAGACAGGTTGGTCAACTGAGCACATTACTTGTCCTCTCCACTGCACTGTACCACCCAGACACAGGGGCACAATTCCCCAGCAGCCCAGAGACCTTCTGGCAGGACCACACATTGGGCTGTTCTGGGTTCCCAAAGGAACAGGTGCCTCCAGGGACCACATGCACCAACTCTTTTGAATCAGTTACTGGGATGGACTATGAACAGCTCAGAAACTTCCTAATCTGGCAACTAGGTCCACCAACACCCACACATCACTCCTTCAGAGTGGATGGGAACATCCCCAGACAACCACGCACCAGCTGCAGACTCCCCAGGGTGGGATGGGGGTGAGCACAAGCAGAGCAGGTTGTGGGCAGCACTGGGCACATGGTGGACTGAATTCAGATTTAGGAAACATGAGCTACAGGCCCCATGGCAGGACACCACTCTGGCAGTGGGTGTCCACTGAGACGGTGGCTCAGTCCATCACCAGGCTGAACCAGGGATACAGCAGCACACATGGGATTTCCTGGTGTGTGGCGTTTTACTTCTGAGTCAACCACCACCCCCATGGAGAGGGGTAGGGAGGGTTGGAGGCATTGTATGACACCTCTACTTGGAGAAACTCACTCAACTCAGCCAGCCACCTGGGTGCAGGTCTTCTCCACCTTCCTGTGCCAACCCCTGTGGCTGCAAGTGACCACACTGACAGTGATGGATGGAGATGGAGCAGAGCCCCACTGCCACAGACTCCATGCTGGTCACAGCCCCCATCTACCTGCTGGTGCTCGGGTCAGAGCACAAACTCTGTGCCAGGAATGGTTTTTGGGGGTATACAAGTGCAGGAAAGCAGTGGGAGAAATTCTCAGGGGTACAGAGGTGGCTCCACTTCCCATGCTGACTACCGGCACGAGGGGAGAGGAAGAGAAGGATGGGTACCAAAGAAAGGCGGTGGCCACAGCCCCCCTCCTAATTGCAGACAGCAGGAAACACCTGGTTGAGGCTTCTGTGCATGTCCAGGAGGATGAGACTGGTTTCTCTCTCCTTTTCTCCCTTCCCTGTTCAGTACATTATCAGCACCTGGGATGCTACAAAACCTTTTGTGCAGGCTGCACCTGGACCTCCAACTTCATCCCATTTTAGCTGCTGTGTCCTCTCAGAGGTCTGCTGTTTCAGTCAGAAAAGGGCACTGAGAGAGCAGCTATTTCCAGCCACAAGCCCTGCTGTAGCACTGCCTGGCATCAAAGCCAGCGCAGCAGGTCAGAAGAGGGATGTGCTTCACAGGATGCTGACAGCCCCAAGTGTCCTTGCTTTAGTGTAACCAGGAGACCTGTTTCTGAATGCTTTGTCTTTTGGCTCTGGCTCCCCAGGAAACTTGGCCTCTCCTCCAGGGCCACAGTATGGCCATGATGGCCATGGTACCTGCTGCCCACACTGTTGTTTTTCCAATGGGAAAGACAAGGATGTGCAATGCCTCCAAAAAGTAATGTCTTATTCTGAGGCTGATGTTCTGGTGGTCCCTACACGAGCACAAGCCAGTTTTGCCTAGATCCAGACCTATGAAATATTTAACCCTGGCCCTAGGCACAGAATTCCCCTTTATATTTTCTCATGCTGTGTCCTACACATAGCTACCTCATCCCAAGCTGTGCCCAAGCCTGCCTACAAGTGGCTTTCCTCATGCAGCCTGCCCAGGATGGCCAGAGATCACCAGTTCAGCATAGAATCATAGAATGGGTTAGGTTGGAAGGGACCTTTAAAGGTCATCTACTCCAACCCCCCTGCAGTAAGCAGGGACACCTTTAACTAGATCAGGTTGCTCACAGACCCATCAAGCCTGACCTTGAATGTCTCCAGGGATGGGGCCTCCACCACCTCTGGGCGACCAGTTCCAGTGTCTCACCACCCTCATAGTGAAGAGCTTCTTCCTAATGTCTAATATAAACCTGCCCTGCTCTAGTTTAAAACCATTGCCCCTTGTCCTATCGCTCTATGCCCTCACAGACAGTCCCTCCCCAGATTTCCCATAGATCCCCTTCAGGCACTGGAGGGCCACTGTAAGTTCTCCCCTTCTCTTCTCCAGGCTGAACAAGCCCAACACTCTCAGCCTGTCAACTTCCTCTGGGTTTGGAAGGGCAGCAATTTATGGGTTGCAATCATAAGCACAGCCCCTGTTAGGACTGGTGGGTACTCAGCAAGCCAAGCAGTGCCAGGGAGGGGATGCAGGATGGCTGCAACCCTCCCCATAATGCCTTCCAGGTGGCTGGAGCCACCTCGACCCACAGTATGCTTCACCAAGCTAGTCTTTCCACCATCTGCAAGCAGTGGCTAAATCTGTCAGAGAGGCCAAGCCAGGCTGAATCTGGTCGGTAGCTGTGTTGTAAGATCAACTCATTCCTCACTGAAGGAGCAGTGGGCTGAATGAAACTCAGGTGTCAGTGTTTATAAGACCTCCAGCTGCCTAGCTTCTGGTTCTGGAGGTGAGGGGAAACCTCCAGGCTCCAGAGCTTTATTTCAATCCACCCCCAACTTTCTCCAGCACCAGTCTCCAGTGTTACGGGAAGCTGGCTCTTCTGCTGGAGCGCCATCTCTTCTGGGTCCTTCTGTAGAGCCTGAAGAGTTCTTGTGCAGGAGAGGGACACAGCCCTTTAACTCTTGGTCCACAGTCCCTTAACTCTTGGTCCCCAGCCCATCCATGAGGCTGCTCCAAACCACCAGCTGGCATCACGCTTGGCTGTTGCAGCAGCAGCACCATCGCTAGCAGTGGAGGTGGGGGTCTGGCTGCAGTGGCTCTGCCAAAGGCAGGGGACTTGCATGGCACTGGGACATGCCACCATGCAGGGCATGGTGAGAATCCTGTCCTGCATAGCAACAAGGCTGCCAGTGGCAGGTTGGTTTGCTGCCTGTAGCCTAAATCAGGCCCTGTGGCCGGCACCACCTCTTCACCTCTGAGAAGGGGAAGTGGAAGCTGCAGGGACCGCGACACCTGCTCTGCTTTGCCATTCCACTTGTCTCTCTCAGGAAACCTTGAGTTGCTATATTTGAGCACAGATTATGCCCTGGCTCTGCTCTTATCCTTGTTTGTGAAGTTTGACTGAGTTCACACACTGCTGTGTACACAACGTGCCACCCTCCGGCTGCCAGGGAGCGCTCGCAGCTGGCCAGGAAACCCCCACGCCGCAGGGACACGGTGCAGATGCTGTCCCCAGGTTTTCTGCACCACTGACCTGTGGGCACACAGGTGAAACTGGAGAGGAGCTGCTGACAGACCAGGCCAGGCACAGACACACGATCGCACATGCTGACAAGATCACACACTGCGTGGCAAGAGGTGCCCAGAGATGGGTGTTGGGCCTTATCCTGCAGAGGAAAACACCCCTACAAAAAGGGGGTGAAAGCTGCAGTGGGGATTTGTAATTGAAGAGGGAGAAGACAGGGCTAAAGTCAGCCCAGATGCAGAGCAACCCCTGCAAAGGGGTGTGAAGGGAAGGATAATGGAGAGGGGGTAGCATGGGGGAGCAAGAAGAGGGTCTGTAGGAGGGGAAGGATAAGTAAAGAAGACCACTTGGCCCCAGGCCATCCTTGGTGGCTGGGCTCCTGAATTCCCTGTTGTCCCTCATGAGCAGCATCTTCTTGTTCCTAAGGATGATAATATTTTTCCACTCTACAAGACCCGGCAGCCTGGGGAGGGCTGTTGTACAGCATGGCCCCCCTTCTCTTGAATCCTGTCTCACCAGTAATACTCCTTTTTCATCTACCTTGAGGACCTTTAATTCTCCTAGGAGTCAAAGAGCACTTAGGCTTTCAAGCCAACCCCCGAGTTTCCTCACCCTTTTTCTCCCCGTGGGGAGGGGGCACATTGAAGGGAGGCAGCTGAGGTGGGTAGCTGAGTCCTCTTTGATTAGGTGGACCAGCACTGCAGGGCACATACCCCATACAGCTTTTAAGGGCAGCAGAAGAAAGGTCATCTGTGTGTCCAGCTCCTTCCTCCCATTGACATTTCCATGGTCAGGCTGACCCACTCCTGGCCTCTCCCTCCACAGTTACATCTTCTCCCTGCTGCTATTTTCTTTTACCCACTGGTGTCATCACACTGTGCCACACACAGACCCACCCAGGCACCCCTGCAGCGCAGCTTACGCACTGTTCTTCCACCGCACGCCGGGGGGATTGGCACACGAAGCACTGTTCAAACACTGCTGGGAGCTAATATGTGGTCTCTGGCCCCAAAGAGCAGGCAGACTAAAGCAGCACAGGGAGCTCACACTGTAGCACCAGAAGAGAAGGGGGAATATGCTATTCACAACCAGCATCCAGGTAAGTGTCTCCTGTAAACATTCTGAGCCGGCTGGAAACCAGTCCCCAGAAATGTCTGATGAGCAGACACTGAGCCTCAGGTGGGAGCTGAGGTGGGAGAGCTTTTATTCTCCTGTTCCTTCTACTATAGCCCTAGTCCTGAATTAACTTTTTTGTGCAGCTGACTACTAAATAGGCTCTGCCCTGGGACTTGGCTTGCGTGTGCTTTTTGAGGAGGCAGCAAAGGAATCCTGGCAAACCCACATGTCTCTCACAGGGAATGCTGAAGTGAGTCTGAAGAGGTACAAAATAGTAAGGGCCCAAAGAAAGGGACTTTACCGTGTGACTATACCAGTTTTCTATTCTTCCCTTCTCTTTTCAGGTCTCCAGTGATAAAACTGGGATGAAAAGGATTTCTGCTCTCATATCAAAAGGCAAGTTGATCGATCCTTATTAGATGCTCACAGTGAAAGGATCCACATGAAATGGTATTAACCACTTGAGGCTCAGAGACTAGTATACATGTGCCACAGCTGTGAGTACTGGATGTGCAGTATTTGTGTAGGTGGCAGGTACAAGAAAAGCCCTAAGACATGTGGAAAGGAGCCTTCATCTTCTCTTCACACTGCTCATCACAGGAGAATGGGAGGATGATCTGCAATCTCAGAAGTTTCTTTATAGATATGCTTTGAATGAAAGTCTCCAACTTCAGTCCTTCCAATAGCTGTAGGCTGGTACTTGCTCAGCAAACAAAGATCCAGCTTCATAGAATCACAGAATCACAGAACGGTAGGAGTTGGAAGACACCTCTGGATATCATCTAGTCCAACCCCCCTGCCAGAGCAGGATCACCTAGAGCAGGCTGCACAGGACAGCATCCAGGTAGGTTTTGAATATCTCCAGAGAAGGAGACTCCAGAACCCCTCTGGGACAGTCTGTGCCAGTGCTGTCACCCTCACTGTGAAGATTTTCCTCGTACTGAGATAGAACTTCCTGTGTTGCACTTTGTGCCCACTGCCCCTTGTCCTGTCACTGGGCCCCATTGTGAAGGGCCTGGCCCCATCCTCTTGACATCTGCCCATTAGATATTTATATCACATCACTTGCAGGCTGATCAGTGCCCTCCCTGCGCTCAAGAAGGAGGCTGTCTCCAGAAAGACTGGTGGGAAGAGGTCTTGGAGAATAAGCACTCCCTAGAGGCACCCATTTGGACTGGGATCACGTGGAACACGGCAGCTCAGCTTGCTGAACTCCCCATCTTCTCCCCAGCCAACAATCCCCGCAGGGCCCCTGCCTCATTTATTTGAGGTCACTCCACCACGAGAAGCATCTCTGCAGAGAGCCCATTCCCTGGTATAAAAAAGACAGGGATCTCCTGGAGAGAGTCCAGAGGAGGCTACGAAGATGATTAAGGGCCTGGAGCATCTCCCGTATGAGGAAAGGCTGAGTGAGCTGGGGCTGTTCAGCCTGGAGAAAAGAAGACTGAGGGGGGACCTAATTAATGTTTATAAATATCTTAAGTATGGGGTGCAGGGGGAAATGGCCAACCCCTTTTCAGTGGTCTGTGGGGACAGGACAAGGGGCAATGGCTGTAAATTGGAGCACAGGAAGTTCCGCACCAACATGTGGAAGAACTTTTACCCAGTGAGGGTGACAGAGCCCTGGCACAGGCTGCCCAGGGGGGTGGTGGAGTCTCCTTCTCTGGAGATATTCAAGACCCGTCTGGACGCCTCTCTGTGCAATATGAGCTGGGGAGCTGCTTTGGCAGGGGGGTTGGACCCGATGATCTCTCGAGGTCCCTTCCAACCCCTGTGATTCTGTGATTCTGTGATGTGTGCAGCGCCAAAACTTCCTTCCCTCTCTCTCCCCCACTTCCAGAACCCACCCGTCCGACAACGACAACTTTCGCGGGGTCCTCCCTGTTCTCCGGGAGGTGCCGCCGGCGGGGGAGGTCGGGGGGTGTCTGTCCCACCCCTACCGCGAGCGGAGCGGCCGCCGGGAGTGCGGGGACCGACGCTGCTGGGTCCCTCCGCGCCGCGGCGGGGGCGGCCCGGGCGCTGTCCGCGGTGCTGAGCGCGACAACGCCGCCGCTGCCCGGGGCGCGCTGGGGCGCTGGGGAGGGGGCACCGCGGGGCAAAAGGGAAGCGTCTGAAGTGTCTGCGTCCTGGGTGAAGCCACTCCTCCCCTCCCTCCACCTAAAAATACCCCCAAAACAAACCCCGCAACACCCCAAAAAAAAAAAAAAAAACCCAAAAAAACCCCCCAAACAAAAAAGCCAACACAAAAGTTGGAATTTAACATTGGGAAATGACTTTAGAGCATGACTTTCTCCACCTCGTACCAGCTCAAGGGCATCAACATGTTCCAACCCTGGAGGTACAAATTCATTATGAGCCAGTCCTCTGTGTACCTCACACCATGCTCAATCTGTACCCTGACCCAAATTCCCTAGCCACTGGAGGAGACGGTGCTGTGCTGAACTTTGCAGCAGCCTGAAAAGCCAGGGCTGGGGGAAGCATAGAGCCTGAGGAACTTCAGCAAACTGCTTCTGTAAGGACACATGGTGAAATGTCCCTGCAGCTTTTCACATGCAAGCCTCTTTATATCTACCATCACAGCCCTTCCAGGCACCTCCCTGACCTGGAATGAAATCAGCATAACATGAAACCCATGACAGGGGTGACCCATTTGTCACTGGGCCAAACAGACACATACAGCTGCAGAACAGGTGTGTGACATGTATAAAAGGTGACAAGGAGACAAAGAAAATGACTCAGAGATTCACCTGAAGAGCACAGCAGGCAATGTGCCTGGGGTAAGAAAAAGGGGGCACTGGAAAAATCAATGTGCAGAAAAATGCAGAGAAAAGGGGGGTAGACAAAGGAAGAAACCTATAGTGGCAAATGCTGAAGACTGATGGGGACCTGGGGGATCTACCTGAGTGAATCCACTGGTTATACTAAAGCTGGGAGAAAAACAAAAACAAGTAGAATTTTTAGTAGATACAGGAGCAACATTTTCTGTTTTAAATCAGGCATTAGTACCAGTAAGTAATGACTGTGTGGTGGTAAAAGGGGCTACTGGCCAACATGAAAAGGCATATTTCTGTGAACTCTTGAAATACTCAAGTAGAATGAGTCACTGGTCGTCCACTGAGGCAATTAATCCAAGGGAATGACTTATCTGAGCCTAAAAATGGGCATTTAAATGGCTGCCTCTCTTCTCTTTCTTACTCGCAGAGCTCGTGTTTCTCTAAACAGAAATTAAACCTGGAAGTTTTCCTTGTTAGCAATATTTCTTTATGGTGAACTGAACTGGGTTTGAAGATTGTTCAAGGACATGTTGGATGGGGCCCTGGGAAACCTTGTGTAGATCCAGGCCTGGAGGTTGGTGGCCCTGCCTGTGGCAGGGGGGTTGGAACTCTATGATCCTTGGGGTCCCTTCCAACCCAGACCATTCTGTGATTCTATGATTCTATAACAGGAATAGTTTTAGAAACTTCAGGGGATAAAATTTATTGGCTAAGTTGGGCAGGAGTTAAATCCCAGGACATACATTTCCACTTTCACAAACAAGATCAGAGGTCTGAACAACAATGGTCAGTAACCTTGTTTTGCTTCCTCTTTAAATAAGCCAGAACCATTAGTGATGCTTAGTACCCACAGCACTAAACACGTAGGAATAAATCTTTTCAGCACTCTCTGAAGACAAAAGTTCAAGAACAAATTATGTCATGTATATTTCCTATATGGGAACACCGCCCTTACAGTTTTGAGTTACATTCTGTGCCAGTCCAAAACACAGGTGGCATGTGCCTGAAGCATTTTCAAAGACTCTTGGCTTACAAAACTTCAGAACAAGGTTCTCTGTGCTCCGTTTCATTTCTCAAGCAAGCAGGGAATGCTGAGCATGTAAAGCAAAGTTTCTCTCTTGTACCAACCTCGTTGCTCAGTGCAGTGATCCGCTACATCCCCTTTCTTCTATGTGGCACAGGGAATGCAGGAAGTGAAAAGAGGATGAGAGATGACATCAGAAGAAAAAGGTTCAAGCCATCCACCACAGTTTTAAGCTTTGAGGCTGAAGTGGCTGAAATACAAGGAACTGCAGTAACACATTCTCCCTCCCAAGGTACATCATGCCTCATCTTCCCCACTCCAAACACAAAACCTTGCTGTAGGAACAAAAGGAAAAACAAACCACTCTTAAAGATGGTCCTAGAAGGGTCTTCTGTAAAGTTGTAATTATTTAAAGCTGCTCACATAAAGCTGTTCTAAAGAGCATTTCCCCTTGTTTTTTAAATACCATATAAAAAGCAGAATGATTGCACAATCACCTTTTTATTACCATAAAGGAAGACTTCTTATCTAGCCATGTGACTTGGTCAAGCTATCCAGACTCACAGATGGCAGAATAGTTGAGGTTGGAAGGGACCTCTGGAGTTCAGCCAGGCCAATCTGCCTGCTCAAGCAGGGCCCCCTAAAGTCAGTTCCCTAGGACCACATCTAGATGGCTTTTAAATATCTCCAACTGTACAAGCCACATCCAAAACTGGAATGGCCATACTGGGCAGTAAAAGCTGCACCGTCACCATTCACGTGTGAAAGCCTGACCCCCATCGAGACACCTGTGAGGGTCTGAAAGACATTCATTCTGCAGTGCCTGTCAGGATTGCTTCTGCTGAGTAGGGTGAAGACATCCACAGATGACCCTGTCTTTCCATAAGGGCAGAGTGGCTGCACTCCTGTCAAAGTATTGTCAGGAAAAGGGGGGAGGGGGTACTCTCCATGAAGGTCTGTTCCCCTTGGGGTGGCTTTAAAGAAGGAAAAATGGTGCCTTATACTCAGCAGAAACACCATGTGCCTGGGACTGGTGAGGCAGACCTGCTGCTGGATGCACCCCAATTGCTGCTACCAAATGGGACAGGAGTAAATGAGAGTGAGGTACAGTGGGTGAACCCCTACTGCTAAGCAAGGCAACGGAAGGGTTCTCAGAGCTGACATCAGTCTTCCTGTTGTCAGCCACATGGAGCATGTGATCTCAAATTTGGATGGGCTTACAGGACTGTTCCTGAGTGCTAACTGGGAATGGCTGAGAGCTTGTGCATTTGCTAGTCAAGACTGGAGAAGGCCAGTCATAGCTACCAGACCCCTTAGGCTGGTGCCACAAGATGAAATGGCCTATCTTGTATCCTCCTCCTTAACTCAGTTACAGATCCTCTTTTGTGGCTGCAGCAAGTGTGTTCTGCTCTGCTGCACTGCAGGACATTCACTGCCCCTGCCCACAGCCAAAACAACACCCTCAAGAAGCCCATGGCAGAGGAGAAAAAGAACCAAACCAAACCCCACAACCCAAAATCTTTCCAATTCTTATCTTCCAAAGTCAGCGTGATGCTTCCCCTTGGATCTCACTTTATATTATCTTTAAAAGCTTATGGGAAAGACTCCCCGATTCACTTCACATGCCATTACTGCTCCCTGACATGTACAAGGCATTTCTTGCACTAACCTTTAATACTGAGGTCAGTGATGAGTATTTACATAGTTCCTAGATCACCTCCTACAATATTGGAGTAGAGGCTGCATGTTCTCATTCTTCTGGATTTTACCCAGTATTTCAAGACCTAACATTAGCATCAGACAAGAATGTTCTTCAGCCAATTCCTCTTCCAAGTTGCTGTTTGCTAATGATTTCCCCCTATTGCTAATGGGCTCAAGAGTAGTTTTCCATCTAACCAGGACACTCTCCCTTCCAAACATTCATCAGAAAAATACTATTAAACACTTCCAATCTTTTTGAATCTTTATTAACAGGCTTCCGAAAACAAATAAAAGGGTGTATGCCCTCAGCACAGTAAGTTTTGTTCTAAAACTGAAACACCTTCCTGTTATCTTTAAGGAAAATGCATCTAATTAGTTTTCAGCATTCCCCCCTCCCACCCCACACACAGTTTTTTGTATTTCAGAAGCCTAACTTTCATCAAATGCCACGTATTACTGCTTTCCCCCCCATATTTAATACTCTGCATATCTGCTTCTACTGGCTGCCTTCATCACAGTTCAGCACAATGGCCTTTAGCCAAACCTATCATCTCTCTTGAATGTGGAAATATAGCTCGTTGGTTATCTAATATATTATTCCTAAAGTATTTTCTCCACTTGGAAACAGTTTTTCCTCCACAAAGTTTTCTTCCCATCTGTTTTACTCAGAATTTCCTCCTGTTGGGCTATTAGGCTTCTAGAGACGTGTGACAACGTATCAAACCACTAGTAGGGTCCCCTGCTTCACATCCTAAAGGTTATTACCTGGATAGTCCAAGGCCAGCTTCCAGACTCCTGAACCACTCATGGCTGAACCAGTTAATCTCTATGGTCACCAGCTGCTTCTCAGCACCACCTGGTTTTCTCCTGTTGGCTCCTAAATATTTTGGAGTAATTTTTAGTCATTTTCATTTAGAAATAGGGAAGACCTTGAAGTCTGCAGGACTGACAATTACTTCACCCAGTTGTGGACCAAAGATAATTGGAGAAAAATGGTTAAAAGCATGGGTATAACTGCTCAAAAGACACGAATTGTCTTCCTCCAGTAAGGCTCTGGCCTCTGGGTTAGACTTTGCCCCTGAACAAGCTGCTCCTGCCATTGCAGCAGGACTTCCTGGCACATCCACAGAGCTGAAAAAAAAAAACCAGAAGCCAAGACAAGTGGTTCACTCAACTTTAGGGGAAAGCAGAAGACTGATGGTACAATGACTTCTCTTCCTTGCAAGAGACATTTCCAACTTGCTTCCTGGAGACCTTTGGCTGGAAGAGTTGCTAACACCTGGCTTGAAACAGAGCAGAGGAGGAGACTTGAGCAACCTGAAAGAACAGACCCACATTATCATCACAAAAACAGAGTCACAATAAGGAAGAAATGGCTCCCCTGGGCTTGGAGGACAATTTCTGATATTTTTGCCTGATTTCCAGCAGTTTGGGATAAGACTCTTCTTGACCCTTCTTAGTTGTTTGTGGTGTAGGTATCTGAGCCAGTTGCTCCAGGATCTCTTCATAGTTGTTGGAGAGACACGGATGTTTTTACAGTCCAGTGATGTCATCGTACAGCATGGTTTGTCAGAATAGAGGACGGCATTCAACACAGGTTTCTCAACTGTGCCTCCAACAAACAGCATGTGCAAAGAAACCATCACATTCTCAGCTTGTCCTGGTGTGCCTGACTTGAAAAACAGCTTTCTCTTCCCTGAATCTCATGCCCTCTATGCTGCATTGACCTCAGCCAATGTCTGATGCACCAGTCCTACAAGGTGAGGCAATATTGTAAATATTGACCAAAGGCTTTGGACCCAGACTAACCCAAACCCAAAACGTCAACGAGCATGAAAATCACCAGACAGTATTTGCAGCCGGGCAGCAGCACCACAGGCTGCCTCATCTCACACAGGACACAAGGCTGTGTGAAACACTATTAAGAACTTATTTTAGGTGGCCATATGTCAGAAACCCTCAGCCAAAATAAACCCCTGGGCTTGCTCCAATGCATCTTTTTACAGAGAAGAGTTTGTGTAAATGATCTTTCATGAAAGAGAAATATTATTGTGAGCCTGTGCAATATTTCACTGTGATTTTTGAAAGAAAAAAATTCTCTTCACAGTGGAGCATAAGAAGCAAAACATCAACCTGAACAACTGTTATACCTACATTTTTCTGCTTTTGTCACCAACAATGGGACTCTCTGGGTGATATTGGGAAGCCAGGCTACAACTGGCACCTACACAAATAAAAATTAAAATGGCAACTATGTAATAAAAGATGTTAGGTCTTTAAAAAGATCTTCAGTAATGAGTCCGTTGAGCTTGAAACCCAGCTCTCTAGGTGTTTGTTTACGACATTTACACAATATTTGTGCCTTATTTTCTCAGTGTTTCAGTTCTCTGCCAACTATGCTGTGAGAATGAAGATGTGGTGGAAGCCTAGCTAACGTGCCAGCACGCCGGCATGTCTGGATTCTCAAGAATCCCTCGCTGAGGAAATAGAAAAGGAAATTAAACCACTGGAAAAATAAAAAAAGTATGTTGGGGTTGCTATGGAGCTGGATTACATTTGGAGGCAAGGTTTAACTTGCTGCTTAATTCACATCATTTGGAGGTAAGGCTTAGCTTCACACCGAATTCTGATCGTTACACGGTGAGTATGGCAGGGGATTGAAGGGCCCCATGTTGCTGCTCAGAGGTCGGTTGCGCCCCAGGGTCCTTTCTGAAACAGCCCACGCACAGAACTCCTCATAATGCAGAGCAGGCATCACCAGCTTCTGGACAGCTCTGGCTGCTCAAACCTTAAATGTCTTTCTACAGGTTTCTCAGTCCTCTGGTGTCATTTTTAAAAGCAGTGTCATCCTCTGATGTAACTTTTAAAAGCAGTGTCACTTCCATGGCTATAAAATTTAGCCATTTAGGTCAGACTGTTTCAAACAGTTCCATGAGCCAGTGCTATTACACTGCAGTCTACTTGTGATCTATTACAATGCAGTATATATATAGAGAGCAATGAACAGCTTCCTCTGAGGTGGTCCTTCGTACATAATAAGCAACATTTGTAATCTACTGAGCATGCTTGGAACAGCCTCAGGAAGAGACAGCATAAAGAAACCAAGTTTAAATTGTTTTCCTGCAGTTTTCCTCTGTGCAAGTACAGATGAGTATAATGTGTAATAGCAGCACTATACTACTTTTCTATGAGGTTTGGGATCTGAAGGCACTGTCAGCAATGGATATATATATGCTCACTGACCATGACCTGGTGTTACAATATTGCAAGTCAGTTCCACCCGATGTTGAGCATGACATCATATGATATCTAATACCCCTTTTGCCCAGTTTAGATCAGCTGTCCTGGCTGTCCCCTCCCAGCTTCTTGTGACAATTCCCTCTATCCCAGATGAAAACCGGGACTAAAGTAAAAGCTGCTGTTCTAGAATTAAAAGTCACAACTTCACGGTCAGTTTTATAGTTAAAGGCAAGACCACTTCTGTCAAATAACATGTTGCTAGTTCATGAACACTTATTTATGAAAGAAATGTCCTTTTTTTAAACTAAATCCATGTTTTCAACTGGTACTTCAATTCATGTTCTGACAACTGAAACTCCTGACTGTCTTCACAATTGCAGCCATACAGCAATCTCTTATTTCTAACCAGACAGCAAAAATCCAGCTGAGAGGGATGGAGTTCAAACCCTAACCCATGAGGGGAGCCACGTGTGTAACACACAGTAACAGAATAGCACGTCTACCCCCATGATTTTATATTCCATTTGAGTACTGCAAGGAGTTAGGAATTATAGGTGTAGAGCATCCTACACATGGGCATAACACAGCCCCCCTTGCAAGTCCTGCTGACATGCTGCTGCAGCTTTAAGTCAGTGTTGCCTGTAAGAAGATGGTACACTTTTACTTTAAAACTGATGTTCCTCTAGTTCATCTGTAGGTTCTTTTAAACACCTGTATCCTTCTACTTGGTTTCTGAAATGTCCTGTTACCATCTACCCTGCCCTTCCCACCTCATCAATAGGCAGGGCTTCCAAAATATTTACTCTTGGCCTGCCAGCAAGTTCCTGTGTTACCTAAGAGTGCTGTTTCCTCTGCCCAGGGCCCATTTTTTGGTCTGGGAAATCGGAGTAAATAGGAATCCTCCTTCTATCAGTGAAGTGCTGCAAGGAAAGAGGCTAACCACCAAACTGAAGCATGCAGATACTTAGCTGGAATATTACTACGCATTCAAAGTTTGCTCCAAAACAGACGTCTTGGGTATTTGGGTTTTTTTATGAGCTGCATTTCTCTGGAGTAACTCCATGAACTTGCTGTCAGAGGCTGAGCCCCATCTGCACGTGTTGCTCCCATTGATGAAAAAGAGCTGTGGAAACATACAGCTGGGCAGCAGGACAGCCATAACACAGGAGCCCTCATCACTCAGGACTGCCAGGCCATTAGCAAATCCCTCCGAGCATCTGATGAATTCCCACTGGTGTTGCAGGGAATTTGGGCCATGAGATTGCTCTCTCTTCCCAAAAATAACTTACTTTCCCCCTGTCTTAAGAAAAGCGGCCCAGAAGGAGAAAGTGGAGAGAAGCTCATGAGGTCTAGAGAGCTACATCAGCCCTGGCAATTAGTCAGGGCTATGCAGTATTTCGGGAGTCCCACATGAGCAGTAAAGCAGGCAGGCAGATGATTGTGATGACTAACAGATGTGATGGCAAGAGCAGAAACATGGAGCTCTTCAGCCATGTGAACTCCTGCCCAAGGGATACTTGTCACCATGGTGTTTTAGATATGGGGGCACAGAGGAAAGGACTGAGGAACTGCTGTTAAGCTTTCTCTGCTGTCTCTACCCTGCATTCGAAAGAGTAAAAGAAAAATCCCAAACCAGCCTCTGTCCAGTACCTTTGTGGATTTTGTGCTAGTGCTCATTTTAAACCACCTGCAGGTTTCAAAGTGCCCACAACAGCCTTATGTACTCTTTCAGTGTGCAAGAACAACACAAAACTGTGAGCACCACGCAACATCTAAGTCAGCTAGGTAGTAAATAGCAAAGAAGACAAGTTACTCTGTCCCATCCACATTCTGACTATTTGCCCACAGGATTCGGACAAAATGTTTTTCTAATACCACCAAATGCAAAATACTACATCTGGAAACCAGGAGCACAGATGTTGTTAATACCAGATGGGAGAGGCTGCCTTGGGAAGCAGCAGATGGACTTTGAAATCACTGAAAATAATTGACTCAGCATCAGCACTCGGCAAAATGGCAGGCACAATTTGTGGACACAAAAGAGGTTGAGAAGCAATCTTCATACTTTTTTTCTTCATGGTATATAGAGCACTGTTTCTGGCTCATGAAATGCTAGGAACCACAAAGTTCCAGGATTAAAATACAAAGGGTTTCCAGCTTCTGAATCCAATATATACAACATAGTTTCAAGTGCTCATTTTCCACAGTTCATCCAAGAGCTGAAGAGAGTAGTGGATAGCACAGAAAAGTCTTGAGGCTTTTCAGCCTTGTTGATAAGGATGCAGCCATCCACAGTTCAAAAATGAAGTTCAAAGACCAATGTGGAGATGCAAAATTATTTCTCAGTAATGACCACAACCAAACATTAGGACAGGTTCTGCACCTACATGGTGAATCGCCACTGCTGTACCTTCAGGGTAAGAATGAATAACTTTCTGGGATGCACACTGAGATACAGCTTTCAGATTAAGTTATTCAGATAATTGTCAGAGATGGGTTGAAGAAGGGAATTGTTGCAGGTAGATGGTCAATTCTGAAGCAAGAAGGGCATCCACAAAGGCACCAGCCTGTGGATGTAATGTTTACACCACGTATCTGACATGCTCAGAAGACATGCCTTGCTGCATGAGGACGGTGACTGAATCAGAAGTCTCACACTTCAACTGCTCTCTCTTTCCCTTTGCTTGGGGTACAATCCATACAATCCCTGGGTGGCACAAGTTTCACTGGTTTCTGACACAGACCTGCCCCATGAACAGGTAGAAGAAAGTTAATGTACCTTTCAGGGGTGTGAGAGCACATGAACTGCCTGGTTATGCCATTCACATGCTGAAACACAGACCACAATAAACCACATAATATCAGAAGGGAAATTTTCCAGCTTTGACAGTGAGATGGTCCCTACAGCACCAAATCATCACTTGCCTGCTGGGAGTACACAGGGACAGATTATTTCCCCAGAGCAGTTTGTTGGAAGTCTCCTGAAGCACACAGGCCAGCTACAGGGGTTTCATAGGGACAAGAGGTTATCGCTATGGATTAGGCTGGCCAGCTTCCTTGTGCTCTGTCTTGGCCAGACCCCTCCAAGAGTTTTCACTTCTCCAGTCTCTAAGCAGTGAGCTGGCATGGATTGTGCCCTGCCCTGTTTATCAGTGATGAATACTCAGCACAGCACTTTACAGGATCAGCCAGCCTAGGCTGCTAGTTCCTGCTGGTTTACTAAACCACCCAGCTGAGAGCCAACAGGCTAACACTAGAGCAGGTAGTACAGCTTTCCTTAACTTACATGTGAACTACCAGTTTAGGATCTAGTAGCTGCTTTGCACACAGCTCTTGGCAAGGCTCTTTGTCCAGCATGACTACTCAACTCTTTCCTACTAGGAAATTACTAAGGTCTGGCAGGTTAGCTGTTCCTTGTTGGGCAGCCTTGCCTATAGGATACAGAGCTCATCTTTTTCTCACTGAGATGAAGCAGAACAGATTACAGCACTGCTACTGCAGCAAAACATGACCAGGTCTAACACACTCCAGTTGCATATTAATATCACAGCCTTTGCTACATCTCCCTTATAACTCACTGGACAAACACAAACTATCTTATTACTGAAAATAGCCACTTCAGGTATTTATCATATTAGTGCACTAAATACATGGTGAGCAGTGTTCAAAATAAGCAGACATGCAAATAAAATCTCTCCCTCAGGAGCATCTACTCTGGGAGGGCACATTTGAGTACTCTGATTTCAGAAATACCAAGGGGAAACAGGTAAATAGATGCATCTGCCAGAGCAGTGGCAACTATTTCAAGTGCCATTTGCCCATTGCCTCTCACCCCCTCATCACACAACTGAGCTCATCTCGCACAGCATGAGGAAGGCAGGGTTCCAGCAGTACAACAGGCCACTGGAAGTTATAGAACAGCAGTAGAGGAAGAACTTCTTTCTTCTTTAGTTCCTCTCAATTTTGACCACTACACAAGCTCCTTATGGAACTGAAAGCATACCTACTGCCACTTGCTTCAGCAGCGGTATTTTGCCTTTTCAGTATCAGACCCTGCAAATCTAAGTTTGGTATTCTAGAAACTTAAGGGCATTGCCCAAAATAGCTCTGAAGCTTTTATGGTGATATAAACTGAGGAGTTGAGGTAAGGGAGTTTCAGGTGACAAGCAGATGGTTCATGTTGTCCAGCTGCATTATCAGTTCTCCATTTAAGTTCAGAAAGAAGCAATTACATCTTGAAAAGGGACTACACAAGCTTCACGATTACATCCATAGCATCACACAACCTCTGCTTGTCTCCACAGAAGTTTCCACTGCAGGTCTGACAAGGTCCTGAAGACTGGGACTTCTCCAGCATTACTTAACTGATATGCTAGCACTTTTCTGAGCTCTGGAGTGGGTTAGAAGAAAGCACACTTTTTACAGTCCATTTGTTTTTGATCCTAGAGTAGAAGCAGCAGCAGCAAGTAGACCACAACATGCCCCCAGCTTTTATTGAGCTTTGCTCAACCCCCCTTGACCACTGGAGTATCAGCTCCTAGGAGACAGAATCAAAGTACAAAGGCTCTTAGCCTGTAAATAACTTGAAGTGAAATTACTGGCTTTCTCACCTCCTTGGCTCACAAATGGAGATATGCAGGGGCCTCTGATTTGGAGTAACATCCAAACTGAAGTGCATCACAGAACAGATCAGCAGACTGATTGCTCAGACCAGACACTTGTGTCTAACAAGCCTAGAACTGTACCTTAACATGCTTTAAAGTTGAAGCCAAATAATGGTCAAAGGGCAAAAATGATTCTCTAGAAACTGTCAACATGTTGAAAGCTCAATTATGTCTCACTTAACTGACTCCTCTTCAGTAAGTGGAGGCAGATGTGTAAGCAGATTTATCCATTCATGGGGAAAAAGAGCTCCTTTGAGTAACACCCAAAACCCAGCATTGCTGTGTACCCCACCACTATTTCTTCCCCCCTCAGTGTATCTACACACACTCTGGCCAATAAGCTCTACAGATACTTTTCAGCACTATTTACATTAAAGAATTACTTGAGACAAACAATATTTAGCATAATTTTATTTGCACAAGAACTTCAGAATCATTAAGGTCCAAAACCCAAGAGTGACAAGTGAACACTACAGTGCAGAACAGTGACCAATCTCACATTTGGGCTTATCACAAATCCAAATATTTCTAGTACCTTGTTTTGCCAGCTTAAAAAAAAATTACTCATTTTTTCCAAAGAGGTTAGAGAAAGTTCTTCCAAGAGCTGACTTCTTTTAATAGTTAAAAAAAAAAAAAAAAAAAGAGATAAACATGGAAAAAAGACCTTCTAAATTTCAACAGAAAGTGCAATTTTTATCAGAGACTAGCCCAAGCCAGATACTCCAGTGAGTGTACTTCTCTTCCAATACAAGTGAGAAAGAATGCTCCGACTATTCCCCAAAAACCTTCTAAAACTATAGCCCAGCATCCCACCTTTTAACCAGTTTCACTGAAATTAAAGAACAAGCCTGAAACACACTTCACCAAACAAATGGCTGTGTAAGACTTAGATGCAAAGGCTAGAAGCATTACTATCCATTTGGCTCTCCCAGTGCCAAAATTAGGCCAAGCTGCCAGTGACCATGGTCAGCTATTCCTGTGCCTAATAATTACAGTACCCTGATCAAACAAGCTGAGTGAGAGGGATAGTAAAACAAGTACTATCAGTACACCACAAATACTATCAGTACACTAATAGCTTAGAACTGAAGCAATTTGTCCAAATTCTCTAAGAGGCCTTTTCCCAAGCACTTGTATAGTGGTAAGCAGAGATCACTACCAACATTAGTTATTCCTGTGATCAAAACCCCAGAAAGCCCGGGCATAAAACATACTAAATGCTTAACCCCAGAACTCAATTGCAAAAATATGGGGGTTTATGTTTCAATACTACATACTGCTTTATTTTAACATTAGTATCTTGCCTACAAAGTATGATAGTCTTTTGGAAAATGCAGTAGTCTTCAGCCTCCAGCAACAATTGAATCTTGAGCTGAGGGAACATGAAGTATGCTTTACCTTAAAACTTTTTCATAGTGACTACAGATCAACACAGGGATTTTACCAAGTGGCTAAAACAGCCTACTACTAGGTCTCTTTGGTAGCATCTTTATCAAATTAAAAAAATAATCTATTTTACAACAGGAAAAGAAAACAATAAAGTTGTAAGTCAAGGGAGACCTGGCAATAAATATTGACAATAGATGCTTAACCTCAGACTGGCTTAGCTGAGCAGAGTTTGGGTAGTAAGTCTGAAGCAGTCTTTCTCTAACCTCCACTTGGCACACAAATGAGCAACAGAGGATGGAGCAGGTTTGCAGATGCATCATTATGTACTAACAGGCAACAGACTCAAGCAGGCAGCTCAGACTTGTCCTAGGGTCCTGATTTTTTACTTTTACCTAGCACTCATTCTCACATTACCTCCCTTGCTACAGAGACCACCATAAACCTGTGCTCAAACCAGCTACCATACACCAAATTAAGCCACTGCCACAAGGAACATCAGGCTGCTACAACTTTAAACAGAAAGGGGTGGCAGCACAGTGATGAACAGCTATTGTTCCAGCTATACCTGCCAAGCCAGGATGATTTTGAAGGCAGAGTCTCAGCAATCCCTTACATAGCAGGGCAATGCAGTAGGTAGTGTGCAGCTTCAGGATACAGTTTAGCTATTCAAGAGCTTAACAACCAGGCTGCAAAACATCACTATTTCTGATATGACAGAGCAACCTAAGAGCCAGCCAGGGAACACAAGTCCTGCACCACAGAAACCCAGGAAGTCAGTGTACAGCCATTCAACATAAAGAGGCCTCAGCAACAAGTGACATTAGCAAAAGCACACTATTTATGGCAGAAAGCTTAAATTCTCCATAGCTCTATCTCAGGATGACTCCATCAGAGCCTTTTTTCCTAGCATGTCCTTTTCCAACAGATGCACTTAGCATGATGTTCAGCAGCCAAAGCATTCAAAGCCTAGTTAAGTGTAAGTTGTTTCACACTTATGAGGGACTCCTCCCAAGCATTTGGCCACTTATTCCATGAGCTATTGCACAGGAACAGGTTCTAAAGATCAGCCAAGAGATCACACAAGACACATACACTAGTCTAAGCTATTTGATATGCAAATGAAACATGTCCCTTTAGGCAACGGTTTACTTCCACAACAGGTATAGCTTAGGTTGGCTTTAAAATCATCTATTTGAAAGATAGCAGCAATTGCAAACTCCTAAGCAAGCTTTGTTTCTAGTGACACCCTATGCTAAGCCAAGTATTGCCTTGCATGTCAGTTATTCACAGCTAGGTTTGCATTTCAGCAATAAGCTTACTGTAAGTTTAACACACGTTACAACACTAGCATCATGTTATTTTTTTTAAAAAAAGCCTTCCAAATAGTCAGACTCTTGGGTGAGAGATGCCTTGTCCATAAGCTGTGTGAAGTCCAAGCCACAGTTAATGAAAAGCACTGGGTTCACTTTCAAGTTTAGCTACTTGGACTATTCAGGAAGCCTTTGAAGAAAAAAAACCGCACAACAAAAGATGCAAATTACATGTCTATTTGCTACTGAAGTTGCTTACAAAAAAATTAAGCTAAAGCATGCTTGGCTACAGCCTGCTTTCCAGATTGTATCCCTCCCTGTCTTCCTAAGTAAAATGAAGGGGTGTGAGAAAAAGGACAGCCTAACTGCTTTACTGAGGGAGTCTTTATGAAGCAGCTAGGAAAAGTGAGAGCAACATAACCAGAAGTTTTTGGTCTTGTGAGGTACAGGCAGTGCTTTTGTTGCCACTGAAGTGCTACACTTTACATTTTGGCCTTGAACAGCAACCATACATTGGTGTTTCATCTGCTCTCTGCTTTACCTTCTGAGGTTAAGTCATTTGTTTGATCAGACACAAGCTTTGTATTTGGTCTCACAAGCTTAGAGAGACAGCTAGAAATCATGAAAAAGGCTTAGTAAACAAGTATTCTTGAACATTGCATCAGTACATAATAAGTAGCTCTAAGATTTGCCTTTCTAGTCTACTTCTCTGGTTAAGTAAATTCCTTTCCTACATGTTTCTAATACCACTATATACATAACTGGGGAAATCTTAACCTTTCTTATAAAGCACTGGAGTTTTAAAGCAGCAAGTTCAGCACATACCCTTCAGGAAGGTCAGTCCCTTACACCTCCAAGGGACTACATGCTCTTCCAGAGGCTATTCTGAAAAAAAGGCCAGATTTTTACCACATACAGCCTCTGCAGAGAGCTCTGCTTAGGGTTTATAAACCTCTTCAAGTGTAGGTTAAGGCCAGTAAAGAGGAAGAATTTGACTCTAACCATTCAAAATACCACCTCATACAGTGACCAGGTGATAGCAGTAAGCCTGTAAGCTCAGCCCTTAAGTGGTAAAAGAAAGACAAGAAACTGTGCAGGAAGCAATTCACTTTAGGAGGCACTTTAGGAATTTATACTGTGTCAGGAGTGCACATAATCTTGCTGTTTACAGTGGTTTAGTTTTGGTGTTTTGCTTGCTGTGTACCTGTGAGGAAGAAAGTCAGGCTAAACCCTCATGTAAGAGCTGTGCTACTTCCCACCCGTGACAAAAATTGCTTTGAAAGATGCATTTAGAAAGGCTGTACCTTGAGCCTGGACTAAACAGTATTTTTCCATCCTAACTACCCAAACTGTGGTTCCAATTTGATGTAAGGCTTCAATTCCTCATTTCAAGGACTCTTCACATTATCAAGTTTTAGATTGTATTTTTGTGCACATTAAAGATGTCACCTTCCAAATTTCTGTAACTCAAGAAAATATCTGACAGCTTATGCCTTAGAGACTGACTTTACTATTCCACCTGCAACTTCCAAGAAATTAATCTTGCACTGGGACAGGACAATATATCTCTAGGTACTACAGGAAATAACATTCAGGCCCTCTACAAGACAGTATCCATACCATTACCAGTTCTACACAGCCAGAAAGCAGAAGCAGCCCAAGTATGACACGAGCCCACTCTTGTACAATTAGTTCAATAGAAAGCTGGCCAGAACTTGAACTCAGGAATTGTAGTGAGGTTAGGCAATAGAAAGCAGTTTTGCTGCTATTTCAGGAGTGGTTTCTGCTCTGCTCAAGAAATTTTACAGTCTTTCCTCTATTAACTAACCCCAGTTTACTGAATACTCCAGTTGGATCACATATTAATTGCCACTTTCGGAGCTAGTAGAGCTTTGTAACTACTCTTAGCATTTGGCTGCTGTTTCTCTTCTAATGAAGAGGTAATAAGGCTTCTTGGCATTTATAGATATATACTGAAAGGTTCATAGCAGGTCACCTGGTTGCATATTTCTACTGCACACCAGGAAATGGACAGTCCAAAGCAGTCATGTTTCCATTAGAAAACTTCCAACAGTTCTTTCTTATCTATATACACTCAGCTTCTTGGCCTTCAGTAGCTTCCAGTCAAGAACAATCAAGTGAAACAATCAATTGCAAGGCAACCAAGTGGCATGGGACTGGCTGTATGGCACAGGAGCACTTGCCAGGTAGTAGTTCCTGAAGTTCACATCACTCACATAAGGTGCTGGCTGGTAGTAACAGGTAACATTAGTGGCATTAGGGATGACGTTTTGTTCTACCAGTACTCTGAGCGCTAGCAGTGATATCAAGTTGAGAGTCTGCCTCCTCTCGTGTCCCATGAGACAGACTGTACTCTCATTCACCACCCTGCGCAGAATCATGAGGTAGTCGTACTTGCTCCTCTCATCTTTGGAGAAGTGGTTCTGAAGGTAAGTCTCCAGCTTGCGCTGTTGATCCAGGATGTCTGGGAAGTCTATGAAGAATCGGGAGCACATGTAGCGCTCCAATGTTTTGATCTCATCCTTATCCATGGGCCTGAAGTCTCGTACTAAGAGGTTACTATACTTCAGAAGCCCACCACCTCGGATCTCTTCAGGATTTTTGGTAGCTATCAGCTTGTTCTGGAGGTGATCAAAAGCTGCTTCAAAGTCTCCATACATGCTCTCCCCAATCACAGTTGGATGGAAGTGCTCTGACATGGGGGTTTCTGAGTAGTCGTAGTAGAAGAGCAGGGAGTCCAGTATGATTTGGAAAGAGTCCACACTGAACTCAAACTGCCGCCTTATACAGTCTACGAACTTCAGCTCCACATTCCTACCATGTTTGTTGGAAAGTGATATCAAGCTCCAACGGTCAGACTCTGTGTATACTTTGACTAGCTTCTGGATGTAGGCTTCCTTCAGTGTCACTGGACTGATTTTTAACTTGCTTACTCCTTCTGGCAAGAAATTCAAGAGGGATCGCAACACCACATCTCGAACCAACTGAAACTCTGCCTCACTTGGAAGAGAAACTTGAAAAATGAGATCCAGGTCTTTACATCCCAGCCCATTATCCTTGACCAGGACATGACCAGCTGCAGAGCCATTCAGACGAACATCCTGTACCACGATGCCTGCTTCACTCAGCCTACTCCGAACAGTCTGAACGATGTCCTTCAGAGTTATCTTCAGTGTCGGGAAGTTACCTCTTCCATGGATCAGAACCACCTCTGTAAGAACCTCATGCAGACGGCTGACCTGCTCCCAGTTCAGTACACTGCGTGACATGCAGTCTCTGTTACTTGCTTTGCCTGCCATCTTACAGTTTTTCTTCTCCAAAGAAACTGTAGCAAGGTGGAATTAAAAAGGAAAGGTAAGTTAGACTTTACATTTACACCTCCTAGATTTATCCTATGCTCTGCTTTTCTGTCTACACACACAGACACATAATAGAAAGAAATACTTCTATGTAATAATGGTTATCAGTAAGCCTCCCACCTGAAGTAATACACAGGTTCTCTATTGGTGCAGGCAAAATAGCATAGTTGTCAGCTCTACCTCACCAAAAAAAAAGATAAGTAGTTCAGCAGAGGCATGTGCATCATGACAAAGATGACACATACACTTTACCTAAGTTTATGATCATCTGCAGTACCAGCTGAAGCCAAATGAGCTGTAAGAGCAAAGGACTTCTGAAAGTGAAGCTTTGAACATAACATGCAAACTGCTCTCTCCAACTGATACAATAGTGGAAGACACTCAGGTGTTAGTTTCAGGGCTGAGACATCCAGTCCACTGAGCAAGCTTTGATTACAATGGAGATATAAGATTTTTTCCCTTTCATGGAAGCATTTCCTCTCTCAACCATCTACCCCTCATGACAAAGGCCAAGCACACCTTGCTCCTACAAAAAGCTACAGCACTTCAGCATCCTGGACAGAATTTCAGCTGCAAAGTCAGATCACTATTCAGTTCGCACTCCAGTCTTTGGAAGCAACTTCTTACTCTTTCAGGTACATTTCAGAATCAAACTACTTTTTGGGGAATACTCACACCCAAACTTTTGTTCCTATATTCAGATCATGTGTTATCACATCAGTGTGACTAACAGGACTTGATAACCTCCTGGACCAGACTTGATCACGGACTCATCTGAACTTTTGAGCTTTTTAACGAGCCTTGTCACAGTTGACCAGATCACCCTCCTGTGCTTAAGTGGCCTGTGTTTTGAAGTATGCAGATACTTACATGCGCAACAGCCACGCAACACCAACTGGTATCAATACACTTCTTTTTATAGCGTTCCAGGTTTCTATTGTGGCCAGGTGCTTCCTGACAGCTACAGTCTAACTGAGGCCTCACCTTCTTCTGCCCCAAGTACTTGTGAAGACTGCAGCTGCCAAGGTCAGACTAGTCAGACTTACGGTAGTTAACTCTTGCCTGCCAGGAATTTTTTTAAACCCAACCTTACAGCTTCCTAACATGCATCAGCATAATGCACAGCACACTTTCTAAGCAAGATTCAAAGAGCAACTACTGTTATTTCATGCCTGGCCTCCTCCAGCTTTTTCTTTTTTCTTCTGCCCTTGAGCATGAGCTGCTGCATTACAAGCTATGCTGCTGCGGGTCACATCAGCTCTGGCAGACATGAAACAAACCTGTGACTTGTAAGATGAAGTGTCCAGGAAAAATTAAGAGGTTATTCAAAAACTCAATCCTTAAGGCTGCAATGCAGCATAAACTCAGAGGCACCTAGGTTACACACAGTTGCTCTCAGGCACTTCAAACACATTCAAGTACATTTTCATCTTAAACCCACTATATATTCATTAAATCCTTCAGATCAGTAAAGAACCCAAGAGTCTTCAGTAACTTCTAGGTTGAGCTCCAAGTGCTTTCAGCTACTACTATGCCTGAAAGCATTCCCCTTCTTCCTTCCCATTTGTAGCCTTCTCAGCAGCTGAAACACATGCAGCCTACCCAGGGACCTGTCTGCTGCAGTGCTTCCCACGCCACCACATACACACTTGGTTCTGCTTGGTGATCCACACCTAGGAGGGTCAGGCATGTTGCTGCCCTTGTTGAGGAGAGAAGCTTTTCATTTCCAGTTCAGTGGAGAGTTTAATTCTCAGGCTGTCAACCTATGAAGCCTCCCACCCTCAAATCACTCACACTTGCTGACTCTGCAAGATTTACGTTAGCAACAACAGGACCTTAGTGACTTCAATGTACTTGGGATGCCAGCAGTTCACACCCCTCTGTTTCACTACCAAGGCTTACCATCACAAGATCAGATATCTGAAGGTGCTCGTTCACTGAGAGGAAAACAACTCCAAAGACAAGAGAGGTACCAGCTCTTGTTAATACCGGAAGTAAAGCGCACTGTAGCTTCACTCAGATGCAAACCCCAGATGAGAGGCAAGGACAGCCTTTGCCATACTGAAGCACACGGCTCTGCAGACTGCCCTGTAAGGCGTATAGCTTGACACAACGCCTAGGAAACCCTAGCCGGCCGTACCTGCCCCAAGCAGTGCCCCTGCGGCACCACAACTCGCCGCACCCCAGCCCCAAAAACCCGAGGCAGGGAGATTCAGCTTCCCTTGCGAGGAGCCGGCTCACGCAGCGCACCGCTGCCTCAGCCCCGGGCACGCAGGGCCGGCGCTCACCTGGGCCGCTTGCCGTTAAACCGCTTTTAACGACAACGGCAATTTCTAAAGCGTTAACCAAGCGCTTGCCTCCAGGAGACGCCTCGCCTAAGTCGCCCCGCCCGCCCCTCCGCTGCGCCGGCTCTGCTTCGGAGCCGCGACCTGAGCCTCCCCCCGCCGCCCCGGTGCTCACCGGTCAGCTCAGCAGCGCCGCGCACCCCGAGCGACCGCGCCAGCCTCACACGCGTGACCGCCCGCCTCCCGGCCCGGCCCTTTATCGCCGCGCCGCCGGCCCGCCCCGCCCCCCTCTGCCGTGAAGTAACGGGCGGGCGGGGCCCTAGCCGGCGGCACCAGTACCGGCCACCCTAGTAACGGCCATTGTGGCGGGGCTCCCCCACCTCCTCAACCGCCCGCCGTCCCGGCCTTCCCTCCAAGGGGAGCGGGGGCGGGCTTGGCCGCCGTTCGGGCCGCCGGGCGCTCCGCCCGGGAGCCCGGCGGGGATCGGGGTGGGGAAAGGACGGGGATAGCGTGACACACACCCCCGCCACGGAGCCCTCATCGCCCCCCCAAGGGGCTTGCCGCCCCGCAGCACCCCCACTCCCTCAGGTGGCGGCGGGGGAGGGGCCCCGACGGTCGTTTTCTGCCTCCCCCTCACCTATGTGCGAGCGCACACGGAAGGAAGAGCAACGGCCCGAAGACTTCAAGGGGGCTGAGAGAAGAGAGGGAACTGGACTACAACGAAAAGCAAGCTGAAGTACAGCATGTCTTTCCTCGGCGTACCTTGGCTGGGACAGAACAGCTGTCAGCATGGATCAGAGATTTCCAGGCTTCCCTGAAGAGTTTCCTATGGTGTCACATCAGAAACAGCCGAAGTAGAAGCTGCCAAGGATGCGCTAAGCAAGGACAGAGCAAAAAGTGTTGAAACAGCGTGCTACCGAAAAGCACAGCTGACAGGCTGTGGGAGGCACTGGAGACGTGTAGGAGGATGAAACTAATAACTTGGGAAATACAGAGTGATCAAAATCGGCTGGTGTTTAATAGTACACAGCGCATGACCATAGGCTGGGGGATAAAAGCTCAAATTTCTTCTGTAAACACTCAATGTTTCAACAAAAGAGGAGAGAAAGGACCCAGGGTTTTCACTTTTCATAGGATAAACTGGAATCAATGAAGGGGGAAAGCCCCCCAATTTATCCTAGGACAAGCTAGTGAGATATTTCTAGTAGAGCTAAAAAATATTCACAAAGCATTGGGGAAAAAACACCAAAAAAAAACCCCAAACAAAAAAAAAAACCCACCCAACACATCTGTTACACAGTTTGGTCTTATGGAGTCAAGAAAGATGAATTAAAACCTGCACGCATATGGTGAAGAGCTGACCTTGTAAGAGGAAACTGAAAAGCTCCTCTTTGCCAAGTAAACACAAACAGACTTGCCTTGTTTCACCAACAAAGCCAAAGCTGAGCAGGAATATGGGTGGGTTGCTCTATTTATGTATTTATTTTTCTCCAATAGCTCACCATTGGGATAAATAACAGGAGACAAAGAGCTGTTTAATTTAAAGGATAACTGACACAAGAATCGGGTTCAAGGCAAGTTACCATCTTTTTTTGTCCAATAACATAATCATGAATTCAGAGCATTGCAGGAGGGACAGAGGAAAGGAAGAAAATAAAACTGCCACATTTTAAGATGGAGCTAGAAAAGTAACTATGTTGTACAATTGTCTGTGGTGGTACAAAGTTGGACATGAGGATCCAGATCTCTCTGAACATTTTCTTCACATGTTTCTAAAACAAGAAAGAGGGAACTAAAAAAGAAGTAGTAGCAGAAGTGATGGAGGCATAACCACCAGTAGCTAAAAGTTTCACTTGGAGGTTAAAATAGTGAATGGTCTCCCCGCTTAAGAATATATCTTCAGCAGCATTTCTGCCTCAAAAATGATTGTTTCATGACAATAACTGATTATTTTGGACAGTATATTTTCTGTAAACAGCAATTAAATTATATGTTGAAAAATATTTTCTATTTGTAATATTAATTAGATACCAATAGAGCCAAAGATAAACTGCAGCACATGCTGATATTACAGATGTTGAAGTATTAATGAAAGGTTCATGCTTTACATTATTTGTTTACAAATTCTTTCTTCACGAAACTGTTTGTAAAAACAAAGAAGTATCTCAACTGTATCTGAAGGACTGGATACCTGAGATGTTTTCTGCCTCATCTGATTTGCAGACCTTGGATATTTGTGTGTGGAAGTACAGCACTCTCTGCGGCAAATTTAAACCTCCTGACTATAACACTTGTTCTTTATAATCGCTTTGCACTGGTCCCACAGAAGTGCCCCGGGGGAATGAGATTTTGAAATGCCGTTTAAAGTCTGCTGGACCAGCCTCCTGGGTCAGTTGCAGGAATAATGAGGAATGTCTCTTTGAGTAATGAACATCTAGGAGAACAAGACGGGAGCCAGCCTTCTGCTATCCATCTGCCTGCATCTGTGCAGTAGATTACTGTGCCATGAGGATGGAAAACATGAAAGCACACATCCCGCTGGCGAGACGAGAGATTAAAAGCCGTGGGTGCTGCTCAGGTGCTGCGTCTGCTGAGGTGGCTCTGACACAGGCCCAGACCCAGGCCCAGGGTACAGTCCTGTCATAAAACCTTTATTTAGGACTTCCTTTCCTGCTTTCAGCTCTAACTCCAAGTCTAGGGTGAAGTAATGGGTGATCCCAATCTTTGCAAGCCACCCTTTCTCCAAGAGCAAATGGGATACAGACAAATTCCTGCTGAAAGGCACTGAGTGGGGGCAGCCATGGTCCCCCTCTGCCCCTGAACAACTGCCATCTTGCCCTCTTCCCACCACCCCTCCATCCCTCATCTCTGCCTGTGTCCCCAGCACCTCCTCCCAGCTGCAGTCCCTCCTCTCCTCTTCTGTAGTACTCTCCCCTTTAGGATACACACCACAGGACCTGTTTCAGAGAGTTTTCAAAACAGAAGATGGGGAAGGAAGAAAGACCAAATGGTTCCTAGGATGGCAGAGGGACAAGGGAGAAAAAGGTTCTGGGAGCTGCCAAAACAGAGGTAAGTACAGAATTTTATGAACACAAATTGTTCATTTAAACCCAGTAAATAGGGCAGCAAATTTGGCAGAAGAAATGCACTTAAAAATTTGTAAGTCAGCTCAGTGACCTGGCACTGTCAGATTAGTTTCCTTACGTGATGCATTGCCGAACATAGTGTGTCATTATAAATCTTGGTTGCTACAGCTGCTAAAGCCATAAAGTGAAGCAGAGTTATTAATACCCAGCAGTAGTAGCTGTCATGCTCCATTCTGTAATTGAGCATCAGATCTGCAGTTGGGAAACTCTTCTTTTTTGTCTGACATGTGGAGTAACTGCATGTCTGCAGATGCTGGGAGTGTGGAGACAGGTAGGAACATCCCACCCACGCGGGGCTATGGTGAAATCCTTCTGCAGTGTATCAAGAGCGAGCCCTTTTCTGTGTTCCTAGCTGCCTTTCCAAGTCTTTGAGGTTTCCTGCGGGAAGGTGCAGCAATCCTTCCTCCCGGTACGTGGATAAAAGTAGACATGTGAAGTGCAGCATAGACGTGCAGAGTGTGCTAATGCAGAGAACAGCGGCCTTTCAAAAAACTGAGGTGAAATTTTCCGCTAGAAGCACAGTCACAGCTGGGAAGTTCCTGCTCCCGGTTCTGAGCTCAGCAAAAGGCAAGAGACGCTCCTTCTCCAAAGGGGCAAGACATGCCACCAGGCCCCTTCACCACCAGGACCTGTGCGTAGTGGGAGCTCCAAGCACCTGTTGCATTTAGACCTGGGGGGGACACAAAAACCCAGAGTCACTGTCTCTCACGAATGTCCTTTTGAAGATGTCCCCACTCATTAGCCCTTCTACTGCTTTGCTGCGTGACACCTCTGACAACTCAAGTTGTAGTTGCAGACTCTTCTCATCAACCCTCTGATGTACATGCCCAAAACTGCTTAAAAGCCTGAAAGAAAGGAGACACTCAAATGTGTGACAAAGCACGCAGGCCAAATTCTTCCAGTAGCAAAGAGGCTTTTTGCTTCTGTATCAGGAGACTCAGTTTTGCCCACCCAGTTGTGCTGTGAGGCTCCAGAGCGGGCTGCCCAGGGAAGCCCAGCACTTTCTTTTCCCTGATGAAGTTTCAGGGCGGACACACGCTGAGATGGAATGCGCTTGCTGGAGCGAGCGGGCAGCGGCCTGTCATCTGACTTGTTTTTTTCCTTGCACCTGAGCTCGCCCCCACTGCTTAATTAGTCACACAGTTTCCTGGAACCCCAGGGGAGAACGAACTGTCAAAAATTTCAGTGGTGCAGGAGAAGAGAAAAGCTGAAGTGGGGGGGAGGCAGAGGTGGGGGGCGAACGAGGGTTTGCAAATCAGGCTGCAAACAATATTTATCCTGAGAGTCGTGGGCAAAGCCGGGACACACCACCTCAGGCTGCAGGTGGCAAACACAGCAAGGGGGGTACAGAGAAAGAACGAGGTTGTTTAGGGAGCGTTGCCTCAGTTGTGTGAAGCTTTTACATGCCAAGATCCTCATGGGCTCTGCCTCTTGGATTTTGTACTTTCCCCCACTACAGGTTTTCACTTTGAAATCCCATCTTTTTCACACTCCCTAGTCATCCGCAACCTTGGGAGCCAGTGAAGAGGAGTGGAGTGGTCATACCATGACTGGATCAACACCCTGGGAGTCTGAATCTATGAGCCTTCCCTCTTTCATCTGTCACTGGTTTTAGCTGCAGATGGTACCGTTTTCCCTCATGAATTCACAGATTCTTAATGCTAACAGAGGTACTTATCCATTTTTTAGCACTCATAGAATTCCTGGTAATATAATCCCATCGTAAACCCCACAGCCCCTTCAATAACTTGCACTTGCCTGCAGCCTTTCTTCAAATTGCTCAAGAGATGGATAATCCAGTGTTTCCCCAGGGTAGTTTGCCACAGTTTGTAGCTGCTTTCATGACTAAAGGTCAATAAGCAGTTTGTTCTGGTTTTAATTTCCACCTGTCTTTCTTTTCATTATGCCCTTTTGTTTTGCTTGATTACAGGGACTTCTATTGGAAAACTGTCTGCAATCTTTAAGGCTTTTTCAGTAGGTGATGGCAACCAAAAAGGACATTTTTGCACAGGCAATGCGCTGTTGTACGTTAAAATAATTTAAATGAGAGCTGTCAGACACTCCCCATCCTAGAATCGTAGATTCATAGAATGGATTGGGTTGGCTGGGACCTCAAAGCCCACCTAGTTCAAACACCTTGCCATAGGCAGGGACACCCTCCACTAAACCAGGTTGCCCAAAGCCCCATCCAACCTGTCCTTGGACACTAGCAATAGCTTGTCTGGGCAACCTGTGCCAGTGCCTCACCACTCTCAGGGTGAAGAATTTTTTCCTTGTATCTAATCTAAATCCTCAGGTACACAGTCACATCCTCTGCTTTGAGTCAGGTTTATGTGATTTAAAACTAATCCATCCAAAGAGGGGATTTGTCTTTGCTGGAGCAGCTTGCAGCTGGGCCACCGCACAACCACACAGCCACTAGGGCAAGCACAGGAAGGTGAGGCAGGATAAGAGTAAACTTCAGGCTTTGGTGGGCTGTCACTCTCAGAAGCCTTGGGGCCCATCTCAACTACAAAGAGCTGTCCCGGTCTCGTTGGGCCACCAGCACTGCATGGAAACTCTATGTCTTGTCCCACTGTCTGTCTCCTAACACAAGGCTGACAACTGGTGCATGCTCCCCACTGGCACTGATGAGGGAGTCCTTGAGGAGCACATGAGTAGCATCCCCAGGAGGACCTCTGTGGTGGCCCATCCCTTCTGCAGTGTGACTGCTGCTCCATCTGCCTCTCCTGTGGGAAGGGGATAAAAATCTCCTTTCCCACCTGATTTCAGTCTCTTGCTGTCAGATCTGAGGTGGCCACTGGTCTCGCCTGCTCTGTGGCCAGCCAGCATCCTGCAAGAATCCAAGAGGCCCTCGCAGACAGTTTTTGTGATGGTTTTGCCTCAAGCTACACTAGAACAGTCGTTCAGTGACAGATCATCAAGGCTTTCAGGCTCTCTTAGACACAAGAGATAGGCTTATCCATCCCACGTGAGGAAATAGCTTTACCATAACTCTTTCTAATGAAATCTGCCATTTTACTTCTGCTCAGAAACTTGCAAAATCTAGTCCATGCTGGGGAAAACTTGCAGCTACATGGTAGAGACCCCTTTGGAGAAAAAGGCTTGAGGAAGAAGACAAGTGTTGGGGTCTCTGGAGATAAGGAGGAAAAGTTAAGGCTGGTGATGTGCTTGTCCTTCACAAGTGTCCTGCTAAGAGCTAAGGGAGAGCATCCTTATCTGTGGGAGGAAAAGCGTACGTGCTGCCTCCTTTTGCCATTGACCAGACCTGAACTTTATGATGGGCAGAAAAAAAGGTGGGTGCACCAAGATTTCTGCATTGCCCATAGTCTTCAGTGGTGTCACAGATAACAAACCTTGGAACCAAGGAAGATTAGCACAAGATATGATGCCTCTTATCTACACTGCATCAGATTTCAGTGCTGAATGCATGTCACAGCTCAGCTAACAAACTGTAAGAATAAAAATCTGCCTTTACATTTCGTTGTCTACAGTTCAAAATCCGCTTGTTGTATGAGAGCTACTACAAAACAGAGAAGCAGGGCAGCTTTCAAGCTGGGCCAGACATTTGATTTTCAGTGGTGAAAGCCATTCAGATGTTTCAAATGAGGCCAGTAAGGAATTACTTGGTCTGTCTTCTAGTCTAGTTTGCAATGAGAAGCGTAACTGGTTCATAACGTGCGTAACATGAAAGGTTCACAGGGATGCAAACCTGTGACATTAGAAAGGTGCTTGCAGTTTGAGTCCCAAATGAGCAGCTTCAATCCAGAAATAGCTACAGCTAACTGCTGGCAGCTTTCTTCTGCATGCCAACTGCACTCCCACTGAGGTGAATGTGGCCATGTGACAGACCTTCACAGCAACCTGATGTGATTTCCAGCAGACACCCCTCGATTTTAAGAAGGGCAAGGGAAGGCCAACACTCGTCGGTGCCAGGAGAACTGCAGCGGCATTCATAGACTCATAGAATCGTAGGGGTTGGAAGGGACCTCGAGAGATCATCGGGTCCAACCCCCCTGCCAAAGCAGCTCCCCAGCTCATATTGTACAGAGAGGCGTCCAGACGAGTCTTGAATATCTCCAGAGAAGGAGACTCCACCACCCCCCTGGGCAGCCTGTCCCAGGGCTCTGTCACCCTCACTGTGTAAAAGTTCTTCCACATGTTGGTGCGGAACTTCCTATGCTCCAATTTACAGCCATTGCCCCTTGTCCTGTCCCCACAGACCACTGAAAAGGGGCTGGCCATTTCCCCCGGCATCCCATACTTAAGATATTCTCAGATGTGAGAGGGCTGTGACGGAAATGATCCCTTAACTACTGTTGTGGAGGGACGAAAAAGCAGCGCCCTGACGGCAGTAACCACGTCACTCAGCATCGTTTCCCCGGTGCCCCGTGCCTGCCAAGGCTGGTTCCAGCGCGGCCTTGCACAGCGCCACGGCTGCAGCGCCGCCCCCGCCCTGCGCCCTCCACGGGCGGCTCCCGGCTGGCCCCTGCCGGCGGGACCGGGGCCGGGGCCGCGCCCGTGCCCTCGGGGAGGCCAGGCCCAGCGCGTCACCGCCCGGAGGCGACGCGGCCCCCGCCGTCTCCATGGCAACACGCCCCCCGCCGCCGGGCCCTCGGCGCCATGTTGGGGGCGGTGCCCCGCTCAGTTGCGGCGGGTCAGTCGCCATGTCGGTGGCTCCGGGCTGTCGGGGCGGTGGGATGGTGTTGGTGGTGCCGGGGCTCTATGTGGGCGGCGCGGAGTCGTGCTCGTCCCCGGAGTCGCTGGCGGCGGCGGGGGTGGTGGCGGTGCTGACAGTGGACGCGGAGGAGCCGCCGGCGGTGCCGGGGGTACGGGCCCTGCACGTCCGGGCGCGGGACGAGCCCTGCGCCGACCTGCTGAGCCGCCTGGACGACTGCGCCGCCTTCATCGACGCGGCCCGGGCGGGCGGCGGGGCGGCCCTCGTCCGCTGGTGAGGGCCGGGGCGGCGGGGGCGGCGGGGGGCCGGGGCGCTCGGGCAGCGCTCCTCACGGCCCAGCCGTCTTGTCCTTGCCTTGCAGCCATGCCGGGGTGAGCCGCAGCGTGGCCGTGGTGACCGCCTACCTCATGAAGACAGAGGGACTCCCCTGGGAGGAGGCCTACGCCGCCGTCAGGGCCGCCAAACCCGATGCCGAGTGGGTCCCCGTCCCCCGTCCGGCCCTCTCCGCCCCCGCCCGCGGGACGCCCCCTCACCCCGCTTTCCTCTCGCACACCTCCCCCGCAGGGTGAACCCGGGTTTTCAGGGGCAGCTGAAGCTCTACGAGGCCATGGGCTGCGCCGTGGACAGCAGCAGCGCCCTCTACAAGCGGTACCGGCTGGAGATGCTCACGGAGAAGTATCCCGGTGAGTGGCGGGACCGGCGGCGGGGCGGCCGGGCTGCGGTCGGTGCCTGGAGTAAAGCCTGGGGCAGTCTCCTGCTGAGGGTGGGACCAGCCTTGCCCGAAATTAGCGCAGAAGGCGCGTTTGACTTGCCCTGAAAGTAGAGGGGCCCTGAGTTGGTCAGGCGAGCATTCACATCGAATGGTTCTAGAGCATTGTAGCTCATCAGTGGGGAAAAGAAAAATTGCTTTAGAAATAAGATCTATAAGGAGCTGTCACCTTTAACAAAATGCAGAAATGGCAGAAGTCAATTTGGCATGGTTCCTGGTTTTTAGGTACCTGGCTAGGCAAATCTATCCTCTAAAAGGAATTCAGTGAAACAAACAAAGACGCTACATGCAAAACTGAAATGAAAGTTGAAATCAAGGTATGGAGTTAACTTTCATACCTTAATTTGCAAAAGGGTGACTGTAATAGGTATGTGTGCATATGTGAAGTTTTATAATAACCCACCGCTGTTTTACAGGGCCTCAGTGTTGCATATTCAGCATGACAGGGCTCTCTCCCTTCATGTGCCGTTCTCCTTAGCAGCTCCCATTTGTAAGCTGCACTTGTACATTTCTACATTTGTACATGCACTAAAAGATTGGCAGACCATTTGTACATGCACTAGAAGATTGGCAGACCTGTTCTAACTCCTCCTCTGCCTTTCTGTTTAAGTAAGAGTATAAAGCAAAATGCGACTGTTCTACCATGGCCCTGTTCCTTGCATTAAGGGAATCCCAGTCTTAGGTGGTGGGGTGAGGCTCTTTCATTTTCAGCTTATCCAGTGGAACTGGTGAGTGGACAAAGGAATGTGAAGCAGGTGGCTTCTGCATGCTGTGACTGGGGTGGAGACACGGTGCTGTCTTGTCCAATGGAAATCCAGCGTTTGCTGCATTGAAGTACTTAGGGATATGGTTTAGTTTAGTATGTGAATGGTTGGACTTGATGATCTTAAAGGTCTTTTCCAACCTTACTATTCTGTGATTCTGTGATTCTGTGATCTGATTCACAGCTTCATACTGATCCCTCTGCAGAACTTCAGGACTTGCCCCGGGAAGTCTTTGCTGTCGATCCAACCAATCTAAGTCAAACTGAGAGTGCAGAGGTTCTCTACAAGTGCAGGAAATGCAGGTACTGAAACTGTTCTATTTCTCCATAAAATGTCATTTTGAAATCAACTCGAGACAAAAATAGCCTGTGTAATCAATGGGAGCGTCATTATTTCCAGGACAGGGATGAACTCTTGCCTAAGTTTCCATACAGTGTACACCACAAAAAAATTAGACAGATACATGTGTTATCTTATGAAATACAACTTCTTTGTTCCTTGAAGTTGTGCAGCACTTGTGCAGCCTAACCGTAGCTGCGCTTTGCTCTGTGAAGCTGCTTGCTCTGAAACTATTTGGCTTTGGCAATCAGTTTCTCCAGAAGAAACTTGTCAATTTTGGGGGCTACTGCATTTTAACTGCCTTCTATGGCTTGCTTAACGTGAAGTTGAATAATCCTGCAGTTTCCTGGGTGTAGGTTTTCTCTGGTACATGAGTAGTGAGTTCTAAAGTTTCAGTTGGCAGAAGTGGTTTAAAAACAGACCTATGTAAGAGCATACCTCTCCGAGGCAGCTGTCTTCTAGTGTCTGTAGGTTTCCCTGGTTTTCCCTGGGGGGAGTAAGTAAAACCCACTAAACTCCTTCCCCGGCAGGCGCGCTCTGTTCCGTAGCTCCAGCATCCTGTCCCACACGGAAGGGAGCGGCCCGGCAGCCTTCGCCCACAAGAGGATAACGGACCCTGCTCAGCTTGCTGGCGACGGCCGGGAGAAGTGTACCTCTTACTTCACCGAGCCTGTGCAGTGGATGGAGCCCTCGCTGCTGGGAGTGATGGAAGGACAGGTGAAGGGGAACATGAGCTTTAGAGTTTTGATTTTTTTTTTTCCCATGTGTGGATTTTGCATCTTATGAACAGACTCTTAAACGATGTTTGGGACATAACAACCCCATGCAGCGCTACAGGCTTGGGGGGGACTGGTTGGAGAGCTGTCAGGAAGAGAAGGACCTGGGGGTGTTGGCTGACTGAGTGCCCAGGTGGCCAGGAAGGCCAATGGCATCCTGGTTTGTATCAGAAACAGTGTGGCCAGTAGGTCTAGAGAAGTAATTGTGCCCCTGTACTCGGCATTGGTGAGGCCACACCTCGAGTGCTGTGTCCAGTTCTGGGCTCCTCACCACAAGAAGGACATGGAGGTCCTGGAGCGCGTCCAGAGAAGGGCAGCCAGGCTGGTGAAGGGGCTGGAGGGCAAATCCTATGAGGAGCGGCTGAGGGAGCTGGGGCTGTTTAGCCTGGAGAAGAGGAGGCTGAGAGGAGACCTTATCACCGCCTACAACTACCTGAGGGAAGGTTATAGAGAGGTAGGTGATGGTCTCTTAGCCAGGTGACAGGACAAGGGGAATGGCATGAAGCTGTGCCAGGGCAGGGTTAGATTAGATGTTAGGAAAAAATTTTTTACTGAAAGAGTTGTGAGGGCCTGGAACAGGCTGCCCAGGGAGGGGGTTGAGTCACCTTCCCTGGATGTGTTTAAAAAAGAGGGTAGATCAGGTACTTAGGGATATAGTTTAGCTTAGGACAGGAACAGTTGGACTTGATCTTAAAGGTCTTTTCCAACCTTGTGATTCTGTGAATATCCGTTTATAAGGAGACAAGCTGGTGAACCTTTTGGCCAGGGTGTTGGACAGCATTAATCTGCTGTTTGTTTTAAGAATGAGAAAGAGTTTGTGTGACTTACAAAACCTGTTGTGGTCTCAGGCTGATCGAGGCTTTCTGGTGTGAGGAAAACTTTCCTGGAACCACAGCAGGTCCGAGCAGTGCCTGCTACCCGCCAGGGTACAGCAGACACTGGCCATGGCAATTTGGCCTTTGTTGCTGTTTTTTCAGCCCCTTCTGTGAAGTGTTAGACAGGAAGGAGCTGGCTCAGCACAGGCTGCATAATGTGATGTACCATAGAGGTACATTTTGAATAGGGCGACATCCTCCTGCAACTCAGAGTGGGCCATGTCGTTTTTCTTGCAGCTGCTGTGTCCCAAATGCGCATCGAAGCTGGGCTCCTTCAGCTGGCGGGGTGAGCAGTGTTCCTGTGGCCGCTGGGTGACGCCTGCCTTCCAGATCCACAAAAGTCGAGTGGACGAAGTCAGGACGCTGAGCGTTGGTAACTTCCAAGCTGCCAAAACGTGAACTCATCCCTTTCCCTCGATGGATTTCCTAACATCCAGAGAGAACTGCTGGCTAGTCTGCAGTTCTAAGGGGTGAGCTTGTGACACTTGCCTCTTTGGAATGCAATACTTGAACATTTGGCCAATTCCAGCTTTCTGTATCTTTAGTATATAAAGTAGCAACCACTTCCTTCAAAAGAGGTGTTACAGAGTGGCCAAATACATACAAAAAGCCTGAATGTGAGGGGCTTTGTATCTCTTGCTATGTACAGATCCTCTGGACTCCTTATTTAAAAAGATTGCTGACAAGTTATGGCCAGCAGTGCTGCTTGTCTCCCAGTCCAGAAGTTTAGATCAGTTTGAAACACGCAGCTCAGATTTTAGGAGGTATATTCCATAACATAAGGTATGTGACAGGGAAATATATCAAGGCTTGGTAAAGCAATGTGAAACAGTACAATTAAAATCATTGCATTACTATGCATGGCAGCTACTAGCAGTGAAAACCAAGTTCACACTTAAATTACAATAAAAGTAGTCCTAAAAATCTCTACCCTGAGAATATTTGCTACACTGACTCTTCGTAGCATCACAGAATTGGTTCAGTTGGAAAGAACTTCAAGAACTTCCACCTCCCCCAACCATGGGCAGGGACACCCTCCACTATACCAAGGTTGTCCAATGCCCCATCCAACCTGTCCTTGAACACAGCCAACAGCTTCTCTGGGCAACCTGTGCCAGCGCCTCACCGCCCTCACAGGGAAGAATTCCTTCCTAATGTCTAGTCTAAACTTGCCCTCTCAGTTTAAACCCATTACCCCTTGTCCTACCACTACACTCCCTGAAAAACAGTCCCTCTCCAGCTTTTCTGTAGGCCCTTTCAGGTAGTTGAAAGCTGCAGTAAGATCTCACTTCTTTTGGAGGCTGAATGAACCCAGCCCTCTGAGCCTGTCTTCACAGGAGAGGTGCTGCAGCCCTCTGACCATCTTTGTGGCCTCCTCTGGACTCACTCAACCAGCTCCATGTCTTTCTTGTACTGGGGACCCCAGAGCTGGATGCAGCACTCTAAATGAGGTCTTGCCAGAGCAGAACAACACAATCACCTCCCTTGGCCTGCTGGTCACACAGCTTTTGATAGACGAGTTGGCTTTCTGGGCTGCAAGCGTGCATTGCCAGTTCAGGTTGAGCTCCTCGCCCGCCAACACCCCCAAGTCCTTCCCAGGGCTGCTCTCCATCAATTCTCTGCCCAGCTTATGGTTGTGCTTGGGAATGTGCCAGCCCACGTGCAGGACCTTGCACTTGGCCTTGCTGAACTCCAGGCAGTTCATGCAGGCCCTCCTCTCAAGGCTGTCATGGTCCCTCTGGGTGGCAACCCTTCCCTCCAGCGTGTCAACTTGCAGCACACAGTTTGGTGGTGTCCACAAACATGCTGGGGGTACAGTTGATACCACTGTCCATGTTGCTGTCAAAGATTTAAAGCAGCACCAGTCCCAACACTGACAACTGAGGAATAGCACGTCATTGGTCTCCACTTACACGTGCACTATCCAACTCCTTATGCACCAGACAATCCCTGCCTCTCCAAACTGCAGAGGAGGCTGTGCTTGTGCCATGTCAAATGCTTTGCACAAGCCCATTCATGGAATAAGTGAGGAGATGACAAGATGTAAGTGAGGTAAAAAAACTCTGCCCCATTGCTGCTTACAAATGAAGCGAGATTTTAAGGAAGCACTGTATCCTGGCACAGGCTTAGCTTGACACCAGAGAACAGAACAGACAGACCTACTTTAAATCCATTTTATTCTCATTGACTTCAACTTTTTTTTTAAATTTTCTTTTACACAATTTCCAGCAACATACATTATGAAATATACAAGATAAAGTAGGTGGTGGGGTTCTGCCCATCTTGTAATTCCTCCCACAGCTGTGGAGGGAAGACTTAAAGGACACAGTGAACATCAGAATCTCAACACTGAAAACAGACACAAAACAAAAAGACAAAAATATATATGAAACTGTTTGAACTGGTCACACTTTAGGGCCAGGTACAGCACAATAAATATTAGAACTGCATTATCTTAGACATCTTCTGTAAAGTTTATAACATCCTCTATTTAAAGAGATAAGAACATCTGGTTTCTAGCATGAAATGCTACATAGTACAGTGGTGAAGGGTACGAACGATGAGGAATCCAGCAAGGGCTTGGATGGTGACTACTCATTCACACGTGCTCATTGGTAAAACAAGCAGCATACACCGGAACTTGGGAGAGCTGTCAACTTAACCATCACTATGAGAACATCAGCTGGACGAGCAGCTCCTTCTGGGAGAACCACAAATAATCAATCCCTTTAAGTTTCTCCCTGACAGACAGCAAGTTGATACCATAGTAGGTGGCAGCGTTTGGTCCATAGCACGAGATCCCTCTGCATCACTACTGCTGGAGGCTGGCAGCCGGTGCACTCAAGCACAATTACGTGGCTTATGTAGCCATGCTGCTGCCACAGTGTCACTACAATGGCTACTGTTTCATCACCCCAAGAAAGCTGCAGGTGCAGCTGGAACCCAGCAGGGCACCAGTGCTGCAGGACAAGGCAGCTCTGGGTGCCATCTGCCACAAGCGAGAGGGAGAGGCTGGGGAGGACACCAGCACTTCCCTCTCTCCCTCTGCAGCGCTGGGCTCTGGGGCTTTGACAGAAAGGCTGCTCCGTGCCCATCTCACACTAGTTTTGCCAATACACAAGCCCAAGACACAGCAGTTTCGGCTGCTTGACAAGAGTGCTTCCAGAGGACAAGACCAGAGCCACTGGTTTCTCTTGCATCATAATCAAGAAGGCAGGATTAAATAGATGCTGTACTCATCAGCCTCCCCCTGTTCAGCCCCCACCCCCAGAATTGTAGCATCATACATTCCTCTTATGTGAGAGCTGGGGACCTTCTGTGCCACCGCCAAACAGGCCACGTGCACACAGGGGGAGGAGGAAGGTCAAGCACACGCTTTCCTTTCCTTAGCATGACCTGGGCATTGCACTGGCAGACAGAGCACCACTGAGGAAGGACGGTCTTCCTGGTCCATACACATAGCATCACTGCAACAGTGATGTCACAGCAGCAGTTGTCACAAGCTTCACAAACTAAAGCAGCCGAGCGTCATGGAATCTTATGGGGTGAGTGGGAGACAAAGAAGGTAAAGCTGCTGGAAGCTGAGCACCTATGGCTTTGATTTTAGCTGATGCCAAGTCCAACAGTCCCATCTGTATTAAGTAGGAAAATAAAATTCTGTTTCTCCAGTGTACAAAAGCATACTGGCTGGTTGTACGTGCTCATCTTCTAGTTAGCCCCTTCTTGGGGAGATCCAGAACTACCACATTTCTATACCAAACTGAGCTGAGGGTTGAGGAAAGGAGAGTAGTGAAGAATTTTTGGTTGTATCAACATGTCACCAGAATATGGTCAAACATCCTGTTTGAGAATAGGGAGTTCTACGTGTGATAGTCACTTAGCAGAGTGCCAGATCTAAATGCCCTTATCACTGCCAGCTCAGAACGTACCATGTGACTGCGTTAAGGTCTGCACCTCCTCTGCCAGTACAGCTCAACTGGTTACACCCCCAGGTGAAAGACAGGTTATCAAGAGAGCTGGGAGAGGCAAGGTGACATTCTTCCCACCCTAGAAGTGTACAACAGCATTTCCTCACTCAGCCAGGCCCATTCACACGCCACGCACCATTTCAGACACACAAAGCGATGCCAAACACAAACTAAGAGGAATGTTTAAGGACACTCTCCGAGTATGAACAGGGAAACATGGGGCTATTTATCAACTCAAGTACTGTTGCATCATTCTTGTAAGGTAGGGAAGCAGAGGAGTTGAGATGAGGAATTGAGAGGACAAACTGGAGTGGTCACAGAAGTCGAGTCTAGTCTTCCAGACTGCGAAATGCGTTCTGCATATCCTCAAACAGCTGAGCATAGTCCGCCTTGATTTTTGTTTCACCATCTTTGACAGGGTCCTGAAAGATAACACAGCAGATGAGCAGATCCCTTGGAAAAGCCCCAGGCCCTTCAGACAGCCCTGCTTTGCCAGTGCTGTAATTGTTTGACCTCAGAGTTAGCACTTGCTAACTGCAGAGCAGGCATCATAGCTCCATCCCCACTTCCTATCCATCTTGCCAACAGCCACAAGGTTTAACACTCATCCTCCTTCCACACCCAGGAGCAGGGAGAATGGATACTGGACAGAGAAGTTGTGCGTGTGTGTCCTGTCCGGTGTGTCGTGTTCTACCCCCTTCCCCCATGAGCAGTGGTTACTTTATTGAAAAGCAACTGATGTGGAGAGGATTCAGTAATACTGAGGGTCTTAGTTAATGCTGTGTGAAGCCAGAGCTGCAGCAATTAATACCAGCTCCCATCCCCACATCAAATGGAGTAGGGATCTTTGACTCAGAAATGCTCTGCTGTACTTCTTGGGGTGCAATTCCTATAAATGCAAGAGTTACTCTGCCATCACTCAGAGGCTGTTCATTCCAATTAAAATGATAAGAAGCTCAAGGACATCGTTGCACAGCTTCATTTTCTCAGAATACTTTTCATAGAAGACGAGAAAAAAACCAAACAAAAAAGTAACAACCAGCTTTGCTGTGAAGCTGCAAGGCATTCCCTGCAAGCAGCATTAACTGCCAGGCTGTGAAATCTGTTTTGCATCTTCCCCATTCCCCTTGGCACCATGTTCCTCTGGATCACTGTGGCTCTGGGGAAACAGAGAGCCCAACACATGTGGATGCACTACTACTTTGTCTCTCCAATGTACGCAGACTGCAGAGTGCAGGACATGTAAATTCTCATGCCTTTTAGACTGTTACCCAGGAAACAAGATTTTCCTTTCATAACTATTACTCCACTTAACATCCCTCTGCATTCCCCCTTTCTCAGCCCTGCTGCCCACCGCTGCACTGTATGCCAGATGTCTTCTGGTGGCTGGGCTCTGTAAGAGGTGTGCTGCTCCCTTCGTCTCTACATAACCAGCTCTCAAAGATGCTCATGTCCCCAAGCCTCCTCATGTTCGTGATGCTTTGAGAATATAAACCAGGGATCTGCTTGCTGCAGAAACACGCCAGTACCCTGCAGGAGCAGAATACCCTGGCACACCAGAACACAATTTTAAGAGTAATTTCATCTTACAGTTCTTGTTCTTGAAAAGTTTGCAGTATTGGCTTGTGAGAGTTGTAACAGAACAAGCATACTGCAGAGAATATTCCTTAGCTACTTTAACAATCAGCCAACACCACACATTGCTATCCTACCAGTAACTGCTACACTAGCATGCTTCAGATGAGTTTTAGGAAAGCTGTGCCCTAAAAGATGGCTTCTGAAGTTACCCAGAGCAGGTGCTCCAAGCCACTTGTTTTCCCTTTAGCCCATGTTGAAGTTACTCCTCCCTCCCCCTCCAACTTACCTGCTCTAGGTCCTAATGCCAACCACGGAGGACATCCCACATTACTGCAGAAGACTCATGTCTTTCCTTAACTTCTATTTAAATAGCTCGATCAACTTTTCTGTTTGGTTTTTAGCACATTGCTGAATCTAAACTTTCGGCTGCTTCTATCTGCTAAAATAGTCTCCTTAGAATCATTTTTTTTAAACAGAATTGTATTACAAAAATACCAAAGCAAACAAACCCCAACTGTAAGAGATTATTGAAGGTGGGGCTACAAGGTTCTGCAGCCAGTGTCACCCAACTAGATTTCTGTACTGACCATTCCTGTGCTCAAAACGAAACCAGCTCTTACGCATATTCAAAACCAGTTATAAAAAGTCTCTGTTCATAGACCTTTATCTATGGCAGTTGATGGCCACCTCTGAGTAACAGCCTTCCAGCCTCACTGGAAGCTCACAAAAAGCTCCTTGCAAGCATACCTTGAATTTCATGGAGGTAAGTCTGTAGAGGATTTCGCTCATGTTCTCTCGGATGATGGCCCACGTGATCTTATTATCGCTCTGGGCAGTGGTCTCCACAGCGCGGCGTGCCATGTCGTAAAACGCTATCATGTTGGAAAGCATCCCCACCGTCTTATAGAAAGGGCAGAACCTGAGGGGACACAAGAGGATCTGTCAGGCATTTTGGAAGAGACAAGCTTTTGCTCCTGACATCACCACAACTCTGAATGCTCACCAGAAAGAGTACCTGCTTCACTCTGAGTACTTCCGATACATGCTGCCAAAGGAGAGAGGCTGCCTCTAACAGGTCCCACAGTTTTAAATAGGTGAATTATAGGCTAAGACAACCCTCCTGAACTGAGGTTTCTGAATCAGCACCTAAGCTCTGGGCAAAGCAGGAGAGAACAGGAACCACTGCTGTACAAGTCTCACATTTCAATCTGTGCCAGATCAACACAAGGAAATTAATGACAAAGGGAAAACACCAAGAGCAGCCAACAGAATTCCTCCTTCCTGTTTTGTCCATCATGGGAGCAGGCTTCCTCCAAGCAGCCTGGGATGACCTGACAGCTCTGCAAGTTCCTTTGCGCACAGCAAAGGGAGCATTACCATGACAAGGTCACTCCACACATAAAAAGCTTCACTTTTAACTGGAGGATAAATGCCAGGGAAGGTACCTCATGATTATTTATGCACTACATTATTCTACTTCCTGTGCTTTCCTACTGCATACAATCATACCTGACCTCGTAACCTCATCAAGGGCACACCATTACAGAACGATGTATGCCTAAGCTGCTGGTGATTAAGTATTTCAAGACCACCTGATCTATCTGGGCTGGGAAGGAGGGTGAAGTACAAAAGGCCCCTGTCAGGCTGATAAACACAAGGACAGCACAGAATGAAGCAAAGCAGACAGGTATAATAAGCATTGCACTAAGGAAAAGATCCAGAAAGGTTTTTTTTTTCTGGATTAAATGTACTTAAGAATTAAGCAACAGTAACTGAAAGCAGACTCTTGCAGTCCCCAACACATTGCTAGAATAAGCAGGAAGACTTTGGACCACAATACAGGGGTCCTCTCCTCAGGAGGACAAGTGGACATGCTGCTGCAGAAATAGTGACTAACTGAGCAATAGATGGGGGCCTAAGAAACTCAAAGGGCGTGACTGTGCTTGGAAGAGGTCTGCAGACCTTGGGCAAGACAATGGCCTGCCCAAGCACAGTTCTTCCAGTTGTTTATGGTGAGTAAAACTAACTTCTGCACAGATGGGTTTCCAGGTAAAACAGCTTTCTCCATCCAGACTACACAGAACCAAAAAGGGCAGTGTCCAGTCAGATCTCACCTGTCATAAGGTGTATAACCATTCTGTTGCAAGAAGTCATCTTTTATCAGCTTGGCAACCTCCAAGGTGATTTTATCTGTTTCTGCCAAGGATGCCTAGAAAAGTAGGGTACACTGTTAGTTTAGTACTCAAGCCCACGAGAACACTGTATGCCCTGGCCAACAACTGTTACCTTTGGGTACCTCTTTCCTTCCCACCCTCTTAAGAAGGCTTCCGTCTTTTGGGTATTTCCCACTACCTGCTACAGAGCAGCCAGTTTAATCCATAGCCAAATTAAGATGGTCCAAACAGTCAGTAAGTCTCCTTTACGTTCAGCTGATGACAAACAATGGAAAGGAAACTCCCTTTAAGATAACAGAAGAAACACGTGGCTCTGCTATGAGGTACACTGAGCTATTGCCTTCCTACATAAAGGGGTAAACTCATTTTTACCTTCCTCAATCCTTATGTCCGTGGAAGAAAGACTAGACATCAGCATGGCAGATGGATCTTAAGGATTTGCTACTAGCCTCCACAGCTACCCATGGGCCTTCCCTGCCTGGCACTGCAGAAAGGTAAAGGAGCTGATGGCAATGCCAGTCCTACCATACAGGACAGCTACAAACAACCCTGCTTCACGCTGCTGTTGTTGGCCATTGTCCTTTTGCTAAAGGGGGTAGAGACTGAGTTTTAGGTACTCCCACTTGCTTTCTAGCCAGGAAGTTTGTTCGGACCTTCTCTCAAGGAGACAAACTGAATTCAGAGCTAAAAAAACCCAACTAATTTGTTTTCCACAATTGCCCTTTTCTAAAGGTTTGCTGAACTTGTTAGCCAAGCCCAGACTGAAAGAAACTTAACATCTCTGAGAACAAGCTCACAACTGGGTTACCAAAATCCCTTCCACACTATGGAACTGAGTCTACCCTGCTCTGTAAAGTAGTCTTTTAGAACATTCTTGCAAAGACAAACCTGCAGAGGACCCTTTTCTTTGAATGCATATCTAGAGAGGAGAGCTCTGCTAGGCAAGATCTGGTGAAAGGCCCCATCTCAGCTGAGCTAGGGCACCAGTGAGTAAGGCAGAGTACCAGGACCAAACTTTCTCCAAATAGCTGTAAGTTAATATATGTCACCACACACCACCACCAGGTAAATTAGCACAGCTCATCTGAACATCATGGGATTAAGTTACTCTCCACCATGTGCTAGGCACCTGTCAGTTATCATATCTGCTAAGCTGAAACACGGGTCCCTTTTCAGAGCTCTCTGGGGAAATTTTCCTGTCCAGGTTCAGCCTTCTCTCCAAAACAGTGAAGTGGATGAAGGAAGGAAATGAAAGAACACCTGCCAAACGGAGCTGTGTGTCATTCACAGAGTTCCACAGAAAAACTGGGCAATCCTAAGTCTTTAGGAACAGCAGACATAATTCCTGTTTCTACCAGGCAGCCTGTAAATGCAACAATTCTGTTCTGCAGCTGGCAGCACTGTTTCTAATAACCTGTAACCCTTCAGATCACTTCAACAGCAAAGATCAGTTTGCATCATTTCCCTTACAAAGATTACTCCTAAAGGAATCCTACTGTAAGCTGCAGCAAGGGCATTTTCAGCAGGACTAGAACACCAAAGCAAGTGAAGTCTCTTAACTCCAGCACTAGATGCCCAGCAATCTAGTTTGCATGCGAACAGTAGCATCAAGCCAGGGTTGGAAAATACTAAAAATGTATTTGTTATTAGAAGTTAAACAACATGTTGGAGTAAAGCAGAGCTGGATGCAGGAGAGTCTGACGTCTCCCAGTGACCATTTGCCTTTTTAAAATGTTTTTTGCACAGTGCAGCATCCGCCGAGTCTGTTCTATGGCACCAGCAGTGAGGGAATGGAAGATGACACCACGTTTCCTCACAGCTGGTCACTCACCTTCCCCACAAGCTGCACAATCTCTGCAAGGTCCTCTTCCTCCTGTAGGATCTCTTTGGCCTTTGTCCTTAGAGGGACAAACTCTGTGAAGTGCTTATCGTAGTACTCATCCAGAGCACGCGTGTATTTGCTGTAGCTGATCAGCCAGTTGACAGAGGGGAAGTGCTTGCGCTGTGCCAGCTTCTTATCCAGACCCCAGAAAACCTGGCAGAAGTCAGAAAGGTCAGTCACTGCTCCAAATCAAAGCAGAACCAAAATAATTGAAGGCAATTTAAAAAAATAAAACCCACATCACCATCGATACTGAAAGCAAGTTTGAGCAAACAGAATCTGGCAAAGGGCATCACAAACCAAAGCCTAAGGGAGAAAGATAAACCCTTCCTCATGTTAACAACAGCAGTGACTTTCACAAATACATTTCTCAAAAAGTGATGCAACTTAAGATGAGTTCAGACTTACTCAGCTTGAGACTCCTCATGAGAGAGGTCAGCTGAAGTCTAATTGTTGACCTAACAGATAGGATCATACAACTGTTTAGGTTGGAGAAGACCCTTAAGGTCATGAAGTCCAATCCTTAACCTTGCACTGCCACCTCCACCATTAAACCCTGTCCCTAAGTACCACCTTGGGGGTTGGACCTGATCATCTCCCAAGGTCCCTTCCAACCCCTACAATCCTGTGATCTACATGTCTTTTAAACACCTCCAGGGATGGTGACTCAACCACTTTGCTGGGCAGCCTGTTCCAGGGCTTGACAACCACTTCAGTGAAGACATTTTTCCAATACCCAATCTAAACCCCCCCGGTGCTATTTGAGGCAATTCCCACTTGTCCTATTGTTTGTTATTTGGGAGAAGAGACCCACACACACCTGGCTACAACCTCCTTTCAAGTAGTTGAAGAGAGTGGTAAGGTCTCCCCCAAGTCCTTTTCTCCAGGCTGAACCACCCCAGTTCCCTCAGCTGCTCCTCAGAACACCTCTGCTCTAGACCCTTCACCAGCTTTGCTGCCCTTCTTCAGACAGTCTCCAGCACCTCAATGTCCTTCTGGTAGCAAGGGGCCCAAAACGGAACACAGCACTCAAGGTGCATCCTCACCAGGGCCAAGCACTGGGTGATGATCACTTCCCTAGTCCTGCTGGCCACACTATTCCTGATACAGGCCAGGGTGCTGTTGGCATTCCTGGCCACCTGGGCACACCAATGGCTCATATTCATCTGGCTGTCGATCAACACCCCCAGGTCCTTTCTGCTGGGCAGCTTTCCAGCCACCCTTCCCCAAGCCTGTAGCATTGCACAGGGCTGCTGTGACCCAAGTGCAGGACCTGACACTTGGCCTTGTTGAACCTCATTCAGTTCGCCCATCATATCAATCCAGTCCGTCCAGACACCTCTGTAGACCATTCCTACCCTCAAGCAGATCAACAACTCCTTTGTTGTCTGCAAACTGGCTGAGGGTGCACTTGATCCAGATCATTGATAAAGATCTTAAGGAGAACTGGCCCCAGCACTGAGCCCAGGGGAACACCACTTGTGACCGGACACCAACTGGAATTAACTCCATTCACCACAACCCTTTAGGCCCAGCCATCCAGACAGGTTTATACCAAGCAAAGCATACACCAGTCCAAGCCACAAGCAGCCGGTTTCTCTTAGGAGAATAATGTAATTTTTTTACTCAAAACAGGGCTGCAACCAGTTGCATGACATTCTTCTCCTAATCAGCTGCCCTAGGGATTATTCTGTGGTTTTACTGGAACTATTAAGAGCAGTTCACTGAGCTGAGAGCGGCCCTATTTGAAACACAGCTCAAAGGGCAGCAATTAGGAAGCACATGGATCTTCCTGAAAAGTCAGCAGTGGAAGGAATTGCTACCTTTGCTCTCTCTTCTAAAGGGATCTCAAACACATCAGTTCAGAGACCATCTCATAAGGTCACCTTTTGCAACACTGGAACATTTCCCAAAGCACCCTACAAAGCTGCCTGTGTCAAAGCTCTCACACCCCAACCACCAGCACAAGTGCACTGAAGCACAATCATTTCAGGTCTACCAAAGGGGACAGAAGAGCTGCAGTGTTGTGGGACGTACCTGAACAATGCCCAGAGTAGCAGAGGTGACAGGATCAGAGAAGTCACCACCTGGGGGAGAGACACTGAGCAGGAAGAGATAAGGAGAAGTTATCAGAATCATTTTCACAGTTTTAACTGAAGTAGTGAACATATGACTGCACAGCTCTGATCAAAGACACCTGAAAAATTACACAATTAAGTAACAGATTGCAAGCTTCTACTGCAGGCAGCGTTTGATGCATACCCACACAGGTGTAGTGCCAAGCATAACCACAAAGTAGTTATAGCTATGACTGACTGACAGTAGGAAGGTATGATTTCAGCCCAGCTTGGATTATCAAGCCTATCTCAACCAGAACAGATTGAGCAAGTGGGCTGCTAGGACACCACAAAAGATGGTGCAGTGATTGTTTTACAGAAAACACTATCCCAATTTAAAATTATTGTATAGGTGAATATCTGCAATAACCACTAACTTCATCTGGGGCTGACACCATAACACAGGCTTTCTCAGAAACTAAAAAAAAAATTATCTCCCAACCTCAAAAGCACAATACATTTGTGTATGCATGTTGTGGACAGAAGAACCAAGCAGAGCCATGAATGGACTCCAGGTGTTCTTGCAGATGTTAGAGGTTCTCCTGCAGACACGGTGGGGAGAGGGGAAATTCACTTTGCCCACAGTGTGATATACAAATCAGTATAGCCTAGAAGAACATCTGGGGACCACAACATGCTCTGCATAGCCCGTCTCAGCCCGAGATATGCTGTAACTCTATCAAAGCAAGGGAATCACTATTCATTACGCCCCTAAGCAGACACTGCTGCTCTAGCTGCTCCTTCTTTCCTGCTGAACATGTTTTGACATACTTCTCAGTGACAGCTCTTAACAACATTCTTCCTTGAGCCATTTGCTCTGCTGCCAGTGACTGCGATTCCGCCCCTCACAGAACTACCTGTCCACACTCATTCTTTCTGCCCCCACACACAATTTGGCAGCAGCTCTGGGTGAACAGAGATTAAATATCTACCTACTCATTCACATAGTTTTAGTTCTGCAGCTGTACAGAGCAACAAGACCTTCTTTTTGTCTGAAAAAATAGGTACTTTGACAGACAAAAACAGAGGAAGAACTGCAGCCAACAGAAAGCAGGGAAATGCAACACTCACGCTCCCACAATGCTGACGCTGCCTTCCCTTTCAGGGTTCCCCAGGCACTTCACTCTGCCAGCTCGCTCGTAGAAGGAGGCCAGGCGGGCACCAAGGTAGGCTGGGTAACCACTGTCTGCAAACACCAACACACAGGAACCCAGTCAGAGGCTCGGAGTTTAAAGGATGCATTTACAGGACTAGACTAAGAAAAGGCTACTCACCAGCTGGCATTTCAGCCAGTCGCCCTGAAATTTCTCTGAGGGCCTCAGCCCATCGGGAGGTCGAGTCTGCCATCATACTGACGTGGTAGCCCATGTCCCGGAAATACTCGGACAGGGTGATTCCTAGAACACAGACAACAGCGTGCTGCAGGGTGCAGTTCAGAGAGGAATTCTACACTTGTATCTTGTCACTAAGGTGCAAAGAAGCCAAATAATTTAAGCTTACATTTTGATGGAAGTGTTCTTGCTGTCTTTTTAAAAAGATTTCTTCTCATTCTCCCCATTTTTGCTTATGAAGCACTAACTCATCTTACGTTCCTATGTATTTCTTTAAAGAGGCACAGCAATATCACTGATGCTACTCTCTGCCTCACTGAAGCCATGAACCATGCCTCCTCTTACTGTAAAAGATCTCCTACCCTATCCAACAGAATATCAGTGAGAAAAGGTCGTATTTTATCTTAATTACCTGACAGCTTTTCATAAAAGAGAATTAAAAAACCCAAACCAACCTCTAAAAGGCTGCAAAGGAAAGAAGACCAGACTGCCAACTTAGAGAGTACTATTCCTGCCCATTAAGAGCCTGTGCTTGTCAGCAAAAATCTATTCACAAACTGAGGCATACATAATTAACACACTGAGAAAAACTACATGAGAGCTGCTGCAGCAAGTTCATCTTGTAAGCAAAATTTAGTCAATATTCAGAAATTGTAATTATATACAAGCAAGCCAAATTCACTTAAGATACTAATACTTCACCCAGGCAAGGCCCAAAAGGGTTGACTTCTGAAACTGCAGTTGGCACTGACCATCTCACGAACTGAAAATACTGGAGCATGATGGCTTGATCTACACACACAGCCTTTCCCTGCCTCCCAGAAATCTTACCGGTATAGATAGAGGCTTCTCTGGCAGCCACAGGCATGTTGGAAGTATTTGCTACCAGAGCTGTTCTCTTCATGATGCTTTCTACCTTCCCATCAACTTCCATTGTTAACTAAAAAGCAAGAAAAGAAGAAAAAAGGTAACTAGCAAGAGGTGCTTTTTTGTTGGTTTTTTGTTTGTTTATTGTATCATTTGCCTTGTATCAGGATACTCTCACAGCTACTGTTCCAAGAGCAGAGAGTCAATCTGAGATCTCAGGCTACATGCTGGTTTGCCTTCCAGACTGCACACAGCTTAACTCTTAACGTTCGTGTCTCAGCCCCATCTCATCATCTGCAACTGGCAATTCCCTGCTAATTCCATTCAAATGAGTAAGAACAAACCCACTGCGCCAAGAAGTACATTATCCTCTCCCAGCTTACTAGGCTAGAAGAGCCAAAAAACCTTAGCATCCTGTCATACATCCATCAGGAATCAGAAAGAGCTTCGTCTCTACCCTCCCTGTCTACACCAGTCCAAGTTCATTTTTGACAACTGGAAATAAAGCCACATACACAACCCCAGTGAAGCCACACAAGCACCTGAACAACAGAATGTATATCCTGACATTTGTGCAGAACTCTACTTAGGAATACCTTAGGATTCACCATGGCCACCTCAGCTTGATTTTCTCATCTTGTGATCAATCAATACACCCAAGCCTTTTACTACCCCTTATTTTTGACAGAAGAGTTTCAACTTAACAGGCCAGACTATCTGTCTTCTTTTCCATATTTTACAGAGACTGTGCCACAATCAAACCACTAACATATAACATCAGGTAGAAGGATTAGTAAACCTGTTGCACTTTGTTGTTTGGGTTTTTTAAAACAGCCATTTTCTCATACCTTCAGAGGGTATCACAATGTCTAGCTTGGCAAATTAATGCCTGGTAACTGTTTGTATCAGCACCCTGCAAACACAGATTTGCCATGCATGGTTAAGTTAGAAAAGTTAGAGATACACACCCTGGCATTCATTTTTATTTTAAAGTTAGAAGGCACACCCAAAAACTATTCCAAACGGTTACTGAGGGGCCACTGAAATTATTCTTGAATGAGCCAAAAGGGATTTCTGCTGCTACAGCCAGAACTTACAGCAGGGAAGCAAGAAAATTTCAGGTCGCTCTACCACCATGATATTTTATTCAGTTACACCACCAGTACAACAGCAAGTCTTCCCAAAAGGTTTATTCTCCAGGATTTCTCCATACTAACCTCAGGGAAGTCTCTCAGTACTTCAGACATTTCATTTCCTCGTTCTCCACAGCCTACATAAATGATGACATCACTGTTGGAGTACTTTGAGAGAGACTGCGAGATCACAGTCTTCCCACAGCCGAATGCCCCGGGAATCGCTGTTGTACCCCCTTGTACACACCTGAGTAAAGAAAAGGGACTCTGATTTGGCAAGGAATTCAAAACCAGCTCTTTCCCATCTAAGAGTATATTTTCCAATAAACCTCCTCAATTAAATACAGAGCAACAAGAGTCACATTTAGCTCTGGACGAGAAGCACAGAGCTATTTCACTAAACCAAAAGACTGAGGGAATAAACTATCCTTTTCTTCTACTGTCCCTGAAGTACACGAGTTGTGCTTGTAAAACAGCTACACTTTCAGTCTTTAAAGACAGCAATTTTCACGCCTGGAAGTACTGATGGAATGCAAATGCTTAGAGAAGAACAACTGTACTTAGCTATGCATTGTAAGAATAAGCAGTAGAATATTTTAGGACCAATGTTATTAATTCAGTGCCTTAGAAGTTAACTCCTTAAATAAGCACTTTGTTTTATAGGTAGGTGCAACAGCTTTTTTAAGTGGTGACCCCAAAATCATTTGGAACCATATACCCTCAAGAACATGGAAAGATATTGCACTTGTGTGTTGAAATGGAGGTATCAAGTGGGAATATTCTAGCCTTTCTTCAGATTTGGCATAATTATGTTAAATTTATGCTTGTCCATTCTCTTCTAGATTAATGCACAGAAGTTATCTTATTAAACTAATCTTCCTTTTTCTACTTTAGCCAAGTACAGAAATATGAGGAATTCAGCTAAATATTTTTGGAGATTATACCGTGATACATTGTGAACACATGGGGTCTTTTGGTTCTGCCCTTATTTAAAAAAACCTGTAATAATTAAGGCCTCATCCCTCCACTTCCCTCCAAAGACAGAGGTTTTTACACACTAGAAAATAAGAGGTGGTACTTACGGGAAGAGGGCATCCAGGACCCGCTGGCCAGTTAGTAAAGGATGATTGGCTGGTAACTTCTCAGTAACAGGACGGACTTGACGCACAGGCCAAACCTGAACCATAGTGAACTTCTCCTTCACACCTTCAAACTCCAGCTCCAGGACAACATCCTAACAGACAGCACAACTGAAGTAAGCAAACAGCTGCACACTGGACCAGCATGCACATTTTCATCTCAACTGCTCTGCACAGGTTGGTCTTCGATACCACCAGAGATTTCTCAGAACCTCAGCACGGCATCACCCCCTATCAAGGGAAGGCTCTTTCCCACACTTACTATACTACTGGGGAAAAAAGTGCAAGGTGAAGCTTCAACTAAAAATACACTTTTGAAGAGCAACTGAATTTTACATAGTCCTAAGATACTGTAAATCCCCACAGAAGCCAGCAAACATAGCACACTGACATGCCATTGGGAAGCCATATACTTAGACAGTAACCGCACAAGTTAATCATGTAAACCCTGCAGGCAGGGTAGCAGAAGTCACCATTACCTCAAACTGTTACTAGCAAAACTTTTTAGCCAGCACCACGCAGAACAGAAAGAGTACATCAGCCTCGTGACACAGGCATGGAATACAAGAGCAATGACTCTTTGGGAGACTTACTGAAGTGTCATAGTTTCCCGGCGGAGCAATGTATGTGACTGTACCCCTGTTCCGCGGAGGCAGCATGATTTTGTGTTTGATGAGAGAGTTTTCATTCACCATACCATAAATATCTCCACCAGTGATGTGACTCCCAACCTAAAATCAGAACACAGCTATTAGTCATAAGTGAGAACTCCAGTTTTTAAAAAGCACCTCGACAAAGAACAGTGTGAAACAGCTATAGCTATTAAGTCTAGCAACGTGACAATTCCCTTTCTAAATGCGTGGTTACAGCACAGTAGCCCATTTACATAAATCATTACACTAAGAGCACGTCTTTAGCAACACTATCTGGGTTCAGATGCCTTTCAGAGCACAGGCAGTAGCAATTACTGACTGATGCAGGGAATTTTCCTCATTTCTTTTATGCCTCTCAGCTTAACATGCTAAGTAGAAAGGATAGCATATACTCAAACCTGCAGGGCTGGAAAAAGAGGTGATGGGCTAAAGCAGTGACATTTTCCAGCTCTGAGGCTATCTTCACCATTAGCAAAATGTGTGCTGCAGCTATTCTTTTTGCTCAGGTGACACCTGCTAATGCTTAGTTCAATTCCACTAAGCTCTTTACAGTTTTGTAAATACTTTGCAAGTTTCTCTTATGCAGCAACACATAGTAAGTCACATCAAGGAAGTTTTGGTGATCCCCATCCTGTCTCATACATCACTACTGCTTCCTAGCACCCCTTTTCAGAAACTTAATACAGGATTAACCATTGCTCCCAGCAGTTACAGCCATGGCATTCTGCTGCAGCTCCAAGCTCTGGGGGTGGAGGAGCAAGAGGGGAGAACCTACCCGCAGATTTTTAGAAGGTGTGAAGTCCCATTTCACATCTCGGCTTAGAGCTGATACATTGACACCTCTAGGAATATAGATACTTTTGGTCAGAGTGCTGATGTCTGAGAGGGGCCTCTGGATACCATCAAAAATAGCCCCCATAATGCCAGGCCCCAGTTCCACGGACAGGGGTTTGCCGGTACGGAGCACAGGATCTCCTACAGAGACACCAGCTGAAGATTTGCTGAGAAAATGTTCATTCAGAGAAAGGGAAAGAAACAGGGCAGCAGGCATCTCATTCATAACATGACAGCCTTAAATCACCTTTCTGACTTTAAGGTAATACTTTTATTACTATGTTACACATAATTGTTTAAGAAGCAGGTAGGCTTTATATTAAATTGAAGCTGAAACTGCTAAAGCAAAGTTACTCATCCTCCAGAGGCTAAGTAGTGGTAAATAAACTAATGATTATAAAGCAGAGTAAGTCAACTACATGGCTGAGTTTACTGAGGTGTCAGGCATTTCTAAATCTTCAAACCTAGAGAAACAGGCTTGATGGTTAAAGTCAGTCAGTGCTATGAAGCATAAAATTTCTCACTTCAGAATTTGTTACAGTGCACAACTGTTCTGACCTTGAGCCCTGCACAGCCTTGATGACAGCAGTCTAATATTAAAGGGAGTTTGCCTAAGACCAGCATTATTTCCCTCCTCTCCAATATGAAGTTGCCCAGTCTATGCACTGTTATACCAGCATAGTTTTCAAAAGCAAAGGGAAAAAAAAGAAAAAAAAAGACAAATACTGCTCAGTAGTTGACATTTGTGAATATTTTAAGTTAACTAAAATTCTAAGATACTCACTAATTTATTTCCACAGAAAATAAGTTATGCTCAGTACAGAGCCAAGCAAGACAAGATTCACCTCAAACCCATCAGAATTCACAGATGTACCACCAATGCTGGCAGGCAGAAACATCTGCTCTGCACCAAGCACCAGTCCCAATCAGCTCTGTTCACCTCCTCCACCCTAATCACCACCATTTTCTGCACCACGCAGTCTGGCAGGCCGGAAGGGATCAGTGAAAAGGATACAGGTTTCTTCATACACCTGGACAGTTGCCAAATCACCTTCCAGTCGGATAATCTCCCCCACCAGTTCGCTGTGGCCTACTCGTACCAGCTCGTACATCGCAGCACCGGCCATGTTGCACGCTGTGACCACTGCAGAAGACAGACACGTGGGTGAGTATTTTGCCTGCAGCTCAGAAGATTCCCTCATCAGAAGTTGTAAGGACTTGCACAGCATAAACCTGGTATTCACCCACATCAGAAACACACTGCTGCTTTCACAAAAGGCCCGACTCAGCCACCACAAATCCTGACATTCCCAGTTTAAAAGCCAAAGGTTTCCCTATACTTGCCACACTGCTCTCCTTCATGCTCAGTAAGGGGACACTATCAGAATGCAGTTGTTCAGACAATTCACACCATCATTTCTCTTATGTATCTTGACAGATGGTGAATGTTTAGGGTTCTAGAGACACAGGGAACTTTGACAGACACGTTACATAGGCACTTCTCCCTTTCAGTTTGCTTGGCCACATTCCCACATGACTACATTAAAAACATACAAGAAAATGGCAAAAGCTCACCTGGTAGTTATGTAAACCTGTGGTTGTGGAACAGCATTTTCAAGCCACTCAGGCTTCTGTTTACCTTGGTAGCATCCAGATGCTAAGCTAATAAACTATTTCCATGTATATATCAACCCAAGGCGTCTGCTGAAGGCAATATATACCCTTGTATCTATAGTAGCAGATGCTTACAAAGCCTTTAAGGAAACACTATTTTGATGATATACTTTGTAGAAATTACCCTTCAACAGACAAAGACTGTTCTATAGCATGTTCTGAGTTAGATTTCAGCAGGACACACAAGAGACTTAGCTGCTTTAGGATGAAGTGTATCATGTCTTACATTCTAATATCAATCCTGCACACAGGGTTTGTGTATTTACCCAAAAGCAATTTTCTGGTTTTTATGAAAGAAAGACGTATCAGTTTAAAATTGTTTTTAAGCATCACTTCTGGAGTTAAGGAATCAGCAGTTCAAGAACAGGCATTTATTTAGGTAGACATGAGCCAAGGGAGATTCTTATTCATCAGATAAGCAGCGCTAACAAAAACCCATGCTATTCTTCTGTTCTCACATTCCCATCCTTTCCTTGTCTCTTGAAGAGAACGGGGGAAACATGACACGACAGAAAAGGCGGTACAGTCTGTATGCATTCAGAAGGTGTTAGAGCCTAAAGAAACTATTGAAGCTGATGATGAAGGTGGAAGAGCCCTCCTCCCCCTTCTGGTCACACTGCCACCACACTGCCACCTTCCCTGGCCCTTACTACTCCTTGCTAAACTCCTCCAGCCCACAGTGCAGTAACACAGAACAGACTGACACTGGCCAGGGAATGAGTATTCTGGGGAGCACAGGGTCAAACTGCATCTCAGTGAGAACAGGCTACACATCTTGCACCCTTTTAGGGAAGGTCTGGGCCTACAGCTTTCTGACCAAGCAGCTTTCCAGAAAGTTTACTACCTTTTAATTTTTTTAGTCAGACTGCTTCTGCTCATTGCATCTTCAAATAAGATTAATTAGAAGAAACATCGTTTGTGTATTTCTTAGCATTTATCAGACCAATTCGTAATCCTTCTTAAAGTCTTCCCCCCAAAAAAAGAGAAAAAGCCCCACCCAGAGCTCTACTGTACCTCTCTGCTTCACTTCCAAGTGAACATGATTAACAAGACAGTAGATGAAACAGAACCTATTATTTACTTAACAAGAGAATACTTACCAGGTCCTGAGACTCCATGGACGTAGCCAACAAAAGCTTCTCTGTCTTCATCACGAATTTTGGGTAGCTTGGAGAAGTCCATTTTGCCTGTTCAACTGTAGAGAATGAAGAAAAAAAAAGTTTTGAAGAATACACACATTTAATAACTACTACTCTTCCTCCCCTCTGCTCTCTCCTTCTTTCCAGTTAGAATTCTGAAGAATTCTGAATTCATATAGCCTGAAGCACCTTAACCACACTAACTTTTAAAGCTATAAAAAGTCAGGTAGTAACTCATTTAAACAAACAAAAGAACTAACATCCCCTGCTGCAGAAACACAGGGGTGGAACATCACTCTGTAATACCTCCACAGAACACCACTTAATGCAACAGTTACACTCCAAACAAGCCGTAACACGACTGGACTAATTCCAGTCCAAATAAAAGAATACTTAAATTACGGAGAATCTCTTCTGTCTCCCACATTTTGTCTACCTTCCTTCAAAACATAGAGTTTTCCACAATTCTGAGTGATTTGCAGGCTACAAGTCAGAAGAGAATGTTCTGGGGCTGCTTTACTGCCACCAGTTTCCAAAATGCAATACTACATACACTAATGGTGAACATTCTATTTTTGATATCTCAAGCTGCTGAAGCAGAGCATTCAGAAGAAGAAACATACATTTTCACAAACAGCATAATACCTAGCCTCACAGCTAGGTATTATGCAGGCTTTGCTCCCTAAAACCTGAGACCTGTGAATGAAACCTGTGAGGCATCATAGAATTGTGCTGAATAATGGCCAAAAAAACCTTCCAACCTGCAACACTGACATACCTTGCCGGTTAGTGTTAGAGAATCTAAACAGGCATAGGAAAAGCTGTTTTAGAAACACACCTCCTTGATCCCTATTTGACCTGTAATCTGACAGTTGGGCTGTCCTGCTACTGATAGGAGTATTTAATGGTTTTGCATTGTCAGCCCTTACCATGCTTCACGTTACCTTGGAAACCGATCAGTGTTAGAGAACTGCAAGGCAACTCTCTACCCATTTCTACAGTACTGACACACTTATGGCACAGTGCTGGTAAAAGGAGGAGTATGGCAGCCCCAGCATACAATGCTCTCTGCACACCAAGGGGGCCTCTCCAACTAAGCCTGTGGTTCGGTGACACGGACCGTGTGAGGCACCTGTGGACACCCACAGCCCTTCAGAGCAGCTTAACGTAACCCAGCGCGTTCTGAGAGGCAGCAAACAGACACGTACCCAGGTGTGAGAAGCTACCCCGTGTACCAGGAGGGAGACAACAACTACACTGCCAACCTCTGACGGCTGTTACAGGATGCTTTTCTGCCTCTTGCTCAGGAGCAGTAGGCAGCTGACATTTGCTGTTCTTAAAAACCTTGTGACTGTTTCCCAGCTTTCTAATACTATACTACAAATCCTTCACTGCCCCCTCCTTCCCCTCCCCCCAGTCTCTTTAACAATCGACATGTTTTAAATCTGTGTTCCTGTTCTGTATGAAGAGGATCTCAAGTGATTCCAAACTGCTATCCATCTTGAATGAACAGTGTCTTCCAGGCTCCATGTCTCACTGGAGTGGATTGTGTAACATGGCTACCACTGATTGATTTCACAACAGCCACCCCAACAGTTGATCATGACTCAGTCACCACCAGCCTGGAGCAGAACCTTCCAGCTTGAGAGCAGTTAAGTCAGGTATCAGTTAGATCCCTCTGTTCTCCATAACAATAGCTTATCCTTTAACCACCTTGTTGTTGAGGCCCAGAAGAGAATTTTAATTTCAATGCTTATCTCTTACAAGTCTCCTGTGACAAATGGCACTGGGGAGGCCCTTGCCAGGCAATCTGCAGTTCCTGAGCAGCTGGTAAGAGCTGGTTCTGATCAGACTAACATAACTACCTCTTTTTTTTTTTTGCTTTTAACAATTAAAACATTGCAAAACTCAAGCACAATTATTGTTCAAATTGAAAAAAGCAGCTGGTCACATAAATCTTACTCTAGAGACCTACTGTCGAAGTCTTCCATAGAAGCACAAGAAAGAAAGAAAGAAAGAAAGAGCTAAACCAAATTATCACAGCTGAATTAATGATGCTGTTTGGCAATTAGTACAGGGCCCTGTACGAAAGGGTCAATTTATGAAGGCAAGGAAAAGCAGGGAGAACACCAGTCACTTTCAACTCAAATTAACTTTTCTACATATCCAAAACCTACAGGTCAGCTGACTGCCACTTGAAGCAACTGTTTGTTGTTCAGGGAGGCAAATAACTTCAGTCACTCTGCAATTAAAACTGCAACATCTTGATGCCTAGCACCTGTCCCTCTTGTTCCTGTGGCTGCTCTGCTCCCCCTCTTCCCAGAGTCACATTCCCCACCTCCTGGCCAAGCCAACTAGGTCAGAATTGGATTCCTCCACTAGACCACCTGGGCATAATGCCAATAAACCCTGTCTTTGTCCTGATCTTTAGCATCTGCACCAACTGCTTTTAGAGACACACCCACTAACTATTTCAAGTGTAAAAGATGTGATGAACTCTTCCTCACCGTTCTTTGATCCACCTCCTATACATCTCTCAACAAAGTACATACAGTCTAAAAAGCCAGTGCTCACCCAGCCAAGCTGCCTTTTTTGCATAGAATCATCGAATCTTTAAGGCTGGAAAAGACCACTAGGATCATCAAGTCCAACCATGTGTCCAATGCCACGTCAACTAAACCATGTCCTGGAGGGCCACATCTAAATGTTTTCTGAACACCTCCAAGGATGGCGACTCCACCACCTCTCCAGGCAGCCTGTTCCAATGCCTGAACAAAGGGTTGCATATCTATTAACACTGAACACAAATTATGAGGGGGGGTGTGAAAAAGCCATTATTTACCTCTGCATAGTTTCCTTATGCTTTCATATTAGCACTTCAGATTTTCATTTTAGATGGAAAAGCCCTTGAGGGCAGAAATGTTGATTTACCTACCTACGCTGTTAGACATCTTCATTTTCAGTACTTGGATAGAATGAAATTCCCTACATCACATCAGGATTTGCTAAACACAGCATGGCCTGGGTGCAGAGGGTATGTACTTACCCCAGAAGCCATGGTGGCTACTGATTTAGAAACCTACATAGTTCCTACTGCCTTTCACAGGCCTCTTGCCAGTACAGGCACTACATGCAATCTGCTCCTCCAAAAATCCATTAGCACACTTACACAGGTTATTAGCTTAATTTTAATTCCCTTATGAGCAAAGATGCATCTTTTATCCTTCACAACGTATAATCAGGAATCTTCTTCATTTTTACAATCAATTGTTGAACTGTTTAACATGCCTTTAAGCTCCAACACGGTCATACTCTGCCTAACAGTGCCAGAAATCAAAGTATTACTTGCTGCAGAACCACCTTTGAGTGAAAGGTGATTTATTAACATAATTTTATAGTCATAATTAAACAAGGAAGAGCCAATGACCTGAGTTTTCTATGTTTATTTCTCCCCAGCACAGCAATTTGGCTACACATTACCCCCAAAAACCAAAACTATCCTGCTCTCAATGCTGGAGAAACCTGTTTTCTATTATAGTTCCTTGTTTTTGCTTCAAACATTTTTACCAGTCCCAGAACTTAGACTATAAACTGCTTTACCACAAACATCTCTTAAAACCGAGATGTTTAGAAGAAGCCTTCTTAGAGCAAGGAAGAAAATCCACAGCTATTTTATCACATAAATACAGATTCTTACCTTATTTTGCAGAAACAGGGAGGATCAAAAATCCACAGGCCCAATGAAGCAAAGCCAGAATTCAGCAGTTAGGCACCACCACTTATAAAATAATTGTCCTTCTAGTGCCCCTACACAGAGGGATGAGAAAGCCTGCTGCAGAGGGGAAAGAAATTTCTGACACACAGCAGAGGCATAACCACCTGACTTGATGAGTCATCAGTCTCTCTCTCTCTCCCACCAGCACCGAGGAATGCCGCAATAGCAAAGCAAGCTACCCAGAGCCCAGCTGAACTCCCATCTGTGCCCTTCTTCCTGCACAGGGCTGAGCAGAATAAATTAAAAGAAGCCTTCAGCACGCATATTAAGGACATCCTACAGAGCCAATAATCATGTCTCAAGTGGTACATGCTACTACACAAAAATCCTTGAGAGATGCATGCTTTCTGCTGGAATCAGTTTACATACCAGTGTAACACCTCGATGTCAGTGCCCACTCTGAGAGGAGCTTAACAGAACAACCGACTGCGCAGGGACAACGCTGAAAACACCGCATTACTAATTGCTTGCCTGTGTAGAACAGGTATTGATTTTTGTCAGAACAGAGTTTTGTGGGCTCACTTCTGCTACTTGAGAATCCTTTCACTGATGGGGAGGTGCAACTGCACAACATCCAACACCTCTGAGAAGCAGACTGATGTACCACCTTGAGTGACAGCTGCTAGAACCATTTGTCCTGTACGTTGTATGCAAGACAAGAAGCTATGTGGGTCCTCCCTCCAAGAAGCCACATGAGTTGAGTTCCCTGCAGCCTTCAGAACTTCTCAAGACTATCTCTGCAAGTTCTAGGATTAGAAACACACCAAACTGGCACAAAAGCTTAAATACCCTAACCAAAATTGTAATACATAGCACGAGAAAAGCGAATCAGAAGCAGCAGCATTACGTTCATAAGTCCCCAGCACTAGGATTCATACTGCTGAAGTAACTTTAGTTCAAGGTCATAGATTTTACTATAACTGAAACAGACTAATGTGTTTTGACTTCCTAAGGCAGAAAAATGGAGTAAAAACATAAGCCCTTACATTCAATGTCCAGGAAAGCTTAACAGGCATACAGAGTTTTCCAAAGAATATCCCTCCTCCACTTCTTAGTAAAAACCTAGACACTACAGGATAGCAAAGGTCACAACTCACACTGGACACATTTTAGACCTCACTTTAAATCCACACGCATTTTAAACCTTACTTCAGAATCAAAACTACCAACACTTACTGTGTTCACCTGAGCAGACTTCGATACAGTGACAAGTCCCACCGTCCAGCTATATGAGGATGTGTTGCAAAAATCTCAAAGTATAATCACTGCCATACACTTCCTGCAACTTGGACAGTTTATACTTCCCCTTCCAGCAGATGAATATTTAAGAGGAAGTATTAAAAAAAAAACCACAGTGCCTGTTACTAGACAAATGCAGAAGTTACCCAGCATTTCCACATATAAAATCTGAGATACTGTCCCAGAAGGAACAGCACACCTATCAATCTACACAGGTCACTTGGAAGAGAAGCCAAATAGTACTGTCAAGAAATCTGCTCCCTTATACTACAGAGAATTATAGTTTTACCATAATACAGCAGGGAAAATTACACCAGATTTCTCGGTCACTGAACAGCAGAATCACTGAGACTGGAAGGCACCTCTGGAGATGATCCAGCTCCAACTCCCTGCTCAAAGCAAGCTAGAGCAGGTTGCTCAGAGCTGTGTCCAGATAGGTTTTGATTCCCTCCAAGGATCTCCACAACTCCTGGCAAACTTGTTCCAATGTTCAGTCCCCCTTACTGCTACCTTCCAGCTTGAGAGCAGTTAAGTCAGGTATCAGTTAGATCCCTCTGTTCTCCATAACAATAGCTTATCCTTTAACCAGCTTGTTGTTGAGGCCCAGAAGAGAATTTTAATTTCACTGCTTATCTCTTGCAAGTCTCCTGTGACAAATGGCACTGGGGAGGCCCTTGCCAGGCAATCTGCAGTTCCTGAGCAGCTGGTAAGGCCTGAGGTTGGTGTCCCTGCCTGTGGCAGGGGGGTTGGAGCTCTGTGATCCTTGGGGTCCCTTCTAACTCATACCATTCTATGATTCGATGATTCTATGATTCCTGTTATTTCAGCAGATACCACTGGCAGAGTCTGGCTCCATCTACTTCGCTTCCTCCCACTAGGTATTTATATACTTCAGAAAAGAATTCTCAGAGCCTTCTCTTCCCAAGGCTACGTACTCCAAATGCCAGCTCTCTCAGCCTCTCCTTGCATGAAAGACGCTCCAAACCTTTAACAGTCTGTGTGACCTGCTCCATTAAGTCCACATCTTCCTTCTACTGAAGGGCCCATAACCAGACACAGCACTCCAGATGTGGTTTCCCCAGACCTTAACTGGGAAGAAAAAAATCGCCTTCCTCACCCTGCTGGCAGCCCTGTCACCTCTGTGCTCAACACCATGATGTGGCTTAGTCTTCTCTTCATACAGGCACTGAGAAGCTAATAATACCAATCTTTTTACCATAAGCTCTGAGCTAGAAGTATCATTGTTTCTTAAACTCATTCTTCTGTTTAATTATTCATATAATTCCAGTTGCCACAGGGCACTTTGTGGCCACCTCTGCTCTCAATGGGTCAGGAATTGTCCAGAGAAGGGCAACCAGGCTGGTGAAGGGGCTGGAGGGCAAATCCTATGAGGAGCGGCTGAGGGAGCTGGGGCTGTTTAGCCTGGAGAAGAGGAGGCTGAGGGGAGACCTTATCACTGCCTACAACTACCTGACAGGAGGTTGTGGAGAGGTGGGCGATGGTCTCTTCAGTGAAGGTGACAGGAGACAGGACAAGGGGAAATGGCACAAAGCTGCACCAGGGCAGGTTTAGATTGGATGTTAGGAGAATGTTCTTCCCTGAAAGAGCTGTCAGGGCCTGGAACAGGCTGCCCAGGGAGATGGTTGAGTCACCATCCCTTGATGTGTTTAAAAAAGGGTAGATGAGGTACTTAGGGATATGGTTTAGCACAGGACAGGAACAGTTGGACTCGATCTTAAAGGTCTTTTCCAACCTTGTGATTCTGTGAATCTTGCTTAAGTGACGCTCAGCTACACACTGTGGATCCATCTGCAACCACAAAAGACAACTCATCTTTCGTGGAACTTCTTTTTTGGGTACTATAAAGCCCCTTCCTCTCACATGAGGCTTGCTACTCTGCACACGTACAGGTAAATCCAGGTGTATTCAAGAAGGTAGGAAACAGAATTATGTTGCCACTGTCAGCAGAGCACAATGGCTGCAAAATACAACATAGTAATTCTGAAATCTGTCACAAGCACCTTTTCTGCCTTCTTACTCAAAACACACGGGGACTTACCTCTAGGCATGCCAATACATACAAGCCTGCTACTTCAAGCAACCAGCACTAGATATCTACATTTATAGCAATTCATATAGTTATAAATATTTATATTTAAACAGACTCTCCCCTACCACAAAGATGGTGTGTCAAAGTCCACTTATGCAAAAAGTACCACCACCACAAACTGCTGTTCAAGCACCTGAGCTTTTATTCAGAAGCTTGGGAGATTCCTTCAGTTATCCCAGAAGAGGGCTAGAAAAAGAGCTGTGTTTGAACATGACCGAGAAGTTAGCTGCAGCGATGCAACTGGATAGAAAGGCTGGCAAGGCATTCACGGCATAAGTGGTTTGACCCACTGAAGATCTGATCAGCTCAGTAGATAACTGGTCTCCTGACTTCAAACACACTTGTCATGCTCTATCCAGAATTACTAAGATGCTAGTTCCATCAACTAAAACACTCCTGGTTACTAGAAAAAAACCACACTGTTCACATGATAAAAAAATCTTTATCAGCTGACTGGTTATATGCCACAGAGTTTTCCACAATAGGGTATTCTACACTAACTTTTTCCTCTGGGCAGGATTCTCCACAGGAGGTCTAGAGGTGGAAATGGAGGAGCCTTCCCCTTATTTCTTATTTGCAGCAGTTCTTCACAAGTGTCCTACTGCAAAAAAGAGACTTTCCTTTCAGCCTACCCCTTTTCTTTGGCTTGATGAGACTTTTACACAAAAGAAAGATCTAATGCAACCAAGATCCAAACTGTAACACAGAGCATTGATACCATATTAATTTCTGTGTTCCACAGTAGCCTGCTTTTCTAACCCTGATCCTGTCACCTAGCTGCTATAGCTGAAAAGTTCTGCAGCCATCTGCTTAGTGCAATGCTCAGTCATTTCCTCTGGATGAGCAACTTTTTCATTAACCTTGCTAATATTACAGGAAAGTTAAAATCCACCCTTGCTTGCTGTTATTGAATCAAAGCCACTCTACTTTTTGTGGTATTTGGCACTGTTACTTGATATACTTCTTGTTGCTGTAACCTTTTAAGATGACAAGCATCAAGATGAGATGAATGCAGAGCTGTGAGCAGTTGTAGCAGCAAGCTTTACAACAGCTCGGTAGAGCCACTTCTGAACAGCTGAAGATTCTTACCTCAACAGACACCAGGTGTGTGATTTCTATCACTAGATGTGTAAGTCAGGCTCAGTTTTACATGCAAAAACATAGTGGTAATTTGGGCTCATTAAAACACATCGACTCCTCCATGAGCCTCACCACTGCCTAACCTCTTGTCCCTAAATGCAATAGCTAAAATTAAATGCTTATTCCAAACTTGTGCTCAGTATTATTACATTTAACTTTCAGAGCAGCCTTTAAAGTTGGGATATTACAGAATTTTCAGTTTACTATGTGAGGTATTTCACAACTAGCTTGAAGAGCTGAACCAGGAGTAAGTTTGCATGAAGGTCTGAGAAAGATCTAATAACCCCAGCAGACAGGGGTACAGTTTTAGAACACTTCAGTATAATGAAACACCTGGTTGGAATCACAACATACATATTGGCACTGGGTTCCAGTAAAAGGAAATTAAGTTGAGGTTGACTTTTCCTGTAATGGAAAACTTCATCTTTATGTTTTAAAGCAAGTTAAGCCATGTTTGGAGATTTTTATGTTCAATTACCTGAAGTATTTACAGCTTGTTTAGAACAGCCTGAGCCCCTCAAACATTAAATTTTAACATTGCTTAAACTACATAGTGTGGTAGTTGTCTTATCTAGCAGGTGATTTATTGCACAGTATTAAAATTTATTTCACAATAGCAAAACCCTCCAGATTTCAATGATCTAGAGGAAATTCACATAATAGAATTGCCTTTTTAGAAGGCCTTAATGTTATCTGCATTTAGCCAGAAATGCCATTTTAATTTTTTTTCTGAAAAGCTGCTTTTTAAGCTATTACTTTCACAGTTATAAACAAAATAATGGCACAGTGCAATACTGAGGACCAACTGCTTGTCCCACTAACTGAACTTGGAAGATGCCGTTTCTTTGATAAAATACTAAAAAAAACCAGCCAAGTCATTCTTTAGGCTGTTAAAGGAAGCCTGCATAGCTGAAAGCTTTTATCCAGCTATAATCAACGTTTCTAATAAAGGCACAGTTTTCTCTCTGTAAAAGTAATGCCTTCTTCTATAGCCATACTATCTCACATCACACCCAACCACCCCAACCGCAGCAGGACTGGTCTTCATGCTTAGGGGACAGAATGCAGACCCCCGTTATAGGCATTCAGACCTCCCAGCTTTTACATAGTCTTAAGGAACAACTACATCATTAAGTGAGCACAGCTTACAGCACCCTAATGACAGGACACAGCAAGGGGAACATGGCATCTTCATATTGTAGATTTTGGCATTTTTCTTGGGATGGTATCTGGCAGAAGGAGTTAGTTGGATAGACTTGTCAGCTGAAACTCTGCAGCATGCCAGCATTTCAACTTGGCCATAACAATCCTTACAATATGAGCCCTCTTCAACTGATTAAGAAGGACAAAGATAAGACTATTCCATTACAGAGATCCCTTCCAGAAACTCTGCTTCTCTCAAATGTTTGCATCTGCAATGAGTCTGTATTCGGCAGACATTTTAGTTCATTTAACTGTTCAGGGTGAGTCTTGGCCCACCAGGGTAGCAAAGGTCCTCAAAATTATTTTTTCTCATAATTAAATAGACCTCAGGCAGCTAATTCAAAGCCTAGTGCTATAAAAACATGGCCATGGTGGCTGTTTGCCTTACTAGTTGTAGTACTTTCTGATTATTTCTGATTTGAACATTTTAAGACACCCACAAGAGACTCTCCAAAATGCTGTAAACTACGACAGTGTTACAGAACTGCATGCATTAGGTCACCATCAGACAAGACATTTCTGAAGAGAGCGAGCAGTGACACTGAAATTTAATGTTACACATGCTCAGAAGGCTAATCAAGCTGATGAACCAAGAAAATAAAACTATCTTCATCTGCCATTTGCTTAAATGATAGCAACAAATACGTTAGACTAGGCCTTTCAGGATCTATCCTTCTACATCTTACTACTGAAAGAATTCACTTACTTGGAGAAAAGACAGACATTTTAAGGGAAAAGCTGTTATAGCTGCTGTATAATAAAATTAAAGCCTAAAGCACTAGGAGCGAATGGCCAATCTTTCTAAGAAGGGGGGTGTGTGTGTGTGTTTAGCTTTGGAATAATTTGACAAACACGGGAAAAATAAATGCATTGATAAAATAAAGTAACCAAACAAAAAATATTTATAAGATTGTAGAATTTATCCACATGAGATATGACCTAAGCCAAAAATTTAGCATAAGCTTAGATGTCAACTTTCAAAGGTGAGGAAGGAGCAAACAACAAAAAGAACAAAAAACCCTTTTCAGGACATAAAAGAAAGTATAAGAGTGACACCAGAAGATCCAGTCTAAGCAAGTTTTGCACACTGAACCTTTAGGTGATTACTGGCTTAATCAGTACAGGAAAAAGGTTGAAAAGTTTAGATTCACTCCACTTCCTCTCCTGGAGCAGGTCTCTATTTCTTTCTGTCCAGCTAGATGGCTAAAGAAGTCACATGCTTTAAGATAGTGAGTAAGAGTGAACAAGCATGATATTCCAGTTGACTATATTCTGTTTTCCTTGGTACTGTTCCACTCAAAAAAAAAAAAAAAATCATGTGGATACCACTGTTCAAGAATACCTCAATATTTCCAAGTCTAAAATCCCCCAGTTTTCATTGTAACCAATGATAAAAGCATGGAGGAAAGAAAATCCACTTCAGTTCCAGGCAATGGAGGTTTAATGAATAAATAAATAAAATGGAGACCAGAAGACAGAGTGACTATTACTTGGCCAACAATAGCACGCAACATTTTTTGGTCAGTGTCAGAGTAATCAAAGATATCAACTAGGCTATTCTGTAATCCTTTTACTGTTTTTAAATGGACAGGTAGGTGCATTTAGGAACAAAAATTTAGTTCATAAACAAGCAGCTTAAAAGTACAAGGGGAAAATGGTGGGAATTTTCAGGGCTCAGGAACATAAAGATACAGTATTAGATCAAAACTGAAGGGGTGAAGCACAGTGCCTCTGAACTTATCTCCAGCAGTATCATCTAGCGATCTGCTGGTCTACAGTGACTTTGGATGACAATGTTTAACACCAGCACCCATGTGTGTCTGGAAGATAAATGCACAAAGTCATACTGGGGGAAAAATTTAAACAGAAGCACAACGAAGGCTGCAAACTTTACCTCAGGATTAATGAAGTATACAGCAGTTACTATAAATTTAGCTTTTATCTGGATCTAAATATAAGCTAACGTATCAAAGTAACATAATACTAAATGAGGTTGAACTTTAATGTTAGCACTATACACAAAAAAGCTCGTGATTTAGAAAATGGAAAGGCTGTATTTACAGGAAACAGAGATCTTGTGTTACTATTGCAACACAAGACTTCAACCCCCATTTGAACAGTCAGCAGACACCAGCAGTCATTTTCCAGCATCGCCTTAATTTCTCCTTCCTCATCCTCTCATGTTAATGTCCATCGTGATTTATAATTTTTGAATGCCATGCTCTGTCCCTGATTACAGAACACTAAGGAGTTTTTTTCCACCATATAAGTAATGAAAACTGTTTTCAAGACTTGACATAATAAACTTACAAGCACAGCAAAAAAAATCCGCAAAATTTTTGGTAGTTCAGACCTGTCGACACCAATTGCACTTCATGTATTCTTGAGCAGAAAAATAAAATGTAGATGCTATTACTTACTTATGCTTGCTACACACTGAAAAGGCCTTTAAAAAGTACTGTATTGAGAAGCCAACATTGAGTCGTTGCAGACCTGCAGAGCGCCAAAGTCAGCACAAACACAGCAGCTTCCGATACACTGAGGACCTGCCTCAATCATCCAAACTTCCACTTGCAAATGCCAGACTACTCTCTGCACATTCTCACTGAAGTGCTACAAAAGGGTGGGCTAATAAACGACCTCAAACATGCTTTCACCAGGCTTTCCTCCTTTTCCACCTCAGCAAGTGGTATTAGCATCTGAAATACCATGCCAGATCAAATAGCCAGTGTACTTTGCTGAAGCATTGCCTTACAATGAATAAAACTATCACCAAATTGTTTTTATTCCCAACTGAAGTGCAAATTCTAAGAGGGAAAACCAGTAAAACCTTAGGAAAAAAATCATTTTAGGCAACTGCATTGAATGGATAGAACTTGATACATATCCTATTCCTCAAAGTCACAGCTATGTGTAACTTGTATAATACCATCCAGAACCCAGCCACGTGAAGTTTCTTTCTTGCCTTTCAGCGAATTCTAAGTGTGGCGCTTGGAACATCTCATCAGGATTTTGTCACTGGCTATAGGAAGAGGAACCACATTTGATTTGCCATCAGTATTTTCTGCCGTGACACAACAGGGGGGCCCTTTTACAAAAGGGTACTGCAGTCAGAAGCCAGGAGCGGCGTTCCTGTTCCATAACCTTGCCGCGGGCTCGCTCACTGCAGGGCTACGGTCAAGGCACGGGAAGATTCGGTTCCATCCAAGATGGTGGGGCGACCAGGCACGGGAACCAGCCACTGCCACAACTTCTCCTTATAGCGGGCGCCGGCACACGCCCGGGATACCTTCCTGGGCGCCTGTCAGGGCGCTCAGCAGGTTTCTTAGTCGGGGAAACCCTGCTCAGTGGGCTGCTCTGCTCTAGGAAAGGGGAGCAGGAAGAGCACAGCCGCCGGCAGCTGGCTCTCCCGCCGGGGAACGGCGCCGTGCGGGAAACTCACACGGGGCGCTCCGCGCCTGGGCCGGAGCCCGAGAGGCGGCGGGCTCGGCCTCTGCCCTTCCCGTGCTCCGGGAGGGCGTGGCGGCAGGTGAAGGTCGGCCGCCCAGGAGACACCCGTTCCGCGGGGCGCTCTGCGGGCCCGACCGCTCCCTCCGCCAGAGCCGAGCCACCCCGCGAGGAGCCGGGGGTGGGGAAAGTGGGGGGGGGGGGAACGCGGGGTGGGCGCTGGGGCCCTCGCGGGCCCGTCAGGGGACGGCTCCGCGGGGAGACCACCACCCCTCCCGGGCAGGTAGCGGCCGGGGGCGAGCGAGGCGAGGCGACATTCCCCCGCCCGCTCCCTCGCATCCCGACGCGGAGGGAAGAGCAGCCGCCGGACTCGCCTCGGGAGAGAAGGGAGCGAAAGGGAGAGGGGCGAGTGAGCGGAGACACCTCACCTGCGGCCGCTGCGCCCGACACCGCGCTCCGTCCGGCGGCACCAGCGCGGGATCAGCTGATGCCGGCCCTTGCGCATGCGCCGCGGGCCACGCCGGAAGCGCCCGGCGTAAGCCGGCGTCCCCACGCCCAGTTCCGGGCAGAGCTTCCCCCTGCCCCACCTCCCCCATGGCCGGCTGCTTCCTGCCGCCCCCGCCAGCGGGGAAAGACGAGCGGCGCCATTGGCCGCGCCGCACCACGTGGCGAGGCGTGACCACCTCGTGCCGCGCCCCCCAGGTCACGCGGGTTGTGCCGCGCGGCGGCGGCGCTCCGCCCCCTCCCCCCTCCTCCCCCGCCCGGCGGGGGGCGGGCACGGCGCGTGCGCGGCGGGAGGGAGGGGGCGCGGGGTCGTGCGGGCGGGGGCGCGTGCGGCGTGAGGTGAGGGGTCACGGGGGCGGGGCGGCGAAGCGGGCGGGCGGACAGACGGACGGAGGCCCATGTGGAGCGGGCGCGGGAGGAGGCTGAGCCGCCCGCGCTGCCCGGGCCGAGGAGGGGGAGGCCGGAGCCGCACCCGCACGCAGCCAGCACGGACGCCGGTGCCGGCCAGGCCGCGGCCGCACCATGAAGGGGTGAGTGCTGGCCCGGCGCGTCCCGCGGGGTTCGGCGCGGCCGTGACAGAGCGGCGGAGCCCGCCTGGGCCCGTCTCGGCCGCGCCGCCTCGCCCGCCGCCGGGTGGCGCGGGGAGCGGAGCGGGGCGGGCCCGGGCGGCGCGGCCCAGGCGCAGCGGGCTGAGCGCGGGGCGGGCGGCGCCGCGCCTCGGCGGGAGGCGGAGAGGGCTGAGCGGTGCTGCCGTCGCTGCCGCCCCCGCTGCTCCCGGCAGCCGTCGTCGCCTCGGGGACGGGTGGGGAGGTCGCTGGCGGTGTCTCTCCTGCTCTCTGGGAGAGGGGCCGCGGGGGGCTGGTGTCAGGGGAGCCCCATTTGAGGCAGCCAAGCCGGCGGTCCCTCCGCTGCTGAGGCAGAGCTCTCTGCGGGAGCCCCCCTCGCCTTAAGGTGTATTCTGCTGCCGGAGTGAAAGCTCTCCGCGCTCAGCCCTGCTCTGCCGAGCCGGGGGAGCGCGGCGGCTCATCCCGCTCGCGAGCTGTTTCGGCTCCTGGACGCTACCTGCCTGCAGAGCGACAGGAGGAAGGAGCCAGCCAGCCGCGGGAAGCTGGCTGGTCTCTCCTGCTCGTCCGGCGGCAGCGAAGAATCGCTGCTGGGGCTGTGAGAGAAAGCTGCCGGCCTCGGACAAGTAGTTTTGCGGCGCTGCCGTTTGTAACGTGCTCCTGGCACGAGGCTGCGCAGCGCGGCTGGATGGAGGCGAGCTGGGTGCAGTGTCCGGGCTGTGTTGTAGCGCCCTGCTCTGGGCCTGGCTTCGCTTCCCAGCAGCTCTTGAAAACTTTGCGGTTTCAGATGCGGTTGGCTGAATCCCTCCAGTTCCTGCTCGGTGGAGGCAGCCGGGTGCGGCGGTGCAGCGTTTGGTCGTGAGGTCGGAGGCCTTTAGACTCGCTGTGCTGCTCTGGAGGCAGATGACCTACCTGACCTTGCACAGGTCACTGTGGGACAGGCTTTTCTGTGTGGGTTAAGTCACCAAATGTTCATTGATCTCAGCATCACAAAACACGATCCTTCCATGCTGTGCCTCAGTTTCCTCATATGCACAAGGGAAGTTTTCCACAGCTGTTTCTCTAAGGAGTATTAAACCCATCCCCTTGAAACTGGTGTTATGCAATGCCGGGTATTATTATTCCAGTTTGGCAGCTTAAGGCAGGGTGAATGGAAGCTGAAGCACTTAAGCTTTTACTAAGAAATGGTAAGGGGTTTAGCTTATTACCAGTTGGGGTGAGGTCACACAACAAGACTGCTTGATAACAGATACTTAGCTACTGCTTACAGCATATAAGCAGCTTCAAACATCGTGAGGGGCTGGCAGGTATCTCACAGAATCACAGAGTAACAAGGTTGGAAAAGACCTTTAAGATCATCAAGTCCAACCATTCGCATTCTAAATTAAACCGTATCCCTAAGTACTTCATCTACCCTTTTTTTGAACACATCCAGGGAAGGTGACTCAACCCCCTCCCTGGGCAGCCTGTTCCAGGCCCTGAGAACTCTTTCAGTAAAAAATTTTTTCCTAACATCCAATCTAAACCTGCCCTGGCACAGCTTCATGCCATTCCCCCTTGTCCTATCACCTGTCACCTGGCTGAAGAGACCATCACCTATCTCTCTATAACCTCCCTTCAGGTAGTTGTAGGTGGTGATAAGGTCTCCCCTCAGCCTCCTCTTCTCTAAGCTAAACAGCCCCAGCTGCCTCAGAGGCTCCTCATAGGATTTGCCCTCCAGCCCCTTCACCAGCCTGGTTGCCCTTCTCTGGACTCGCTCCAAGGACCTCAATGTCCTTCTTATGGTGAGGAGCCCAGAACTGGACACAGAGCTTTCTGTAGAAAGAAGTTCAGCAATGATTTCAAATAAACTGACTCTCATCTGACATTAAATAGGTGTGTTTGGGATGTCGGGAAATCCTTTATCCACCTGCACCACCCTACATGAAACAGGGCATCCTGCTTCTTAGTCATCTTATAATGAGGATGACAGAGAATATGAGAAGAGCAACAGCACTGATCAGCCAAGTTGAAGCGACAGTTGACGCAGTCATTGTTCAGCAGCACTCCTGACGAAACTGGGTTTCCTTTTATCATCCATTGACTGTTCTGCTGGTTTTTTCCAGCTTAGCCATGCTTGGGCTGTACATCATTTGTAAGTTGAGGGGTAGGGTTACCAAGGCCTGGATGTGTGAGGTGGAGAGTGATCCAGGCATGTCAGGCCAGAGCTGTGGAGGTCTTCTGGCAGGTTGTAGCCAGAGCTGTCCACCATGCTGTGGCGCTCCCCACGGGCTCGATGCCTGGCTTTGCTTGTGCTGCTCAATAGTTCTCATTTTGGGGAGCTTTGTACTTTTTGTGACTTCTTTTTTTTTAAATAAAAAAGCCGTACAGAACAAAACCACACACCCCTCCCCCCGTTCTGCTTCCAGACCACCAAAGTTCTGTTACTTTACTTTCACTTACAGGTGGCTTTATCACCAATTCAAATTCAGAACTTATATTTTGGGTTCTATGCTTGCATATTTCTGCTTTTCTGGTACTCCATCTCACCAAAGAGCAACATATCCTGTCTTGTCAAAACACTGTTAGCAGCATGCAGCAAGTTCTTGTGCAGAATCAAAAATCTTCATATTGAATCCAGGTGTTCTCTAAAACTTCAGAGTAAGGCAAATAGGACAATGGAATTCAAAGTGAAAAAACCCCACCAAAACTCAATTTAAATAAAATGAGATGATCAGTGTATTTTCATCAGACTGAGAGTTCCAAAGGAATATACTAAATTACATAAGAATACTTTGGACAAAACCAAATTCTTAGTCGAGTTACAAAGATCAGAGCAGGTCCCTAAAAAGCAAGTGCTGTCAGAAGATGGATCCAAAAATAGATCTAAAGATTCAACTTCCAACATGCAGAAACTAATGTGGTGTTTGAAGGGATCTGATCTGTCTTCAGTATTGAATCCAAAATTGTGGATCAGTTCTTCTGGACATACTGACTCCATCTGAGAACTTTTCCTAGGAGTGTGTTGCATAGTAACCCACACCACAAAGACCCATAAAATCAGCTGTAATTATGAACAGTCTGCTTTGGCAGAGAAAGCACTGAAAAAAGAAGCTAGCAAGTTCACTGATGTTTTGAAATTTCAGATCTCAAAGAGATTGTGTAGTCAGCATGTGTTGCGTGCAGCGCTCTTCCTTAGCTCTCCGAATTCAAAATAGCACGTAGCAGTGTGTTAATAATGCATGGGCACTTGTAGTGTCCCTGTCATCAGGGCACTTGAGATTAGGTGACTTCTTTTACAGAGGGCGTCTAGTTTCAGAGATTGTGAAAGATTTTGTTTTGTTTTGTTTTCTGAGCTGCTTAAAATTTTGTGTGTTTTCTCTTATTTGAGGAGTTAAACACTAACTTTTGAGCTCACATTGCTACTACTCTTACTTCCCACTTGCTTGCTTGGTCTTAGATTCACTCTACCATCATCTTCTGAATTATTTTAATAGTTTAGAGACTTCTTATGTTTCTTTTTTTGCTCTTTTTTTGTTTGCTTTAACATCAGTTGAAAAACAGAGGTAATTCACTGTTCTGTCAGTGAGCTTTGTGATTCTCTAGAGATTCATTTCTTTTTTCATTTATTGTATTCCTAAATGTTTTTATTGTTAGTTCTGGAATTTGAAAATCTATTTTAGAACTGGATTTGCACAAGGAAAAATACCAGTGGGAGGGACGCGAATTCTACTGACTGTAGTAATGTGGCCAGTTTTTGTAGAGCAGATGTAAATAATACTCCCTGCACTTTACTGCTTTAGCAATTGTTGATTCACTTGCTGCTCAGTGTTTTTGTATTTTCATTTCAGTTGTTATGCTGCTGGTTTTGAGGAATGAAAACAGAAAATCTTGCATCATTTATTGAGCGTTTGCTGGTCGGTGTTTGTGGCCTTTTGATGCCTTACAATAAGGGTGCTTCCCCGACCTGGTTCAGATGAAGCTTGTGAGAATAAGTCATCCAGCCTTTCCCCGTTGCCCTTACCGAAAAACCACGTCATGCAAGGGGAGCAGCGCAGGACATGCAGGCTCCCTTTTGTGCTTGTGCCTGATGTGTGGTCAGTGTCAGCTCATGTATGGAGCATGCAGCATGCACACTACAAGCGGGGCCTGGTTGATGCCTGTGCTCCTGTGTATGTGGGTTATTGTGTCACACTGACCAAACTGCTTTCTGGTTTTGAAGGGAAACGCCTTTGGGACTGTAATTTGGCAGCATACGTTTAGCCACGTGATGCAAAACTGATCGAAACAGGGAGCAGAGTGCTGTGTGTGTTTAGGAGGTAACATAGAATCACAGGGCAGCTTGGGTTTGAAGGGACCTCAAAGCCCATCTAGTTCCAACCCCCTTGCCATGGGCAGGGACACCCTCCTCTAGCCCAGGTTGCCTAAAGCCTTATCCAACCTGGCCCTTAACACTGTCAGGGAGGGGGCAGCCACAACATGCATTACTTTTCTGTAAAAAAACCTCTAGGAGACTGCCTCTAAACTTGTATGTGTTGCAGTTAATTCTTGGGCTGTGTAGTTCCTGAGGTCCTGCCCTGCTGCAGAGGAGCACTTTGCACTAGATGAGACACAAAAGGTGTCTGCTGCCACAGAGAGATTGGTAACTGAGAGGCTCTGCAGGCCAGCACTATTTGTGCTGCCTTTGTAGAAGAGAGACTGCAGCTGGGGAATACTGACCCTAACAGAGTAACGACAATACGTGTATTTAAAGTGCGGTGAGTAGTTATGGGTAAGCTCTGATATCTCTGCTTGCTTTGCCTGGATTCACAAAGTAAACCCTTCAAGGGCCTGAAGCTGTGTGTGTGTTTCTCATGAGAACAGGGAGGTGTGTTGTTGTTTTTTTTACTAACTCTTCTGAGTTGGTATTCCAGAGTTCCTGCAGAACTGTTGGTTTGTTTCCACTTGCAAGGCACAGTGCAAAAGTTAACCTGGAACTTCCTCCCATAGATGTTTTTGAGAGAACTGCTGAATTGTCATATGCACTGGAGGCAGGACAAAAAAAAGGTAATTGAGCTTGAAACTCACTCTTTAGCTTTAGGATTTTTCTGAGCCTAGAAATGTGGACGTGTGAGCAATACTTTCTGCATTTAATTTCATGGGTGGTAAATTTAGACTTTGCCTATGTACATGCTTACAAATAGCTTACTGTCTTCTCAGCTAAGTTTATAAAAACTCGATGCAGTTTATTATAGGTACTTCAGCTAATTTATAACTCTTACACTTTGTTTAATTCAATAACCAGCTTAAGACATTCCATGAAGGTAGTAAGGATTGGGAGGACAGGAAAGCAGCATAGGGATCGTAGCTGTTATCGAAACACTTCAGAACCTGGCCTTGGCTTTTGGGTGGTGCTGACCATTCTCTTCTTTTTACATGTATACGTGGCTTGTTAGTACATGGATTTGCTTGCTAGGTTGGGACATTTCTTCTGTGTAAAATGTGGTACCTTTAGTTAATCAGCAAATGCCATAGACTCTGCTGCCATCTCCTGAGGACAAGAGAAATGATGCGTCCTCCTTTGCCACACTAAATCTCTTCTAAAATGGGGAATAATGGGTGATGCTTGAGCCAGAAAAATACTTTTATCCAAGTGGAAATGATTCAGAACTTGAAGAGCCTGCCCATCTGGCAAGCATTACAAGTGTTCAGACCAATAATCTGAGAAGGCGCTAGATATTTTTACCCGAAAGAGGAGGAAAGGGCAGGAGAAGTTGGATCTTTATATTTGTTTGGGAACTGATAAGAGCGAAGTGCAGCACCTCCTTGCATCCCATCTGCTCTGAGGTAGGCAATGTCAGGGTTTTCTGCTTCGTGCTAAAAGGGAAACGGAAGAAGTGACCTATGTGGGAGCTTTAGAGCAGCAAAAGTTTGTCAGAAGGGAGATTTGAGGTGAGGAAGCCAGGTGGGTGGAAGAGAGAAGCAGTCTGTGCATAGAAGAATCGCTGGTTATTTGAAGACTCTTGGACCTGAAGACCTGAGAGCAGAGAAGCACGGCGCTGAAATGGGGTAACTCTGTGTTTGTGTCAAAGCATATTGAATTAATTCATTGTGGGAAGGAAATGAAATGAGGCTTTATAGAGAGTAGAGGCAAAACTATTTCCACAACACTGTCACTAGGTGACTAAGAGTAAGATACTTGAATTTTTCTGGGGGCAGAGTAATTTATTATTTTTAAATGAATCAAAAATACCATGCTGCATGGTAAGATCTTGATGCATGAAGTGCTTCCTGCCTTCCTCCTCCCTTTCCTCATTCTTTTCCAGGCTCCATGTGATTTTTGGCCTTTAGCAGACAAGAATATTGAACTCTGAAAAAACTCCACATTTCTACCATCTGACCATTGTGTTTATCTTCTCTTGAGAGTAAGGGGTGAGACCCAGAGCAGCAATTTAAGGCCTGTGAAAGTTTTCTCTACATGGCACTTGGATTTCTTGTCAGTAAAGATCACAAATTAGGTTGGAACTTGCAGTTAAAGGAGGTTGCTTATTTTTAATAAATAGGTCTTCACCACAAATTTTCATTTGAAAACCATTCATATACAAAACTTGGAAAAGTAAAGGTGGGTGAATAGATTTTTGTGCTTGATAAGTTAGGGGGTTGCAATGATTGTTGCATTGGAAGTATTTGAAGGTAGGTGCATAAAACTAATAGCACCCTTTGTTAACTATTAACTGTATATTCTTTATATAATGCATGATTTGAACACCTCAAAAACACACCAACCCTGGGACTGAAATCCAAAGTATAGGCAGGAGACCCATAATAACCCTCCATTTTTTTCTTTATTAATCTAACGGACACAGGCATTTGTAAGGAAAGGTGTTTCGGTGACTTACAGGAATAGTTGGTGTGAAGCAGAAAACACCTTTCTCCTAATACATCAATTCTATAGTTTCTTACCTAGTAGAAGTACAAGAAGTGCCTTTAAGCTATACAGATTTATGTAAATAAGGCGCTTTGTGAACCCAGCTTGCTTCTGTTTGAATTTGAAGGTAAGCCTCTGCTCTCACCTGAGAATCGTCAGGTACTTCATGAACATTAATTAGCGAAGGATCATGATGTCCTGGGAGGCAAGTAAGGGTTATAATTGTTACATCCAGGACACTGAGGGGATGAAAACGGGCAGTAACTTGTGAGATGAATAAGGAAAAGTTATTAGACCAGCAATGGAGAGTTAGTATTTCTGGCAGCTCTTTATCTGCTGTATGATTGCAAGCGAGTTGTTTCCTCTTTTTACCTGACTTTGATGCACCTGGGATTGCCAGATACAGTATCAAACCTTTTACCTCAGGAGGTGCTCTGAAGCAGCAAAGTGTTACAGGCTACCGAGTGATGTATGTGTGGCTGCTTTTCTCTTCTAGACCAATTACATGTGTTTCTGATATTTTGGAGTTTGAAAGTCATGTCAGCTGGGCATGGTGACTCCTGCTCTTTGTATCCAGCTGCAGCAATGAGATAGCTTTCCATTTTCTTGGGAAAGTTTATTTTCATTTGACACGTGTGGAAATGACCTCACTGTCTCCCCCTTGCACTTGCCTAAGCAGACAGCTGCGATGCTTCTTGATTGTACGGCTGCTTTAGCTTTAGGGTTGGGTGGGGGTTTTTTGTTTGTTTGTTTTGAGAGATCAGAGGTCTAGTGCAACTCTCAAAGAACATGTTTCAGCTGGGAGAACTATGATGCTATTGTAACATAGCTGTTTCTTGTATGTGAAGACCAGCCAGTGGTCAGATTTTCTCTGCTGAAGCAGACTGAACTCTCCAAATACAGTGAAAAAACCTTGACCGTAGCTTGCTGTGTTGTGGGGTTGGGTTTTTTTGTTGTTGTTATAAAGGAGAGAGGTGAGGAAGGTCTGAAGGATGTCTTGGGAAATTGCAATACATGCCAGTGAAACCTGTTTGCACTGAGATCCATTTGAATCTCAAGTCGTGAGTGATGTCATCTGTTAATTCTGATTCTAAAACTGCTTAGCTTTTTTCAGTACATCAGTGTGCCCTTCTACATACAGTCCAGCACACAGCTAGGGGTAACTTAGCAGCGTATCAAGTGTCATGCAAATACATGTTTTCAGTAGTAAGTGTGGCTAAAGAAGATCAGGGGAGCTCAGAAGCAAATCAGTAAGACTTCTTGCATGCTAGGTTTGTACTTATCCTTCAGGTTTTCTGACAAGTGAAGCAGAGTAGATTTACAGTCCACAGATCTAGATAATTGAAAACATACCCGTCTGCCTACAAGAATGAGATTAACTTGTGTGCCTAGCAATACAACTCATATTGTTAAAAAAAAAGATAAAAATAAATACACACACACACATCCCCACCAAAAAGCAAAACCATGACTACGCCTGCCAAGGACCAACCAAAACAAAAAACCCAAACCAAAACCCACGTAGAACTCTAGAGAGGCCCGATTAGTGCTGGAGTTGAATCTAAGCAAAGACACACCCTTCAGGTCTATAGCTTTCATAGCTCTGGTTTGGTTTTATTTTATGAGTGGATTATCCTGTCTAGACTCCTGCTTTGACTTGGAAGCCAAAATAGAAGCAATAAAGCTAGTTGGCCGCTTAGAGGGTGACAAACCTTCCTGAAGTCCTCTAATTTGTTAGGGCCCTTTTCTCCCCCATGCTCCCTCTCCTGACTGATGATACCTCAGTAAGTTTTGTGAGTTGCAGATGCAGCTCTGCTAAATTTAGCATGCCAGATGCCTTCAATAAGCCTGAGCCCAGCTATCAGTTACACCGAGATCTGTTTCAGTCAGGCACATCCCTCTGGGGAGAGGCTTGCACTATTTAAAGTTGAATGAGACTGAGATTCTTACAGCATTAAGAATCTTGGAATTCCCCCTTTTTCTCCCTGATACTGGTTCTAAACCAGTGTTCAGCACTTGCTATTCCCTGGGACTGAATCTGTGTTTCCTCCTGAACTCTAACTCTGGAAATCAGCTTTATCTTGAGCTATCATTCTGTATAGCAGTTGTCCGTTGGTATACATCACGAGACAAAAGGCAGCCTTAGCATAAAAAAACACCAAGGTCTCATTTAGCCTGTGTTACTTCCATCCTGAATTTAAGACCTCAGAGGGAAAGGTGTTCAAATCACAGCCCCACAGTAGGCTGCAGATAGAGGAACGTAGCTGCAGTAGGACTAATTGGGTTGCATTTGGTCCTACAAAAAGTGTGAGGCTTTTTTCTAGCAAGTGCTTGAAGGATCATAGGGCTCTGGCATGCAGGAGAGTTAATGCTGGTGTTTTGGGTGTGCATCCAGTTTCAGTAACCACTCCATGTCACCTCACTGAGGTCCCACTTCCTTTGGGATTTTTGGATCACTCTTCACTTCTGGTCTTACATCGCTGGGCGGCATCACTGTGTGCTTTTAAGGAACAGCAGCCTTATGCACTAGAAACTGGTTCCCTTCACTAGTGAAGCCTCAGTAATCAAGTTTACAGTATGTCACAGTTGTGAGAAATGCAAGTGTAATCCTAAGATACCCCAGGAAAATCCTGGTAGAAATGGGAAATGCTGCTGTTGTGTAAGGCAGTAGTAAGTATTTGGGGTGCTGTAAGTCGTTTTGGTTAGCCGAGTTTGAGGAAAATTAATCGGAAAGAGTGGAAAGCGGAGCTAGTATGACTGACAATAGAAGGAATTAAGAGTCAGTCTTAAAAGCAGAGGCCAGGACATTTGCTTCAGTTACAAGAATAAGAGCATAAAGAGGTTATGGTAGCTCTCTGGAAAGGCATGTGGGATAGGGTGCATTGGTACCCATCAACTACTAAGCCTAATGAGCAAGGAGAGACAGCATATGGGTACATTTAAAGAACATTTTGAATAGGAATCAGAAGAAAAACCTAACTGTAAGAGTAATGGTAGCTTGGGAGCAGCCTTGCAACAGAGGATGTTTTAAGTGGCATCAGAGAGCAGATATTCCATCTAGGAAAGGGTATGGATTTGAAGAGCACAGTAGTAATAAGAGGCCTGATGTGATGAGCCAAGTGTCCATCATTCCTTCATATAAAAAAATGGTTGCATGGGATGGAGTGACTGACTTTGGTCCAGAAGCTTTGACACATAAGGTAAGTGTAGTTGACTGTTGCATGCTCTGTGGAGTGCTATTTGAGATGTAGGGTGGCAGAGGTAGCTGTGTATCTCCTTAGGAATATTACTGGGATAACAGAATAAAATAATCTGTTAACACATGTGACTTCTGGGTGCTCCAGGCCCTTTGCACATCTTTGTTTTCTGTAATCAAACCATAGCTGATATACAAGAGGTAACTTGAAGTAGGTCTGCTTGTGAATAGCTATTAAAACCCCACCAAACAACAAACAAACCAAACCCAGAGCTGTTTGGGGAGGAGTGACCTTATTGTGTCCTTGTTGCAGGTGCTTTGCCTTGGATCTTTTGAGGCTGGGGTAGTTTTAAGACCTCGGGTTCAAAGTGCATGTTGTTCAGTAAGTGGTAAAGTGTGGTACAAAATCACTTAGACACTGAATGAACCCTGTGCTCTTCTTGCACAGTGCTTCCACTTTAAACCGGGGTAGGGGTGGCACTGCTGTTCAAGAGCCAACCAGTTCTGCCTCTGGCAATCTTTTTCTCCTCTCTATTTTATGCTGGCAGAAGACTTGTGTAGTGAACCTGGTCGAGGGACTGAGGTAGGTTAAAGCTAAATTTTCCTTCTTTTGGTTAGGTTACTTTTAATTGAGGTTGGTTACCCATTGCTGCACGAATGTCTGTGCCAGCAGGAGGATGGGAATGGATGGCTTGGGGGCAGCAAGGCTGCTGCTTCGAGCGGCAGTGCCTTCCCATGGTTTTACTCAAGGCCCCAGTGGCACTTCTGCCACGTGTTCCTCAGGTAAAGTGATGACCTCCCATGATGTAGATCTTCTTTCCATGTCCTCATCTAGTTTAATTTTTAAATGTTTTTGGGTGTAATAGATGTGGTGCTGATTTAATCAGCTAATGGTATACATGGAAGCAATTTATGGTTTGAGAACATGCTATTTAAACAAACGTATTTAGCATATTGATTTACACTTCCTGCAGTGTTTCTCAAACTTTTTTTCATTATATCCTCCAGGATAAATTACTGGCCCTGGTGCAACTTTTGACCAACAAGGAAACAGCTAGTGACAGAGCACAGGAGGCAGGCAGAAGGAGATGGCAGGAGGCAGCATGAATGTGGCAAGTGGTGAGAGAGAGAGGGGGCAGCCCAAGGGCTCTAGTAGATCTGTCAACAGCACCTTTTAGCCACCTGCTACTGGAACTTGTTTCTCTGGCCTGATGCCAACATCAGAGATGATGTCTTGGCTCAACAGCCATGAGCAGCCTTAGACTCAGCTTCTGCACTTATTTATTCCCTATCTGAAACCTTCCTGGTGAAGGTCCATCTTCTGGCCACGGTCTCTTTCATGGCCATCTTGTCCTGGCTGTCCCTGATAATATATCTTTGTCCTCTTGCACTGTTACCAGAAATATCCCATAGTGCCTGTCTTCTAATGCCTGATTTCTTGCTTCATGAGTAATTTTTTTTTTTTAATTTAGAAAACCCACTGCTAAAAGGCACAGACTAAGAGAATACTCTGTCAGAGATTTTTGCTCAAGTATAAAGGGAGACTTGCTCTGTATCAGCTTTGCTGTCAGTTCATTGTAAGAGCTTATGCTGGCAGTACTGATGTATTGAAGCTTAGATCTACTGAAACTAAAACTATCACCAAAGTGAATATACTATTATATCTTTTGGACAAGAGTTCTAGGCTTTCAAGGGGACCAAGTATGAATGTGAGGTTCTTCTCTTACTGACCTCCTGCTCTGCAGCTAATCTGATCTAACAGGGCAGTTGAAACCTGCTCCCTTTGGTTTCCTCGCTGATGCAGACTGTAGCAAAAGAGGCTGCTGGGTCTTCATTCCTAGTATGAGATTGTTGATGTCCCCTGTTCCAGCAAGATTCTCTTCCAGACACAAACACACCTGGGAACCCTCATGCCAGAGTTTTTTATTCTTACCCTTTGTGAGAAAAGGTAGCAGCACTGCTAGCTGGGGTGAGAGAAGGGCACAACTTCCCTGCTGTGTGCCTGAAGAAGCCTCGCTGTGCCATGCTATGAACAGCTGTTCACAGGTGGTCATAAGTGTTACAGTTACCCCACCATCTAATAATTTTACTGTCATTCAATAGTCATGAAGAGCAGATACTGCAGACAGTTTCAGCACAACGTAGTGGTTTATAACTAGAAACTTTAGAAATATATTCCATTGCTGTTGCTTGCTTGTAGCATGCCTTGGCATTTTGATGTGGATGAGATGCAAGAATATGGAGACTGTTGCTGCTTCTGCCATTCTTGAGACCGCTGTTGGAGAACGTACCATGAGATGTGTCTCAAGAGTCTGCTGTACTGTTGGGCAGAGCTCAGGGGCAAACTGCAGATGGACATGTTCAGTGTGGTAGGGGGAAGAGGAAGAGCTGCCTGGAGGAATTCAAACCCCTGCTGAGGAGGGGAAAAAGATGGACATGTTCAGTGTGGTAGGGGGAAGAGGAAGAGCTGCCTGGAGGAATTTGGAGGCACCTGCACTAGCATGGGATGCTCGGCGTCATAGGGATTTTTCACCTCTTTGGCAACTGTGTGATGAAATGTTAGACTTCAGAGTCAGTAAAGTTCAATAAGTGAATACCATCCATTAATTCTGAGTAGTTAGACTAATTAAGGGAAGGATATTAATCTGATGGAGCATTACAAAATCATCAACAATCCATTAGTTAATGCTAGATGATTCTGTAAAAAGTAGGCCCTACGCACAAACTGTTTAGCTTCTGTGGGGCTCGCCTGGGTGATTGTCTGATCTTTGTCATACCAGAGTGTGGGCAGTGGTGATCTTGATAGGTAAGGCTGAAATAGCTTTGCAGAACGAAGACTGCATTCTTTGCTGAAAAGAAAAGGAAAAAGTGGACGTGAGGGCAAGTGGTGCTTCTTGATTCCGCTCTCTTCAAGGCTCCATTCCTCTAGCTTTTTCTGATACCTTTTCAGGCTGCAGTACAATGCCTAGAAAGCATTGTAAATTTATCACCCATCATTGTTTAAGGGATTTTGATGTGTAACGATGGTCAGTTAATAAACCAGACAATATTCCACATTGTTTGGTGCAGTGCTTGAATAAAAAAGCTGTTGGTTATTGCCCCTTATTTGTTTCACTGTATTCTTTAAGTTTATCTGGGCTGTTGTGTCCCAGGTATCAATCTATGTGGAAAAAAAACCAAGTTGCATGGGGAAAAAAAAAAGGCAGTGGGGGGCTGAGGTGGAAAGCAGCTACTTTGAACTTTGAATCCTGACGTACAAGGAGCTTGGATCCCTTTTTTTGCTTTTTAAGTCAAACAGTGTCTTTACTAATGTTTGGACAGAAAACAATCTGGTTGCCTGCATTTGGTAAAACAAGTCTGAGATGAACCTGGAATTGTGTTTCTAATTTGGCATGCATTGGCTTTGTACCTGCCTAGGTATTCTGGTGACCATGTGGGAAAAGATTTTTATTATCTTGGGTTTGGTTTTTTTTTAATTCCTGTAGTCCTCATTAAAACTGTCTACCAGCACCCAAGAAATTGGCTTGGGGAATGTGAGCAGCTAATTATATTATTTTGCTTCAGTATGTGTAGTGTTTCTGTCAGGAAGTCAGCCTTAGAAAAGGGAGAAGCTTGGACTGTTTCTTTTCAGTATAATTCAGTGCAGAACTGGTGCTTCAAGCTGGTAAATCTGCTCTTGGTCAGCAGGAGGAATGACTTCAGTGATGATTACAATAGGTATGTGTATCACCTCAAGAGTGGTGCATGGGCTTAATATGAGTTTGCTGCACATAGTACTGTTGCTCTTTAGAGACAGATGTCTCATAATGACTTGGTCTTTGTCTAAGCATAAGCTTTATATTCATAGATGGTAAAATTAATGCTGTCTTTGAAGCATGGGCAGGGACTTCATTCTCTTAGTTTCTTTTTTTTTTTTTTTTCTCCTTATGATCTTGATGATAAGTGAGGAAATTAATGGGATAAAGTTTAAGCTAATAATTCTGCAGAGATTAGCATTCTCCTGTCTTCCAGCCAGTAAAACCACACATACCATGATCTGTCAGTGTTAAGTGTGGCGTGAGAAACTGCTGACTGTATGGTACAGGCTGAAATTGGGTTTGGGAGTTAAGTCAGTCACCGACAGAAGACTTAATTGCATGGGCTGAACACTGCAGCTCAGGCATGCATTTGAACTGATGATTACATGGGACAGTCTTGTAAGCATAAATAAAATAATTTCTTTTCAGTGTCCTTAGAAATTTTGCACTGTGTCAGATGTTAAGCATGTTTTGATTTGTTCCAGTAGCCGGATCGAGCTGGGAGATGTGACGCCACACAACATTAAGCAGCTGAAGAGGCTAAACCAGGTCATTTTTCCTGTCAGCTACAATGACAAGTTCTACAAGGATGTACTGGAGGTTGGCGAGCTAGCCAAATTAGGTACAAATGTTCTTGCCAGTAATTGTGGGCTGTGGTGGCGGAAGTGCTCATCATTGCTATCCATAATGGTTTTGAATAGCAGATCCTTACATTTTGTTGTTTTACATAATGAAAAATAACTGCTTGGGTAGCTCAAAAAGCCACATTCCCAACCTCAGAGGGTTTGTGTTCGTAGTAGATGCCATTTTCCTGGGAACAGGCGTATTTTCTGTTAGAGCACAACACTTGGGATATGTGTGCTGCCAGCTTACCTCCTGATGTCAGTGCTAGTGGGCTTGAACTATGATAAGCCCCCCCACTGTGTCAGAGCACCATTGGTAACTTCACTCCAAGTGTTAAGCCATGCTGTATGATATTTTATTAGGTTGGGAGAATTAGCAGGAGGGAAGGAAGGAAGACACAGGGTGTAAATGAGGGAGCTGTATATACAGTTTGAGAGTTGAGACTGACAACAGTTTGTTTCCCTCCCTGGCAGCCTATTTCAATGATATTGCAGTGGGAGCAGTGTGCTGTAGGGTGGATCACTCCCAGAACCAGAAGAGACTGTACATCATGACACTTGGATGCCTGGCACCCTACCGAAGGCTAGGAATAGGTAAGGAGGATCTTCTTTTGTACCCTCAAAGAATCCAGGTTGCTGTGCAGCCTTCTAAATGCTCTCTTCAGGTTTTCAACCAAGTAGTGCACTTCCAGTCCACGAGTACAATTTATGAGCTGCTCTTTTTTCCTGCCTTTCAGAAATTGACTTTTTGTAGAACTTTCTAATTCAGGGTTTCAGATTGTTTCAATCTTAGTTATGTTATCACACTGTGGTGTAAATGCTGTGCTTCTACAGATGTGAAAATTGGTGCACAGAGTTAGGAAATAATTTCAGAGTTATGCAGCCAGTATGCAAGAACTCAATGTTCCTTCATTGGTTTCTCTCTTCCCTCTTCTAAATGAAGGGATTTTGTCTGTTTATTTTGTCTTCTTCACTACTGATTGTTGCTGCTCACGGGTAGTGTCAGCTTTCTGTCTGCAATTAGTTCTTTTCTCCATGTTGCAAATCGGTTGATCAGATTAATCAAGACCTTAGAGTAACCTACTTGCTTTGACAAATTGGAATGAAAAGATAACTTTATTTTACTAGGCCTTTTATTGGAAAACAATAACCAATGCTTTCACTGCTTTATACATTGTTTTGACCATATTTTGAGGTGTGTTTGAGACCTTGAAGTTAGTATTTAAATAAGCTGCTCTGTGTATATATGGTTCTGGGCTTTTGGTTGTTTTGGTTTGGGTTTTTTTTGATTCAAAAAAACAATTAATTAAATTTTGTGAGCAGTCAGAAAGACAGGGAGGTACTTATACACCACGTTTCATTTACCTTTACTAGTTCTCACCAGCTCTGTCATTTTAGCCTACCTTCAGTTAAGCTGCCTCTCCTCAAGAAAGCCCTTAGCTAAGTACAGACTTGATTGTGCACTTCGATTTTTCTGAAGTATCTCTTTACTTTTTGGCAGGAACTAAAATGTTGAATCATGTCTTAAACATCTGTGAAAAAGATGGCACTTTTGACAACATCTATCTGTAAGTAAGAGAGTTACACTCATGAGCTTTTGGAGGGATGATGGAGCAAAGGGATATGATATATGATGATATATGATATGGGAGCAAAGAGAGGGGGACCCAAGAGCATTTTTAGTGTATTTCAGTGGAGCCATCGGACATCTTGGGAGAAGTAGCAAGAAAGCAATGGGTCATATGCTGGGCTTGTTGAGTGATGCTGAGAAAACTAAGAACTTGCTTGTTTTAGAAAGACTTCTGCAAATTTGCTGAGGTTGAAAGTAGTTTCATTGCAAAATTATGTTATATTGCAGCTTACAGTGCATGACTGAACATTTGTGAGAGACTTTTTCTTTTACCATACAGTGTCGTCCTCAGAATGGAAAATACTACAAGCCTTGCAATTTGATGCATTTGCTGCCTGTCCTTTATGACAGTACCATATGGGTTAGAATGTCAGATCAGAGGTGCTGCAAGCACTCTATGTTAACATTCAATAGCAAGGCCCAACTGCTTACTCCCATTCTTGTAGTCTACCAGGTCTCATATTTGGGCAGCGATGCAGTAAAGTAGGTCAATGGTCTGACCCAGCTGGGGAAACTGTGTTCTGGGTTTTTTTCCTGGGTGTTTTGGGTTGAGAGTGGTGGTTTTGTGTTTGGTAATGGGGTTTTTTTGGTTTTGTTTGGGTTTTTTGTGGGGTGTTTTGTGTTTAGTTTGTTGTTTTGTTGTTTGGTGGGTTTTTTTTAAAACCAGCTGCATGTCTACATAAGGGCTTGGCATAATGCAGGCATGAGAACAGGCACTGGGGTAGAGGACAAGGCTGCTTAAAAGAGCACCCCCGTCTTAATAGATTCCCATGGAATTAGAGCCTGAAATCCACAGATGCCAAAGCTTTGCTTCCCCTTTGCTGCTGGCTGCACGCTTCTGCTTCTTCTGCTGCATTGGTGCCTGTAAATACCCAGTGAGCTGATGCCAGTTCTGGCTAGATTGCTTCTCTGAGCCGGCTTCTTCCTTGTCCATCACTGCTTGCTGATACCTGTACAAGTACAGTGCACTGGTGGGACGCAGGTACAGCTTGGGTGGGCTTAACACCATCACAGAACTGCACCCTGAACTCTAGCCAGGACCACTGAAGGCACTTAGTGAGGAGCGTTTCATACACTGGTATCACTCAGTACAAATGGAGAGGCTTTCTCCTCAAGCTTGGCCCACCTCTGCCATGGAGGAGCAAAGTCTTCCAGGTTCTTCACTGTTGTAGCATTGTTTGATCTTTGTACAAGGAACAGGGGTTTTAAAGAGGAGTCTGAACAAAGCTGCCTGTGGCTTCTATTCCTGCTGTCTCACCTCAGAAGGGGTAATAAAGTCTCTCCGAGATGCCTGCTAGGTGGCACAGGCTTTCCTTTTTGCATGTTACTGTGTGCACATAGAAGAAACTGCTTGCTGGTTTTAATGCAAAAAAACAATTCTTTCATAATCTTCTTTCCACTTTCCAGAGGAGAGTTCTGAGATGACAAGAAATAGTCCCCAAAGTTGGGCATAACAAAATTCTTCTAGAGGCCTACTGATTTTATTACTGTGTGTTGCTTGTACATCTTCTATCTGAACATATTACGCAGCTTAGCACCCACTTTGATCTCAATGGCCAAATTTGTCATAATTATTAAGTTTTCTTTTAGCTATTTGGCATTTAACAGGCTTAATGTGAACATCTTTGTTTTGTTGTGCTGTTGCTTCCAGAGTTGCTTTGGTTCTATGGTTATGCAGCATGTTGTCATGACAGTGATTCATGTCTTTGTGTGGTATCCACTAAATTTGGGGAGTGTTTAATGAATGCCTTTTGCTGAGCCAAACATCATTTATTTATTTTTTAACAGTACTTGTGCAAATAATGATCCTAGTCACTTAGAAGGAAGGACTGGTGGCTGCTTCTTTTGGAGGCCTTGAAACTCGTGGAATATGCTAGCATGATCTGTTGAACTGGGGGGGGGGGAGGGTGGAGATAATAAGAGGAGAAAGAACTTTGTAAGTCCATCGGGCTTCTTTGTGCCACCATAGCTTTTTGTGATGAGAGAAGGGTAGTGAGCAAGGAGTTAAAATCTTATCAAACACCATTGCCAGTTTTGTGTTGGAGTGTGTAGGGGTCATCACTCTGACAACTGTTTTGGTCATCTGAGAAGTGTCACTACAGGAAGTTACCGTTGGATCTACAGTGAAACTTTGCTATGTATTTCCACAGAATATCTGTTACAGATTAAGAAGAATTGAAATTACTGAGTTAGTAAAGCTTCAGAGTCTCTCTGCTATTTGTGTTCCTTTACTGAGGGGAAACATTTGCCACTTCTCAGAATGACTGCCACAGGCAGTGCAGGAGCTGTGCGTTCGCTCAGGATTAATTAGGGAAGACCAAAATTCCCGGTCCTGAACTCACACCATTGTTCCTCTCTCTGTAGCTCCTTGTCTTGTCTTTGACCGTTCTGAGTGTGTAGGTGGGACACTGTACCGCAGAAAGCCGTGATGCCAGTCTCTCTCTGTCCTCCTTTCTGCCCCAGGCATGTCCAGATCAGCAACGAGTCGGCAATTGACTTCTACAGGAAGTTTGGCTTTGAGATCATTGAGACGAAGAAGAATTACTACAAGAGGATAGAGCCCGCGGATGCTCACGTGCTGCAGAAAAACCTCAAGGCCCCTTGTCTTGGCCAGAATGCAGATGTGCAAAAGACCGACAACTGAACAAACCCCCAACGAACACTTTCTTGCACTTGCTTGTCGCCAAATAAGAAAAGAGAGGCCTCTTGAGTTCTTTTTTTTTTTGGTTTTTTACTCCACCCCTTCGTCCTTTTTTTTTTTGTTTTTTTTTCTTGACCTCTCTCCAACAAAATGTAATGCTTCTTCCAAGGATTGTCCAATCATGTTTGGGGTTGTGTTTGGATTTTGGGGGCCTTTTTTGAGGGCTTCTTTTTTTTTTTTTTTGAAGGGGGGTGGGGTTTTTCTTTTGGCTTTCTTTTTGGGGGGTGGGAAAAGGTGTGCAGATCTCTTAAGTTTGAGGTGTGGAGGGCTTGAGCAGGTTATCCTGATGACAAGTTTCCTTCAGAATTTTCTCTTTCAGTAAGCAGAATGTAAATCCAATGGGGGGGAAAAAGGAAAAGCAATATCTTGTCCTTTGACTCCTACATTATTGTGTTTTTTTATAACCTACAGGGTACTTTACTCCCCCTCCTCCCCCCCCCCCAAACCTTTGAATGTTACTTCATTACTTCCCACTCTTCCTCTTAATTCCTCTGCCTCAGAAAGTATGTTTAGTTCTTCCCAGTATTTTTGAGTGTGGCTTTTTTCCTCCATCTTTTGCTGAGAAGGGCAGGCTCCTTTACCATACCTTTTCACTCTGCCTGGGCTGATCTTTTTGAATGCTTTCTTTAAATACTCCTCACCCAAGCTGGTGCTACACTTCTTAACTGACTGAGAGGAGGGTTTAGACTGGTCTTTGTTTTTTTCATATTTTCATTTACCCAGCTCCCAGCAGACTTCTGCTAGAGTAAGCTAGATCTGGAGTTGGCAAGAGTACCCTTGTAAAAACATCAATCTTGAAACAAGACCCTTGCTTTAAAAATAGGTGAAATGTTGTAGGGCCTATTCAGAGTTAGTTTTACTTGTGTTCTTGGGATGGGAAAAGCGACTGCGACCACTTTAAGCAGCTCTGGTCACAGAAGGCAAGCACCCGTCTGCAGGTGAGTTTGTTCCAGCTTCCAAAGCTGCGGGGACAAATCTGAGACAAGGCAAGGGCTGAGAAAACCAGGCAGCAGGGCTGAGAAGGGAAACACGAATCTGACCTGTTTCACGTAGCTTTGCAGGGGTCTCCTGGATTTGCTTGGGATTGGCTTGGCTTGCTGTGTTTCAGTGCTCCTCTGGGAGGAGGTGTTTAAGAACTGCACCGCTTGCTCCGTTGAAGGTTCTGTTCCTCTTTCCCCATTCAGTAGTGATAATGCAGTTCTCTCGTGAGAAGGTGTTCATGGAGCACCAGAGAAAGCAGCATATATTAGAGCATTTTATGGGTTTGGAAAATAGGCTGACTGGCTTCTTTCTAGTACTGTAATCTCAAAGCTACAGTAAACTCGAGCAAGCTCTGCTTTGCATCCTTTCATGCTGTGTTTGCCTGAATATCAGTGCTCCTTTCTATGCACTGCTGCCAGCGATTTCATGTATGCCAATACAAATACCAACTTGAGCTTGGACTCTTCTCCAAGCACCTGGGAAAGTGCACTGAGCTGAGACAACACCAACCTGCCCCATCCCCCAAGTAGATACTGAGCTGCATTCCTTTCCTGTTTGTTTTTTAAAGTTTAAATTTGTATCTTGAATTCACCCACTTTGAAAAGCCTCCAACCTGTAGTGCGCATTGCAGCATATATCTGGTTAATAGATGCTGGCTGGTCATTCGAGGGTGACTTGGGAACCAAGGGTTTCAAGGCGGGAGTTGTGGTGAGGCCAGGGACGGCACGCCTCACTGCACATCTTGGATACTGAAGGGGTGATTGTACAAACTGCTCCCAAATTACTCCTCCTTTCCCAGAGGTGTGTAGTGCTTGTTGGAGTGCATCTTGACAGACCTATGCTGGAAAATGGCTACTCTGTTTGCTGGGTTTGCACTAATTGAGTCTTGGGAGATTGCTAACAACAGAAGCCCCTCTGCATGGCCTGAGCACCTGTATTTGCGACACTCGGTGGCAGGCTCTGGATAAAACGACATAAACGGTTTCCTTGGCCAGAGGCAGCCTAGTTTGGACAAAATCTCATTTTCAGTACTGCTAGGACCTGCTCATGTTGGTAGTTCCAACATCTCTCTAGAAGGGGGGGGATGTATCGAAGCACAATTAGCTTGTCATATGCCAACATAGTTTCCCTGGCCATACTTAAACCAAGCCAAGAGAAGTATGTGGAGGGAGAGAGATAGTATTGTATGTGAGGATGTTTGTGCAGCACAGCTGTAACTCAGACCATAGCTGCCTCTGGTGCCAAGCAAAGTGCTCTTCATTCTTCTAGAACTAAGTGGTAAGTGTTTGGGTTGGGTAGATGGGTGTGGGGATATGAACTCTTAGGATTTGCTGTTGTTGTAGGCTTCCACAAATCAGTGTGTTTCACAGACAGTTTTCCTTCAGGTTTAAAAGTACGAGTCTGATGTCTGAACTTACTTGGATTAACCTTTGTTTCTGTCTCTTTTTTTGCTTTGGGCTGCCATCATTCTATGAATGTATCCCTGAAAACAATTCTTAAAGCTCCTATTCCACAGCAAACCTGCCTCATTGTAACTTGTGATAAAATGTTTTGTAGGATGTGGAAGAGAGAGTAACCACAAATCTAAGACTCCTTTTCCCAGGCTATTAATCCTGGAAGACGGTTGATGAATACAAGGTTTAATCTGAACCTCGGAGCGAGCTGTGTTCCCCGTACGTGGATGAGGGCGAGCGAGGGTCAGTAGCTGCGTATGACAAACAGGTGCACTTTATTAGTGTACCAGCCGTGGTCAGTGTGGCAGGAGAGCGCTGTGTATTAGTGCTGTTACCCAGAGACAGCAAAACTGTGTGAAGCGTGAATTCACTGCAGAGAACTTGACTTAGTTTGGTTGTTGCTGCAGTAGAACTTCCTCTTCGTTGTTTATAAGCTGTTATTTTCAAACTGTTTTTACAAAGTTGGGAGTTTCAGTGGGGGAGGAGGGGAAAATGCCAGCGCTTCCTCTTCTGGATGAAGATCTAGCAAGAAAAATACACGCTACTAACAGTTTTAGAGTGGAAATTCTGTATGTATGAGTTATTCCTGAATCTCTGCAACTGGTTTCATCATACATCGGTTGAAGCACGAAGATACCAAGAAGATTCCTACTAGAGGAAACCACGGTACAGGGGAAAAAAGAATCATCCAGGAGAGAGATCCCTCACTTTTGGGAGGGGGAAGGGAGAGATTTTATTTTGTGTATACAGAAACTGGCTGAGTTTACATGATGCAGCTAATGGTTAAACCTGCCAACTAACTATTACATACTGTTACAATTGAAACAAACTTACGTGATATTTCGTTAAATCTTGATGGTGCCCTGTGTCCAGTAAAAATTTGATCCCCCAAATTGTTTTATCCTCCTTGATGTTGTAATCCAGGGTCAGCTGCTATGCACAAAGTCTGTGTTTTTGTAAAGTGTTTGCTGACTTGGATCTTTCTTTTGAATCTGCAACTGCTTCCTGATGATTTGGCTAAGACCACCCCTGGTCTCTTGAGTTAAGGTTTAGTCAGAAGTATGCCCTATGTAACTTACAGGCGCATTCTCAACGTTACAAGTTCAGTTGCAGGGGGAGCAAATTCTTTGCAATGAGACGGTCCATTTTTAATCTGTATCACTGCCCTTGTTGTACATCAGGAGCATGTTTTGGGGTTTTTTTTTCTCAAACTCTTTACCGTTCAAAATAAACGTGCACTATTTGAGTTATGTCATTTACCACTCGTCATGTGCATTTTTTTGCGGTCCAGCTGTTTCTCTCTGAAATGAGGTAGAGATGTTTCATTAACTGTGGTACTTGAAAGATCTCTAACATGAAGTGTGAGTTGGGCTGCTATGAGGAATGCCCCGGGTGTCTAACAGTGGGCTCTGTTTGTTTTCCTTGAAGTTATGAGTCTTTTCTCAGAAATCATCTGCCTTGTCAGCTGGGGGGGGGGAGAAGATAGGAAGGGGAGTGATCCTGGAATATGTTTGTGTTGACTAGTGAGTGGTCTTGAAATAAACGCAGCAGGCATCAAGAGGTGTGTTCTGGGCTTCAAAGGTTAAATATTTTGAAGTATTCAAATTAATTGCTAGCTATTGCAAATCTTGACAACAATCTTTGGAAAACTATGGTTTGTACCAGTAAAAGGAACAGGTCTTAAGGTGTAGTGAGCAATCTTTCATACTGACTTTTCTCAGGTATTTAAGTAAAACTCATCTCCTTAACTGTTCCATTTCATTAAAGCCACTTCTGTTCCTCTCCTGCTTTGAAGTGCCATTTACAAAGTGGTAAAGTTGTACTGTGGTACAGATTCTGGAGAAAAAGGAATACTACTCAAAAAATGCTATAGCATGTTCAGTACTCTGTTCATATAAATTATTCTACCTGCTTATTTAAGTCCCTCTAGAAACCACTTTGTCAGTAGATGGAGTTGCTGCATTCCTTAGGATAGCTTGCAAAAGCAAAGCTCAGGCTCTGAAACTTGACTGTGGTCTTGAGCTGCTGCTACCAGCTGTCTTCCCTGACCTCTGCTGGAGGTTCTGGAAGGCACAGCTGGGGATGAACTGCTACCAGGAACACAACCTTAATCACTCTGGTCTCAACAGTGGTAGAGGCTGGAAAAGTTCTGCTCTGCTCCAACTGTTGCAACTATTCTCCAAATTGTTTAGCCTTTGGTGGTCTCTGTCATGTTTGTTTCCTTCTCTGCCCTCAGACACCTCTCTAACAGCCTCTTCAGTTTTAGACAGTTTGGTTACTCTACAGGGAAACCAGCTGATAGGCCTGGTAGTTTGTGCTGCCCTTCCCCAAAGCAGTTCTGTTCCACTCACTCTATTCAAAACCTTGGGTATTTATGGGGTTATTGTAATAACTTTCAATGTCCAACTTATCTCTTGGTTGTAACAGTCTGCTTTTTTTGTTTGTTACAAAGAGGATACATTTAAAGAGCAGTTACAATGCCAGGATTCAGTGAGTGTGGCAAGTAAAGTCACTCACTTCACAGGATCTCTATCCCTGTGAGGATCCTGTAGTAGCTAAGAGCTTTGGGCCACAAATCTTTCATTTGAATTCCTTTAGAATGTCTACCAAACCAGTCTGTCAGCTGAGTGCTGTAATTTGTTTCTGGCAATAGTACTTTGGGGTTCTACAAATTTATTCAACCCTTCTAGTCCAGATGCTTTGTATGGGACACGTGGCTGTTGCCTTACGTCCTTTTCACTTGCCCCCAAAGAGGCATCAGTTAAATCAGACGATGGAAAGGTTACCCTATGTCCCTCTTTATCCTGCCTTCGTTCCTCCTCCCCAGTGCATCAGTACTGTGAAAGCATTCAGTTTTACTACCATTTTGCCTAAAGGCTTTGTGGCAACACCATCTTCAGCTTCCTAGGCTGTTCAGCGAGCTGCCACCTTTGTCACTCCACTCACATTTATGTGGCCGGTTGTCAGAAGCACCGGCGCCTGGGGAAAGAGTTCTTCTGATCACCTTTCTATCAGCTGCTGTAACACATCATACAGACTCAGACCACTGCTGTTCACTAGGTCATTGAATCCAAACCTGCACTAGCAGCCAAGTATTCATAGAATGGTCTGGGTTGGAAGGGACCCCAAGGATTAGAGAGTTCCAACCCCCCTGCCACAGGCAGGGACACCAACCTCCAGGCCTGGATCTACACTAGGTTGCCCAGGGCCCCATCCAACCTGGCCTTGAACACCTCCAGGGACGGGGCATCCACCCCTGTATTAACACCTTCATTCCAAGAAGTTCAAGTTGTTCTTGGTTAAGACTATTTAAAATAAAGGTGCAGCAGCTCTTCACGTCACACAAATGGCATATCATCTCATCTGCTGAACATAAAGCTCTTCTAAATATTTGTGCAAAACCCATTTTGTTCAGGGTGGGATTTTTTAAAACTATATTGCCTTATAATTGATAGTCTGTATTCCCTACCAGAAACGGATGCTGCTGTTCACCAATTTCACCAGTGGAGATTTTCCTGCTGCTGGGTTTCTGATACTGTGTTTCAGTTATCTGACACTGCACTGATAATCTGAAGATTTAGGAGCTGAAACACTCCAGGGCACAAAAGGGTGGCAGAAGGTCAACTTTGGTTTGCTGCTTTAGACAGAGGGTACCTTTTTAGCAAAAATCTTCACTGAAAAAGCACACTACCCTTTAAAAGGGGGGTGGTGCTTGTAACTCGGTTTGTACTGGAATAAATTGATGGAGCACTGGTATCTCATACTTCATTTCTACTTTGGCTGTGTCATGTCAGAACTAAAAAAATACAAAAACTGAAAAAGTATTTACACTGTGAAGTTGCCATTTATGGTAACTTCAGAATTTCTCTGCAAAACCAGCTAGGGCTTTACATTTATTCACAGCTGACAAATGAATCTTCTACTTAATGTCAGCTTTGAGTAGCTGCTGCTTGCAAAATAATCTTAAAATTAAATGTTGGGGGTTTTTTTTCCACATGTAATTGCTACTGTGACTCATTTCAGCAGCAGAAAAGTCCTTGGACACTGCTTCAGAAGGTTGTCCCTCCTCTGTATTACATTTTAGGATGGTATGTGAATAAAAGAGGATTTCTGGGAAAAGGGCATCTATGTTTTGCATAAAGCCTAAACATCACAGTTTATTCTTAAGCAACCTGAAAAGGCAGAAGCGGCTTTGCAGCTCCAGTTATCAACTACAGGTGAGCAGAGAGATACGATGTACTTGTGAACGGCAGTTCCTACTTGTAAAATACATCTGAAAAGAGTTCTAGGAAGTACCCGCTGCAGAACACCTGTGGAAGGAAACAACTGAGGCCGGGAACTGGAAGCTCCCTCACTATGACTAGTAAGTGAATTAGAGGGGCGTTGGGAAGTACAAACCAAGGTACTGGGGACTTGCTAAATCATTCAGCACCCCTAATTTAGCAGAAGCTCCGATTTCGTTCCCGAGGGAGACGGGTGGAAGGTCTGACCCCCGACCGCTAAGCGAGCGCCCAGCCTGGCGTCACGCTCGCAGCGAGACGGCCCGTTCCGTTCAAGAGTGACGGCCAAGGAACGAGTTGCAGAGGGCGGGCTCCTGGTGAGCCCCTGTTCGCGACCTGGAGAACCATTAACCAGGCAGCTGTTTTTCTTATTATTACTTTCAAATTAAACTCTTCCCCCCCGCCCCGCCTCCTTTCCCGAGCTCTGCTCGCAGGGCAGCCGGACGGCGTCCCAGTGCAGCAGCGTTACCGCTGGCGCAGCTGAAGCGGAGACGGAGCTTCGCTGGGGCACGCCAGGGCAGCCGGGCCCAGCGCTCGGCCTGCGCAAAGCGCGGCTGCGCGGGGCGCTCTCCCGGATCGCCGTGGCGCTGCCGCTCCGGCGGAAAGCGGCCGTGAGGCGCCTGGAGAAACGCTCTGCGGCCGCGGTTACCTGTTACCGCCCGGAGCTGTCCCGCTGCCCCGGCCGTTCCCTCTGCGAGCTCTCCAGCGGCAGGCGCGGGGCTCCCAACAGCCGCCGGCGGGTCGGGCTGCGGCCCCGGGGTAGGAGCGAGCGGCGGCGACCCCGAAGCGGGGGCGGCCGGGCGGGGCGGGAGCGCTACCGGCCGGTGGGGAGGGGGAGCGGGCGGGTTCTAAACCGGCCGGGGACGAGGAGGTTTAAGCCGACGCTGAGGGAGCGGTGAGGTGATGCGGGACAGCGGTGCGTCCGCTTCCCCTTTAAGGCTTTCCGCCCGCCTCTCGCCTCTTCCGGCGCCCCCTTGTCTCGCCTCTCGTTGGTCGGCTGGGATGCCGGTCTCCTACAGTTCCTGTTTCGGCCACCTTAACTTGTTGACGGTTCGCACGCCAATCTCAGCCTCTCCGGGTTTTGATTGGGTCACCTCGCTAATGTTTGTGGCGGCGATTGGCCTGCGTCCGCTCCGCCCCGCCCCATTGAGGTGGGAAACGCCTCCCTCGTCCGAGCCTTCATGATTGGCTATGGGGGCTCAGCCCGTGGGCTCTGACTGGCTGTTCCGGCCGCGCGTGTAAGTAGCAGGGTACGCTGCGCGGGAGGGGGTTGGAGTGGAGGCAGCGGCAGCGCGCTGACACGGGGTGTCCGCTCGGAGGATGGTCCCCGCGGTGGGGCTGCCGCTGCTCAGCCCGCCCAGCCCCCCTGTGAGTGCCGGGCGCTGCCGCGGGGGTGGGCCCGCTGCCTGCGCTCAGAGCGGAGCCTGGTGAGCGGGAGGGGGGGAGGAGGAAGAGGAGGAGGAGGAGGGGCGGGACGGGGAAGCGGCTGCGGCAGCGGAGACGGGGCTGAGGGGGTGCGGGACGGGGCTGCCGGTGGCCGCCGCTCGCCCCTCCCCCGTGGCGACCGCCGCCGTGACGCGGCGGTTGGCAGAGGGCGCGCCCTCCGCGCGCGCGGGGCTCCGGCCCTGTCGCCGTGGCGACGGCGGGGCCGCGGGCCCTCTCCCCATCCCCGGCAGCCGCCTTAGGCCTCCCCCAGCCTCCGCCGGGGGAGAAGGACGGGGCGCTGGGCTGGGCCGGGCCGGGTCGGGGGCCGCTCCTCGCCCTTCTCTCCTCGGGACGCCGGTGGCGGCACCGCCGTGGGGGCGGCCGACGCCCCTTTGTCTGCCGGTGCCGCTCGGTGTGTCCGGCTGCGCCCGGCCCGGCCTGCCCGCGGGCACGGCTTGGGTAGGGGCTGCGGGGCCGGAGCAGGCCGGGGCTGTGCAGCCCCCCACGGGGAAGCGGCCGGAGAGTGCGGGCGGCTCTTTGTGGTGCGACCGGTTGCTGCCCCTCGGGCGCTCCGGCAGGCACCGTGGCGGCGGCCGGGCTTTGCTCACGGAGAAGTTCTCTCGCGTCGGCTGCCAGAGTTGGCCGGCTCCCTGCCCCGCGCCCGTGGGGTCTCCCGGCGCTGGTGCGTGTAGCCGGGTAAAGGGTAACGGCGCCCGCTCACGGGGTTTGGAGAGGGAAGCGCTTGGAGCTTTCGTCGCCTTGAAACCTCGGTGACCCGAGGCAGTTGGCTGCGCGTAGCTGCTGTTCAGAAATGCCCTCTTCTTCGCAGAGCGAAGCGCAGGCACCGTTTCTCAACCACAGTATCTTTTTGGAATAGCCCAGGATAGAGAACGTGCTGTGCATCACCTGTGCGCGCTTCCCTTGTCATGACATCTCCACCTGGAAGTTTGTCAGCTCCAGAGTGCAGAGTGAAAGTTGAGCTTTTTTAACTCAGAACTCGGTCCCCGGAAACTTGCCCTGTTGGTTGCGTTTTCAGCTTGGTCTCCTAAGGCAAGGCACCGTATGGACATGCTCTGCCTGTACCTCCTTCACCTGGTAATGGTAGCACTCTGGCCAACTTCAGTCAAATTTGCCAGTGACAGAGGTCTTTAAAGGGATCGACATCTGACAAACGTCAGAAGATCGCAGTCATTTCTCATGCTAAGGATAGCATGCAGAAGAACTTTTACACAGTGAGGGTGACAGAGCTCTGGAATAGGCTGCCCAGGGAGGTGGTGGAGTCTCCTTCTCTGGAGATATTCAAGACTTGTCTGGACGCCTATCTGTGCAATATGAGCTAGGGAGCTGCTTTGGCAGGGGGGTTGGACCCAATGATCTCTCAAGGTCCCTTCCAACCCCTACGATTCTGTGATAGGGCATCTGGAACCCAGCTCCTTGTGATGGACAGCACAGGTGAAGTGAGTCCATCTACATGCGTGTGGCTGAACACAGCTGTACCACACGATGCCGTGTGTCCAGGGGAGTTTGTAGGAAAAAGGTAGAAGTCAGGAAGGGTAGAAGAAGGGGATAATGATGTGTTGAGTCACTGGCTGTGAGTACATGGAAAATCACATGTCTTTATTTTTACTTTTCACGTAATAGCTTGGCCTTCTATTAGACTCCACCCAGGCATATGATTATTAACTACTTTAGGCAAAGATAAGTTAATGGCTGCACGGTTAGCATTTGGAAGTCAGGTAACGTAAGTGCTTGGTTTGAAGCATGATTTTAACTTCGCTTTTGCATACCCATGGCATGGGGACAATCTTAATTATGTGATTACATTGCACAGCACTTTAACAAACTGCAGCGTGTAGTTTCTCAGTCATCAGTGGTGTGCAGTAATGAGACAAATAGGAAGGAAGAAATTTCTAATGGGGAAATGGTTGTTATTATTATAAGGGTTTAGAATGTTTAGTTCTGACTTTGAGTCAGTGCTGTGATAATGATCCATAGACATCTCTTGAGGTGAAATAGATTTGACAACTGAAAATAACATTTGTCATTGAATGGGAAATAAGGGGTTTTTTAAAATGCTTGCATGGCCATGATTTTAAAGGTCATGTATTAAAAATAACATATCAGGTTTGTGAGGCAGTACAAGAATAGTTGCAAAGTTTGAAGTATTTGGATATAACTTATACCCTCAGAGACTTACTTATCCCCTTAAGTTGTAGAAACATGGGAAGGTTGAACAGAGTAAGGTGAACAATGGTGATGGGTCCCGAAGGGGTCTGACAGCTGCAAAGAGATCATTAGGCTGAAAGTGCTTGATAGTGGCTTTGCTACTCTGATTCCTGGTTTTCCAAGTAGTTTCAAAGAGCTGACCAGGGATAGACTGGAGAGACTGTCACTCAAGTGGCACTGAGATGTGTGCCTGACACCTGCCTGCTGAGCACATTGTGAACTCAATGTGTGTACCTGAAGTTTAGTTTTAGTCTGAAATTCCAAAGGCATCTTGTGAACAAGGCAGCAAAAATTCAGTGAATGTGTTCTGCTGGCTGAGCAGCTCCAGCTGCTTTTCACCTTGTCTCTTCTTGGGTGAATATTGAGAAGGTTTCTGACATTTTTTTTTTTTTTTTTTTTAGGGAGGAATTACAGAGCTACTTTTTGTGGTGGGTTTTTGTTGGGGCTTTTTCTTTTGGTATTTTTTTTCTCTCCATATGTGGAAATCAGAACACCTATGGCTTCGGGGTATTGAAATATAACAAATAATCCACAATTTGGAATAGTGCTCTATTCAAGTATCCTTTCAATTTGCCAAGTGCTTTGGCATAAGGTGTGTGACATTATAACTGATCATATCCAGCTGGGATGTGAATGAATACAATGTATGGGTTGAGGATACTATGTAGGGTAGGAGAAACAAATAAGGAGAGAAACCAAGAGCTGGAACGTGCTGCATTTGACAAGAACCACTCAGCAATTTAAGTTTGGTACAGCGGTGCTTGTGTTTTTGTAATAAGCTCTTGGATCCAACATGGTCTTAAAAATAACTTTGTAAGTGACACGTGGCTGGGGTGAGGGATAAGTAGTGTAGCATTTGATATGAAGGGATTCTCAATGAATCATAGTTGTTTGCCTCGTAAGAACTTCTAAAAACTGTGATGAAGTCTGTGCCACTTCAAAGGGCAGTAAGTATCACAGCTCAGTGTTTCAGCTGAAGCAGCTTTCAATTAAATAAAAATATCGAACATGGCCCCAAAAAAGCCAGTGTGTGCCTCGCTGTGTGTACAAACCAGGTGTTTAAATGAATAGGGGTATATAAAACGTGTGCGTGCGTGGCATCTGACAGCTTCAAAGGTCCTAAATGTTTCATCATGGGTCTAGTTGTAATCCTCAGGCTTCTGAAGAAGCATTATACATGTCTCCAGCCTACTCGCCCTTAGCATTGCCAGTCACTTCCTGTGCTGGCATTCTTCATCTCCGTCATGTCTGTGACTCCTTTATTCCAGCCGAGTCCCTCGGGAACGCGTTTGCCTGTTCCAAAGGGTGTCGGCCATAGCGCGAGTTCTCTGCCTGTGTCTTCTGGGAAGTCAAGTGAAAACAGATTGAGTGGTCGGGCTTCCTCTCTTTCAGGCTGTAGTAAACCCTACAAGTCACAACTCCCTGACTAAGAAACGTCGTGTGGCGCCCACTTCGTGTAACACTAACCTGACTTGCTGGTTAAAATGCAATTCCAGGTGTTCCATGTGCGGATCATGTGTCCCAAGTGTACTTGGGTTTGACCTTACAGGCATAGCGCTGCTGCCGTGCTCCGTGAAAGCACAGGAGTGAGTCTGCACTTATGAGTGAGTGTGCACAGGACTTTCAGCTTGTGTGTAAACCAAGTCTGTTACCTGCATGAAAAGCCCTGGCATTAGTCTTTTCAGGTGTATAAGTTACTTTCACAACCATGGCATAGGATAGCAGTCTTTTACATTGACTGTGCTGTTGTGATACAGATAAGAAGAAAAGTAGCAGGCTGATAAAAATGTTTCATGCTTCATGTTAACAAGTGCCTTGTTTGCTCAGTTATCTGAACTTCTGTCAGGTTAATTGACCACGAGGAAGACCGTGAAATGAGATCAATGCTCTCTGAAAGCACATCTCAGTCATACCAGTAGTCTTCACACCAAAATAAGTTCTTTGTGGTCCATCTCTAGCAAGACTGGAATGATCAGAGTGTGGAGTTACTAACTTTAAGGTCCATGTGTGGTTTTCTCCTATCTTGTGATCTGGAAGTCATTGGTGTGATGTGCAGTGCAATGAAAAGATTATTGAAAGCATTGTTCTCTAGGTTGCTGACACTATTAAAGGAAGTGCAAAGGCATTATGGGAAGATAAGATCTTGAAGAAGCTACAAATTTTTTTACATTTAAGTAGCTGAAGTTTTAAGGAGGGAAAAAAGTTGTCCATTTGGGACATCTGCCTGCTTTTGTAGTCTGTAATGAAAGGGTGGCTTACAGGGCAATTAATTCATGCCAGCCTTCAACCTTTGAAGTTGGACTCTGCATTGCTTTCATGCATCAGTGAAGTTGTTAGCTAGAAATTGAATGCAAATCTTGCACTGGTTGGAAATTGCCTTTTGCTCTGTACTACAGTTCTTATTCACTTGCTACAATAATAAAATGGTGCTGGCCCAACACTGAGCAACCCCAAATCAGCAAAATGATAAGGAACACCATTTCATTTTTTTCCACCATTGGATAATCCATAATATTCAGAGATCATGTTTAAATATTACTTATCTATAGTAAAAAATGCTTGGTTCTTCTACAGGTCTCTCACTTGTTGTAAATTCTGAGGATTCCTGTGTAATTGGAGAAGTTTAACTAGTGTTGGCATCATCTTGTGTCATAGCTCCACAAACATTAAGCCAGCTCTTAAGCTGTTCCAGTGTACTTGTTTGGGAGTGGGGAGTTTCTCTGCAGTCTTTTTGCAGACTGGATTTTTAAGTTGAACAAAGGGTCTTGTGTGAGTGCCACTGGAGCCAGGCGGAGGCTACACCTCTTGGCATTATTTTGGAGCAGGAAGGACAATGGGGAAGGTAATGATCTTACTGATTTTTCCTATTCTGCTGTAAAGGCAGTTTGCTCACTAAGGAAAGTTAGGCAGCTGGTTTAGCATAAGCTATTGACTCTATTAGCATTCAGGTTCTGATATACCCACAGAAATTGTTATTGTACAGTGCATGGAGTTTCAACTGTAGGTTGCCTTGCAGAGCTTTGTGTAACTTAGATCTCTGCCTAATTTCAGTTATGTTGAAACCAGGCTGAATGGCTGGGCCTGGGGAGTGGTGATCGACAGTGAAATGTCTATTTGGAGACCAGTGACTAGTGACCTATTCCAGTGGTTGATTCTGGGTCCAGTCCTGTGCAACATCTTCATCAATGATTTGCATGATGGGGCAGGGTGTGCCCTCATCAGGTTTGCTGGTGATACCAAATTGGGAGGAGTGGCTGATACACCAGAGGATTGTGCTGCCATCAAGAAGGGTCCTCACCAAGCTGGAGAAGTGGGCTGACAGGAGGCTTATGAAGTTCAACAAGGGGAAATGCAAAATTCTGTACCTGAGGAGGAACAACCCCATGCTGAGGCCACACAGATGCAAAGCAGCTTGGCAGAAGACAACCTGAGCATGTTAGTAAACACCAAGTTGAACATGAGCCCATAGTGTGCCCTTGGTGCAAAGAAGATGAATGGTATCCTGGCTGCATTAAGCAGAGTATTGCCAGGAGGTCAAGGGACATGATCCTTCCCTTCTGTTCGGCACTGGTGAGGCCAAACCTGGAGTCCTGAGTCCAGTTCTGGGCTCGCCAGTACAAGAGAGACATGCACGTACTGGTGAGACCCCAATGAAGGGACACAAAAGTGATGAAGGAACTGCAGCATCTCAGCTGAGGGAGCTGGGACTGTTCAGCCTGGAGCAGAGAGGGCTCAGGGGGATCTCATTAAGATACACAAATATCTAAAGTGTGGGTGCAAATAGGACGGAGGCAGGTGTTTTTCTAGCAGCGTTCAGAGACAAGACAAGAAGTAATGGGCACAAACTGGAATGCAGGAGACTCCATCTGAACATCAGGAAACACTTCTTTTTTTACCATGAGGGGGTCTCCATCCTTGGAGATACTCAAAAGCCATCTGGACGTGGTCTGGGGCAGCAGGCTCTAGGTGGTCCTACTTGAGCAGATGGGTTGGACCAGATGACCTCTGGAAGTCCTTCCAACCTCATCTGTTCTGTGATTCTGTAATACTCTAACCTGCTTCAGAATCTAAGAAGCCTGCAGAAGAGTGCATACCAAAAAAGTCAGTATTTATAGTGCTGTAGTCACATCTTGCCTATGTGACCTGTCCTTGCCGTGTTTAGTTACAACTGCAGCAGTTGGCATTTGCATCCAAACTATAAAAAACCCCAAACTGAGACAGTTTCTATTTGGTAAAGTAGTCACCTGTATTCAGCTGGCACCTGTGAGCTCTCTACTCCCAAGGTGCAGTTTCCTTGCTGCGCGACATTAGCTGGGGGCTGCAGCTCTGCCTTGGAGCTTCTAACCAGTCGTGCACCTAACACTTGCACACCCTTTCTTCTGTCTTGCTCTCTCCATGGCTCAAGGTGAAAACCTTTTCCATTGGAGGCAGCTGCCAGGTTCTTCGCTGGTGTCTGTGGTCATTTAAATGAAAGTGGGGCAGAGCCAAGGGCTTCTTGGGCTTGTTTCTGTTTAAGTCTGTGACCAAAAGTGATGCTCAGTCTAAACAGCTGATCGTTGGGATTATTAAGTATTGCCTTTATCTGAAGCAGGGGTGTCTGTCACAGTCATGTTTTATACTCACTAGGGTTGGCAAGTTATGGAGAGTCCCACCTGTTAATTGTCTCGAGGCTTTACATACAGTCCATGCCCACTCTGTGGTTTTTTTCTGTTTAATTCTGGGCAGGGATGAGAAGACCTTATGTTTCTTAGCTTAGAAACATTGTGTTTGAACTGTCCCTTGCTAAGGAAAATGGACATCTCTACTTTTACTTCCAAGTGTTTTTGCCAAGTCAATCTCAGGTGGCAATAGGGAGGTGGTTTCAGACAGTGATAGAAGATGATGATGGAGGTAAGGCATTTTAATTTTAGAGAATTACTTTCTAATGTGGCAAAACTTGCAGGATCATGGTATCAGCCTGGCTCTTCCCTTTACCCATTCCTTTGAGAACTCTGCAAATTAATAGTTTGTAAATCTTGGTTTCATTTCTGCACCACTGTCACTGCCACACTTCTACAGTAGGCTTATTTGGGGTTTTTTGGTGCTTTCAGAACTATTTATTTACCCCTAGATAGCTCATGTGTAGTAATTCTCCTACATAAAGTGTTCCTAAAGCAGTGGAATTCATAAATCCAGGTTTCCCGTGGATTTGCATCTGCTTTCCCTGGTCACCTGGGCTCAGATAACTTCAGTCTGGACCTCTCTGTTAAATCTAACAGAAATAGTTTGCAGCTTTATCCCCACCAGTACTATTGAAATCTGTCTGTCAGACATCCAGATCTCAAGATGAGCCCTTTATTCCTGGGACTGAAGCAATTGTCCAGTGGAGCCACTTTGTGTAGAAAAAGCTCTGAAGAGCAAAGGTGCGAGATAGTGTTGATGTTGTGAAGGAGAACGAGCCATCTCCTGTCTGTCAAAATCTTTTGTGAGTAGCCTGGAATGAAATGCCCATTGCAAGGCTGTGGGGGTTTTTGGTTTTGTTTTGGTGGGTTTGGGGGCAGAGTGCATGTGTGGTTGATTTTTAAAGCTCGTTACAGCTGGTAATAGCGAAAGCACTTCTGGAAGAACGTGCTGGCCTTTCTGAAGGACGTGGCAAGGTGCTGTCTGGGCAAGTGCTATGGAACTGTTTTCATACGTTTTGCAAGGTTTGATGCTTCTGAAAGGTGAAGGCAAGTTCCACTAATTTTTCAAAGATCAACATGGTTAGAATTGTGTGTCTTAACAGTGTTGTTGGGGAGTAAATTTGATCGGTTTACTTATTAAAACTGAAGTAGTGTTTTACAGTAGCTATTACCTTGTCCATTTTTGCCTTTAGCCCCATTAAGATTCACAGGGAAATCCTTTACTCCACAAGGTCCATATTTGTAACCAAATCTCAGGATGGATCTCCTCTGCACGTTGTGAAGGAGCTTTATAGTGAAGACGCATACAATATTGCTTCCTCTGTCGTGAACCCTTGACAAGTTCTTATTTATGCCAAATTTCTCAAACCTGAAGCCTGTAAAAAGTTCCAAGAACTTGACTGTGTAATGCTTTGCACTTAATCACAAAGACAATATTAATTTTTTTAAAATGACACGATAACTATCTGGATGTCCTGCACATTCCAGTTCTATGATATTTTGTGCTGCTGGTTAATTAGAATCCTCAAGAGCAGCAAGTTGTTTTAGTGTCTCTCTGGTGTAGCTACTGGAGAATCACTTGATACCTCCTCCAGACCTTACAGAGTTTTATAAACAGATGAGGTGAGGAGCCTTTGTAGTCACACAACGTATACGAGCTCAGGTTAAAACCAAAAAATGAAGCAGAGAATAATATTCTGGCTATATCATTGTGACCAAAATGGAAGTTTTTGTTTTGGTTTTAAATTGGTCATCAAGCCCCATGACAAAGCACATTTCTTTGAATAGAGATTTCATCTGGAGATAAGATGACATCAGAAAGCAGAATTAGACTGGCTCTTGCTGAAGCTGTAGTTTCTGCATTTGTCCAGTTGGTCAGTGTTTCAGACAGAGCTTTCATAAGTACGTGGCTTTCTCAATTCTAAGTAATCATCTTGGTTCAGAGCCCACGATGACTTGCATGGTGCAGCTTTTTGGGCTTTTTTTCCCTCCCTTCAGGAAAGGGAATTATTTGTTCTTTAAGCAACGCATTGCCAGCAAGGTCTGGCTTCCCAGCAGATCCTGAGTGTGCTCCCACTCAGCCTCAGCCATGGCACAGGCAATCTCTGTCATCTAATACAGGTAACCTCACCCGCCTGGAGATGGATCACCCGTTACGGAAGGAAGTTATCTGCAATCCGTTTTGTATCCGCTTGGCCTTCGCCATCCAAACAGCCTTCCTGGCTTTGTCAGGTGTAGCTTAATTGGGTATCTTCTGCTTGAAAAGAGTTTTCTATTTCGAAGGGTATCGCAGATCGCTGGGCATCAAGGAGCTGAGCGCTCTCTTGCAGTGTAGGGACAGTCCTTGTATTTTTCTCACTTCATGGAACTGGTATGTGGCAAAGTAATGTGAATCTTGGTTAAATGTATAAAGAACATGGAGATCATGAGGATTCCCCTCGTCATGGCTTTCTGATTTCCCAGAGGACCCTTTGATCTGAAGTAGATGAAGATGTTCTTTAAGGTGACAGCTCTGGTCTTTGTGAGTCTAACTTGTGCATTATCTATTTGCAGCTCTTTACCTCCGAAGTACCTGCTTCCATATAACAGTTTATCCAGACCATGAGCAATAGTTTGCCTAGGCATCTTCCTTTATTACCACTGTGTTCCACTTTATTCTGTAGTACCAGGGTTGGCCATGCAACATGTGAGAGGAGCAGCAGCTCACACCTGGATGCAAAATATCCAGAGATACCTCTCCTTAAATAGTTTTCATAACATCATCAGCAATTAAGAGACTTGATTGAGTAGCCATGATATTTTTATCTCTGCCCCTACCCTATCATTTAAAAATAAATGAGGTTGTGCTCACCTAGGAAGACTTGAGGGACAACAGTTGTATAACAAAAAGAATAAACTCAAGAGGTGGATCTTCAGGTGATGAATAGGAAAGTTCGTATTTTCTGAAGCAGATCTGCTCAGGATTTCTTAGAGGAATGACCCTACAACTATGCTGTCCTGAAACTGTGTGTTAGTAAAGGATCACAAGCAATAATGACTTTAGTATTACAAAAATTATAAATAAACCCTAAAATTAATGTAGCTATTAGGGTATGTCACTTGAATGATAACCCTGCTTCTTCCTCCAATGTTGTTATTAAAAAGAGGAAGTTTAGTTTCCAGTTCTCTTGCTGTTCTTATAGAGTAGCCTTACTGAAACTTTACTGCTTTAAGTCAGCAGGAGGGAGAATACCGATGTATTTGAGTTTAGAGTGTGCCAATAAAAAGATGCAAAGAAAAAAAGCCTCTAAAAGCAGTGAAGTCTTTTTCCATCTGTTTTGTTGGGGTTTTTTTCAGACAACTTTAAAAAAAGGAAAATAAGTGGATTGTGTGACAAATTTTAGCTTGTTGGCACTGGTTTTCTTTTTTTAACTGTAGCAGAAGCTCTGGGAACCGTCTGGTTGCCCTAGGAAACTGTCAGCTGGTTTGCATCAGGAATGTGCTTTCTGTAAGAAGTCCAGGTATCTCTCTCCTGCCCTTTAATCCCTCATGCATCCCTCAGAAGAAGTTGGTGCGTGTTGTGACCAGTCTGACACCAGATGGTCAGCCAGCACATCTGTGCAACAGAGCTGATCATAGACCCAAGCAGTATCCAGTCAATTACCTGTAGTGTCAGCCCTGACCTCACTCCTCCTCCTCTGCCTGGCCTCAGGTTTTTGTTAAAGATCTGGCAACTTCCAATCTTTGAGAGGTTTCATTTAGGTTGGTTAGTGGGCCTGGCTCTTGTTGTGAGCGGGAGGATGAAGAGACACAATGCAGAACCAAGAAAAACTTGGTTTCTGCAGAAACCAAACTGAAAGATATCAAAGGTTTTGGGGTTGGGTTTTTTTTTTGGCTCTTACCAGGAAAAAACAGTCCTCTTCAATTTCCTGCACACTAGTCTCAACAGGTTACTTTTACTGGCAAAGGCAGTTGGTACATGCAGGTAGCAATCACAAAGGTAAGCTTTTGAGTTTAATTTCCTGCAATCATTTTATTAGGTAAATGCAAAATTAGAATTCAGGGGGAATAAAGAAACAGCAGTAAGTGTTGACTTTTTGTCTTAAGGGCACCTTGCTTGTGATTAAAAGCTTGGATTAAGCCCCTGGTTGAAGCTCGCCTTGTTTTAAAACACACGTGAACGATCAGGAGAAAGCTCCAGCAGTCACTTGAGTGAGGAGGACACTGTCTTGCAGGGAAGAAAACAGCATTTGAGTAGTTACTATTTATGCATTAGAATTTATCTCAGCTGTAAATCATGGCTGTGTGAGGTGTACAGAACTAGTAAGAACTGTGAGACTGTAGCAGTGTAACAGCATAAGCTTGCTGAAGTACTCTTAAGAGGAGGGAAGATCTGGACTGCTCATAGCTTTACACAGTATGTATAGTTTCACATTAAAAGATATTGTTTTCTGCCTTATACAGAAGAATGGAGTAGCTCTACTAATTTGATTTGTAGAGCCAAAGATAACAGATTTGAAGAATTTTTTTCTTCTAGAAATTAAGGTTGCTTCCTAAATAAGAAGAGAAAAGTTAATGTAAAATAAAATAATCTAGACTAACTTTTTTCTTGAAAAGCCAAATCTGACGAGTGCATATGTTATGAAGAAAAGATTTCCTAAAGTAAGTTGCCAAACATGACAATTTGGTTTTGAGTTTTCTGTTCTTTTTCAGAACTGTAGAAGAGATTAAATTACATCGAACTGCAATCTCCAGAAAACAAAATATCTTCTCATTTCTGGGAATGGTGTTGCATTTACATTAAAGACAATATCAACCTGAACTATTAAAAGAGCTGTAAACTCCATAAAGCTTGAGGGAACCCTGCTACTAAATAAATATAAATGTTGAATTGCATTGCTTCTGCATCTGGCTAAAGAATGTAGAATATGCTACCTTCTTGCTGCAGAAGGCATTCAGCTGAGTCAAGTGAGCACGTTTGATGAGTGAACTTAAAGTACACCTGTCCTAGACCTTACAAAGCAAATAACATGTTTTCTGCTTTAGACAATCAGTGAAGGAGTCTCTCTGTGAAGAAGTATTACTTAAGATGGAAGAAATAAAGAGAAAACCCACTGTCAAATCTCTGGTGGTAGAACAGCTGCAAGGAAGAGTTGGAGATGGGATAAACGTTATTCATCGACCTGCAGAAGTCTCCACATAGGCAATTTTTAAATTTTTTTGTTTTATTCTGCAGAGCCCATATTTTCCACACCCCCCTGGTGTTGCCAGCTCTCACTGTTCTGAGGTGAATGAAGGAAAACGCAAAGGCTTTTGACCTTACCGAGTAAGGATAGGAGAGAACTTGGGGCCACCATGTTTCTTACAGTACAATTTAGCAATAGAAACCCCAGAGGTGCATGCAGTTGCTCTTTAAAAAACTTAACTGCCTCCTCAGGTAGAACATCAGAACTTGAAATAAACCAACAGGTTAATTAGATAATGTGTACAGCCTTGTTTTTTTCATATCACTCCCACAAAACTGCTTTGAAACTGTTTTTGAGAACCATTGGTTGAATGGTGAACTTTGATAAACTGAACTTAAAGCAATTCCACAGTTAAATGAAGTTAGAATGACATTCTCCTGCACTGTCTTCTGTGTGAAATGAACTGTAGATCCCAGTAGAACTGAATTATATCAAATACAAATTCAAAGTTATTTGTGTTTGATAGTTTGAGTTCTGTACACTCTGTGTATATTGAGTGACATCTGGCTTAAAATGTGCAGGGAATGGCATCACTTGGACATAATTTAAAAAAAACATGCAGGGGAGGAAGAAAGAAATGGGGAGTATTTAATATTTTTGTAATATTTGCTCTCATGGTCAAAAAATGGTTACAAGCTGTATTAATTAAAAAGTTTCAGCACAAACTTCTGCTAAGGCCTTGCCTGTCTCCCCAAATATTATATACAGTGTGTTGCTGAATCATTTAAGGTGATCAGAAAACTGTAGACCCTGACTTTGAGAGGTAGGGGGTGGTGCTTTTAGGGATAAGCATTGAGCTGAGGGGACACAGACCCTGGGCAGATGAATACAGGAGTATGGAGAGAGGGAAGTGAGTACTCTGACATGGGGCAAGGGGAGGGTGGAGTTGTGGATGTGATCTGGCCTGTGTGGAGGGAGAATCAGGTATAGTCAGAAGGGCTGTGTCTTTTTTTTTAGGGTTAGGTGGGTATTTGTGGGTGGGTGCTTATTTACACCCTTTACAGTTGTGCTTTGTCTGGAGCCCTGGCTCTGGCCACCTAAGTTCACATTAATGCTTTGTATATCAGATACACCATAACAGGATTATTCCTTTGGTTCTGAGGTTGTATAAATTTGGATGATTTTTTTTTTTTAAAGGTTGCTTGGTGACTATAGTAATTAGTCTTTCAGAAACATTAAGTTCACCAAAACTAAGACAACTTTCATATTTTTTGCTCCAATTTCCAGTGTACTTGCTGTGGTTTAGTAATGCCCAATAACAAATACATCAAACCTGTCCTTGCAGATGGTGCAGAAAGGTCAAGGAACAGGGTCTGTGACTGCCACACCGTGCAGTTCAGCGTGTTCCTTTTTCTAAGAGTAACGTTTGTGAGCCTTGCTGTACCAGAACTGTGTCCAGACACTCTTGTGTTCACACCCTCACCCTGCACAATATACAGTACTGCATACACCAAATTAAACGACCCCTTTACCCTCTTGAGTAGCTATTTTACCTGAAGCACAAGGCATTGTCTTAATGATGAATATACAAGAGTGTAGCACAGTCCACCAGGTACTCTGCTTCTAGTGTCTTCGCTGGTGGTAGCCTTAATGGGTGTCAGTTCTGCTGGACTGGTTTGGCACAACTGGAAGAAAAACCCAACAACAAACAACCCAGTGAATCAAGGTGTGCTGACCTCAGCCTCTCAGTGTACGTGCAAACGTCGCTCTGGTTGCCAGCAGTATAGAAGATGCCTGGGCTCTAACCAGGTGTACTTTTTTTAAATAATAATAATCAGAACTGTATGCCTGCTCAGCTCTCCTAGGTAACCCTTTCAGCATTCAGTCCAGCCACCCTGAATAGGATGAAGAATAAGCACCAATAGCCATCAGCAGCTGTGCACAGGAGGGATAAGTTATGGGGTGCCGTGGGTGGGAAACGGGCCTTCAGAGTTGTGAATTTTCACTAACTCTGAGGACCTGAGATCCCAATTGGGACTAGTCTTACTACCCATAAACAATACTACGGTTGTTAGTGAATTAAGCAAAATGGATTTAAAGGAGAATAAAGTTGTTTTTAAGATGAAGTAACACCAAGGGCTACGAAGATGATTAAGGGCCTGGAACATCTCCCCTATGAGGAAAGGCTGAGTGAGCTGGGACTGTTCAGCCTGGAGAAAAGAAGACTGAGGGGGGACCTAATTAATGTTTATAAATATCTTAAGTATGGGATGCAGGGGGAATTGGCCAACCCCTTTTCAGTGGTCTGTGGAGACAGGACAAGGGGCAATGGCTGCAAATTGGAACACAGGAAGTTCCGCACCAACATGGGGAAGAACTTTTACACAGTGAGGGTGACAGAGCCCTGGGACAGGCTGCCCAGGGAGGTGGTGGAGTCTCCTTCTCTGGAGATATTCAAGACTCGTCTGGACGCCTCTCTGTGCAATATGAGCTGGGGAGCTGCTTTGGCAGGGGGGTTGGACCCGATGATCTCTTGAGGTCCCTTCCAACCCCTATGTTTCTGTGATGGTAATTTGTAAGAGAGTGAATTGAAGTGCTGAAGTTGCACTGCTACTTTTTCCCCCACAGTAGAAGATTTTGTTAACTTCATCAAGTTTATTCGTAATTTATGCAGAGCATGGTCAGTGAGAAAGGAAAAAACAAAGCCTGTCCAGATAAATAACTATAATGTGGTGTGCTCCCACTGAGGGGCTGGAGGGAAGTCTTTGGTGATTGTGTTTCAGGCAGGCTGCAGGTAATGCCCACTGGAGCAGTGCAATGCTGTAACTTGTCTTGGAGGATTGTGTCTAATTTTGCAGTGGTATGAACACCATTGTGTAGGTGGAGGAGTTTAATTAGGTTCCTGAAAACTTCAGGCACTTTTAAGTTCCTGAAGCTGGATCAATTTGTAGGATGTGGCCTGTTTGCTTTACTTTGTGGTTTACCAATGTTTCCTGGGTCTTCAGAGGAACAGAGAAGGTACTTGAAGGGGTGAAGCAATAAACAACATCAGCTCTCGTGTTTCTCCCAAGTTAATCTTTACTGAACCAGAGCACAATGTTCAGCTCACCTTTTAGAGTATAAAGGCTGGAGAACAACACCTGAGTTCTGTTCTGGCACAATCAAGGTTGTTTCTGTTGATGTCATGCACACGTACACACAGCCCTTTCCAAAGCATCTGCCTCGGTGCTTTGGGACTCTATGGATGGATGGCCTTCTGGTTCCTAAAGAGAAATTTTTCTTGATTTTGATGCCATTAGGCTGAGTTTCAATTAAGAACTGCTTGGGGTTGAAAGCTGTATTAAATTCACCCCAACTTCCTTACAGTACAAATTACCCTAAAGATATGAAGCCTTTTAAAAGAAGCCCGTGAGCTTTCCAGGAGGAGCCAGGGAGAGGTGAAAGCTGGAGGAGGCTGAGGGTCCATGGGAAGAGTTGGAATAACAGGTTGGTTGAGGAGAGAATCAGCAAAAACAGGAACTAAGTACAGATCTCAGCCTTATCAAAAAACAGGGTTTTTTTTCCCCTCCTGTAGTCCCCTACAGCATATTTCACGTAACTCGGTCTGAAAAAGTCATTCCCTGGTTGCTGCATATTCAACTGTCATTGACTTAATCGTTACCTTTTGTTTAGTTTTTTCATTCTGTTTTTGTCTAAGTACAGGCTACTGATTTGCTCAAGATGAGGACAAGTGAGGGGCAATTCGTTAGGCCCCTATATATAACTTTAATTTAACTGATTTATATAAGTATGAGAGAACATAGGGCATTGTTTGGGACCGTTTTAAGCAGGTTAATTCAATAACAAGTTTTATAATTTACTACATTAATAGCACTCTCAATTTGTCTTTAATAAAAAGGTCCTCATGGTAACTTCATTTTGCTTAACATTCATGCTTTATTGGGAACTGGGAATTGAATGCATGTTTGGATAGGAGGAGCTGTACCTCCTCCCATTCAAAAAGCCATCATACACTAATTTTCCTTCTAGCTTCCTTGAAGTAGTTTGGATTATAGTTGGGTTTATATTTAAAGCAATAGAGGAACTGGAAACCAGTTCATCACAGACAATGGGAGTTCACACTGCACCTGGCTAGGTGATGTACTTCATTTTTAATGCTCACTTGACAAGCTGTTGTACATCAAGGTGATGGACTTGAGCGTACATTGCGGTCAAAGGCAAAACCACGTGACAAATGCTGTGTGCTAAGAATTTGGAAGACTGCAGGAGTTGTTAATTCCTTCCACCATTTTCTTCAGGCTCCCTTCTCTGAAACCATGCCAGAGATGACAGAGAATGAGACACCTATGAAGAAGCAGCATCGGTGAGTTTCTGTGGGAAAATGACTGCTTTGTAGTTCTCAAGTCTATGAAGTTTCTAGCTAAAAGTTTGGCAATAAGGGTTGTGACAAGAAGTTCAGAGTGTTGACCAGAGTTGATCCAAAATTTTGGGAGCTGTGGCTGCAAAATTCCCTTTCTTTTTTCTCCCACCTATGCCAAATTGTTTGTCAAAGACATGCCTACCTGGGCCACCTAGGCAACAGAGATCCTTGTATTATTACGCTGACTACTCAGGCATGTATAAAACTGTGTTGCCACCTTGGTTAGAGTGCAGCCTGTCTTACTGCAGAGGCTCCTTGTAGATATTGGGGAGAGGCAATTGTGCTCATTTTGACAAAATAATTTAGATCCTTTCCTCAGCTCCCTGTAGAATCTGGATTTTACTCTCAGAATACACCTTGAGGTTGAACAGCAACACTATGACCAAAATTTGTAACAAAGTGACCTGGAGCTTATCACAACTTTTGCATGTTTTCATTCCTTTATAGCAACATGTTGATCTGACACAGGATTGGTTGGAGAATCTTTCAGACCATAGTTAAATAGAGCATCTGTCATGTGCTAGGTGGCCATGTAGGATACAATTCATAAGAACAGCTCAGAAAGAACACTGATTTCTTTCCTACAGAAATTTTTTCAGTTGTGGGTTTCTGACTGTTTCTTACCCCACTAATTGTGTATTTTGGATTCTGTATCCGTAATGGGAATCAAAATGCGGCTGGGTCTCTCCAGCTTTTACATTCCTGTATGCATTTAGGATGTATGATCAATTCTGACTGGCAGATGATTGTTTTGGATGTAAGTGGGAGAACTGTAGGTTACAGTAAAAGAAGAAACCACTTAAAATTATAGTTTATGTGCATTCCTCTTCTGGTGGTGCAAGTTTTCAATGAACAGAAGGTTCACCACTTCTTGAATCGTTGAGGAACAGATACATAGACTTCAGCTGGCATTCATGTGACTTGAAAGTGTTCATCTTTAGGCATTATATCTTAGCACATGTCTCCAGGTCTGACCACCTGTGTTAGCATTAGAGTCTAGTCACGGTTATCCAAGTGAGTCTAGATGCACACTCCTTTGGGTGAGTTACCAGAAATAAATGTATATCAAAGCATAAAGGATGCACGCTCCCATAGTGATCACACGTGTCATCCACAGGTGTCTTGTGTTCTCACTTCAGATTCCTTGTAACCTGGACTGTGCTCCAGCAGTGGACAAGGAGAGCAGAATATGCTACTCCACTTTTCACATGCTCTGGCCAAGTATTTAGACTGAGAGTAAGCTGCTGGACAGAAATCTCCTGAAAGATCTTTATTTTTCTGGCATATTTCTTTTCCAGAAAACACATACTTTCAGGAAGTATGGTAAAGCAAAGCATTTGGCTTTCTGTATGTATACAGTACATGTGATTTATATACGTGGAGTACACGGTTGGGATATATTGACTACTTGAGGCACTGCAGAGTGATTCTGACCTAGGTGCCATCAGTCCAGAAACCCCAAGTGCCCATCTGAAAACTAAAGAATCCTTACATGCCCAAATTATGTTTAGACAGAATTTTGAGGAAGTAAAGAACCACAGCTGTGGGGGAATCACACAGAATGTTAAGGGCTGGAAGGGACCTCAAAAGATCATGTGGTCCAACCCCCCTGACAGACCAGGGTCACTTAGATTAGGTCACACAGGAACACATCCAGGTGGGTTTTGAATGTGTCCAGAGAAGGAGACTCCACAACCTCTCTGGGCAGCCTGTAGTTCTGGTTTCTCAAATAAAGGAAGCATACTTGATACTAGGAGGTGCGATGCTTGAACATAACATGTCTGAAAAATCAATTTGCACGGTAACACATTCTTCTCTTTCCTCGATCCAGTGAACATAAAAGAAGTATTTCCAATAAATGCTTAACTATCTTCTTACTCAGAAATTATTTCTATTTTTTTTAAATATTTTGCCTTATTGACCACTGGATAGCACAGCAGTTGTCACTGAACAGAACTGTAAAAATCCAGCCCTGGCCTATAAATAGGTAACAATCAAATTGAGTATTATGCTGTACCTTTTTATACTGAAATTGATTTACAGGAATTGATTTCTGTTGGAAACTATTTAATACCGATGTCTAAAGTCAGTCTTGTAAGTGTGACTTCTACTACTTTCTTGTTCACAGAGCAGAATATTTAGTATTTTTAGGTGCAATGGAAATAGTAATATAAACATTTGTGTGCAGATTTTTTCATCTTCTGTTTCACATCACTGTTTTCCCTTCATGTTTCACAGAAAGAAAAACCGTGAGACACACAATGCAGGTAAGAGCATTGTGCTTTGTTGTTTGGTCTGGAAATAAGCACAGAACACTTTGAACTATTAGAACATATTTTGCATGGAGAGGGTTCCTCTGTAGGAGTTTATCGTAGTAAAAAATCCCACCCTACTAAACCCCTTCTTGTGCTCTATATTTGAAGACTGATCTATATTTGAAAGAAGCTGATGCTGGTGGGTGGACAACAGAGAGATTAACACTGAAAAAAACTGCCCAGAGGTATTTACACTGCCAGACTTGTAGTGTAGACACTTTGTGTCAGTGTTTAGGCCTTGCGAAGAGGTATGTGAATGTCACTAGAGAATTATAAATGAAGCATTTTCTGGCCTTTTTGAAAATAGGTAATTCACTGGAAGTACTGGAAGTACTTGCCTCACTCCCAGTCATCATCAGACCTTGCAGAACAGTTAGATTTTTGAAGATAACAAAAATCTAGAGCTTCCGCTATAGTCAGCGTTGGCTGCTCCATCACTATAAATTACAATTGAAAACTGGTAAAATATAAATTATTTCTCTTTTGATGCTAAATGTGACATTAGAGACACAGATTTTCTTTCTAAATCTGAAATTGATTCTTTCTGTGACTTTGGTTCATTTGCTTTCTGTATGGCTGAAGTTAATCCATCTGCCTCTTGGAAAGGGTTTCCTGAAACATGGTAGAAAGCATTATCAAAACCTGAACTTTGGGATGCAGGAACTCCTCTTTTCCACATAGAAGGCCACGACATTTTAAAGATACTACTTCTTATCTTACAGCTCTTAATTCTGCTGAGTGTTAATTCAATAACTGAGGTTTATTTTCAAGGATTATTTCCTATCTCTCAAGTTACTGACTGTTCCAGCACCTCATGAAACCCGGTGTTTATGAGCCCTTACATTGCTACGGGCTGTGCTGCTGCTGCACTGACTTGCCCAACCAGCTGACACAGTGCATATTCTCTCTCCTCAGTGGAAAGACATCGAAAGAAGAAGATTAATGCTGGGATAAACAGAATTGGAGAACTCATTCCCTGCTCTCCAGCACTTAAGCAGGTGAGTGCCCGTTCAGAGGTGTGTACAAGCGTCCTGTAAAATGCTTGTGTATTTCCTTGTCTGCAGAAGTGCAAACACTTACTTTGCTGTTGGTCTTAGGAAGAAGGCAAAACTGCCTGAATTAATATGCTCAACAGTGTGAAGTAGTTATTAGTATTTTTGAAATTGTTTGTGATAGAATTCCTTTGTGGAAGTGCAGGGACACGTGAATGTAATTGGGCAGACTTTGTGCCCTTTGTCTGAAGGTGTTGCGGGTCGCTGCCGAAGGAACGGAGCGGTATGAGTTGGACACGTGCCTGCTCTTCTCCTCATTTCACCCAAGCAGTAGTTTGGTGTAAGCCCAGCTGATTTGCCCATAGGGATTCAGTCGCCTTGCTGATGTCAGCCTGTGGCTGCGATTCACAGCTTGCCAAAGCACTCGCTCCGGGTGCCTGGACCTTAGTAGCAACAGAAGGACAAAATGCTGTATCTGGGCTGCCACCTGCCCTCTTGTGTTGAGCATGGTGCATCTGGCTGCCTGCTCATCCTTTCCTTCCTAGGTGGGGTGGCAGGCTAAGCAGAAGTAGGTTTGGATCTGGACAGTGGGTTGCTGGTTACACTGGGCAGCTCCTCTCTGTCAGAGTCACTTTCTAGTGATGCTGTTGAACATAACCTGTATGACACGTGAGTCATGATAGCTATGAGTTAAGCGAGATCATTTTTTTTGGGTCATTCTCCAACCCCTTCTCCATCTTTTGCTGGCAATCACTTTGTGGCCTAAGATGTCAATGCAACTACATGCATGCTTACTTTTCTCATCTTTTATAAAAGGGGGTGAAAGCAAGCAATTCAGAAAGTGATATAATAGTTAAGACAGTGTCCTTGTGAGAGATGAAGCGAGACAAATGGCTTACAGGTTGATGCACAGAAATGTCTTTTTCAAGACAGAGCCATCTACAGCCAGGGCTGTTCCTACAGAACTGTAGAACAAGAAAGAAATTAAGAAATGAATGAGGGGTTTTGCAGACAGAATGTCATAGTTTCATAAAAGGAAGATGATGGAGGGGTGATGGCGTATCTTCTCTTCCCATATTCTCCAGTATGTTAGTTTCAGAATTATGCACTCACCTCCCTTTTTGTTTCTTTCCTAATAAAATATTTGCATGGCAGTATCCTGGAGTTTTCATGTGATATATATGTTTATTAGTGAACACAAATTTTAGGCCGCTCAGCAAGAAGTGATGCCTGCTGTCTGGGATCTGTGGCCCTGGTGCCTAGCTTTTGGCATAGGAAAATGTCAGCTCCAGCATTGAAAATGTTATTCCTTAAAATCTCGTGGTGTTACAGGGTCAGTATCACTTGTGAAATCTGTGGGTCATCAAGGAAAAGAAAACCAACAAAAAAAACCCATAACCCATACAAAAAGAAAACCCAAAGCAAAACAAACCCACCCAACAATATTCAGACAATCATTCAGGTTAGCACATTTTTAAAATTAAGGCCTCTTGGATCAACTGCCATCTCATCACTAATGAATCTACCAATGATAGACCTTTCTCCTAATTCTATATACATGTTTTCTTTTAAAGAGCAAGAACATGATCCTGGATCAGGCCTTTAAGTATATAACAGAAATGAAAAGACAGAATGATGAGCTACTCTTAAATGGAGGGAACAATGAACAGGGTAAGTACCAGATGCTGCTGGAGGCTCTAGAATTTCTCTTGCTCTCTACCGGTGTGTGTCTGTCAGTACTGACCAACAGAAAACCCTGGATCCCCCAGACACTGTGCTCATGCAGGAAAAAGGCCTCTGCTTAAACCATCTTGAAGCAAGAAGCCAGCAGAACACTCAAGTGCACGTAGCCATGAGATAATGAAGCAGTCACATTGTGATGTACAGTAATTGCAAAGCTTATACATGATGCAGCATCATCTGGTAGATTCATTTATCCTGATTTATTCAACTGTAGTGGCTAGAACAATTTCTAACAAAGTTAGATTTTTTTTCATTGAAAATATGGAGTTCCCTTCATGAATAGAGCTAGGTTGGTTTTTTCCTTTTAAATGCTGTAAAAGTGATAATAGCCTATTTTTTAAAAATATAATCCATCATCTAAAATCTTGAACAGATGCATAAAAATAGAGTGATGGAGCTATGACAAATAGTCTCAGAGCTAATGTTGCAGTTTGTGGGTTTTATTTCTACCCATAGAAATGGAATTCTAAATAGTTTATTTTTATCTTGTCAGTGCAATTGGGTTTGAAAAACTTAGGTGATTTCTCCTAGCTAGATGAGCTGTCTCCAAGTGTATTGCTAGTTTTTGTGGCTTTATACAAGTGCATTGTATTTAACTTTGCCTGGCATTTTTGGATGTAATGAAATGTAATTTCATCGAAAGCCATGAGATGGTCAATTAAATAAGAGGAGGTTTAGTATTCACAAAGGAGCAGGGAAAAGGAAATATTAATGTGTTCATCTTCCCTTCTGTAATTCAACATTTTGATTAGTGCTCAGCTTCATCTAAGTTAGTCTGGGGTTGGAGCTCTATGATCCTTGGGGTCCCTTCCAACCCATGCCATTCTATGATTCTATGATTCTATGACATATCCTGGTAGTGGTACAAAATAGCCTGTGAAGTTCATTCCCTTTCTGGCTCAGTAGAGAAGTTTATGAGGATAGGAGCCTTCATTTCAAATGGGTAACACATAACATAAGAGCACATACATTCCTAACAATTTATTTTGGTACCGCATAGTATCTCCAAGTCATGTGGGAACATTACCTAGTACTGTGCTCTGTGTGTGGTGCTGATGTGATGGAGGGTTCTTGTTGTTTTGTAGCTGAAGAGATAAAAAAGCTCCGGAAACAGCTGGATGAACTGCAAAAGGAAAACGGGAGATACATCGAACTACTGAAAGCCAATGATATCTGCCTGTATGACGACCCTACGATCCACTGGAAGGGAAATCTCAAAAGTGCGAAGGTCTCGGTTGTCATTCCTGGTGATCAGGTTCAAAAGAACATCATTGTCTATTCGAATGGGAGTCAGCCCAATGGAAATACCCAGGGAGCATCTGTCCAGGGAATAACGTTTAATGTTGGTCATAATTTACAAAAGCAAACGGCCAATGTCGTGCCAGTCCAGAGAACTTGCAACCTAGTGACTCCTGTGACGATTTCTGGTATTTACCCCACAGAAAACAAGCCCTGGTCGCAAACTACAGTGTCTCCTCTGGCACCTGCTCAGCAGGTTCCAGCAGGGAATGTTCTTGAGCTTCCCACCACGGAAAACGAGCGAGGTGTGCTCACTGCTGCTCCTGCCAGCTCACAGAGCGCCTCTCGCTCCGGCACAGAACAGGACCTGCAGAGTTCTTCAAGTAACACACCACCAAATGATCAAAATCTCCCCAAAAGTAAAAACGATGATGAGGGCACTAAATCAACAAAGAACACGCCTCTGCAGGGAGCCGTCCTTCCTTCCACTGCTTCCACGGAAGCTTCCCAAGTCCCACAGGCGAATGAAACTTGCTCGAGTAGGAGTGACGTTCAGGAAAGCTGCGTCACTCCATCCACGGACACGGCTTGCGTGCCGTCTGTGAGGCTGTCTGTGGCAGGTAGTGTTTCCTCCGTTACTGTCCTCAAAAGCACGGACTCGGTAAGTAGTGCGGGAACGCCTGTGACTCCTGCAGCAGAAGGAGCTAAGGCTGTGACGGCAATAAGCACTCTGCCTGCCACTCCCCTGGAGAACTGCTGGTCTTTTTCAGGCTCTTCGGGTGTTGGCACTTCAGACTTGAAAAACATGAGTAGCCTTACACGGATGCCTTCGGCGGGCAACACGCAGACCACGTGGACAACTCTGCAGCTAGCGGGAAATACTGTTCAGCCACTAAGCCAAACGCCATCCGGGATAATGACCGCGCTGTTAAACGAGCCGGTTAACGGTGCCGGTGCTGGACCTTCTGCACACAGCAGGCCTTTGACTGCAAGTATCAGTTTGAGTACTTCCCTGCCTGGGGATGGCCAGGCAGCTGAACAGATTGTAGTTACCTTGCCCTCGTGCCCACCCTTACCTATGCAGCCGCTCATCAGCCAGCCGCAGGTTAAAACGCAGGCTGCGGGAAGCCTCCTTCCGTTGAATTCAGCTATGCAGGTGATTCAGATGGCTCAGCCGGTTGCGTCAGCTGTTACAGGAGCGCCAGCTAACCAGAATGTCATCATCCTCCAGCCTCCAAACACCGCTCCGTGCCCTTCAATTGTGAGAGCGGAAGTTCCCAGCCAAAATGTTAGTCAGCAGATTGTAATTATACAAGCTGCTAACCAGAATCCTCTTCCCCTGCTCTCTGCTCAGCCTTCCGCTTCTGTAAGGGTTCCCGTCAACGGGCCGGCTGCCATCGCCAACTCCAGCAGCTCCGTACAAAATGCTGCTCTGCCACAGACCTTTGGAGGGAAACACCTTGTCCATATATTACCAAGACCGTCCTCTCTGCCATCTTCTAGCTCTACACAAACGTTTTCCGTTACAATGTCAAGTCAGCAGCATCCTCAGACTATCTCATTAAACGGGCAGCTTTTTGCGTTGCAGCCTGTGATGTCTTCATCCGGAGCTTCAAATCAAGCCCCTATGCAAATTATTCAACCCACCACCAGCGAAGATCCAAATACCAACGTTGCCCTCAATACATTCGGTGCTTTAGCTAACCTCAATCAAAGCATATCGCAGATGGCTGGTCAGAGCTGCTTGCAGTTGTCTCTCAGCCACCCTACCAATCCCACAACTGTCAGCAACCAGATCGCCACAGTTAACTGCATGTCACTACCAACTTCTGCGGCATCCTCAGTACCTGCAGAGGTTTCAGTACTGACTAACACATCTAATTCAATCAATGCTTCCCCCAAAAAAGCGTCTGCTGGCTTGCCAACCAGTGCCAAATCAAAAAGGACAAGCAAAAAGCCAAGTACAAAGAAGCACCAGGCAGCCAACAGCAAAGCGTCCTGTCCAGCAGCTCCTTGCAAAGAGGCAGGGAGGGTGGACTCTGCTCCCCCGGAACCAGCCGCGAAGCATGCAAATGGCGAGGGGCCGCCTGAAAGTGCTCCGGCGGCATCACAAGCTGTAACGACGTCACAGGCGAGTGGTGCGGCCGCATCGAGTGGCGTCAGCGTTTCGGACTGTCATTCCAAAGAGGGCACAGGCTCTGAACAGGCAGCTGTCCCCGAGCAGAGCTCGGCAGAGGCACCAGCCTCCTCCCCACTGGCGCCCGTGGTGTCAGAGCAGCTGGCACTTGTCCCACCAACTGCCAAAGATGCTGCTTCTCGTCAGCAGGCCGGTGGGGCTCAGAACCATCCGCCAAACGGCTCTGCCTTGTCAGAGTCTCCCAAACCTTGTGAACCCCCCAGCACCTTAACGTCCTCTTGCCCCGAAGCACACGTGACGCATTCTCAGGTTGCAGGGACATCTGCAGCACAGAGCAGCACAGCAGGTCATACTGCCAAGGCAGGAACAGTTTCGGGGTCCTGCAACATTGCACAGGATTCCTCAGTGGTAATGCAAGATGCGGACTTGTTAGAGGGACAGGGTCTAACCAAAATGCTGTCTGATCTCACAAAAGAAAGAACAGCTGTGGAAAAACCCTCTTCATTTACCGTTCAGGGGGAGCATTCTAATTTTCCCATGGAAAACGCCAAGTCAGCAGAATCGAGTGTCGATTTGCCCGAGAAGCAGGAGCTCTTGCTGATGAACACGGAAGGTGATACCCTCTCCCAGCATCACTCCTGCATTGCTGATCAGGAAGTAGTCAGCGCTTCCCTTATCACTAGCAGGCAGGCAGACTCGCCAATGTCAACTAGCTCTGGCAGCAGTAGAGGCTTCTCAGTTGCATCCATGCTGCCAGATACCACCAGAGAGGACATTACTAGCAGCACCTCAACCAGTACGTGTAACAGCTGCACGTTTTCAGAGCAGACTGACATCGTAGCTCTCGCAGCAAGAGCTATTTTTGACCAGGAAAACCTTGAGAAAGGTGGAGGAGGAATGCAGGTTAACATGAGGGATGCCATCTCTAAGTCAACTGAGGTTGCACCTTTGGAGAGAGAGCAGCAGCCTTTTAAACCTCAGCCAGCGAAAGAAAACAATACGGGACCGCGGGAAGCAGCGCCAAGCAAATTCAGTGCTCAGGATACAGTACAGACAAGTGTCGATAGGCAGGTTGAAAAGCCGAGCTGCTCTGTAGGAGGTGTGGAAACATCTAACACTTTGCAGATTCCTGCTTCCCAATCACCCAGCATAACCAGTTTAAGCGTGAATAATCTAATACACCAGAGTCGCATCGTCCATCCCCTCGTGAGCTGCTCAAGTTTACCCCAACCTTCAGAGCCAGCAAGCGTCCCTGCAACTGTGAGCCTCCCCCTCCCACCCAGCACCTACGTCAACCAGTCTCCAGGACCCACTATGATGAGCGAATATGCCCAGGAACAGCTCAATGCCATTAGAGCAAGCACCATGCAGGCTCCCCAGCTGCAGGAATCACACTTGAAGCAGCAAAATCACGAAGGCCGCAAAGACTCTGCCAAGCGGGCCGTTCAAGATGACCTCCTGCTTTCAACAGCCAAGAGGCAAAAGCAGTGCCAGACAGCGCCCATCAGGCTGGAAGGGATGGCCTTGATGAACCGAGCGCCAGAGAGCATTGCTGATCAAACACAGATGCTAGTCAGTCAGATTCCTCCGAATTCATCTAATTCAGTGGCACCGGTGAGCAACCAAGGGCACGCAGAGAGCCTCAACAGGCTGTTCCCATCGAACAGCAACTTCCTTACACCAGCCTTGAGGCAAACCGAAGTTCAGTGTGGTTCTCAGCCGCCGCTTCCAGAGCAGCAAGGGCAGCACTTGCAGCCAATTCAACATGTTTCTGCTCAAGGCATCTCTCACCTTCACAGTAATCACCCGTACTTAAAGCAGCAGCAGGCTGGCCAGTTAAGAGAAAGGCACCACTTGTATCAGCTGCAGCACCATGTCACTCACGGGGAAAACTCGGTCCACTCTCAACCCCATAGCGTCCACCAACAGCGAACAATACAGCAGGAGGTGCAGATGCAAAAGAAACGAAACCTCATCCAGGGAACGCAAGCCACTCAACTTTCTCTGCAGCAAAAACACCACGGGAGCGATCAAACACGGCAAAAAGGTGGTCAGCCTCATCCCCACCACCAGCAAATGCAGCAGCAGATGCAGCAGCACTTTGGAACTTCCCAGCCTGAAAAGAACTGTGAAAATCCTGCAACAAGCAGAAACCATCACAACCACCCTCAGAGCCATATAAACCAGGACATCATGCATCAACAGCAGCAAGAAGTTAGCAGCAGACAGCAAGGTTCAGCTTCTGAACATGTGTCAGGGCACAATCAGATGCAGAGACTTATGACCTCAAGGGGCTTGGACCAGCAAATGGTGTCCCAGGCAAGTATCGTCACCAGGCCATCAGATATGACCTGCACCCCTCATAGGCAGGAAAGAAATAGAGTTTCCAGCTACTCTGCTGAGGCCTTGATTGGGAAGACACCCTCTAATTCAGAGCAGAGAATAGGAATATCTCTTCAAGGCCCTAGGGTTTCTGACCAGCTTGAAATGAGAAGCTATCTTGATGTTTCTAGAAATAAAGGGTTGGTCGTTCATAATATGCAGGGCCGCTTATCTGTTGACCATACAGTCGGCTCAGATGTGCAACGGCTTTCTGATTGTCAAACATTTAAGCCAGCTGGACCCAACCAACAGCCAACGGGCAATTTTGATGTACAGGCTTCAAGAAGCAGCGAAATTGGTAATTCTGTGTCATCCCTCAGGGGCATGCAGTCACAAGCTTTTCGAATCGGTCAAAATACTGGGCCGTCGTCCTTAGAAAGGCAGAAGAGATTGCCCTACCAGCCAGTGCAGGGTATCCCAACAGGAAATACCCTGCCATCCCGGGAAAATGAAAACACGTGCCACCAAAGTTTTATGCAGAGTTTACTTGCCCCTCACCTGGGAGATCAAGTTAGTGGAAGCCAAAGATCAATCCCAGAACATCAAAGGAATACGCAGTGCGGCGCCTCCTCCACAATTGAGTACAGCTGTCCCCCAGCACGGGAGAGCGTCCACATCCGAAGAGAGGGCGATGGCCAGAGTAGGGAGAGCTGTGACATGTCTATTGGTGCAATTAATACAAGGAACAGTTCTTTGAATATCCCTTTTTCAAGTTCTTCTTCATCAGGAGACATTCAGGGTCGCAATACGAGCCCGAACATCTCTGTGCAGAAGTCCAATCCCATGAGGATGACGGACAGCCACGGAACCAAGAGCCACATGAATACGCCTGTTTCTAGCAACATGCATGGAGTTGTGAGGCCAACTCACCCTCACCCAGCAGTTTCTCATGGAAACGGCGAGCCAGGGCAGCCTTCTGTTCGTCAGCCAAATTCTTCAGTCACTCAGCGGTCAAGGCATCCTCTGCAAGATACTGGAGGTTCCAAAATACGTCAGCCTGAAAGGAACCGGTCTGGGAATCAAAGGCATGGAAACGTCTTTGACCCTAGTCTCCCCCATCTTCCTCTGTCCACCAGCGGCAGCATGATCCTTGGGCGGCAGCAGTCTGCGATAGAAAAGAGGGGAAGCATTGTCCGGTTCATGTCTGATGGCCCTCAAGTCTCTAATGATAACACGGCCCCCGACCAACATACTCTCTCTCAGAACTTTGGATTCCCTTTTATTCCGGAGGGTGGCATGAATCCACCGATAAACGCCAATACCTCTTTCATCCCACCGGTCACACAGCCTAGTGCCACTCGAACACCAGCTCTAATCCCGGTCGACCCTCAGAATACCCTGCCATCCTTCTATCCTCCTTACTCTCCGGCCCATCCTACCCTTTCCAACGACATTTCTATCCCTTACTTTCCCAATCAAATGTTTCCAAACCCCAGCACGGAGAAGCCGAGTAGTGGAAGTTTAAACAATCGATTCGGGTCCATTTTGTCCCCTCCCAGGCCCGTTGGCTTTGCTCAGCCGAGTTTTCCTCTGCTCCCAGATATGCCACCGATGCACATGACCAACACGTCGCACTTATCCAACTTCAACCTGACGTCTTTGTTCCCCGAAATAGCCACAGCTCTTCCTCCGGATGGTTCAGCAATGTCGCCTCTGCTTTCCATTGCCAACACATCTGCTTCAGATTCTTCCAAGCAGTCCTCAAACCGACCTGCCCACAATATAAGCCATATTCTCGGTCACGACTGCAGCTCAGCAGTGTGAAAACTGATAGACTGACTTCATTCTGATGCATTGTGATATATTTAGGAAGGAGGAGAGTGGATCTCGCCAGCATCCCTGAAGAGACCATTCATAGCATCAGTGTTTGTTTGCCTAAATGTATGTACGTGGGTCCTTTCCGTATTTATATACACGCTGTATTTCCATCCACCTTATGAACTTTAAAGCACCAGTGCCTATAGGAATGCTTACTTACTAGTAAACAGTAAGGATGCAACATGGAGAGCTGCGCAAACCTTGGTTGTTGATTTTCCAACAATCCGGTTTGTCCGATGGTTCCAGAGTAAGGGCCGCCCTCAGTAATACATCGATGTAAAGGAAGGAGGGAGAGGATCTGTCCAGGAGACAGGAAACAAATGGTAAAGGTTTCATTTTGTGTCTCTCATGCGCTTACCTGAAACCACAGGCAGACCTGACTGGGCTCGGGTTTCTCTGTTTCCTTTGTGAAATACCTTCAGGAGCCTCCACAGAAGTCAAGTCCATGTTAACCCAGCGTTAACTGATAAAGACACTTGTTGTGTGGTGCTTGTCAGATGCACTTGACTGAAGGCTGGCTTCACCTGGCAGAAATTACTGTGCGTTTCCCTGGTCAGCAATTAAAAATACTGGTTTAGAAAATTGGGATTTCTTTAGCCCATGGCTCTCTGTTTCTAGGAGGAATTTTCTTTGGATTTGTTTTAGCCACGGCTTCAGTTACTGCTGGAATTAGCGTCTTAAAGTAGCTTACAAGTCCTTCTGGTGTAGTGAGCGGAGACAGCAGTTGTATTTATTGCCATTTCATTGTTTGTATGCTGCAAGTTACCTCAGGGTGGGTTTTGTACCTTGTTTAGCACCTTCTTAATGTCTTGTTTTCGTTTGGTTTGGTGTCCGTCCCCCCCTTTTTCTCTGGCCCATGCTGGAACACCAGCTTTCTGGTTCCTGTGAGTGGCGGCGCACGGGAGGAGGACCGAGCCTGTGGCAGCCCGCGAGCGGCACGGCCTTCCCCGCAGGCACAGGTTCCGCTTAGCGCTGCTGGCGGCACCAGGCCCGGGCGAACATCGTTCCTCTGCACTGGAACGCACCTGGAACGAGTCACTGTGGCTGGAGGAGCAGCAGCACCACTGCAGAGCGGGACAGGCTGGGATCCCAGCACCGCGAGGAAGGGGGACGCGGTTGTATGTGCGTGAGAGATGGAGTGAGTGTGCGCGCTGGCTGTCTCCAGCATTCTCACAGAGTTTGGTCCCATTTCTTCCAAAGGAAAGGGAAGAACTAGGTAAGTTTTATTTATTTAACAGCTCTGCAGTGTGGTTTGGGTTTTTTTATGTCTTCTTAAAACAAGGCAGAAATATTTTTTTTTTTATGTGCTTGGAAACAATGATTCTGGGTTTGATTCTTCAAATAACAGTAACTTCAAGTCTCCTTGTCCTCTCTTTGCCAGCTGGGGAGTGGCAGAAACTCTCCTGGGGCCTCCTCTCTGGGTGGGGTAAACTTGAAACACTTGTGTGTTGCCCAACATCTTGCTGCTTCCTTGACCCGATGCAGGTTCTTCCCCGGTGCCTCTCCTAGTGGGGAGGTTGGGGGAGAGCAAGCTTCCTGAGATCTTTATAACTTTAGTGTTGGATTTATTATTTTTTTTCCTTAAAAAGCAAAAAAGGAAGATGTTCATCCATCTCCAACAACAGGACCCACAAAAGAGAGACCTGAAAGTTTTTTCACAGCGTGACTGCCCAGGCCTCATTTTTGCTAAGTCCTTTTACCCTGATCCAGGGAAGTAAAGAGGCTTCAGCATAAAGAATGTCTGTAGTCAGGTGGTGTCTGTAGTCAGTCTCCACTCGTGTAACCGAGGGTCTGATGTGTTCCTGCAAGGTTAAGTAAAACGGTTCTGATTCAAACTGTGAATTGCTGTTTAATTCGTTATACCTCAGGAGGCTGCATCTGAGCAGTGCTTCGGTTCTCTGTGTTTATGAAAAAGAACAGATATAATATTTATTTCCCTTCAAAGCCAGGCAGCTTGTCAGAGTTTTGGGAAACCGGCTGCCAAGGTGCAGTTCTGGGCTGAATGGCAGCGACCGGCCCGAGCCGAGCAGGAGGGGTGGGAATGATGGTCAGTCCTGCTCTGCACCTGGTGAATGATGGTCAGTCCTCAGCTCTGACTGAGCACGCTGCACAGGGGATGGTAACTAACCAAACGAATGTCCCCAGTGCAGTAGGGCCTGGAGGGGCTGCAGCAGGTGGTGAGATGGGTCCCACAGCAGTTGAGCAGCTCTGTGGGTTGTGGATGATAAAGACAGGGCGTTGCATCAGCAGCTGCGCTGTTACGTACGTGTCTGGACCGTTAGGAGGGAAGCAAGACAGCCCCTCGTGCTGGCGTTAAGTGGCATCGTGTGTGCAGCGGTGTATTGGGCTTTCAGGACAAATTAGTGAAAAATTAATCCCTGGCTTCCAGGACTATATATAAAGTTACTAATCCTGCTCATCGTTCCAGGCATTTCCATAGTGCCACGTTAGTCTCCTTTGCTGGGCAAACTACACTCATTCATGATGTGTTTGAAAACTGGGGTGAGCTTGTAGGCTTACATGGACTAGCTGCAAGTTCACAAGTCCGCAGGTCCCGATGGGATTCATCCCAGAGTACTGAAGGAGCTGGCAGATGTTATGGCAGAAGCCTGGGGACATCCCTGCTGACTCGAAGCTATCTGGTATTAGTCCCGTCTACAAAAGGGTGTGAGGGAAGAGCCAGGGAAACTGCAGACCTGTCAGTCTAACCTCAGTTCCTGGTAAAATTATGGAGAAGATAAATGCCATCCACCAGTACCCAGTATTAAAGAACAATGCAGTCATCAGGCACAGTCAGCATGGACTCACCAAGGGAAAATCCTGTTGAACTGGTTGGATTCCTGTCTATGATAACGTCACCTGCCCAGCGAGTGGGTGTAGGCTTTTTTCTGGATTTTGATCCAGTAAGGCTTTTGGTACTGACCCTCACAGCGTCCTTCTGGACAAGTTGTCCAGCTGTGGGATGAACAGGTTCATGGTGCAGTGGGTGGAGAACTGGCTGAAGGGCAGAACTCAGAGGGTTGTAGTGAATGGGGCTACATCTGGCTGGCAGTTGGTCACCAGTGCTGCTCCTCAGGGCTCAGTTCTGGGGCCAGTTCTGTTCAACACATCCATCAGCGGTCTGGGTGCAGGAGCTGAAGGCACCAGGAGCAGGTTTGCTGACCATACCAAACTGAGAGGGGCTGTTGACTCTCCTGAGGGACAAGAGGCCTTGCAGAGGGACCTGGATGGACAGGAGGCAGACCAGAGCGTTGGCTGTGACGAATGGGATGGAATTTAACAGCTCCAAGTGCCGGATTCTGCACCCAGGCAGGGGTAATGCCGGGCACGGTGTGAATTGGGAGAGGAGCGGCTGGAGAGCGGCCCTGTGGGAAGGGCCCTGGGGGTGCTGGCTGGCAGCAGCTCAGTGTGAGCCAGCAGCGTGCCCTGGCAGCAGGAGGGCAAACCACGTCCTGGGGTGCACCAAGCACAGCATGGCCAGCCAGTGACTGTCCCCTGTGTTCAGGGATGGTGTGGCCCCATCAAGCACAGCATGGCCAGCCAGTGACTGTCCCCTGCGTTCAGCCATGGTGTGGCCCCACCTGCAGTACTGGGTGCAGGTCTGGGCCCCACAGTGTAAGAAGGATGTGAAGGTCCTTGAATGTGACCAAAGGGCAACAGAGCCGGTGGAAGGGCTGTCAGGCATGTGCTGTGAGGAGCGGCTGAGGACTTTGGGCTTGTTGAGCTTGGAGAGAAGGAGGCTGAGGGGCGACCTCAGGGCTCTCTGCAGCTTCCTGAGGAGGGGCAGTGGGGAGGGAAGTGCTGAGCTCTTCTCCCTGGGACCCAGTGACAGGACACATGGGAATGGATCAAGGCTGTGCCAGGGTCAGGCTGGACACAAGGAAGCATTTCTTTACCAAGAGGGTGGTCAGACCCTGGAACAGGCTTCCTGGAGAGGTGGTTGATGTCCCAAGGCTGTCAGTGTTTAAGAGGCTGTTGGACAGTGCCCTTAGTGCCATGGTTTAACTTGGTCAGCCCTGGAGTGGTCGGGCAGTTGGACTAGATAGTGGTTGTGGGTCCCTTCCAACTGCAATAGTCTGGTCTGGTCTGTTTCTTTCTATATATTTATTCCCTTGTGCTGGTTTCAGTGTTCATTTCCCCGTGTTACACTGAGGTTAAATGTGATCCCCAGTACTCCCAGGGGCAGCCGTGGTACTGGTGTCAGTACTTTTTAATGCTGTGTATCATTTTCTGATGAGGCAGTAGCTCTGTTGGTGGCTCCCATGTGCCCTTTTTCCATTTACAAAGACCAAACATAATGGTTTGGGATGCTCACAGGACACCTGTGGTGCAGGTAAGCACAACACAGGCATTTCAGTGATACAAAGACTATTGTGATCTTGCAGGAACCACAGAGTTTTGCGTGTGTGGCTCGAAAGTAATTACAGTGTGACCCCCTGTGCCTGTTGTCCCCAGTCTTCACTATAGGAACCAGGTTCGGTGGTGTTGGGACAGGGCATGGCAATTCTAGCATAATCCCCCTGCCATGGGGTCATCATTCTCTTGGGGGGGGCGGATAGGGGGCAGTTCTGAAAACTGCCAAGACCGGGATGGACAAACACCATTTCACTTCCCTCCTCAAACACAGCAGTTTCTGCTGAAGCTCAGCCCCATACCAGTGTGAGTCTTCTCATGTGCCATAAGCGATGCTAAGTGCTCCTGCAGGGATGGTGTGGGGTCAGGAAGACTGCTATAAAAGGAAAAGCAGACAGACCTAGCTGCAAGAGCTTTGGATAAATGCATCTGTCCAAAGTCTGTTACGCTGCTCACTGGCTTTTAGATCAGTTTAATTAAGGAAAAATGGGCTCTGTTGTGCAATGTTTTAGTCTGATTGACTGAGTTCAAGATGGTTTTGAGTGGTGACTCTGGCCAGGTCCTCTGCCTGAAATGCAGCTTGTAGGTTTGCCACAGATTTCAGCTTCTATGCATTCACAGTCATAAGTCTTTAGGAAAAACGGTGGACAGACTGGATGTTTCACATGAAAAGAGAGGAAATTAGACTTGAAGTAATTTTTGTTAGTTTTTACTTAGGAAGTTGTTCTAGTTTTCCTCTTCACTGTAAACTACTCACCCCTGCCGTTCCACGCTGACCAGGCTGCTTGTGTTTAGTGTTGTAGGTCATGTGGTGCCAGGGACAGGTCAGCATTTCAGCTTCCTGATGCTGGCCCTTCCCCAGGGCTTTGGGCTGTGCCCTCAGGAAGAACAGCAATTGCATCACCTTTGCCACCAAGAGGAAATTAATTCTTTCTTTCATTTTTTCTTTAGTTTTCTTTTCCCCTGCTTTTGAAGCTGTTGTGTTCAGGTGTGAGGTTCTTAAGACGTGAAAGCAGGCTCACCCTACCTCGATACAGATGGGGGCCAGGGCAAGGAAGTTTTACAGCTCAAATAATCTTGTCATCATTAACAATTCAACAAGCAAATATGTTCTCTTCAGCAAACATTTATGGCAGCGACAGTTTGTCTTTGTCTCCTAAGAATTACCCAGGCAAATAATTAGCAGCCCCTTTGGTTTGTCAGGATACATTTGAAAAGACTTTTAAGGTTTTGTTAGCCTGAGAATGGCATTTTTCTCCTCCATAATGCCTTTCTGAAAAATTACTTGCAGGTTTATGAAGAAAGGAAAACTACCAGGGACTCTTAATGCAGCAAAATAAGCAGCAGAAAGGGAAGGTTCAGCACTAGCCCTGGGGTGGGACCGCCACTGCTGACACGTGTTGTGTATCCACGGCCTCCAGCTTGGCCTACAATAGCAAAGGGTGTAGGGCTCGATCCTGTGCCTGTCAGCATCATACTCAGCCTAGGGGAGGGTAAGAGCAGAGTCAGACTAAGTTGAGAACAGGCAATGAAGTAGTAACATATTAACACTTATATTCCTTTCCATCAGGAGAACTGGCCTCATGTATGAGTAGCTACAGCAACTCAGAACTGGAGTTGAGCTGAGCCTTACTGGAGTGCATTTTCTGTCTCCTGGCCCCTGCTCCAGTCACTACCCCCGCTGCCCAGGCAGCAGGGTGCCTCTCTGAAAAGAACACAGAACACTGTGCTAGGAAGAGCCTCTGGAATCTTGCACAGGCTTCCTACTGCACTTTAAAGTGGCACTGCTGCGGTCGGTGACTGTGGTGCCATTGCAGGAACCGAACCCTGCTGCAGCAGGGCACTTGCAGAGGGCACTGCTGGAGAAAAGGGGTCCTGCTCTCCTGTTGCTTTTTCGTCTCAATTGAGAGGTGCTCACACTGTCCTGGCACAAGGACTGGGTCGCAAACTCACACTGTGGCCTGTTTCTGGATGACTGGGTGTCACAAGCTGTGCCAAGAGCCTTGGTATCTTTTGCTACTCCCTCAGTAAGTTTCATGTTCAGCCCTTCATTGATGATCTCACTTTGACTGGAAAGCCAGAGTAGTGGTGAATCTATTTATACCAAATCAGTCAAATTTGTGTTTTCTGATACAGTGAGCTGAGGAGCACCGTTCTTTGTCATCACCTCTCCTCTCTCTGCTGCACCCTTCTGCCACTGACGCAGCGCGAGCAGCAGCCACATGGACAGGAGGGTGCCACCACAGCCACAGGTTTTCGTGTGAGGGGGTTTGCAGCCCCTGCCTGCCTCTGCGTTCCTCAGAGTAAATCTGAAACCTCAGAGCACCAACACTTTAGTCCCACTGGTTACACTGAAAGCAACTTACTCTGTCAGCTGCTTAAAGAGCTAGCAGGGACAAACCCGTCTTCTCTCTAAGCCCTGCTTAGTTACACAGAAGCCATTTATTATTCACTGATACCAGTTTTTATGAGAGGAATTTAAAAATAATTTTTAAAAAGCATTTCTGCCTCACCAAAAGTCTTTTTGCAAGAGGGTTTCCAAGGCTGCAATACACGCTGCTGTGGCAGCACTCACAGATGTGACCCAGCCAAGCTTGCGTTGGGCTCCACCCGCCTTCCTGCCCCCTCACTGTGAGAAGGGAAGCAAATACAGCTCTTTTTTTTGCCACAGGAGATTAATCGAAGATGCTGTTGCCCTCCAAGATGTAAAGTATTTATATTCAGTCCGGAGTTTTCTGCTGTGCTTCTGTTTTATACAGCTGTAAATTAATTGGATACAGCCCCAGTGGAAAGTCCTTACTATTTTGTAACGGGGAAAAAAAGGACCTCTGCAGTAGAAATCTATAATGGATGAACAGGAGCATCATCTTCCTCTTGTAAATAAGATCTTGTTCTGTTTATTTTGACATCTTTTTACAAATGTGTTGCATTCAGGTGTAAATATCTCAAACCATGATCTTGTTCAGAGTTCTGAGATTTCTATTGTTAATTGTAATACTTTGTTTAATAGTTGTAATAATTATTTGTATAGATATGAACATGATAGTATTTTATTAAAAAAAACCCAAAAAATGCTCTTTGCATTCTGTGTTCTTGTCAGTACATCTTCTTTCCCTCGGGAAAGCCAGGTACTTCACTCTTCAAGGTAGGTAAGAATAAAACTGCTGAGGGGGAATTTAGAGTTAGGTGTATATGTCCATTGATGTATAGTCTCTACACATACCAGGGTTATGCATGACTTTGTTGGGATATACAGAATTACATAATCTAGAAGAAACACACGCTGAGAATGAAGTAATGCGTGGTAGAAGCTGTCCCTGTGCAGGTGACAGCAGTCTGGATAAACCGGGTGTCTCTCTGTTACTGCTAAACTTCCCCCAAGATCCGTTTTGCTCTGTGTAGATGTTGCAGCTTTAACAGGCACAGAATTCTACCAGTTGACACTTCTCCTAAAACTCTGCCTTCACATTTCAAAACACAGTGTGCTGCCTGTGCCTTGGCTCTTCTACTGTCCTGGGGGTTTTGGTGGCAAGTTCTAACACTCCCTGCTCCCGTGATCCTAACTGCCGCCTTAAACTGTGAGGGGTTTATTTCCACTGTTGTTATTCAAAAAGCTATCTGTGTCTCCCTCGAGTTGTACCAGGCAGAACAACTTCACCTCTATTTCCTGATAAAACAGGGACTACACAATTGTATCCACCTCCTTGCCCTGGCTTAGGTCAGCACCTCTGTGGGGGAGAGGAGACACCTTCAGGTGCCCAGGAGCTGTGGAAAGAGAAGAGCACGGCAGGGGAAGAGGTGGGTATCCTGCTATCGGGACAGGTAGAGCAGAGCCTGCTCAGCACCAGCACCTGCCACACACCACCCAAAAGCACTTGACCCAACCACAGCACAGACTTTTGCTTGGGAAGGCGTTAGAGGCCTAGGCAGGGGTCAGCCTGGGGAAGGCCGTGCAGGAGGTTTAACAAGGGTTACACAACACTGAGCATTACTGGCTCTTCTGTTTATAACACCAGCAAACATGTCATCTTTTGGCAAGTGAGCTTGAGTATTTAGGGTTAGGGCAGGAGTTCCTGGGCAGGTACAGCTTCCATAAGGTACGGGTGGCAGCTGCCATTTCCAGCCAGGCCAGCTCCTGCTGCCTGCGAGTTCCTCCACCCCTACAGCGAGTCACTTAAACTCTGAGGATGAGCAAGTTTACCACTCACCAGCCTCTGGCCTTCACCAGAAAAATGAAGTGTTTCCTTTGCTTTCAGGAGTTGCTGAAGCTGTTTGTGCTGCACACAGAGTGGCAGAAAGGCCCCTGCCGCCATCTGTATCAGCACCTCTGCTTGTCTTCCCCCCTCCCCCCACCTCTGCATAACACTATCTACCAGTGATCAGGGAGCACGGGTCCCCCACCTACCCAGGCAGCCATTCTTCCTTCCCTGAGGGCAGTGACCCCGTGAAGGGCAGCAAAGCCCCTGCATTAGCTGAGCTCAACTGGGAGACATGGAGCTACCTCAGTGCCCAGCCAGAGCCAGCCCTGCAACTGCTGGGTGGGAAAATGGAAGTACCAACAGAACCTGGCAGGCAGGGCAAAGCTAAGCCCAAATTCTAAAAACTGATGCATCCATAGGAGGCCCAGAAGCAGTGGGGAGACAACTCCAACCTTTCCTCATATGGCTTAGGCTTGTATTTAATTTAATTCTCTCACCTTTTTCTGGTTGTTCTGTGCCATTCTGTACCCTTTCCCTGCTGCTACCCCACCTTGCCCCTCGCATACGGGCTCATCTCTGCAGAGCTCAGTGAGCCCATACGGCACGCTTCACCTCCTACATCAAGCCTTCCAACTGCTGTTCACTGTGGGGGTTTTTTCCCTTCACATTCCCATTTAGGGAAGACAGGAACAAATACAAGTCTGAAACAAGGTCTGAGACTACAGCCTGCGAAGACACACAGAGGAGGAGTATCTTTTATTAAAATAGTTCTCCAAAAGCAGACACCCTCCCTCAGTCTGGCACAGAAGCGATATTCCCAGCAGCCCTGGGCCTTGTCCTGTATCCTTTACTTCAGGCAGTGAAGTACACAGAAGGCAGAACTTACTTGTACAAGAGAGAAAGCCACTCTTCTCTCTGTGCACCTGAACAGAGTGAGGGCAGTCCCACAAGGCAAGAGCCCACCCTGCACCTGACTGAGAAGGGGGCAGAGGGGTGAAGACCAAATAATGAGCACACAGGAGTTGAGGTCACACTCACAACGAGGAACCTCCAAGTGTCACTCTCCCTAGAATACCTACACCAGTTCTGACAACTTCCAGGGAGCAGCAGGTTTTTGAGTTGGTGTCCCTCTTCTCCCCAGCTCTCTGGCTCAAGGGGACCAAGGGAAGCAGTGTTTGGCAATTCTTGTAAGAAACCACAGTGGAGTCTGCCCAGACTTGCCCACTTCATGCCAAGACACTTAGTGGGCTCCTGAGTGCTTTGTGTGGTGCAACTGCAGCTGCACAGTGTGATGGCAGCATGGACACCAGAGAAACCCAGGAGTTAAAAGACTAGAGGTTGGTGAAGTTATTACAGGAGGCAGCAGCAGGGCAGTATCTCCACTTCAAGCACCTTTAGTCACCCCAGCACAGCCTCCCACATCAACAAGATCCCATCTTAAGACAAGATCTACCCATCTCATTCCAGGTCCCAAAGGAGCGAGGCAAGCCTTGCCTCATGTAGAGCTGCTTCTGGTTTAGCACTTCACAGGAAATGGTGCTGGCAGGCTGTGTTCAAGTCCCACATGCACTCAGCACCCAGGGGTTTATCCTGCCCACTGCAGCACTGCTGTCCGAGCACCTCCCCACACAAAGCCACCCTGAAGGCACACAGTGGGCTTGACCTGAACTTTTCCAGGCTCTTACTAGAGCAAGAGACTGCTCATGCAAGGCCCGTGGTGAGGACTCCATCAGGAAGTTCTCTCACCTCCTCCTGATGTGTCCCCCAGTCCTGGCCCCAAAGCACTGCCTCTCACTTGCTCCCTATGCTCACCTCATCAGCAAACGATGTGATCATCACACACGAGCACATCACCCCCCAAGCTGATCTACCGCTACAGCTCTTCATGCAGCTTCCAGGTGCCACCATGCACCACAGCTCTGTGCAGCTGTGCCTCAGACCTCTGCTCCTGCTGCCAGGGCCAGGACTAGGGAATGGGGGGCACAGCTGGTGCTGGCAGCAGTGCTGCCACTGCAGGTTACCACCTGCCCTCCCAACAGAGCTCTGGAAAGGACACATCCTGTACACCCCAGCCTCCTGCACACCCTAGATACCATTACAACAAATTCTGATTTCACTGGTCAGAGGACTGGAAGTGCAGCACCTGGGCTCCTGAGGCACCCCTTGTAGGGTGGGGGACAGGACAGCACAGAACACATGCTGCAAAAAAGCTGTCAGGTCAAACATTGATCCACTTCTGGACACAGACACACACACACACCGCCACACACACCCCTTCCCCATCTGCACTGCTGGTTTATAACCACGCTGGGAAAGACAGGGGACCACAGCCCCACCAGGAACCCCTGACCAGGGCAGCTCAGTCTTGCTGCATTTGGCAGTAAGGGTCTGGGGGCTTTTTGTACCTTGGACTCCCTCTCAGTCTCTCCTCGTATGGGAAGGCAAAGGCAGCTGCAGGTGAGCCTGGGTAGCTGCTGCTGGATTCTGCCATTTTAGGCAGACAGAGAACATACAGGAAGGCTGCAGGGTGGCTGAATGGAAAACGTGGACTGTCCTCAGCCTGATGCTCCTCTGCTGGTGCTGCTCAGACAGAAGCAAATGCCATCTCCTTCCCAGCACCCCACACTGACGCTGGTAAGGAAGGAAGAGAAGCTCACGCTTCACAACAAGCCTGAGAAACTTACCCCTATTTCTAGCATCACCAAACATTCACAACTCTCCATGGCAAACCTGCAAGTCAAGCCCAAAGCACTGTAATAAAACACAGCACACAGGGACCACAGGCACCTTCTGCATGTTGTGGCACACCCTGACTGAAACGTGGCAACCTCTCCATAGGAGTGTGGCTCTGCTCAGGAAGACACCTGCTGCCAGCCTCTTGGGCCATTCCTCTTCTGGCCCCCTCTGCAATCTGCCAAAGGAGCTCTTTATTTAGCCTCACAAAGACAATCTGGTTAAGAGAACAGCAGGTCACCTGCACCTATGTGCAGGAAACAGTTTGTGAGGGTCCTAAGGGTGACAGCAGCTGTGTGACACCGCTGGCATCCCTCTGCCCCGAGTGCTCTTTGCTGCTGCTGAGAACTGGAGCAGGAAGGATTCAGATCAACCTGTGGAGCAGGGAGCTAAGAACATTAATTTTATTGACCATCTTGACAAACTCCAGCTTAGGAAAAAAAAAAAAATTAAAACCAGATGGTGCAGAACCTGTGTAGGAGACACAGACTTCCTGGAGTAAAAATTTACCATAGCCTGCTTTGGTAAGCACAAGTGGAATGGAGCCTTCCCCTCACTGGGTACATGCACATACACCAATGGAAAAACACTCAGTGACAAGGGTAAGGACAGCAGGCCTCAAAGAATACTTTTTAATCCAAAATTGTCAAATCAAATCACATTTTAGATGCCAGGCCTGCAACACCTCACACCTTATTCTTGTTTTTTAAACAACTGAGAATTCATGAAGAATGTGGAAGCCAAGTTTTAAAACTAATTTTAGATGCAAAAAAGTTGGAGAGGAAAATTTGGTCCAGATCTTTAGCCAACAGCTCAACCCCAACTGCCCCAAAACATCCTCCACACCCCCAGCCCTTAAAGGAACCTGCTTTGCCAACTCTGCCCAAAGCAGGTTTGTGGGAGGAGAAAGTCAGAGGCTGCTGGACAGCCTCCCCATTCCACCCTGCCCCTTTAGCAGGGCCACACCACCAAGGAGCTGCCAAAGAGCTTCCCAGCCCGCAAGGCTGCGGCTTCACCTCACCACCTCTTAGGCTCGCTGGAGGACAGTGCTCCTGGTGCCGTGAGGACCATCACACTGAGAGGACCTGCCTAGGAGCCACAGTGAGAAGTGAGGCTCTTACATGGAAGTGAGAGAGGCTGCAAGAGCAAGGTGGGAGGTTCTGCCTCTGGGCAGCTCTGGTCTGTCATCTCCCTCCAACACTGCAGTCTCTTGGGCTTGTTTCTCTTGTTACCGCAGCTCCCCACCAGCTACAGGAGGAGCCTCTCCAGCAAAAAACCCTGCAGGACAGTCCCCCACTGCCACCTCAGCTTGGAGTCCTTTGCTCACCAGGCAGCTGTGAGTCTCCCTGTGCTGGTGGAGGAATGCTCCAAGGGCAGCAGCCCGCAGGGTACAAGCACCAGCGGCCGATGTGGGAGGAGCTGCGTTACACTTCTCAAGCCCGCTGGCTGGAGAGGAAGCAGAGCAGATCAGCAGGGAGGAAGGCAAGCAAAGGTCTCTAACACTCCTCCTGTTTCCTCCCTCTTCACTGGCTCCAGCACCCAGCGCACAGAGCAGAGGGCTGCACGCTGGCCTCAGGTCATGCCTGCCCCAGAGGGTGCAGTGGGAAAGGAGCAAACATCTTCCCTCCTGGTCCCGCCTCAGTCACTGCAGCACCCCTTCATGCTTGCTGTGAGATCTGGCTCCCCTGCTCCTGTGGCATCGTTGGCCAGGGAAGCAGGCTCATTCCCCACAGATGCTGGTGGCCCGGTGCCTTTGGCTGAGCAATTCGGGACGCCCCTGCGCCCCTGTCCCCTGGGGGCTCAGAACACTGGGATCTTGTCCCTGCGTACCGTGTCCAGGTCATCATCCAGGGTCAGCAGGACCTGAGGAGGAAAGCATGAGGCAGCTTTAGGTCTTGTTGGCCAGCCCACAGCTGGAGAGAATGACCAGCTCCCAATGACATCTGATCACAGGAAGCTTCACCTGGGCCACGTCTCCAGCACACAAGAGCAACCACAAGAGTAACCCATTGTCAGACTCACTTTGTTTCTTTAACACTTCCACAAAGTCCCTCTGGCAACACAACTGACAGGTAACTGCCTGCAGCTAATCCCACCCAACCACTATGGAGAGTTCACTGATAAACTGAGCCCCTGTCACTAGCCTCTGAAGAGTCACCCAGGAAGCAGCAGGTAATTGCTTGACCACAGCTCAAGTCATTGCAGGCAGCCAGGCAGCTCCTTCGCTAACAGCCTGTGCCTTGCACAGCTAAAGTCTCCTTCTCCATGTCCCCAAAACACTGTGCTGTGACCCCATTGCAGGGGACACCTCCACCTTTGCCACCACACAGACCATCAGGCCTGAAAAGAGGTACAAAGGAGAGGAGCACAGAAGTCAACTATGTAAGCAGAGGGAAAGACCATGAATGAGCTAAACTCCACAAGAGTGACCTTACTGCCTTGGTCAAAGGGAGTCCCTTTCCAGGAGGTCCTCACACACCTATAAAAAGGTTGGTCACACCAGCAGCCCCTCAGCTTTCCTATAACATCTGTGTGACCCACAGTCACATGGGGAATTTGAGGCCAGAAGGCACAGGGAGCAATAAGCCAAAGGAGAAAGCCTGATCCCACCCTGTAGGATGTCTGGAGGCAGAGCCAAGCAGAGAAGTTGAGGCATTTTGTAAGGTCCTGGGGCATCCTCAGCTCCATGAGGATAAAGCACAAGGAAGAAGAAGAGAGGGTGATGCCATACAGCAATGTGGGAGGCTCAGTAGGACTCACCAGAAAGGAGAAGAACAAGGCAGCTGCAGAGAGGAAGTGCCAGACGTCATGGTCGTCAAAGAAGCCCAGCAGGATGCACGGCCGGTTCTTTTCCCGGGACTCTGCTGGAGTCTCCTGGGGGAGCAGGCAGGGTGTCAGGGCCCAATATTCCCTCACACAGGGCCCTGGCTGGCCACGCCAAACCCTCTGGAGATCACCTTGTCTTAACTCTCCATGCGGAAGCCAGGAGAAAGGGCTGTGCTGGCCAGAGTCATGGTGAGAGCAGGGTAGGGAATGCAGTGTCCTACTTAGGTCTGGAAATGGATCTGGGGCCAAAACCCACAGCTGGGGGGACCACCCTGGTCTTCAGATCTGAGGTCCTGAATAGCACAAGCTGCACAGCCTATACCAGACCACCCTGCAGGAGGCCCCTCACTTCCATGGAGATAGACACAGTACCTTGTTTGAAGGCATCCAGCACTAGTCAGGATTTGCCCAGTTTTGCTCTCAGATTCCCAGCTCTTCCTCTGTCCTTGGCAAGGACCAGTTACCTCCAGATCACCTGGGGCACGAATAGTCTCTCCACAGCTGCATACATACACTCATTTTTGGCTCAGCACAGCTTCCCTTGCTCCCTTCCTCGTCTGATGAATTAAACCCTTTCAGCTCTCTATGAGCAGCCCAAGACTCTCCCCAGAGTACTTTGTGCATGTCTAAACAAACAACAGGAAGGGAAGATGACAAGAGTTGGAGACAGACAGAAAGACTTTGAAAAGTGGACTTTACCTCCCAGCTGCTGAGGGTCTGGAAGAAGAAGTAGAGAGCAGATGCCCACACTACTGCTGTGGCCACAATGCAGAACAGGGGGATGGGCAGGAGCTTCTCAGAGCTGCGGAGCTGCAAACAGGGACAGAACCTCACAAACATCCCAGGTTCTTCCCAGGGGCCAGAGCCACTCATAGGGCTGACATACCAGCCTGCACCATCTGCCTCTGCAAAGGGCTGCCCACCCAGGTAAGCATGGCCCAGCCAGTTGGGCCCCCAAGATGGCAACATAGCATCCAACACCTTGTCCCACCCAGAGCCTCACAATGCCCCTCCATGTCCCTCTGCAGCACCACAGGAACCCAGACTGCAGCCCAAAAAAAAGCCACTCTCTTCCCTTTCGGAGGCAAACACCCCAGGAACAGCTACAGCTGACTCTTACCTTCATGATGATGTAGAAAGCCAGATACAGCAACAGGTTACAGATAAAGATCCCCAGTATGTAGGAGGCAAAGTCTCTGGGCCGATACACCAGCCCAAAGATAGCACTGAGAGAGAGGGAAGAAAGGACATTAGACACCTGCTGTCACTGAGGACAGGGTACATCCCCAAACTGACTGCCACCCACTGTCCCCCCAGACCGCAGGACACAGCCTCTCAGTTCCCTAGAGGAAATCCATCATTCACCTCTGCTCATTGCTCAGAAGCAAAGGAGAGCAAACTCAGCTACGGTCAGCCACTGAGAGCAACCAGAGACCCCAGAGGGCAGGCAAGGGCCTGTAGGAGCTGCCCCAGATCTGTATGTTTAGCAGAAGGCATATCCCTGAGAAGCAGCTTCAGTGAAAAGCAAGAGCCCGAGCCAACGACTTTAAGTCTCATCCAAGAGCTGATCCCTCCTTCCATGCAGTTACTGCTGAGCCCTGTGACTAACAAGGGTCTGCCAAGGGTTCTGCACCTCGCCCGTGCCAGAGACCTCCTGGCTACGTGGGAAGCGCGTGTGCAGCACAAGGCAGCCGCGCAGTCCCGAGCCAGCCCGAGACGAGCTCACTCAGGTGCAAACCATGAGACAGACACCACCAGCTGGAACGCTCAGGGGCACCTTGTGTAGCTCTGCAGCACTGCACTGCATTCTATGGATCTGCCAACCATCCAGCCTCTCATCAGGTGCAGCTCCTTGCCAAAACAGGTCAAAGGCCCCAGGCACAGGCCTATCACACAGCTGCTGCATTTCCCCCTCATTTCAAGCCACCTGTGTGTCAACACCAAATCCCACTGCCCCCACGTGCACCAGTATGCAAGATACCCGTGCCCCACTACTCACAAGGACCAGTTGACCAGGTTTCCAACAATGAGCAGCACCATCCTGTCCTGAAGAGAAGATACCAATGATCACATGAAAGCAGAAGGAAATGCAAAAAGAGGCCTCTGCCTCCAAAAGTCAGGATATCATTGTGTGACAAGTAAGAGTCTGGTTCCTGCAAACACACATGCACCTGGCTCTGAAGTTCACTCTGTGAGAGCTTTTGCCAGATGGAAACCGCTCTGGTCCTCACAAGTTTGAAGAGAGCATTGCAAAAAGGAGACTAAACATCTGAAGGAAGACAAGCCCAACACTTAAGGATCATCCTCGGGATATTCTGCAAATAATTTGACAAGTTCTACTGTTTTTCTAGTTCGATTCCTGCCTTCCCACCCTTTTACAGAAGAAAATTGCACAGAGAAAAGACATGCTGGAACGAGGCAGCAGGGGACGCTTCGGCCAGCATCCCACACACAGCCAGAGAAGCTTTATCGCCACCAGCTAGGGAAGCGCTGTAACTGCAGCAGGCAGGAGGGGCACGTCCAGGGGTACGTGTGTTTACGCTTACAGCTGCTTTCATGATGCAGCCTTGCCAGGCTGGCCGCAGTTACCTCATGCCTGGGAGCACTGAGGGTGCTTGCAAAACTGAGCCTGACGCTTACTCAGATAGGGAGGGCGGTGGTGGGGAGATGCTCACGGATAAAACCTTAATGTGGCTTCAAGCCCTAATTAGCACCCTGTGCCAAAAAGAGTAATCAGTGGAACACAAGGTAACACCTACTGTTTCTTATTTTCCTGCTGCCTGCCTTGAGGTGGCATAGAAACCCCAATAACCCTTGCTTAAACCCCAGAGCCAAAATAGTTGCTGTTTCCCTGGACAGGCTGTGTTTCAGAGACCCTTACACCTACTCCTTTACACAGGTGTCCCCACAGAGCCAGAGCAAAGAAATATCCTGTCACATTGTGTCACCTTCACGCTGATGTTTTAATTTACCTAGATCAGGGGATGTCCACAGGTGGGGGGTAAACCACTCCAGCAGATATATACCCTTACTGAAACATTTTGGGGGAGGGTGAAGGAGGGGAGCAGAGAGCAAAGAAGGGAAGCAGAGAGCTTGGCTTTTTCATACAGCCACACCTCTTGCCTCTGCCCGCTGCCTAGAAAGTGAGGAATTGCTCAGAGAGGCGCTGAGATGAGGAGTGACCCACCATGTACATCGGTCGGCTGCACTGCTGGATACAGTCCGTGTACAGCACCATGGCCGCCCGGCGGAATACCCCCAGGTCTGTCAGAGAGGATAAAGAGTCAGCACAGCCAGCAGAGTGAACACCAAAACACCTACAGAGGCAAGATGCAGACACCCACCAGCTGACAATGGAGGACCCAGCCCACACCAGGTCAGGGTGTCAGCCAGATTTAAGTTTTGCCCTTTGGGAGCAGCCTGTGCTGAGCCCCCGCGGGATGTGGATGGCGTTTGGCCAGAATGACAGGTTAAAAGAGAAAAGTTCCCTGTGACACCAGCACTGCCCAGCAGTCAAAAAGGCCCAGTCTGTAGGCATGAACAGCCAGCTTTGCAACCTCATCTCTGGAAGAGAGATGTGTGTGCAGGAAGGGTTGGAAAGCACCATCCATAGAACAAGCTGCCAGAGCAAGGAAACAGTAGAAACTCATCCCTGAGGCCTTCGAGGGGCACAGAACACTTGAGACATCTTCACTCAAAATCATTGCCAAAGCCTCCCTTCAGTAAGCAGTGGGGACGGATGGAACCACACACACGCACGCACGCACACACACACATCCCTCTTCAGCAACAAACACGGAACTTGAAACCGCTCCGGCGCCAGGATCAGAGCTCTCCTGTGCTGTATCACCCCCTTCCTGCCAAGGAAGGGGACTGGCAGCGCTGCTGACAAGCTGACTTCACTTCTCAAGAGCCAGCCGCAGGTGGCACACTCCCCACACACATCCACACACCCTGGCTGCTGTGCTCAGCCACTGCTCACTGAGGTCAACAGAGAAAAATGAGAGCTGCAGAGTTACCTGAGTCAGGGCCATCTGAGGCAGACAGAAGCAGGAGAGGAAGGAGAAATACGTTTGTAAGTGGAGCACAAGAGCCAGGTTCCCCACCAGACCCTGTCCCCACCCACACCATGACAGGGTTTTATGTAGCACGGTGCTAGGGAGAGCTGTAGCTGACAGGCAGGCTCCCTCAGAATGCAGCCCAGGTGCACCACAGAGCAGACAGGTCCTGCTGACTCCCACAGGTCTGCAGGCAGAGGCACAAGGCCTTCAGAAGTTTGGAAGAGCATCAGATAGATGACAGGACAGGATAACCCCTAACTCAAGCCCAGGCGACAGGACTGTGCTCACAGACGCGCTGTGCAGGCAGCACAGGGGGAGGAAGAGGCCCCTGCGCACCCTGGGGCGAGGTGGCTCAGTCACCGCACTTACCGATCTTGAAGCGGCCCATGTAGTAGATCTGGGTGCTGAGAGCCAGGGAGGCCACAACGTGGATCATTGAGAAAATGACCCAAAACCACATGTCATTTTTCCCAAACACCTGAAAGCAGACATGTTAAAAGCAAACTGTCATCAGCAGGCTGATCCTTTTCTCTCCTATGTCACCACAGGACATAACGCAACCTCAGTGAGCATGGAAGAGAAACCCCTAAACCTCCCAACTCAAAACCAGATTTATAAATCCAAACAACAAAGCAGAGAAGCAAGGGGAGCTCAGCATTTCTGGAGGGGAGCCTGTTCTTTCTGAAGACCCCTTCAGACAAGGATGACAGCACGGGAGAACTGCAGCTGGCCCAGGGAGCAGAAACACAGGGACTCCTAGGCTAGGCAAGCTCTCCCTGCTGAGGGCAGCAGCTCCCTGTCTAAGAACTGGATCTGTTACAAAGGCAGTCAGGAGGAAACCAAAGATTATTTTAACAAGCACACTGCAGTACACCACAAAGGACAAAGCTGCTCTGCAGGTAATTGCTCCCATTGTGCACTTTCACTTTAGGGACTGGAAGTGACCTACAAATGCAGGTTAATGCGATATCAAAGCCTTAATTTTTCAGTTATACATTAAAGGGGCCTAGAAACTCTGGCCTGGCGTCAGGCTGTGACCATGCACTCCCCTCCTCTGGGGCACAGCACTTGCCTGAACTTTTCCTTTTGTGTGAAGGAAAAAAACTGAAAGAAACACCAAACAAAAAGCAAACAGAAAAACCACCTCTACATGAACGGAGCAAGACAGTCATGCAGTTTATAAGCTCCCCTCAACAGCTTCAAAGCATCCCATAAGATGACTCTGGTGTTTTGAACCTGGGTGTACAGATCTAAGATTCTTGGAAAATCCCAAGTTTACCAGCTGCTTCTGCATGCCTCATTCATGGAATCACAGAATGCTTTGGGTTGGAAGGGACCTCAAAGATCTCCTAGTTCCAACCCCCTGCCATGGACAGGGACACCCTCACTAGACCAGGTAGCCCAAAGACAGTCTCCACAGACAGTCTCCTACCCAGAGACCTTCAGAGAATCAACTGGTGTTCTGCATTATGTGTGGCACAGAGGGGCTGGTGGCTCACTTGCCTGGTTATTCCCAAATCAAACTGAGTCCTCCAAAAGAAGAGAAGCAAAGACCTCCAAGCTAAAGCACATGTCAGATTTGGACAAGCCCAGCTCAGCCAATACCTGCAATGCTGTGAGCAAACAGGAAGAGCCCAGTACCACCCTGACCAGTCACTCAGTACCGGTGAACAAGAGCAACTCTTGCAACTCCTTCTGCTCTGCTGCCCTTGTATAGGCTGGTACTCCAGAAACTCACCCACGAGCCCCTGAAGCCATTCTTCTAGCCCTGCACCTCTCCAAAAGACAGCAAGGCCAACTGCAGGAGCTGTGCCCAGCAACATAGAATTTTCCAAAGGGGAGAAAGAGGCAGAAGCAATTTGGCAGAGGACATTTATCTTGGAAGTTCAGCCAGCCTTACCCCACTACTCCACAATGAGCCACACCACAGAAAATAAGCTTGGTCACAGACACCTGGATGTATGAATTTCTCCTTTTGAGGGCATATGGTGGGCAAAGCCCAAAAAGGGACCCACCTAAAGAAAACTGCTGTACTCTTCCCCTCCTTGCAGGCCAAGGGGAAGGGAAGAGGAAGACCCAAGAGCACTGGGAATTTAAATGCTAGCAGCTGCTTAACACACTTTTATCCTACCCTATTGCTCTCCCCAGTCATTTGCCAGCTCAAGGTCTGTTCCCAAGCACACCACCTCCCTCCCAGAGCAGCAGGTAGTTAAGAGGAGCCATACCACTCCGAGGACAGCCAGGCAGATGACCACAGCAAACGAGGCATAGGCAGAGTAGGCACTGGCATTGATGTCTGGGTGGCGGGTCTGGTAGAGCTTGAGCATACACAGCCCTGCGATCATGTACATGAAGGAGGTGTCTGTGGAGGGAGCACAAGTGAAACAGTGAGAACAGGTACTGCCAAGGAGGCTGAGAAACTGCTGCCAGTGCCTATGAAGTGCAGCAGCAGAGCTAAACGCAAGGCTGGCAGGCACCACTCCTCGATGCTGCACCGTGTTGTACAGCACTTGGTGCTTGGCCATCTTGCAACACATCCACCATGCTCTGGGGCAACAAAAACTGAAGGGGCTCAGGAAATAAGTGCCCACAGCACAGAAATGGGCAGGGAATCACAGAATGGTTGAGGTTAAAAGGAGTCTCTGGGGGTCATCTGATTCAACACCCCCAGCTCAAGCAAGGTCAGCTATAAGAGGGTTGTCCAGAACTATGTCCAAATCAGGCAGGAGACTTCACAACCTCTTTGGGCAACCTGTTCAGTCTCTGACCACCCTCAAAGGAGAAGAAAAAAAATTAAATCCTGAGTTTTAATTTGTGCCCATTGCCTCTTTTTCTATCACTGGGCACCACTGAGAACACTCATCTCCATTCCCTCTCATTAGGAATTTATGCATATATACAAACACCCCACCTGAGTCTTCTCTTCCCCAAAAAGGTAAAGGAACCTACAGAGGAAAATTTTCCACAGAGATAGCAGACAGATTTCATAGACTTCAGTGGTTTGCCACTCAGGCTATGCACTTGTTGTCTTCAAACACTGGACTGCAAAAGCAAGGAGGATCTTGCCAGCAGTGCAACACCGGAGTCCCAAGGTCTGGGGAAGAGGCTGAAATGTGTTAGTCCCTGACATCCACAGCTTCACTGTCTCCTGACTGAGCCCTTGGAACAGGCAGACTCCAGCAAGGTTTGCAAAGGTAGAGGGCTGGGAAATGCCAGCAACTCAGCAGGAGACAGAACATGGCAAATCCTATCTCCAGTTCAAAAGGAGAAAGGAAATTCAGCTTACCAAACTGGAAGTTGGAGTAGTTAGGGCAGACATGGTAACAGGCACTGAGCACCCCTTCCATCATCAGGGCAATGCCCATAGCATAAAAGAGACCAAAATGCTTTGGGATCCCATAGTCCTGGAAGAAAGCAGAGATGCACAGTAAGTACCTTCACTGCCCTGATGACAGACGAGCTTCTGCTGTCCATCACTTCATCCCTCCTAACCCCTACACGTGTCCTTTAGTCAGCAGTGCAGCAGTGTGCACTGCCCACAACGGAGAGCACTGGGGAGCCAGAATAGCATCCTTGCTCTTGTGGTCAGAAGGGTTAAAAGCACCTGAGCAGCAGAGCCCATCAGCCCAGCAAGAAAGCATTTCTAACATAATTGGGCTGAAAACCCTTAAGGCTGCTAAAGCCTTTAATTACAACCAAGCCAGTGAAAAAAGCCATTTGTCTCCCAAAACCACCAGCACCACTGCCCACAGGGCTGCAGTTTTCTCCATTCTTGCCCAGAAGATACTGCAGAGACTGCAGAAGCTCTGGCTACAAGCAGCTCTGCTTCAGAGCTAGAGAGCACCAAACTCTCTGGGTTACTGCAGGCAGCTCTATTCCCTCTTGCTAACAAGAGTGCCCGGAGAGGAACTCTTGAACATATAAGACAAATCCAACCTCCTTATAAATAAAAGCATCTTGGAACATTCCTACTGTCCCAGTTCCTCCAAAGTTAATGCCAGAGAAAGAGCCACAGCCACGGGAGTCATTCCTCACCCCCTTGTCTTTGCAAGCCCAGGCTGGGCCACCACAGCAATAGGAACATTCAGCAAGCAGGAAAGCATTGTTGTGTGCAAGAACATAAACATCCCAGCTACACCCTTTTTTGGAGCGGGGGAGAAGAGGAAGATTCAATCCTCCAGCAAGAAAAGCAAATGGAAACCCACTGTGTATCACACTGGTTTAAGTTGTCCCTGTCCTTCCTCCCTCCCTCCACTCAGCCCCATGCAGCCACTCTTCCTACCAGGGTATAGACATCTTTCATCTCCATGGCCCGACGGTGGAGAATATCCCTGCGCAACACGATGAGGAGGAAGAGAAAGCCCAGCAGCATGTGGCCCACATTGCTGAGGATGTTGTTGAAGGCACTGCAGGGATAGATAAGGTTTAAGACAAAAGAAGCACAGCAGCAGGAAGGTGAGTCCTGGGCCATGATAAACTGAATCTATTTCAATTCCCTACCCCCCAGTCCTCCGCGTTTGGCAGCTGCCAAATGCCAGCCTGTTTTACATCCTGGATAACAATTTAAGGTTCACCTGCCACAGCAGTTCTAACACTCTGCAAGATTCCCAAAGCTGAGCTTTGTTTTTTACACTCCTGCATCAGTTCAGAGAAATGCTGCTCTGAAAAGCCTGATCTGAACTTCTTTGCAGAGCTGCTGCTCCTTAGATACAGGCTGAAGTGTCCAAAAGAACACAGGAGCACCTCACTGCTGTGCTGTTGGTTTGCTAGAGGAACCCAAGTACCATGTGTTCATCAGTGCAGCAGAAAGCCACTGCTGAGCAGAGCAGAAAACTCAGAGTCCTAAACCCTCAGCGGTCCTAACACAGTTACTGTGATCCCAGCAAGGATAAAATCCTAACCCAGACACAGCTCAAACACTCAGGAGGCATGAGACAATAACCTGCTGACCACAGGGGTGACTCACCTCAGCACCCCGAGGGGATGAGCACACAGGAAGTTGTAGTAGCAGATGTCCTGATTGCCTGTCACATTCACTACCTGGAAAGAGAGGAGGTGAGAGATCTGGTGTCAGTAAATCCTCCCTGTTGGGGGGTGGGGTGTTCACTTTGTGCAAGCACTGCATGTACGCAAGGTGTACTGGGACACAGCCTAGCTCTGGCACAGGGCAGCACCGACATCTGCAAGTAAAGCTTTTGGGGAGGGACAAGATGTTGCCACAGGCCACAGATCAGACAAGAGCCTTCAGAGGAAACACACTGTATGCCTTCAACCACATCATGACTAGATCTGCTTGCAAGATATTGAATAACAGCAGGAGAGCATGGGCAGGAAGGGAAGAACAGAGGAACAGTCACCCATATCACAGCAAATCCTACTTGCTTTCAGTTATCTTTTAGAGATAACAGCAGATTCCTCCTGCCTCAAACGAAACAGGCCCCACACGAGACATCAGATGAGCAGGAGAACAGGTACACTCCTGCTTCCCAAGTAAAACCAGCAGAACTGTAAGCTCAGTTAGCCAAGCCAGTAGCAACACTCACACATGGTGCAGAGAAAGCAGCTATGGTGCGCTGCCCCTGAGACAGAGCAGGATTCCTGGGTGACCCCAGTTTCACCATCATCCTTACACCAGGCAACAACAGAGCAAGTTTAAAGGTGAGTGTACCCAAGCACAGGGGACAGCCACACAGAGCCCAACGCACCGTCTGGTAAGTGATGACGAGCTGGATGACCGGCAAGGCATAAAACACTGCAATGGTGATAATGTTCCTGCAGAGAGGAGACAGTAGCAGCAGTTACACACCCCACAACTGCTGCACGCCCAGGACAGAGCCCCAAGAACTTCTGGAGGAATGCATACACCTCGGTGCCTAAGGGCACAGATGCATCTCTCTCATACCTCTGGTTATGATCTCCTGAAGCGGAAGAGAACAATGTGCTAATGCAAACAGGAGGCAAATGCTAAGGGCACAAGAAAAGCCAGGATATGGACCACAAACTCGTGTTGGAGTGCCAATTTCTGCCCTTCCCCAGTATGTTCCAGCACACTTGTTCTCACACTTTAAAGCAATCATGCAGACCAGGACGATGTGTGCACTTGCCCACAAATATCCTTATTTGAGGTTTGTGGGAACTGCAGTTAACTGGTTGGAACAGTGTCAAAATGTATAAATGGATGGCTCAAAGGATATCCTCAGGTCTGAAGCGTGGTTCAGAAGACTGGCATATGGACAGACACCACCACCAGAGACCAAGTCCAGAACTTTGGGCCTTACCAGTTTGCCTTCTCCTTACCAGAAATAGATTTTGTATTTTTTGCTGACAATCCTTCGGTCCTTCCTGGACAAGTCTGACAGATAGAGGAACACCTAAAACATCAGTGGATGGGGAAAGAGGGAAGAAAACAAGAACTGGTGAAGACTGCAAAAGCCAGTAGATTACCTTGACAAATTTGAACAAAGGGCAGCTTGGTGCTATTTGAACCGCTTTTTACACAGCACCCTTGCTGTGTCCCTCAATTCTGTGGGGAATGAGTTCTGCAAAAACCTCTGAGCTCCATGAATGGCTCTGACCACACAGAGCAGTACAGGGGAACAAAAGGAGGCAGCTTAATAGCTGTGAGCTTAAAGCCCCTCTGCACATCCACTGCAGTCACACTACTCCCACCAGATAGCTACCTGCTATCACATGTTATTTTCTCCCTATGCTGTCCCACCTCCTTGAACTTCCTGGGACACTCTGGGCTTCTTCCTCCTTTCTCAGAAGTCCCAATACACTCTGGTTTTCCATGTTAAAAAACACATATCTTGGCAGCATACTTAGCACAGTATGAAAGCTTTCTAGACTCCAAATAAACACTAAGAAACATATTTGGCTTCATTAAATTAAAGGCAGCTAGAAGGGAAGTGGAAGTTTAAAAGCTGTGGCAAGTGACTGGTGCTGGTGCTGGCCCTGATGTGCCCGTGGCCCAGCACCACAGCCGTACCTTCGTGCGGATGACATTCTTATCGCTCTCAATTTCCGGCATGGTGTCAAAGTCGCTCTCCTCCTCCACGGAGCTGTCTGTGTCAGAACCAGCTGGCAGCCCACGGTCAGGGGAACACAACTGATGTCCACCACTGGAGCTTGACTCATCTGGAACAGAGCAGGGAGAAGGAAACAGGCAAGGTAAAGGCTAAAGCCTTCTGTGCTGCCCCAGGTACCTAACTGCAACGTGCTGGGCCAAGTTGGTATGGTCATTTCAGGGAACAAGTTTTTCCAGGCCTTCCTAAAAGTTTCAGGTATCAGCCAAGAGCACTGTCAAGGACCCCTCAGCAGCATTTTGGTTTTTCCCCTGCTTTTACTCTATTACTTTTCCTCTCTAGTATTTTCTACACTTTACTAGCCTGGGCTCTCAAATCTGGAAGCCTGAGACAAGCCAGAGAGCAGCAGGCTGTACAGGCTGACCTAGTTAATCTCCAGATTTTACAAAAGCTTCATGTGTAAGCATTTCTAAAGCTATTGTAGAACAGAAGACAAACAGGAAGAAAGTAAAATTTTCAAAGCAGGCAGAGCATCAGCTGTGCTTCCATTGCATGCACAGTATTGGCCACATGCGGGTCAGCAGAACCTGCCATCACGTCCCACAGGCTGGCCAAGCTCCCAGCCAGCCCACTGTTCATACCAGCACAAGCAGAACACAAGTTTCCTTCTCATATCCCAACTTCTTTTAAACATATCCTTGGGAATTAGGGGTAGGGTGGTGCTGAAGCCCTCAACTGTACTCCAGGACTTAAATCTTCCTGAATTTTCCCTAAATCTCATGAAATATCAGCTCTGTGTTTCTTTGTCAGGCATTCAGAAATATCACACTTTCACAGACCAACAGCTGGATGACATCTGGAGTGTCAGGGCTGTCTTCACACCACAATGACCCAATGCATCCTCAGATGGGAACAGAAGTTACACAGGGCTGCTCTCCTCTCTCACTTGAGCAGCTGCCTCATGCTACCCTGGGCCTGCACCACGTCACTCTGCAGTGCCTTCCCCTTCCCTAGGTAGAATCCTCCCCATGCCCCCAGTTCTGGGAGATACTGTACCAATAGCACCATAGCTGCTTCCCTCAGGGGTGCTGGCCGTGATGGGGTGCGAAGATGTCATAATCCCAGATCCTGCAATTGAAACAGACCCAAAAGGGACAGTTAGTTTTAGGTCAGTGCTTCAAAATACACCTGAGGTGAACGCAAACAGCTTGAAGTTCTGGAGGGGCTTGGGAAAAGCTCATTTCTCCAAACAGATGGCAGTCTCCCTCTAGAACATACTTGTGCAAAAGGGAAACCCTTGCTTTGCAACGTGAGGCAAATCCATCAGCTTCCCCACACAGGCTGCCAGTGTGACTCAGAGGAGCAGGAGCCTCCTGCCAGCACCCTGTAGGGATCACACTATGGGGCTGCAAGACTTGGCAAATTATCACAGAATAACAAGGTTGGAAAAGACCTTTAAGATCATCAAGTCCAACCATTCACATACTAAACTAAACCATATTCCTAAGTACTTCATCTACCCTTTTTTTGAACACATCCAGGGAAGGTGACTCAACCCCCTCCCTGGGCAGCCTGTTCCAGACCCTCACAACTCTTGCAGTAAAAAATTTTTTCCTAACATCCAATCTGAACCTGCCCTGGCACAGCTTCATGCCATTCCCCCTTGTCCTATCGCCTGTCACCTGGCTGAAGAGACCATCACCTACCTCTCTATAACCTCCCTTCAGGTAGTTGTAGGCAGTGATAAGGTCTCCCCTCAGCCTCCTCTTCTCCAGGCTAAACAGCCCCAGCTCCCTCAGCTGCTCCTCATAGGATTTGCCCTCCAGCCCCTTCACCAGCCTGGTTGCCCTTCTCTGGACTCGCTCCAGGACCTCCATGTCCTTCTTGTGGTGAGGAGCCCAGAACTGGACACAGCACTCGAGGTGTGGCCTCACCAATGCCGAGTACAGGGGCACAATCACCTCCCCAGACCTACTGGCCACACTGTTTTTGATACAAGCCAAGATGCCATTGGCCTTCTTGGCTGCCTGAGCACACTGCTGACTCATATTCAGTCTGCAGTCACCCAACACCCCCAGGTCCTTCTCTGCCTGACAGCTCTCCAGCCAGTCTCCCCCAAGCCTGTAGCGCTGCATGGGGTTATGTCATGTCCCATGTGCAGCACTCTACACTTGGCCTTGTTAAACTTCATCCCACTGGACTCAGCCCATGGGTCCAGTCTGTTCAGATCCCTCTGAAGAGCCTCCCTACTCTCAGGCAGATCAACACTTCCTCCTAGTTTAGTGTCATCTGCAAACTTAGTGAGGGAGCATTCAATCCCTTGGTCGAGATCATTGATAAAGATGTGGAACAGAACTGGACCCAGGACTGAGCCCTGGGGGACGCCACTTGTGACCGGCCTCCAGCTGGATTTTGTTCCATTCACCACCACCCTCTGGGCTCGGCCATCCAGCCAGTTTTTAACCCAGCTGAGGGTCCACCTGTCCAGGCCAGTGGCAGCCAGTTTCTCAGTCAGAATTCTGTGAGAAACTGTGTCAAAGGCTTTACCAAAGTCCAGGTAGATCACATCCACAGCCTTCCCCTCGTCCATTAAGCGGGTCACCTTGTCATAGAAGGTGATGAGGTTAGTTTGACAGGATCTACCTTTTGTAAACCCACGTTGACTAGGCCTGATCCCCTGGCCATCGTGCATGTGCTGCATGATAGCTCCCAAGATGACCCTCTCCACGATCTTCCCTGGGACTGAGGTCAGACTGACAGGCCTGTAGTTCCTTGGATCCTCCTTCCAACCCTTCTTGTATATGGGTGTAACATCTGCCAGCCTCCAGTCGAGTGGAACTTCCCCAGTCTGCCAGGATTGCTGATAGATGATGGAAAGGGGTTTGGCAAGCACGTCTGACAGCTCCCTCAGTACCCTTGGGTGAATCCCATCTGGCACCACTGAGCAAGCCTCGCAATATTCAGTACACCCTTATGAATTTCTAGTTCTTCTCCTTCCCCTCCTCCCAAATTGATCTATTCAAATGTTGTTACCTCCGCTTACCCCGGAAGAGAGTCACAGATAACCCTTGGCAAGGCAGCTGCTGCATAGTTTTAACAAGGCAAGGAGAAAGTAGGAGTGCCCCATGCAAAAAAGCAGTCACCATCCAATGACAGGAGGGGCAAGCCTTGGAGAGCTGGGAAGTCCCAGTCTCCCACCCACACATCTGAAGCAAGGAGGGCTACTCTTCCCAGTTGGGCTGCTCTGGGACTTTCTCCATGCCGCTTCACATTCTCTTTTTTTGTCTAGTATTTGATCCCCCTGTGGTTGGGCTCAGCTGCTGAGCTGGCAGCTGACAAACACATCAGGAAACATAGCAGCTGAACCCCGTCACAGAGGGATCAAATGCCCATTTCCCCAAAAGGGAGGGAAGCAGGAGGAGCAGGACTGCATCTGCCAGTGGTGGCAAACTGCAAGACAGGTCCAGCTGCTTATAAAGCTTATCCTCATAGCAACATCATGTGGTCAGTCAGCAGCAAAGAGATGCAGAACTTGGAACAGTGTTTAACAACAAGCAACCTTACTGCAGCCTGGCAATGGCCTGGCTTCCCAAGTTGCATCTCTGGCTTCCTAGTACCTGATCTGTCCCAAACTGACAGGCACAGACAGACTCCTCTTTCCAGACAGCAATTCCAGCCACTTCTGTAACCCCTTGTGTAGGTTTTTATACCATTTCCATTAACCACATATGTAAAGAACCTTAAAACTTTTCCCTGCCAGAGCCCAATTCCTAGGCAGAGGAGCACCCATAATAACAGCGATGCTTGATGTTTCAAGTCCAAATTACTGCCTCCTTTGACACATTCACTGTGCTTGTTTGGCTTTGGGCTAAGACCTGGTTCTTACTTCAGCTTCTCTACCCTCCTGCCCTATCCCTCTGACAGGACAATGAACAGCTTGAAGGAGCACCTGAAGCAGACAACACAACATGGACTGAGTACCAGAAGGAAGGCTCTGGCACACTGCAGCCCCCCACACAACACCACTTCAGACCTGAGCTGGGATTAGCAGGATATTTTTGTATGTTGCTGTAGGATCATAGAATATACTGAGTTGGAAGGGTGTAAGGTTCACTGAGTCCAGCTCCTGACTCCACACAGGACAAGCCAAGTCAAAGCAGACAAGAGCCACCTTCTACTCTTCACCTGCTGTGCAACCCTCCTTCTCTTGTGGCAGCTTTTTTTTCCTGTTGCTTTAAAAGTCATTTGGAAATCCACATCATTGGGAAGAGGGCAAGAGAAGCATTTCCCCATGTTCATAGCACCAAGGCACATGCACACTTCCTTTTCCCATCAGTCCTGTCCTAGAGGGACACTTCCTCCCTATTTTAGGCCAAGCTTTATGCTCTCAGTTGCTTGGGAGAGAAGGTTGACAAGTCAGTTAAAGATTTAAATCTGGACAAAGCAGGGAGGCCAGAGAGAAGAGGCACTCTGCCCCGTCTCTGGCAGCTGCACCGGGCCTACTCACCAATTCAGCTCACCCACTGATTTCAGTCCCACTTCCCAGTGTGTGAGTCAGCAAAGTAAATGTCCCACACTAGGTGTGGCTCCTGCAGCTATTGCCTCCACCAGAGAGTGATGATGTGGAATGGGAAGTGTTCATCAGGATTTAAAAAACCCCACGTTAACCACAGAAGCCGGGTGTAATACGTGTGGCGGGAGCAAGGAGGCACGTGGAGTTCAGGCAGAGACAGACTGCTCAGCACCTTCACCCACACTGTTTCTTTGTAGGGAAGGGAAAAGGAAGAGGGAGTGATGGAGAAGGTAAGACCCAGAGGTAGTCTGGAGGAAGAGAAATTCCAGGGGCTAGAAAAATTGAGAGAGAGCTAGTGTGCCCTGGGTGGTCTGGAGGACAGATGAAACACCTCTCCTACAAAGAAAAGCTGAGAGAGTTGGGGTTGTTCAGCCTAGAGAAGACAAAGCTCCAGGGAGACCTTATTGTGGCCTTTCAATGCATAAAGGGTGCTTATAAGAAAAATGGGGACAATTGTTTTTTTTAAGAAGGGCCTGTTGCAATAGGACAAGGAGTAATGGCCTTAAGATAAAAGAAGGTAGAGTCAGGTTTACTTTGGGTTTTTTGGGGGGTTTTTTGTTTGTTTGGGTTTTGTTTTGGGTGCAGGTTTTCTTTATTTGGTTTTGGGTTGTTTTGTTGTTTTTTGGTTTGGTTTTGGGTTGGTTTTTGGGTTGGTTTGTTTTTGGTTTTTTTTACACAATGAGGGTGGTAGAACACCACTTCTAGTTCCCCAGAGGTAACACATGTCCCAAATCCCTGGCAACATTCAAGGTCAGGTTGGACAGAGCTTTGAGCAACCTGACCTAGCTGAAGCTATCCCTGTCCATGGCAGAGGGGTTGGACTAGATGATCTCTGAAGGTCCCTTCCAACCCAAACCATCCTATGATTCTATGACAAGGAAGATGGTAGTTACCATTTTCTAGGCAGCCAGACACACACCCTGAAGAGACTCCTGAGAGGAAAGAACTCTACAAAGGTGGCGTAGAGTACAAGGGAGAGGACAGGTCACTGAAGGAACATGTCTCTGGGAGGAATTCTGTAAAATCTGAAGGAATTGCACTCTTCCTTTCTTTCACAGGGATTCTGTTCAACAATCCTCCCTGTCCAGGAACTCCATTCTCTACCCTCTGGGTCCATGCTAAGCACAGCATCTGTGTCCCACAGCTTCTTTGAGAACTTCCCAAGCATCAGAATTTAGCTTCCACCTCTTACCAGGGCAGCTTGGAAAGCAGCTTCTAAGCTGCCTTCAGTACTTAAACCCTCAGCTGCAGCTCCAGCAGCACTCCCTAGGGCTTCTGGTGTCACCCAGCTAAGACTGTGCTTCCTTGCCTTAGCAACCTCTTGTCACCATCCTGGGGCTCTTCCAGGGACCCAGGCAGGTCCCTTCAGGTTCCCCAAACACACACAGAGGCTCTTCCAATTTCTCCAGTGCCCCAAGATCTGCTGCTGTCTCACATTTGCTTGTGAATAAAACCTCTCACACACATTCCACACACAGGGATGCCTACACAGATCTCAGCAGCTGAAGAAGTCGGTCCTGAGAAGCCAAATGCCCCCAAGTCCTTGGCAGAAATATAAACCCAAGTAATGCCAGGTCCAGGTGAAGTTCCACTGCTGATCCTTTAAGCACAGCTCAGTTAAACTAGGATGCTTATCTGGTGGTATGTAGCAGACTAAGACAACTGAAGAAGCTGGGGATTAAAAAAGGCAACACACCAAGAACCTTTCAGTGCTGCCAAAACAGAACACACTCCCTTTCCCAGGGAGAGGGGTACAAATGATGCCACCTTTATTCTCAGACCAGTGCTGTGAACTGCTTCGCAGGCACTAAATGTTTAATAAAAATGGAACTCACACATTTCTCTGGAAAGCAGAAACCCCCAGTGCCCCCTCCCTCCATCTACATGACAAAACTTTCCACCTTTCACTGGTAGCCTCTCAGATGCAGCTGGTTTTATAATGCAGAAATCTGCAGTATGTTCAAATGTGGGTGGAGCACAAAGTAAACTTAATCCAATACCAAAGTACATAACACAAACCCCACTACCTAACTGTATTAGTCATTCATTTGCTTGGTTGTCTGCAGCTCCCAGTTAAAAACAAATTAAAATTTTAATTAAGTTTTTAAAAAAATTATAGACCTCATGCTTAAACCAGACAGAAGAAATCCTACGGCACAACAGCTGACAAACTCAAAGTTCCTTGTTTAGTGATGAAGGACCTGCAGTATCCTTAGCCTATAGTCAGGTGTAGCCAAGGCTTGCCCTCTCCACCCCTCAAGGCCAGCTCCTCAGGGCAGGGGTCAGGACCAGGTTCCCTCATGAGGACATTCTCTCTGCCCTCACAAGTCAGGAAGCTCTAACATCTTTCATCAGCACCAGAGACTATGTGGTACATATACAGGGAAGGAGGCTTGATGGAAAAGAAGGTTCTTGACTGACAGTCTGTCCCTTGGCTGGGACCTATCCTGTTCCCTTAAATCTGTCACACAACGGAAGAGACACCTTACCATCCTCAGGACTCAATCTTGCAGCTGAAGCCTTCCTCCGAACCCTGAAAAAGAACAGCAGCACTCATCAGCCAGCAAACAAGCCCCACCACCTGCCAGCCATCGCAGGACGTATCCAGGACACCAACAGGTAGACATGGTGCAAGCCATTAAGAACCCCACCAAACAAAACCAAAAAACCACCCCCACAAAAAAAAACAACCCCCCAAAAAACCAAACCCCAACAGAATGGCAAAGAAAAGAAAAACCCCAAAATATTGTCTGGAGTAGGCATGGTTCAGCCATGACTGCTTGCTGCCCACCTCTCAGATTTCCAGAGTAACAGAGGTGGGGGTTTTTTACCCCTCAGTCATTCACTAGAGAAAGGACAGGTTATGGGACCATCCCATCCTGCACTGGACGTTGGGAGAGACTCTCTGACCACCTTCCCAAACAAAACTCCCCTGCTCAGGGGACCAAGCACATAAGAACCTACAGAAAGGGCAGCAGGAGCTAGCAGCACGTAGCTGTAGAGAGCAAGAACTTCTCCCCTGATGTTCCTCCTCCCCAGAATAAACAACCCCAGTTCCCTTATCTGCACCTCATAAGACTCTCAAACCTCTATGGTTTGGAAAAAAGATTTTCTTAACCACCGTCACTGCCAACACAGGCAGCAGTGATGGATCCCAACAAACACTACCATCCACAGCACCTTAAAAGCACCTGTCTACTGCCCCACCAAGGCTCTCACCCTGTGCAACAGTTATCCACCCAACAGGAGCAAATCCTATCTTCCTTTTCGGCTGCTGTCCCCTTCTTGCTCCTCCAGTCCTGCTCCCATTCAAGAGGGCTTCAAGATCACCTCCAGTGAGCAACAGGAGACCCTGGGGAAACTAGGAAGTGTTTTGATATCCCCCTGCCCCCTCCAAGAGCAACCTGTCATGGTAGCTGTGCCCAACCTCAGATGCAGATATTACCCTCAACAGAAGCCAAGGCATCGAAGCCTGGGACAAAGGGTGGCAGGGAAGGAAGGAAACCAGCAGTCTCAGGACTTCAAGGCCCTATAACTATTGCAGTACTTGGTCTAGCACTCTGGAAAGTGCCTTGGTTGCCTGATGCTCTGGCACCCCATATCCCAGACCTGCTCAACCACAGTGTCAGGAAACATGGGGTAGGAGCCCTACAAAAGCTATAGGGTAAAGCCTTATGTTTTCATCATTGCCGCATCCACAGTAGGGGAAGAAAAGTTCTGGCTGATGGTCAGTAGGAGCCCACTGAATAGTCACAGATCTGTTTGGCTGGTCTGTTCAGATGTTTGCCACCCCACTTGCCCTGAAATCACTTCAGGGTGAAGCATCTCTGAGGAAGAAGAGAAACAAAGACCATTTTTGTAAAAAACCTCAACTTACCTAATGTAGTGCACAAAAGCAACCACCACTGAGCCCAGGTAAAACGAGAGGAAACCCAAGAAGCTGAAGAACATGGCCTGGACATAAACAGACTCTAAAGAAAGAAAAGGCATCAGTCAGCACCTCTCAGAGACAGTGTTCCTGTCCTGCTCTTCCCAGTGCCACCTGGTGACAATGTCCAGCCTCAAACAGTCCTTAAACACCAATTTCCTTTCTTCAATAGGAATTGCCAGAACCCGTTGCAAGGTCTCTCCCAATTCTTCACCCCCAATGCTGGCTTGTGAGCCCATGCAACCACACTGTGCCACACAACGCTTCCTGGAAGGTACCAGGGCTACAATGATTTTGACTCCTCTGCTGGTGCTTTCTGCACCATCTCATATGCAACCCCTCACCATGGCTAAGCCATACCCTCCTGCTCAGAACTGCCAAGTCCCCCCACAAAGCTGCATTGCTCTGCACAAAGATACTGACTTTTAATAGAGGGCACGATTGTCACTTGAAGGTTCTTTGTCCGCTGCAGATTCCAGGTACGGTTGGCATTCCCTGTGAGATGCAAATGTAAAAATCACACAGTTGTGATCTCTGGCCATTATCTCAGTTCTCTGCACTTGCAAAACCACTAGAGTCTGGCTTTTCACCAAAATCTGCATGTGGTTTTGCTCTAAACCTTCCCCATTTGCCAATGTAGAACCTTTACCCTGTGTTTCCCCCACCTCTCCTCTCTCCACAGCCTGGTTTTCAGGCTAGAAATCCCTGCTTGACTCTTTCATACATTGCTCAAGTGTGGATGGCCAAATGCCACAGGCATCTTGTCTCCTATTAAGTCCCCAAAGGGCAGTTTCTGTCACTACAAATACTGGGACACCATTTTTGCCTTCAGCCAAATCTCTGCTGGCAAAACACCCCTGTGCATGATGCTGTGCTAGCGACTTGTTACGTTTCAGCACGGCTTAGCACACCCTGCCAGTGCCACTCTGCTGACAGCTTTAGAATAAGAGAAAGACATCTGGAAGGTGACAATTCTTTTTTAGGATGGGAATTGGGGGAGCCCAGGATAGGAATGTCCCTGGCCTGAAGTGGGCTCCAGCTTGTCATGAGGACAGCTCCACTCCCGCTCCAGTTTCACCCACCACACGAGTGGGAGAGGCTTTGCTTTTTACCATTGCCCAGAAGAGAGGCAAATTGTTTTCTGGCTGGGAAAGGTACTAGAACAAGCCTCTCATAAGATTATTACCTCAAAAAATACTGTTTTTTCCTGCTCCCCCCAAGCAAGGAGGCTGTCACAGATCCCAAAATAGCTGGAGAAAGCACTCTCTGCAGAAACTGCCATCTGGGCCTCCATGCAGGCAGGAGGATAATACAGCAGGGAGAGCACACACAGAAGCTCTAAGCAGCAGTGTCTCCAGTATCTCCAGGACACCAGTAACTCCTCAGTAGATCATGTAACCCAACAAGCCAGGTGCTGTACTTGCCAGCCACTTCCAGGGTTGATCAAGACTTTTAACCTACCCAACAATATTAAGATTATACTTCACTCTTCCTAGCAGCTACCTAGGTAAGGTAGAGCTGTATGACCATCCTGTCATCCCACAGGAAGGTCCCCAAGGACTCCCTGCTGTTCCAGCACCTGTATGCAGCAACCAAATCTGCATCCCAGCACCACTTACCATGAATGGAAGAAGGCACAGAACCCCCACAGGCATAATCCTCCGGCTTGATGACAAACACAACGAAGAACTGCTCACCTGGGAAGTCCTTTCTCTGCATGGGAAGACAGGAGACAATCCATGAGAAGTGAAGCAGCTTCTCCCTCCAATGCATAGCAGAGGTGATGATGTCCACAGGACCAGAGATCAAATTTTAGTTGCTACAGAGGCACAAGCCTTACAGAGACCTGCTTTTTCTGGACAGAGCTTGGCTTCTGAGGATGCTCCCCTCATCCTTGCCGACAATAAGCCAAGTTCATCAGTACACAGTACAGCAATGCACTAGTACAAGCAAACCAATGCTAATGCATTTAATTAATGAGTGTAAACAATCTACCTAAGCTTTGCTCATTACAAAGCCCTACTATCACCATTCACTGGTAGAAGAGCCAAGGCTTGAACAGAATACACCTGGCTGCAGCTACTCCCATCTAGGGCTTCAGTACCCAGGACATAACACACCTACCTAAACAAGCATAAACAAGGTTTGTAAAAGGTAACATCTCTTCTTCTGCTGGTACCAGCTGGTCCAATAAAAAAAAGGATCACAGCCATACCAGAACTAACAAAATAAAACTAGATGTGCACAGGACAGGCCACTAAAAGAAGGAAAAAAGCAAACAACACCAGGACAAAAAAAATAAACCCCAGCATCTCACCTGCACCGTTATGGCTGCCTGCTTTGTCATAGACTGGTAAACACCGTTGAACTCCACATTATGGTCCAGGTCATACACTGGGCACTAAAACAGACATAACTAAGGGTTAAACCAGGGGCAAAATCCAAACTGCCATCTCAGGGAGCCAGGAGGAGAACAGACAGAACAGCACAGCAGAGAAAGGCCCCACGTGAAGTGACAAAGTGAACAGAACAACCAGGACCCATTCAGAAGTCAGAAAAGCTGCTCTTAAGACACCAGTTGCAGCTGTGCTCACCAATCTCAGCATTATCACAACAGAGCTGCAGCTTAACCTGTGAAGAAGATTCAGCCAGACTGAGCACCCCACAGTTCCCAGAGGACAGTGCCTACACTCAGCTGTATGCTGGTCATCACACACCCTGCAGTCTGTGCCAAGCGCTTGCTTACGTTTTACTCTCACTACTCTAAACCTGTCAGGTTGCTGACCACCTGCCACAGGCACCCCTCCTGCCCTTCTACCATTCAAACATGGGGATGTGGGCAGGAGGTGATGTTACCCATTTCTTTCCTCACCCCAGCTTATTAAAGCCAACTGCCAGGTCTACAGAGGCAGCAGCCAAGATATCTTGCATTTCTGTCATCATCTTGCTGTTCCCACACTCTGCAGGTCCTTGAGTCATTCAGGAATGTGGGAAAGGAAGAGAAACATGGGGCCATTTCCCAGCTGCAAGAAACAGCTGACCTCCGTGGCAGGGATGAGTTATTCTCCCCTTCCCAGGAAAGGGGATGAATAATTGTGGAGAGAGAAATCAAATGGGAAAGGGGGAGAGACCTCATGTCTGGAAATTAGAAGCTCCCATGTTGCCTTGAGCCAGGGGAGAGTCAAGGGACACTCCATAGAGACAGACCATGTCAAGAAGCAGCAGGGTGTTAAACCTCATAAGGGGAGCATAAGAAATACCCCAGGGAAAGGCTGGAGAATAACAGCTTTTTCATTTATTTGCAATAAAAGTCTCTACCACAAGCTGATTGAACTCTGCATCTCTGTCTTTGCCTCCTTCCCAGGACTTTCATTTCTCTTTCAGGGGCTCCCTTTGCCACCACACTAGGATGAAGGCCTTCCTGGAGCTTTTCTCTCTACTGGGGCACAGACCCCCTCACAGCAGGACACATTGCTCCAGCAGGCAACTCCTTACCCTCCTGTCCTCAGACTTACCACAATATCCTGGACAGAGACAACTGAGCATGGGTAGACTACATCGGAGACCACTTTAATGATGACTGAATCGACATCCTGAGGAAACTTGTACAGAAAATACTGAGGAGAAAGCAGAGTACTGAGAATTATGGTCCAGAAATCATCCCTCACAGTAGCTTCAGAGCCTCCCCAATGTACTTCCACAGACAAGCTAGGCTTTGGAGTTGGAGGGCTTTCACAAAAAAAATCAAATTTCAAATATTAGGACTTGCCATGACAGAAGAGCAAAATAAATATGTACAGACAACTCTCCTTGCACAGCATGCTGTTAAACACAGGCAACTTCAACATGCAAGGTACAGCATCACTTCTGCTCCCCTTAAGCTTTTTTCCACTTGATCAAACTAAAATTACTTTATTTTATAGCCTACTCCATTTTATGTTGCTATGAGCTATTCCTAGATGTTTCCACACTGCTGGCTGTACTTCATATATGGAATATATAATTGAGTTTATCTCAGATGGGTTGCCTCAAAGACAGGCTGTGGAAAGTATTGGGTAAAACAGTTGAACTCTGTCAACAGTTTCATAAATAAATGCCTGATATTAATTGTATCATTTAGGTGGTTTGGTTTCATTTTGTTTTGAGGGCAAGAGGTAACAGAGGTTTCTCTTCTGACTTCAGCTTTGAAAATAGTTCAGCTATAGCTCTGAAAAAAACCCTGTGAGAGACTAGCATCCACCAATATTCCTGCTTTTCAACTGTGGAGAAGGAATGGCATTTCTTGTGCTTCCATGCTTTGAGCAGGCCCACAGGACAGTCTGTAGGGCCAGGAGATGCCCTTCCCTGTTCTAGAGGGGCCTTTCCATATTTGGGCAAAAGATATCCCAGGCAACATCATTATTTGCATATTTTTGCAGCAAGGGTGTGATGTATTACACCAGCCAGCAGCTGGAGAAGTTGGGGTTTCTGTGCCCACTGCAGCAGGAAGGCTTGTTGTAAAGGTCCCCATCTCCCTGCTTGGAGCCCAGACCCACAGGCAGAACTACCAAGAGTGCCCACCAGCCCCTTCACCCCACCTCAGAAGCAAGGAAAGGCTGAGGACTGCCACCAGCCACCCTTCCTTATGGTCACTTGGCAGTAGTGCTGCTGCCCTGGGGCAGACATAGCCCACCAGAAGGGCCTACCTTGGAAACCGTAACCAGAAACACTCCCAGCTGGCAATGTCCCTGTGTGTCACATAACCCTTAGTGCTAAGCAAGGGCCAGCCACTTCCAATTTCCCTTCCCAGGAAGTAGAGGCCCCAGCTGGAGAGGCAGGGATAAGTTAGGAATCACCCAGGCTTTTTCCAAGTTTGCCCATTTCCACTGAAGAATTTATTCCCACCACCCCACTCCAAGCAGGGCCCTGTCCCTACTGAGGGAGTGCTGGTTCAAATCACAGGCCCTTACAAACTGAAAACTTGCCAGGCCGGTTCCTTCAGCAGAGGATGTTTTGTCTCTGCCAAGCAGGGACCATGTCGGTCTGAGCTCCTTGGTTTCCCTCTTTAGAGAAAGTTTTAGGTTCTTGAAGTCACCCATGAGTACCCTCCTGTCATTTTCTCTTTAAGCCAGACTTACACCAGAGTACAGAATTAACATCAGGGGCATTAAGACCTACAGTTCTCTCCCACACAGTGAGTGATATGAACACATCCAGGAAACTGTCCTGAAATATGTAAGCATATCTACTTTCTCCTTCTGCCCTCAGGCACAAGCTGGGTTCTGGACAACAACTCCTTCTGTTTCTATGCTTGTCTTTTTCCAGTCTTAGGGCTACTCATCTAGCTTTTGAATTGCCTTTTTTTCTTCCCCTGTTAAGACTACTTAATACTTTGATTTACAAAACCCCCAGCATTACACCAATTACAAAGCACTCATCTTCTACTCTCTACATCCAGCCTATAATTAAAAGTCACCAACCTCATATTATTGAATTGTAACATGTAACAAACCCCAGTCACAAGATTAATTCCAGGCCAGATCCTAAATGTTCTACATTCAAATTACAAAGTTTGTAAGTAATCAGGGTTTATAAAGGGCTACCACCACTCCTCACCCTTATCCCTCTATAGTATAAAACACTGCATGTATCTGCAAATCAGCTTAAGACATTTGACAACAAAAAATATTAGCTGGGATGTCTGGTAAGAGGAAACCTAAAATTAAGTGGTGTTACTAACAGTGATAGCTACAACAAATATGGAGTACCAGACAGCCTGGGTAAATTACACACTTTCCCAGCACTACGAGCTCCTGTATCACTATAGTTACTGCAAACAGCGTTTTCATTCCAGAGAGGACTTGTAGTATCTGTAGGGCTCTAAACAGGGCTGCTCAGCTGGATGTGCTGTGCACATGGGTTCTCTTCTGAGCTAATAACCAGACTTATCAGGCATTTAATTTATCACCTTGCAACTTGACTTGCTGCCCTGAGCAAGGAATAGCAGTCTGAGTCCTACTGTACCTTTACAGCTCACTTATTTACACATTTATCTTTCTCCAGTGAAGACTGCATTGTGGCTAGTCACAATAGGAAAAGTGAAACAGCACTGGCTGGAACAAGATACTGGTGCACACCACCTCACTTCCCATGAAGCGTAGCAGTCCAGTGGCCTCTGAACTTCTGTATAATTCTGCAATTTCCTGAACTACAGATATCATTCATTTGCTCTGGTCATGGTTTTCGGCTTTTGCCATCTCTAACAAAAGGATGACATCAACCATTTGGATGTGGCTAGACATACAAGCAACATCACACAAGACTCCTCCTTACCTGGGGCTGAGAAGGGCTGGCAGTGAAGTTAAACGCTTTGTTGGTCCTAGAAAAGAAATGCCATCATGTTGAAGTCTAAAATTTTTGGAGCTGGAATGCACACAGAGTACCTTCAGCCTAAGGAAAAAAAAATATTCCCACCCCACCTCCTCACTCCAAAAGGGGAACAGTAGGCAGATGGATCAAATCCCTGTATAACAGATACACGGAGAAGTCACATATGCATTCTCACATCGCAGCTTACTCAAGTTGGAAGTTCTCGAGCCTGGTGACTAGCAGCTCATACGCAATATTAAATGGTGCCATGGAAGCAACATCCACAAATATAATCTGGTCAGAGGGTCCTGTCTCAGGTGTTGGCTCAGAAGGACAGAGGGTCCGACTCACTTCTTGGTAATTATAGGTCCTCTGATAGCTACAACAGCCAGAAGAAGGAGGGAAGGGAAAGTTGGATAGAAAAGAGAGAGAGAGAGAGAAAGAGAACACCGTTAAATTAAGAATGACATAATTTTTCCCTGCTTGCATAACTGAAATACTCATCTAAAAGGCCAAGACCATTCAGTCATTTATTCAGAGCCCAAACTCCACCTCTGTTACCTCTTACGGTTTGTACAAGGGACTGGACATCCCCAGCACTTCACTTCCCTCGAGGCTACCTGTGCCATCTGCAGATCTAGCACATCTACCATTTGCTGGAGGCAGGGAGAGCACTGACAGCCCCCAACAGCCACTGCTGTAACCATCCCCTGCATCAGGCAAGACACTGCAGGCTGCCTGGTGCCTGGATTTCAGTTACAGAACGAAGCTTCACATCTCAGCCTAAAGCGCCTGCAAAGTCTCGGTGCTTGCAGCCTAACTAGCTCTGAGGTTGCTGAAGATACACAGCAGCACCACTTTCACAAAGAGAACGCCCCCAAAACAAGAACACCCCCCAGAACAGACTATCAACTTAGGTGTACCTGAGGGGAGAAAGAGAGGAGAGCCCCAATTGTCCAAATGTACTGTAACACAGCAATTAGGGTGCTCATGTGAGAGTTTGTTCAAATCTTGCTCCAGACTAGAGCCCAATTTGCACACATTGTAAAGCAACTGTGGAATTGATACCACAGCCATTTGTTAGCTTCACTGACTAGTGAGACAGGCAGATCCCCCAGCAGACAAGCCTCCTGGTTTCCACATACATATTTGAGAAACTAAGAGAAAAGAGCAGGCTGCCAGATTAGAAGTCACCTACCAAATCCTGGTCTTCCTACATTCAGCTGACAGCGAGCAAGCTCTCTTTGCAAAACAGCCCTGCAGACTACACGAGTAACAAGGTCTAGCACTTGAGGGAGGCTGGTGCTGGCAGACCAGCATGTTACAAGGAAGAGAGTCTGGTACTTACAGGCCTCGAAAAATTAGTGGAACCTGCCATGACAGCACTCCCTTCTGCTGGCGAACTACAAACAGCACAGGATACTGGAGGTTCTCAGAGCTGCTGTTCACGTACACCCGCACTGCATCTACCTGTGGGGAGAGGAAGGACAACATAGATAGGTGTTAGCCAAAGGCACAGAACAACACAGCTCCAAATCTATGTGGGAAAAGCCTGTCCCCTTCCTCAGTCTGACCTAGATGCTGGCAATATCCACAGGAAAAATCACTATAGAGTGGCTACTCAGACCCAGGTCATTTACAGAAGTGTCTCCTTGCTGCTGCTGTAATCCAGAATCACAGCCCCTATCCCCAGGTCAGAGGTGACTGTCAGACAAGACACAGTGGACAAACGCAGCAGACATAAGAGAAACAGTTCATTAACTACCATTTATCCAATTGGAAGCAACCTGAATAACTTCTGTTGTACAGTTGAGCAGATATACACACATCCATCCCAGACACAGGTCCAAACAAGAAAATTCTCAAGTGTGGTCTTGGGTGTATGTAGCCAACTCAATCAACATTACTGGGAAAGTCACAAAGATGAATGAAGGCATCATTATTAGTTAGGAATGAAAAAGCAGGTTAGCAGTTGGCTGGTGTTAGCTGTTGTAAATGACACTGAGATGACTATAACCCATGCATATCCCACCTAATGAAGCAAGAATACACTGCTGATGGCCCTCAACTTGCCACAGAAGGCTGCTATGGTTTATGAGCAAGGGATTTTTTTTAATGCAGCCCACTGCACCAGCAACTGAAATTTGTCCTTACATTATCTGCCCACCACACAGTTGCAGAGGTAGGACAGCTGTGGAGTATAAATTCACTATTTGTAAGCAAGCAGTTTGTCTGCACCAAACAGAAATGGCACCATTTCCATTCAAAAAGAACATCTCTTCAGCTTCCTCTCCAGAGCTGCATGCATTGCTCAAGAAAGCAGGGTATGAGAATGCAAAACACATCAGAAAAGACAGTACATCTCAATTAGCAGTCTTTAATTGATGAAAGCATATTAGGTAGATGAGGTATATAAATTCTAAGCCCACCATATCTTGAAAGATTAGATTTGACTCTCCCTAGATCAGTGAAAGACTTTTCATAGATAGCCCAACTTTATATTCTCCAAGCGTAAAGGTAGAAGGGGGTGCCACCTTCTAAAAAAAACCAACCAAACAAAAACCACAGTTATCAAGGTAGCAGAAGGGCAGCTGAGATGGCAGCTTACGCTTGCACTGAGGACAACAGGTTCAGATAAAGGTCTTGCATTTGTAATAGCAAGCCTAAAAGAAAATTTCCTATTTATTCCTGTTTAGCAATTTTAGGTTCAGTCAGGAGTTCAGTTTACTGGAACCACAAGCTAGCCATAATCATTATCAACTTTCCTGCCATCTTCAACATAACACAGAGGCTACTGCCACCAATTCCTAAAAACTGAAGTCTTCCTCAAAAACCATCATAAATAGCTTAATTAAACCCCCTTTGTGACAGAAGGGCAAACACTGGAATCTTTTTGCATTGCCTTCCAGCTTCTACACCTTTGCAGTACTCCTTTGGCATGCCTTCCAGGTTTTCCTTCTGACCACAAAAAAATACATATGCAATTTTGTTTCCAAGTAAGTTTCACACCAAGTTAAGAAAGAGACCACCACAAATCCAAATCCTTCAGGTGTTACCTGTGAGTATCACCACAGTAGGCCACCTCCACCACTATAAGCACGGGAAGGTTACTCTGCCATATCCCTAGTCTCTGTGGCTGCCCTGCTCAGCTGGGGGAGCCAAGCCAGCACTTGCTGGTGTAACTGGGAAACACAGGGACTAGAATGAACAAGGTGCTGCCTGGTTGTAGGTGTATACTGCAGTCACCATGACAAGAAACAGGGACACAAATGAAGCAGCATTGAAACTGAACAAGAAAAATCAAAGGAGCATGAAGACACAATGGTTAAGCCAACTGTCATTGCTCAAAGGATACATTAATCTACTGTCCAGCAGCTTTTTGCCCATGAAAGAGCTAAAAGCGAGCCCACCTTCACATGTAAAAGTCACGTACATGGAGTCTGGTTGGACATCAGCCTCTGAACCCTCCAGGGGTAGGTGCATCAGCACACTGCAACGTGGAGCTCACCTCAGACTCACAGCAAATGGTACTACTGGGTTATGTATTCTCAACTACTCAAACGCAAACTGAACACTGAGAAATTCTCTGCTGCACTGACTTCATGAGTACAGAAACTACATGGGTTGTGCATACATTGCAGATGGTCACGTTTACTTTAAATACATAAGATTAATTTATATGCACTGGAAGACTTAAGTTGCATCTCTGCCTCTTCTAAATTCTCAATATAAGAAATGTAGTGGCTGTTGGAAGTATATGCTAATGCTGAGTGAAAAAGAAAAAAGTACTACTTACATATTTTGCCCATGCTTTGGACACAGAAGTGAAAGTTGCATACAAGAGAGAACGCTGCTTCTTCCTACCTTGGATCTTCCCTTTCAGAAAACCAAGTATTCTGAATATTGATTCCAGAAAGAAAAACAGAAATTCACAGGCTGTTTAGAAAAGTCAGCCAAACCAACCCCAAACAACCAGCTCTGAGGTATCCTACAAAACAGGACAGCACTGTATCTTTCCATCCTAAAGTGTACAGCTGTGACATCTATTGAAGTACAGTAAGAATAATTCTACAATTTAAGATTAAACACCTTGGAAATCCCAGCTTTTCCCACTGTTGCATTACAGGGCATATGCAGCAGGTCATTTATCTCCAATGGCACAAGGTATTTTCCAGCTTGCTATTTTCTTGTGCCATTTGGCTGACACCAATAAGAATACTTACTACCTGCATTCCATAGTATATTATCCGGGAAGCCATGGCCCTGTAATCAAATACTGTTTAATAAGCTAACAAGCAAAACACTGCCAACGAGACAGAAGAACTATTTTTAATACCAGTCTATCACAGTCTGAGGCCTTCACTAGACATTTTATGTGAATTTAAGCATCTGTTGGACCGACTCATGGAATTCCTAGACTTTAATAAGAAGAAAGAGGAATAGCACGCCAAGACCACTAATATTCACACGACAAAGTAGAGCTCTCAAAAAGTCATGTCCAAAAAGCGACAGATTTTCTCCCCAGTGAAGTTTGCAAGGTTATGAGGTCAGCCAATGCATCCTTACTACTAAAGCAGGCTTTCAAGACACTTGCCTACCTTGTAGAGCCCTGCATCAGATGTGCTTCACAAACAAGAGAAGTATTGCATGAGCATGGAGAGTGGCTGCTGCTTACCCATTTCATCCAGCTCATACCCAAATGGAAAGATGAGAAAGCAGCCCTCACCTACTTCAGAAGTACACAGCAGATGGGGCTGGAGCCTTATGGAGATGTAATGCCAAGCATGCCTTTGGGTGAACAAGATCACCCAGCCAGTGAGGCTGCTCTTGGAGACAGCAGCTGAGAGCTTGTGGCTGGAATTAGGCTCTATCTTTTGCAGATGTATCTATGCTGCAAATGCTGCAGCGCTATTAACTTGACTGGAGAGGCGAAGCAGGGCAACAGCTTAATGATTTACACCTAGACTTCACCTCACACACTGAAAATCCCAGCAGAGGACAAGATTTCATAATTGTGCTGTGCCAACACCTCAGTCTCGACTGCCAATGCAGCCCAGAATCTGGGAGCAATAAAATGCCTGTGCCACTCATCACCAGATGGGACAGGGCTGTGAATCCAAAGAGGACAAGCAAGTCTTACAGCCAGCTTCCCTTAGGAACCTCTATTAAGAATCCAGTGTGAAATGGCAGTTCCTGCCCTTGCAGGAGATAGCAACTCACAAGGTCTAACAGGGCATAAACATCTCATGCTTATCCATTGTAACCCTACCATATCCTACCAGCTGAGCAGATGGCTTCCTTTCATGCTGCTCCGGCTCGACCACCACTCACTGTAGCAGGGCTATAAAGGGACAACTGCCTTAGTCCAGAACTACAAGTAATACCCCCTCCTAGAGGTCAAGGGATGCAGGCAACAATGCCACGGAAGGTGCTATGCCTACTTAGAAGCAGAAAGTACCAAGGTCAACACTATCACATCTTTTTTCCCCAAAAGTTACACAAATTAAAGTGTTCTCCCCCCTATGATTTTTAAAGTAATTTGAATCAAGATAGCTGACCCAGGATAACTGACCTGCTGTACTGAAGAGGAGGGGAAAAGATATGCAACAAGTTTTTTTTCAAAAAAAGGTCTGGTTTCAAAAAAGGTCATTTAAGCTGTGTCATCATCTTCTAGAACAGCACTACAAGACAGTTCAGGAAACTGAATGCTACAGCTAATTAGGTGGGACAAATAATCAGTCATAACCAGGGCAGCCTCAGTGGCCTTAGAAAGCCCACACCTCTCAAAGCTCACATGTGTATCTATATTCTACCTCAGCTCTCTGGAGAGCCCCAGACAGGTGGGAATAAGGAAGAGGAATAAGGACCAAGACACGTCTTTCTTCCAGAACTGGACTTGCTCTGGGAGGCAGCAAATGATACTTTCAACTCCAGTGCTGCTTGGCTTCCTACACACCCAATTTGATAAGCTGTCAAGGTTTTGGCAATCATCTGGCACACCACATTTCAACTAACCCAATATGTGACAGTGATGGCAAGTGAGATCTCCAGAAAGCCAACTACTGATTCATCTCCAGGAGGAGAATAAATTCTCCACCCCCAGTTCACAGGGCTCTTATATTTCTTAGGTTCACCTGACATGCCCCATTCACTTACTTCTTGGCACCTCTACTCCTTTCCCCCAGATGACGTTTTCTAAGGTAAAGGTTGAAATTCTTTCAAATATCTTTGCTGACAAAGGAATTTACCATCAGATAATAGAAGACTCACTTCTGACAACACAGACTTGGCTGCTTCCGCTACTACTGCCCTCCAGGACAGTTTCTGAAGATAGCCTGTTGCATGTCGGTGAATTTTACACCCTCTTGAGTCCCATTTTACACAGCAGCGTGGGAGAACTTGTGTGGGACCAGCAGGACAGAGAGCAGGACTTGGGCAGAAAGGAAACAAGTTATAACTCTAAGCAAGGAGTCACTGCCAAACAGACTTCTCCTCATGAAGCAGATGAATTTCTCTGGCTGCATTTCCTACAGCAATTAGCTCTTACTTTCATTGTGCTATGTATTTCTTCATCTCCTGTTCTGGAAAGCCCAGAAATAGGTTTGATTTCAGACTCAGAAAATTGTTGTGGTTGGAAGTGACATCTTGTCCTAGTCCAAGCCCTCTGCTCAAGCAGAGTCAGCTGGAGCTGGTTGCTCAGGGGTGAATCAGGTAACCTGTTCCAGTCTTTTGACTGTCTTCACAGTAAAAACCAACCAACCAAAGTATTTTTCTGTGTTCAGAAGGAATTTCTTGTGTTTTAGTTTATGCCCACTGCCTCTTGTCCTGTCACTGGGCATCACTGAGAAGAACCTGGCTGCCTCTTCTTCATTTCCTCCTCCCACCAGGTTTATACACATTGACAAGATTCCCCTGAGTCTTCTCTGTTCCAGGCTGAACAGTCCCAGCTCTCTGTCTCTTCTCATATGAAACATGCTCCAGTCCCTTAATCAATTTTATGGGCCTGCAGTGGAGTCATTCCAGTAAACCCCTACATTTCTTGTACTGGAGAGAGCAGAACTGGACACAGTACTCCAGGTGTGAAAGCTCTGCAGCTTTGTAACTGCCTAGGGCAACTCTGCAGAGCATAACTCTCCCTTCTTTTACAAGACAAAGGCACCTATATAAAAGCTTCCCGGACAAGCCCAACAGTAAAGCTTCTCACACAGTGACTCATTAGAGCTCCATTCACACGTGTTTTTACCCTGACACCCTCCTGGTAACCTTAATGCCCATTGCTGCACCTAGCCAAAAGATTTAGCAGTTTTCATTTCCAAGACAGGAAAGCTAATTGACACCATAGCTGCAGGTGCAGTAACGTGGATGGCAAATTTTGCAAGCCAGACCCAATCAAGGCTCTACTCAGCAGAGGTCTCTTGCTGCCACCCCACTTCCCACTGAGCTCCTGCTGCTCCTCACCCAGCGTGCCTGGAATGTCCCTGAGCAAGAAGAGCTACTGCCCTTAGGTGCACAGGGTTACAAATTGCCTCCTGTGGCTGTCAAGACTAATACTGGCTCCACGCACATTTTCTACTGCATAACCCTCAGAGCCATCAGGTTAGAAGCGGACAGTTTATGAAGCCTGCAGCTCACTGCTGCAGTACTGAATGGTCAAGAAGCTATCTGCAGTAGCTGGGGTGCATTCCCCTTACCCCTCTTTGAAACCACATCCCTCTGACTCTTTCAAGAAGTTACCAAAAAATGCCTCTGCTCCCCAAATGACAAATCTGTCTTCTCTCTTCTGGGCAGCACTCAAACATCCCACTGTCCTCTTCTTTGATGCTTCACTGATATCTCCTCACCTGGAGACCCTAGCCTGTTTACCAACTCTGGCAGTCCTCAAAGCTTCAGTCTTTGCAAACAGATCTCAAAGCCATTTTGTTTCATGCAATTACACAAACTCTGATCCCAAGGTTCTTACAAAATTACTGGAACTGACCTCTCCAAGATGATACCTCCATCTAGCCTAATCTTTGATCCCAATGACCAAAGCTTATGCAAGATGAATGCTGGAGGACACTAAGCATGTGACTTACCTGTGCCTATTGTACCCCTATGCCAGAGAAAGGCTGCAGCATTCCCCAGCAGTATCAAGAGCAACAGCTGCTGCAGAGCAGGACTAAGATTTCTGCTTGATACTGGTCTAGATGCAGAGAAGTAAATCCTGCAGCTCACAGCCTACCACAAGAAAGGTTTAATCACTGCCCCATGACACCTCTTCACCACAAAGGCAAAGGTGCAGGCTACTTACATGTATAAGGCTCAACCATACAGCACCTTTCAAAAGGGCATTGCTATAAATCACAGAATCCCAGAATGGCTGAGGTTGAAAGAGACCTCTGAAGATCATCTAATCCAACACCACTGCTAAAGCAGGGTCAGAGCCAGTTCCCAGTTGAGTTTTGGATGTCTCCATGAATGGGGACTCCATAACCATTCTGGGAAGCCTGTTACAGTGTTTGAATACCCTTGCAGTAGGAAATGAAAAACCAGTTCCATAGAAGGGCAAGGGAAGGGAAAGTGGAGCTTTGATATATACCACTCATTTGGTTTCACTCTCTCCACAAAACTAACTGAGCATTCACCATCTACAACATCTAGTCAGCTTTGCTGCCATTTCCATTATCTTACAATGCTAGTGTTATACCAGTAAGAAACAGGATTACCAGGAGGAGGAAGGCAATATTCTCAAGACTTCATATTCTTAAAAATCTAAGCACTTTCATTTCTTCCCCAAGTATATGCTATACTACCACTACACATGACTCCCCCCCCCCCCAGTTCCTTGTGTTCAGCGCTCTGCATTTGCTCCCTGTAACAGCTGGTTAGAACTCCTTTGCCCTGTTCCCATAAAAGCAGCATTGGGGCACCTTGAGCTCCCTTAGGTCTGATAATATCTGAGGCAGCATCCAGCTGCATTAATGCAGGACCACCTCTGGCCTAAGTATGAGCTCACAGGTGTGATCTCATTACGCTTCTTTCACCTCTCAGCTTTTTCGCTGCTTCCCACGCCACAGTCAAATAGGGAGTTTTAGGCAGAGGGGAACATAAGAAAGTCACAAGCAACATTTACACAACAGCTCATTAAGAAGATCCCAGTGTACTTTAAATTTCACCTCAGTATATTAACAACTCACATGACAGTGAATACTTCTGCTCTTCCTACCTTTGCACATAACTTAACCAGGAGCATCACAGAATCTAACCCCATCAAAATCTTTATCATAAAAGCACAGAAATAAGACAGAGTGATAAACTGGACAGATGGCAATTAATGTTCCAGTCCATCTACTTATTTACCCTGCCACCATCATCACAGTAACACAGGACCTGTCAGCAGAACCTGCATTTTCCATGGAAGGGCCAGATCCCAGCCCCAGGATGCAGCTTCACTCTACCCCCGACAGGTCTCAGGAATACAGCAGCAACACCCAGCAGCACAAAGCTTTGGTTGATGAGTCTCTGCCTGTCAGAATAGCTGTCCCTCCAAAACACAGCAACAGAACAGGTGGGATCTGCCTGTGGGCCAAACCTGCAGAAGTTCCAAAGTAAGAGTCCCTCCAGATAAACCCCACCACTTGCAAATGAGCTTGGGGATATCAGAGTAAAGGAGTTCAGCAGAATCCAGGTGCAATTATGAGGAAGTCTGGGAAAGTGGAGAAAGGATTAACATTTAACTGCAAGCAGGGCCTCTCATTTGCTGTCAATCACTCTCTGGTTTTGTGCTATAGAGTGGAAGGAGTCCTAATTAGTGCCTTGGAGAAAGACATTTTGGCTGGCAGCGTGAACCCTGCAGCAGAGGCATCACAAGGGACAGGGATAACAATGTAACACCTATGAACCCATGTTTGTGCTTTTTGAGACCCTGTTCCAATTAACCTACCTTAAACTTTTAATCCATGTTTTACTTCTATAGCCTGTTGTCTTGATACAGACAATATACACATTTTCATGTGTCCTGGTTTCAGCTAAGATGGAGTTAATTATTTTTAGCAGTGAATGGAATGCCATGTTTGGGTGTTAGCATGAGAATAGTGCTGATAGCACCCTGATGTTTCCGATTTGTTGCCGGGCAATCAAGTACCTTTCTCAGCTCTGCATACTTCCTTACTAGTGAGAAAGGAGGGGACGCAGCCAGGACAGGTGACCCGAATTGGCCAAAGAGGATATTCCATACCAGTTACGTCATGCTCAGTTTAAGGGGGGACTGGGGGGAAGAGGGGGAGACAACGCCAGGACGTGCAGTTTTCTGGGGCGGTCGGGTTGTCCGGGACGGGCTCTAAGCTGTGCGGCCTGAGTTGTGTGGTTTGGTGAGAAATAGCATTGTGTATCACCAGTTTCATCTATTTTGTGCTTTAAACTTCTGTTATTGTTATATCTAGTTTTCTGTTATTGTTTAGTAAACTATCCTTATCCCAACCTGCGTGGTTCTGGTTTCTAGGTTGTGGTTTCGTTCCCTCTTTTCTTCCTTCCCTTTTCCCCCTCCCCCAACTTTCCTTCCCCCTTCCTTTTAAAAGTACAAGCGACTGTGTGGGGTGCGGCCCCCGGCTGGGGCAAAACCACGACAGTTATTTTGGCGCCCAACGTGGGGCACGAACGGTTGGGATAACGGTAGATCTGACCCTAACTATCGCAATTAAGATAAGCACTGTTGTTTAAGCAATCTCTGGTCACGATGTTGTGGTATTTATTTACAAGGCTGTGGTATCAAAACCATCGCATGCTGTATACAATCCTGGCAGGATTCTTTACTCTCTCAGGTCTGCGGCTCCCGTATTTGTTCCCATACTTCATTATAGTGTATTTTATGATATCGGTCTATGATACAATAATATCGATGATCATGAGTTTAAGCTGGTACTTGTATGAGGTTTTGCTGTCCTGTCCATTCTTTGGACAGGGAGGGGTTAATAACAGCAGCCGGTATGGTGGGGGCACTGCTTTCTTTTCCTTTGGGCTAAATACAACAGCTCTTAGGGCAGTTTTTGAAAATCTTCAATATCTCTGGGATATTCAAACTAGCATTTTGCTAGTGGTAGGTTTGGTGCAGATGGTTCAGTTTTTGTTATATATCAAGCATAGGTTTATGAATACCACTGAAGAGCTTTCTCCGAGACAGAATAATCACGAGTGGCAGGGCATGTGGCAAAGTATGGGCGAGTACCTAGGTACTTTCTCACGCCCGATGGTTTGGAACTTCACTCCTGAACAGTTACAAGACCCCGATCAAGTGACTGCATACCTAAGGAAAAATTGCTGTAGGTTTCCCAGAGATGGACACCTTACTGCACTGTGCTGGGCTCTGGCCACTATTTATCAAACACTGCTTGATAGCAGGCAGCACTGTCAGCACTGTCAGGGAGAGGGGAAAGGAAACAGACTGGCAGATACTATAGCTGCTGCAACCACTGGGGCTGACACTGCAGCTACTGCAACCCCTGTGACCGACACTGCAGCTACTGTAATCTCTACAGCAGACACTGCAGATGATCAGAAAAACCAATCCACACCAGTGTCTGTTGCTCCCGTACAAAAGAGGAAAGGCACAAAGAAATCAGTTCGCATAGTGACGGATGATGATGATCAACCAGGATCATCTCGAGGATATCAGGATGAGGCAGAACCAGAGATTGTTACCCGATCCCTGACTCTGAGTGAGCTGCGTGAGGTTCGAAAAGATTTCACTCGCCACCCAAGTGAGCACATTATCACTTGGTTGCTCCGATGCTGGGATCACGGGGCCAGTAGTTTGGAATTAGAAGGCAGAGAGGCCAAGCAGTTGGGATCCCTAGCTAGAGAAGGAGGAATTGACAAAGCAATTGGGAGGAGGCCGGAAATCCTCAGCCTCTGGAGGCGACTACTGTCAAGTGTGCAGGAAAGATATCCCATAAAGGAATATATTACATGCCAGACACCCAAGGGTAACAGCATAGAGACAGCTGTCCAGCACCTGAGAGAATTAGCTGTACGGGAGATAATTTATTATGATCTGGACAATTCACGGCTTCCCTCTGATCCCGATGAAGTCCTATGCACTCCAGATATGTGGCGTAAGGTTGTACGAAGTGCACCAGCAGGGTATACCAATTCACTGGCAGCAATTGACTGGAATGATACGAATCCGCCAACCGTAAATGAGGTGGCCTGCCAACTCCGGAAATACCAAGACAATGTTTCCCTCTCCGTCATTGCAGCAGTAGAGAAACTGGTTCAACGACTTGACAACAATGTGTCCAACTCCCAACCCGTATGGAGCAATGTTGCAGCTACTGGGAGAAAGCATCCATCGTTCCAAGAGGGAGAATACACACCATGACGTACATTGTGGTTTTACCTGCTTGATCATGGAGAGGACATGAGGAAATGGGATATGCAGCCCACCTCAGCCCTTCGAGCACGAGTAAATGAGCTGCGGGGCAAAACATTCGCACAACGAGATTCTGCCAGGAAGAAGGCTGCACCAGTTTCTACTGGGCAGTTCCCTAGACCAACTGGAAGGCCTACCTATATGTCTGATGTGCCTGATCCTTTTGAAGGGACCTCTAAGTCCTTTATGCAACCAGTGGAAAACAAATATGATCAGCAGCAATAGAGGGGCCCTGCCTCCAGCCAGGTGGAGGAGAGGGATAATCGGGTTTATTGGACTGTGTGGATCCGATGGCCTGGCACGTCAGATCCACAAGAGTACAAAGCTCTGGTGGATACTGGTGCCCAGTGTACTCTAATGCCATCGAATCATGAAGGGGTAGAACCTGTTTGTATTTCTGGAGTGACAGGGGGATCCCAACAACTAACTGTGCTAGAGGCTGAGGTGAGCCTAACTGGGAAGGACTGGGAAAAACACCCCATTGTGACTGGTCCAGAAGCTCCGTGCATTTTAGGTATAGATTATCTATGTAGAGGGTATTTTAAAGACCCAAAAGGGTACCGATGGGCTTTTGGAATAGCTGCTTTGGAAACAGAAGAAATTGAACAATTGTGTGCCTTGCCTGGACTCTCGGAGGACTCTGCTGTTGTGGGGTTGTTGAAGGGTGAAGAACAGCAAGTGCCAGTTGCTACGACGACGGTGAACAGACGACAATACCGTACTAACCGAGATTCCCTGATTCCCATCCATAAGCTGATTCGTCAACTGGAGGATCAGGGAGTGATCAGCCGAACCCACTCACCCTTTAATAGTCCCATATGGCCAGTGAGGAAGTCCAATGGAGAGTGGAGGCTGACAGTAGATTATCGTGGCCTAAATGAAGTCACTCCAGGTATGAGTGCTGCTGTGCCAGACATGTTAGAGCTCCAGTATGAATTGGAATCGAAGGCAGCCAAGTGGTACGCCACAATCGACATTGCGAACGCTTTCTTCTCGATCCCACTGGCGCCAGAGTGCAGGCCACAGTTTGCTTTCACTTGGAGAGGCATCCAATACACGTGGAATTGTCTGCCCCAGGCGTGGAAACATAGCCCCACCATCTGCCATGGACTAATCCAGAATACACTGGAAAAGGGTGAAGCACCAGAGCACCTGCAGTATATTGATGACATCATTGTATGGGGCAACACAGCAGAGGCAGTTTTTGAAAAAGGAAACAGGGTAATTAAAATCCTTTTAGAAGCCGGTTTTGCTATAAAACGAAGTAAAGTCAAGGGGCCTACGCGAGAAATCCAGTTTTTAGGAATAAAATGGCAGGATGGGCGTCGTCACATCCCAATGGACATTATTAATAAAATAGCAGCTATGTCTCCACCAAGCAACAAAAAGGAAACACAAGCTTTCTTAGGTGTTATAGGTTTTGGCGAATGCATGTCCCAAACTACAGTCTCATTGTGAGCCCGCTCTACCATGTAACTCGAAAGAAGAATGATTTCCAATGGGGCCCTGAGCAACAGCAAGCCTTTGAGCAGATCAAACGCGAGATAGTCCATGCAGTGGCCCTTGGGCCTGTCCGGACAGGGACAGATATTAAAAATGTGCTCTACACTGCAGCTGGGGAGAACGGCCCGACCTGGAGTCTCTGGCAGAAAGCACAAGGGGAGACTCGAGGTCGACCGCTGGGGTTTTGGAGTCGGGCCTACAAAGGATCTGAGGCCAATTATACTCCAACAGAAAAGGAAATACTGGCTGCCTATGAAGGGGTTCGAGCCGCCTCAGAAGTGATTGGAACTGAAGCCCAGCTCCTCCTGGCACCCCGACTGCCGGTGCTGGGCTGGATGTTCAAAGGGAAGGTTCCTTCTACACACCATGCCACTGATGCTACGTGGAGCAAGTGGGTTGCATTAATTACACAGCGGGCTCGAATAGGAAACCCCAATCGCCCAGGAATCGTGGAGGTGATCACAGACTGGCCAGAAGGCAAAGATTTTGGGATGTCACCAGAGGATGAGGAGGTAACACGCGCTGAAGAAGCCCCACCCTACAACGAACTGCCAGAGAATGAGAAGCGATATGCCCTGTTCACTGATGGGTCTTGTCGCATTGTGGGTAAGCATCGGAGATGGAAAGCCGCTGTATGGAATCCTATAAGAAGAGTAGCAGAAGCCACTGAAGGAAAAGGTGAATCAAGCCAGTTCGCTGAGGTGAAGGCCATCCAGTTAGCCCTGGACATTGCTGAGAGAGAAAAGTGGCCAAGGCTCTACCTTTATACTGATTCATGGATGGTGGCGAATGCCCTGTGGGGGTGGTTGCAGCAGTGGAAAAAGAACAACTGGCAGTGTAGAGGCAAACCTATATGGGCTGGTGACTTATGGCAAGATATCTCTGCTCGGTTAGAGAAACTTGTTGTAAAGGTACGTCATGTCGACGCCCATGTACCTAAGAGTCGGGCCATGGAGGAACATGAAAACAACCATCAGGTAGATAAGGCTGCTAGGATTAAAGTGGCTCAGGTAGATCTAGACTGGCAACGTAAGGGTGAATTATTCATGGCTCGATGGGCTCATGATACCTCGGGTCATCAAGGGAGAGATGCAACATATAGATGGGCTCGGGATCGAGGGGTGGACTTGACCATGGACGCCATCGCACAAGTTGTCCACGAATGTGAGACATGTGCTGCAATCAAGCAAGCTAAGCGGTTAAAGCCCCTTTGGTATGGAGGACGGTGGATGAAATATAAATATGGGGAGGCTTGGCAGATTGATTACATCACCCTCCCACAAACCCGCCATGGCAAACGTTATGTGCTTACAATGGTGGAGGCAACTACCGGCTGGCTAGAAACATATCCCGTACCCCATGCCACTGCTCGAAATACAATTTTGGGCCTCGAAAGGCAAGTCCTCTGGCGACATGGTACTCCAGAAAGAATCGAGTCAGACAATGGGACTCATTTCCGAAACACTCTTATAGACACCTGGGCCAAAGAGCATGGCATTGAGTGGGTGTACCACATTCCTTACCATGCACCGGCCTCTGGGAAAATTGAACGATATAATGGACTTTTAAAAACTACACTGAAAGCAATGTGTGGTGGGACATTCAAGCATTGGGATACATATTTGGCCAAAGCCACATGGTTAGTTAACTCTAGGGGATCTACCAATCGGGCTGTCCCTGCCCAGTCAAAATTTCCACGTACTGTAGAGGGAGACAGAGTCCCAGTAGTGCATATGAAGAGTGTATTGGGAAAGAGAGTTTGGGTCATCCCTGCTTCAGGCAAAGGTAAACCCATGTCTGGAATTGTTTTTGCTCAAGGACCTGGCTGTACTTGGTGGGTAATGCAGAGGGATGGAGAAGTTCGATGTGTACCTCAAGGGGATTTGATTTTGGGTGAGAATAGCCAATATAATTAATAAAGTAGAAATTATAATAATTGCCAAATAACCCATTATTGTATATTCATTATTGTTATGATTGCTGTATGTTGTACCATAACATTATAGCCGGAGTCATACAAGTTAATGAAGAATGAGTGCCATGATGATGGAACTAAAGCCTGGCCTCTCAAGAACTTTTTTGCTCACGTTGAAAATAAACTCTGACCCACAGACTATGAGCATGGACCATGCCAGGTGTATCAGTCAAGAGCCTGAGATGCAGCATGCAACGAGCCAATGGAACATACAATTATCCTGAGAAACTGTTACAACAAATGGAGCCTGAAAATCATGGACTAAATGAACTCAACAACTTCAGAGGGATGATTCACAGACTGAGGGAATAAGATCTGTATGCACGTATGTGTGCATACATGTGTACATACATATATGGGTGTGTGAAACACGAAACTGGTTGTACCCAAAGAAAATTGTTGGATCTGGTCATGACGTAAATGGTATGGAATAAGGGGTGGATAATGTCCTGGTTTCAGCTAAGATGGAGTTAAACTTTTTTTTTAGCAGTGAATGGAATGCCATGTTTGGGTGTTAGCATGAGAACAGTGCTGATAGCACCCTGATGTTTCCGATTTGTTGCCGGGCAATCAAGTACCTTTCTCAGCTCTGCATACTTCCTTACTAGTGAGAAAGGAGGGGACGCGGCCAGGACAGGTGACCCGAATTGGCCAAAGAGGATATTCCATACCAGTTACGTCATGCTCAGTTTAAGGGGGGACTGGGGGGAAGAGGGGGAGACAACGCCAGGACGTGCAGTTTCTGGGGCGGTCGGGTTGTCCGGGACGGGCTCTAAGCTGTGCGGCCTGAGTTGTGTGGTTTGGTGAGAAACTGCATTGTGTATCACCAGTTTCATCTATTTTGTGCTTTAAACTTCTGTTATTGTTATATCTAGTTTTCTGTTATTGTTTAGTAAACTATCCTTATCCCAACCTGCGTGGTTCTGGTTTCTAGGTTGTGGTTTCTTTTCCTCCTTTCTTCCTTCCCTTTTCCCCCTCCCCCAACTCTCCTTCCCCCTTCCTTTTAAAAGTACAAGCGACTGTGTGGGGTGCGGCCCCCGGCTGGGGCAAAACCACGACATCATGCAACAGATTTAATGAATTTACTACTGAGCCAGTGCTAGTAGTCCCATCTTTCTCTTTGAAAGTCAGCATTTGGCATTTGCCTCAAGGGCATCATCTCCACCAATATATTTTTAGAAGAGTAGGAAAAAAAAGCGGGAGGTGAAGCAAAAAAATGTGACTTTACTTCAAACATCATTCTCCCTCCATACCCTTCCAAAGATTATTTCATTTTAAGAGCAAGCAGTTCTGACATGAGAACCCCTCCCTGTTACAAAACCACTGCTCCCACCATGTATACCCCCTCCATCCCAACACTGAAATAAGACCCTACTGATGTTGCACATAGAGACAAAAGGAACTCCAGATTAAAAGCAACAACAAAAAAAGTTTTTATTTAAAATAATAAAAAACCCCATGCTAGAACCAAAGTCTGCAAGCCTCTTCTGTATCTACCCCAACTCACTTAGCATTGGTGAGGTGAGGAGTAAGGTTTCCCTTGGGCATTAAGAGGGTCAACCAGGCTGCCATCGCTCCTGTTACACCATCACTGCTGATAGACTTCAGTTGTGAGCAGACTGCTGCCAGTACCACAAAAAAACCGGTCACACTTCTCTCTTCCCCCTCCCTAGACACACAGAAGCAGGCTGTCTATGTTGGTACTACAATACAGCACTAGATTTCAAACACAGCTTCCAAGCTGAAATCCTCACCTCCTGCAGATACCTGCAGTGGGACAGTCCGGGCTGGATCTGAGGAAACAACCTCACGTTCCAAATGCTCCCTTTGACAGACAGGCCCCGCTCTAACATTTGTTGGCAATAACCATACTGCTGACACTGGGGGGCTGAGGCAGGGTCATACTTCTGCTCCTCACATTCCTTCCCACTGCCAATCCTCTGCCACGTGCCAAGCTCACGATGGTTTTGCTTCTCAGGTGACCAACCTTGAGCTTTTCTCTGTATTTCAAGGTGGACAGAGCAGTTAGACAGCTGAATAAAGAGAGAGCTCTCAGCACTGTATAAAAACGTGTTAGACCAGGAAAAACAAATATTTGTACTTCAGTTCTATCACCACCCTGGAGATAGAGGGAGGAGGAAAAAAAGAAAAAAAGAGACAGACACCTAAAAAGTGCATCTGAATTCCATTCTCTAGATCAGGACAGGCAGAAGGAGCCAGCACTCAATTCACACAGCTGAACAGGACCAACATGGCTGCAAACATTAACCAAAATAAACCGGGCCTTTGTTGACACGCAGGAGTCCTTTGGACTGATTAAGTCTGCATTTCCCACAGAGATTACACATCAGGTTAAGACTGCAGGGATGTGAATTTAAGGGCAGGCAGGAGGTTGCAACAACAGTCTCTGCTGCAAGCAAGGGTTTTTGAAGAGCTTTACTGTGGATTCCTTTCCACCACCTCATGCAAAGTAAAACCATCAGATCACACCAGGGCTCCTCCACATTCCCCACTGCACCCACACACAAGCTGCTCCTCGCAAGACCGTTGGGGATTATCAGTCCACACTGTGACAGCACTTGGTCCTGGGCCTGACCAGGCACCAAGCCAAGCCAGCAGGCAGGGAACACATCCAGCAAGCAAACACACCGGCTGCTCACTACAATGGAAGGTCCCAGAGCAGGATACACCTACAAAAGCTACTGTATTGCTGCTGTCTGCTGTTGCACAAGACAGAGGTGCTTCATCTTTACGTAAAACCTGAAATGAAGTGAAGTAGGATTCAGTCAGCTGGGCTACAACAGTTGAGGCAGTGAAAGAAATACATACCTGTCAGTGCCTGGCTGCGCTTCCCACTGACAACAGACCAGGGGGAAGCTGAGATCCTGAAAGAAAATAATTACAAGACAGCGACAAGCATTACAGAACCTCTTTCCTGCCTGCTTATGAGGTTTAAGCACCACTCCTGTATGGCAACAAAGCAAGTGGAGCTCAAGGGAGCGTTCCCTTTCAGCCTTTCTGTCTGACTTTGTGTCCTAACGTCAATAAATCTCAACTGCCAAAAGCAATCTGTCAAATAACTTTGGCCCACAGTTTTCTTCCAGGAGTATTAAATATCCAAAGCAGCATAAACTAAGTGACAGAGTCTGGGTATGTCAAGCACAGCCTCAGCCACATTAATGTAATTGTTCCAGGATTAATATTTTTCATTTTAAAAGTTCCACTTTGTGCAAATACGCTGTGTGGACTTAAGAGTCTGACATGGACATTCCTATGAGTTCATTTGTTTGCAACAGTATCTGTGTAGTGTAAATGGAAGTAAAACAAATACAAAGCGTGTTAATATTTATCTTTTTCCTTTTACTTAATTTTGTCCTCTAACCAATGTCACTAGGGAGTCTCCCAGACAGCCAGAAAGAATGAGGAGGTGCCATGCTGGATGAAGCAGGTACCTGTTTCTGACCACCCTCAGACTTCAGGAAGACTTTCAAAATAAACAAATCCTTTTTTGAACAGCCAGTTAAGGAACAAGCTACGCTCTAACAAATAGCATCTTCCTAACCCACAGCAGCTGGAACTCTGGGCTATGGTAACCCTTGAAACAAAAGGGCTTATAACCTTTCCAAGTTTGCCGCCACCCCAAGTTTCCAGCAATAGCTACAGGGATTACTGCCACCACACAAACGGCTGGTTCTTTCTAGGCTCCCAAGCTCGTTGTCTCAGTGACACTTGGGATGTGGATTGAATTACACATCCTAAATGCTTTCCTCTTTTTTTAAAAAAACCCACAATGTTTGTTTTAAAGTCCACTGAAGTAGCTATTTACAGAATCACTAGGTTGGAAAAGACCTTCGAGATCATCAAGTCTATGCCCAAAGAAAAACATCAGCATAAAGAAAAGTAAGGATGGCTGTTCCTGAAATCCTCTATGGTTCTCTAAGTATAAGCAGCAGGAAATAATGTTTGCTTATGCAAATGTACTAAACTATACTCTCAAACTGAGCAGATGGCACACCCTTGCAACACAGCTTTTACAGACTACGCTTTCATTCCCTGAATATCCCCTGAAATAGCCGATGAGGTCTGTAGAGGAAAAACATACTTTCCCACCCAACAACTCCTGCACAAGTTATTTAAGGACATTTCAGCCTCCACTAACAATGTAAATGTTTGTATTCTAAAATGTGGCACTGCTCTTGGAAAGAGTTCAAAATCTTTGAGGGGAGACATTTCATGAATTTACTCCTATTCAGAATATTTTATATTTTTTAATCTAAGCATTGGAGGCAGGGGTGCGTGGGGGTGGGGAAGAGGGGTGGCAGGGAGAACAAAACCTGACCAGCTTTGGTTTTAAACAGGACAGCCCAACAAGAAGAGAGTAATTTTAAGATTTGGAATGGCATCCAAATTCAAAGGAGATGCTCTCACTCAATTACAAGTATTGGGCTTGACAGCATTAGCTTACACATTAGAAATGAAAATAAAATTGTCAGCACTAAAGTTTCTGTCTGAAGGTCTGTGGGCCACCCTGCAACAAACCACAGCAGACCTCATGAGCTTTTTTCATAAAGCCTGCAAACTGACAGCTTCTTTCAAGATACATTCTCTTTCGCCCCTCTTGGTAGGGAAACCCCCAAAGAACAAACTATCAGAAAGCCAAAGAATAATTTAAGGTTGAAGGACCTTAGTTGGACACATGACCCCATCCCTAGCTCAAAGCACAGCCACCTCCCACACTGTTCTTTCACTTACGATATCCCTTTGTTGCCAAACTCAAGGCCTTCAGGACTGTATTTTCTGCTGCAAAAAAAACCCCAGTGGTCAAGCTCATGTTTTCCGCAGATTCCTGCATCATTTCTCTATCAGTTTATTTTTGCTTTCTCCTGTAAGCAAGAGCTTTTGGTGTGACTCTGGGTAGGGGTTAGAAGTGGCCAAGAGACCCCCACTGAGAAGCAGCAAGAACATTCCAAGTGCTGTGTGCTCTACACTGGCTACGCTGTCACCTCCTAGGGTTGGTTGTTTTCTTTAAAAGAGATAAGTTACATACACAAAAGTTACTCCAAAGGAATCCTGTAGAACCTTGCCAGGCTTCAGACATATGTTATAACTTGCTTTGATTTTCCTGGATTTGACATTGTGCATACATCTGTGCCTCGTGAGGCATTTAACATTAGGTCCCAGAAATGGTGCATCAAGGCCCTTACAGTGTCTTGTGGTGAACAGAATAGCACCAGCAACGAAAAAGCAACAGTGTTCAAATCCTGGATGTCCTACAATATCAGGAGCTCTACTGGCCTTAGGAGATCTTCTTGTTCAAACAGTTGTAGTCTTCCCAATGTGTTTGGTTTTCACCAACATCTGTGGCTAAAAGAGTAGGTTCCACTCAGCATACAGCAAAGACAGAGCCTAACCTGTTCCCCCCATTATAGCTCAGATTTCAGCCATGCCTAAACAGGAGACTGAAGTTTTACTGCATACATGGTACAGCTGTGGGCAGAAACTTGGGCTAGAGCCAAGACTAACTTTGTGGAGAAGACATGCAGGAGAGTAAAGGACGTTTAGTTCCAGTCTGAAGAATCCTACACATACAGCGTAAAACCAGCTCAGAAGCAAGCAGTGAAAGAATCTGCTCCTAGTTATAACAGACATCGGTGCTGCTGGAGAGGAATCTACATTTGCATGTGAAACAGCAGAGAAAAATAAATACATTTGATCACTGCCACTTACTGAACCAGGTTGTCCTATGCAGCAGATCAAGTGGTTTCCCTGTAGCTGTAACAGATGGCTTTGGTCTGAACAAGTGACTCATCACACAATCCCAGAGGAACATATGGGTGAATTCCAGTTCTGGCTCCTAGTTGCAAAGCAAGTGCAACTGCCATCCGCACCTAGGCTACAAGAGATTCATTCACCAGGGGACAGAGGAACTCAAACACATCACACTCCTTGGGCTGGAAAAGGCCCGTAGTCTCTACTAGAGGGTCACAAAGTTTAAGGCATCTAATTGAAAGACTTTTGTTCTTCTTGCTAGTGATAATTCCCCTCTTCCCTTAGGTCAGTGAGCTTTTTCCCCATGTGCAGTCATGAAAGAAGGCAGGGTAATTTTTGCAAGCCTCCATGGTGGTAAACAACATCACCCCTCTGATAGACATAGGAAACAGTCACTCTAGGGCTACACATCTTCACATGGCACAACTGCTCAGCAGAGAAGCCACAGCTTAAACTACTGCCAATCCAGCTTACAGTAAGGCTGGGCCGTATGGGAACTGAGAGTGGGGCTCTGTTCCTAGTCCTGGCAAGGGAGGAGGAGGAGGAGGAAAGCATCACCCACTATTTCTCCCAAAATAGGTGCAACCCACTGCTCATCTTTTGAGCTCATGATATAGGAGCAGCCCACTGCTCAGCTTTTGAGCTCATGATAACCAAGATACAGTGCATCAATGTCCAAGGATGATGTCTGGATTGCAGCAGCTTTGCCTACAAATGGAAAGTTGAAAACTTGTTCTCCTGAGATACATGACTATATTTATGAAGCCAAGCACATCTTCCAAATCATTCAGCTGACCTGAGCTCTTAAGTGGGAAGATTCTTTTTTTGTTGTCCCCAACAGTTGTCTTCCTTGATGCTTTCCTACACCACTCAGGACTTGGTACAGGAAATACCCAGAAGCACAATATTAGTAGTGTTTGGTTTTCAACAAATTAACCATTAGCAATTGCTGGAGCTTACAGTGGTAGAGAGAGTAGTTTGCTCTGAATCCCCCCGGTACTTCCACACACATCCCCCTTTCTTCTTTTTAGAAATCCTTGTATTGTTGCAGTCACGGAACTAATTAGGTTCCTTCACTTGTCATATAAATCCCTCTCCAGTTAGCTGTAAATCCAGCAGAAATTTTGAAACCCTTGTTCAGTCTTCTGACTAGGAACACACTACACAGGCAGCTCCAACAAACTAGCCTGCTTTCCTTCCTTCCTCCCTCCCAAGTAGAGACATGTTGGAAGCATGGAAATGGAGATGCTCACAAGTGTGGCCATATTTTTTCCCCCATCCTGGATGTCTCCAATTTAAACCATCCTAAAATAAGATAATTCTGTTTGCCTAGCTAATTGTTCACCAGACCTCTAATGGGGCACATCTGCCTTTGCTGTTAGAGCATGGGTGTATTAGTGACAGAAGCAACAGCTGGCTTTATTACTGTATTTTTTTTTTACACTGGGTTAAACATTAAACAGCTGTGCAGAAGGGAAAATCAAGTGCAGCTAGGAGGAGGAAAAGGGAACTAGAAAAGCAATAAGATGACCCATAACAAATGGAGACTTTCTACAGCACGAGGAAAGAGTTTGACACATCCCTTTGTTCACAGGCCAACTCCAGAAGACCCTTGCAGCAGAGGTGGCTGTGCTTCTCCTCAGCGCAGCTTTACTTTTAGAGCTCCACCTCAGAAACTGAGGCCTAAATTCGAGATGCCAGCTACAGAAAAGTCCTGACAGCTCTCCTACCTCAAGGCATAAAGTGAAGTGTTTTGGGCAGCCCATAGGAGGGCTTTTGTCCACACACAGAGGGAAGAGACCTGGCAATACATACACACATAAGAGTTTCAGTTAACCAAATCGGTCAGCATAAGTATCCTTATTTTTATTTTACACACACAGGAGTTGGCACAGCTGGGAAGTCACTTGCCTGTCTCAAACCAGCTCTGCTCCAGTGCCATGAGTTGTACTTTCTTTACCTTGTATACACCTGCTCATGAGCAATCTCATAGGACTTTCTTTCCCCCCCCCTTCCCTCATGCATGCATACCTGCATTCCAAGGAGTAAGGAAGATCAGATGTATAAAGAACATCATCTGAGACCAAGCAAGCACACTTTTCAGAAAGCAATGAGCCTCTAAAGCAAACAGGACTAACAGTCTTGTTCCCCTCTTTCTCTCATTGATCATTCAAGCATTGCTCATTCACCTGCATTTTCAGATAAGCCCTGGCAGCCATAGCATGAGAGCAACCAGAACATTTACAGAGAACTGATGGGTCCTAAGCCAGCCCTCACACCTTTTGCTTGGCTCAGAGTTGTCCCTTGCTTTGTAGGCCTCCCTCACAAGAAAAAGCAGAGATGAAAACAGCAGAATTGACAGCATCAGAAAAACAAATCCATTTCAGAACCAGACCACTCCAGACCTGGCTTTGCTTCAGATGGAAAGCAATTAAACTCACCCACTGCAGTCCTTCCACATGGAAATCACTCTTCTTATTAATTAAATTTCCTGTAACTAAGGTTAATGGTCTATGCAGTATCTGCCTCAAGGTATCAAAGGCTTCTGGCTGACCTGCCATCAGCACAGAGACAGGAGGAGACTGAAAAAACCAGGAAGAGCAGAGAGCTTGCAAGTAGTAGGCAACTGGCAAACACTGGCTGATGTTCCGCTCACTCTGCGTTCAAGGCCAAAGACTGCAATGAAAGATAAGGACCAGCACACTGAGTTTCTGCACAGCTTGCATCCCTTCAAGTTGTTGATCCAACAACTACCCAGAGAACAGCATGCCCCTAAGTATCTTCATAACTCTCACATAAGAAAAACCTGCCAACAAGGGTATGGTGCCAGATTAAAGCCAGTATTTCCACTACCAAGCTTTGTCATGAACAGGACCACCAAAATGGATCAACCTCTGCTTCTGACCAGGCTGGCAAGAAGCATTTGCCTCTCATGTTTGCCTCTCATCAGTTCAGGGCTGCAGCTGGGGAGGAAGCTGCACACATCCAGAGCAAATTATCCCAGTAGGGCCAAACACCTTCTTGAAAGCTTCTGTGTGTTCAGCTAGGGAATAGCATCTGTAGGGTTTCTCAGTGAGAAAACATAGAATGGTTTGAGTTGGAAGGGACTTTTAAAGATCTAGTCCAAGCCCCCCTGACCATGGCAGGGAGAAATCTTCCCTATATCAGGTTGCTCAAAGCCCTGTCCAGCCTGATTTTGAACATTCCCAGTGATGGGGCATCCACAACTTCTCTGGGCAGCTTGTTCCAGTGCCTCACCGTCCTCATCATAGAAAGTCTTCCTTATGTCCAACCCAAATCTACGCTGTTTCAGTTTAGAATTGTTGCCCCAGTCCTGCCCCCTTTATATACTGAAAGGCCAAAATTAAGGTATCCTTAGAACCTTCTATTCTCTAGAACCTTTGCTATCCTCAGAACCTCACCAGAAAGCCTCCTAGGTCCTTCCATCTTTATTTAAATCTTTTTTCCTCTTCTAAATACATTTTCAAAGCAGGAGCTGGTTGCATGGCCCTCTTTAGGGGCTTTCATGGCAATGCTTGGAGAGTTCTGCATTAAAAAAATATTAGTCATCAAACCTGAAGTTCCTCTCTTGACCAGCTCACTATCTCTGCAGAAATTAATCCACTAAAGTTCCTGCTTAAATGCAACAGTTGCCTGGACTGGGTGGCTCTTTGCAGCCGTGGGAAGGTAGCTGTTGAGCAGGAGATGCATTCAGATACCCATGAACACCGCCAAGCAGCCGTGTGCTCCCTCCCTACCTCTTCCCATTCCACTATGACCTTAGTTCTCCAGGAGAGAAAACTTCTTCACAGAAAGTATCTGGCAAAGCACACACCTTCAAAGAGCACATAAACTGAAGAAACTAGATTTGCTTTGACTGAAGTCAGTACCCACAGTCTCAGCTAACAAGCACCAGACCACATTTGATCAGCCCGTAGGCCCTCATCAGAGCACCCAATACCTGTAACACCTGAAGAAGCCTAACTTGCATCACCACCAGCTTCTACAAGAAGGCTCACACCTAAAACCTGCTTTTGTCCTGGGTTCAGTAGTGACACCCAACAGTTAAATAATGCTGGGCTCAGTTGCATCATAGCCCCAACACACAACTCCTGCCCCATAAATACCAGGTGCATTTTATTACACAGTAACATGCATAACAGAAGAAATAGAAGTCTTTAAAGGTCTGGATCTTTTGGAATTTCAAAGTAAAGTAAACCAAGGGATGATTAATGCCACCTCTTCTATCATCCTGTTTACCAACTCCCTTTGCACTGAAGCATTGGAAATAAAGAGTGGAAAAATTATGTTTTCCATTTTCTGTTGTCCTGTGAGATCAAGGACAGAAGGGAAGATTCATTTGCATGTTTCAGCATCTTTTGGTACATCAGAACATCTTACCCAGCAAATAACGCCCAATCCAAACAACGGGGGAGGGGGTGTGGGTGTAGAAGATGGACACACGACACACAGAATTTCCAAGGTACCACTTAGCTACTTAAACGCATTGAAAGAGGGGAAGGGGAGGGAACCCACCGTAGCTAGGCATACGTAAATGACAGGCTTGCTTCCCCATCACAGACAGCCGTGACTTTAGTAGTGCTGCCCTGCAGCCTCCTCACATCACACCTCACCCGCACAGCCCTGCTTAACCTCTCTGGCTCCCAGGGGAGAGCACCCTGATCCTACTGGAGCACTTAGGTGGTTGTGTACCCCCCCCCCCCCCCTTTTTTTTTTTTTGAAGGTAGGATTATTATCCTCATAATTCCCCTCTAGACTTTAAGCCTATTTTGCTGCTCGCCAAACCCCCTCCCCGGGAGATGCACCAAACCACCTGCCCACCCTATGCGCTCCGAGACGACGCCACCAGCCTCCCGCTTCGCATCCCCAGGGTGCCCTAGCCGTGCCGGGAAAGCCCGTGGGAGGGCGAGGGGAGCCCGCAGGCGTACCGCGGCTCCCGGCCTCCGCAGCGGCGGGAGGATGCGAGCAGGACCGCGGGCGCGAAGGGAGAACCCGGCCCGCTCCCGCGCGGTGGCGGAGCCGCAGCGCCGCCGGCGCCCCCTCCTTCTCTCCCTCCCTCCCCCCCCGGCCACACTGGCGGAGGGAGGACGAGGGGGGCACGGCGCATTTGCTAGCCACGGGGAAGCCGGCACTGCGGGGGACGGCACTTACCTGCCCGGGCTCTCTGCTGTAGGCGAAGGCGTAGACCCGCTCCGCGCTGATGTTCACGGCGCCCCGGTAGACGCGGCCAAAGGCACCGGGCGCCGGATTGCCCCCTGAGCCGACCGCGGCCGCCGCCGCCCAGAGCAGGGCGCAGAGCAGAGCCCCGGTAGCCGGGGCCGCCGCCACCCCGGCCATGGGCTCGTCCCTGCCGCAGCCGGGCTCACGGGGCGGGCTTACGCCGACCGGCCGGTGCGACACCCAGACTGTCTCTACCCGGCGGGGCGGGCGCCCATGGCGCTTTATTTGCAATTTAAAGAAATGGCTCAGCGACGCGCACGGGCGCCGGTGGAAGCAGCCCCGGACACCCCCCGCCCCTCGAGTGGGGGGCGCCGAGCAACTTTCCCCCGGGAAGGACTCTCCGCCGGCCGGCCAGCGGGGAGGAGAAGGGAAGGGAGGCTGGTCGGCGGGCTGGCTGGCCGGCCCCGGGGAGGAGGGTCTCCTCCCTGTGCCCGGCCCCAAATTTTGTGGTGGCTTTTGCAGACGGTTATCAGGGAGCTTCTCCCCGTGGGGAGCTGTGCAGTGAGCTGAGGAGCGAGCCGGCGTCGCCAGGCACATGCGGGCTGGGCCAGGCTGAGGCATCCGCGGGGCTTCAACACCCTCGGCCCACCGAGTCAGGGGAGTCCCTGCCCCGTGCTCTGCTGGCTTGATAGAGCGGTGGTTTGCACCTGCAATGGATCTTTTGTAGGGCCATCGCCCGCCTTTCTGTTTTTGCTGCTCATAACTTTGGGGTAAATGACCTGTAATCCAGCCCAAAGGTGTGAAAGGCTGCAGCAAAATGTCATTTCACTGATTCAGTCATGGCTTGGTGCATCTTATGTTTTTTGAGCCATTCACGAAACTGCTACTGTGATACTCTTAAATCTTTGGAGCAAGATGAGGGCAATCCTTTTGGGCTATGAAAGGGCCAGGGGGGTCTCAGTCTCCCGGTTTACCCCTCCTGTGGTCTTCTGTTGAAAACACACCTGGGAAATGGGTCAGATCCTGTGGTGGAGGGAGGCACCTTTAACTCGGAGAAGATAGAGCATTGCTGGAAGGCAACCTGAAAGGCTTTTCAGGTTGAGGATGAACTTGTAGGAACCAGAGTTCTATAAAGCCAACCTCTAACAGTGTCCAGCTGCAGTGACTCTGGCCACAGAAGCTTTCCAAGTGGTGGGCTTTGTTTTCAAGGCTCAGAGATTTCCTAGGGCTCACTCGCTTTCTTTAGAGGAAGATCTGCAAAGCTCAGCAAAACAACTCAGTGTGTGTTATGCCGTCATGTTGATCTTCGGGCCTCTGCACGATCCCTGCCAAGAGAAAAGAACAAAACAATTATCCATGTTTTCAGTGTTTGCCTTGAAGCAGCCTGCAGTCCAAGTCACCCTGCCTTTTGTCAGAGATCCAGGAAGTGGCAAAAACCCTGTTTGAGACCTGCTGGAAGACAGACACCCCAACATGAAGAGTTTGCTTTTCAACCTGAAGTGTCATGCTGTGCAGAGCAGGACACCTGTGTAGTGTCACCTCTGAGCACTTATGACCCAGTCTTGCCTCTTGCTGAGACATGGTGTGACCTGTCTTAGGGAACTTCAGTGGCACTGAGAGACTTGTGGCTTCCCCTCTGCACCCTGTAGAGCTCAGGGCTCCTAAACCCTACAGCTCCCTTCTCACCCACTGCTCTCTGCAGAACCTCCAGGTCCCTCTGGCAGGGCTGGAGGGAGGAGACTGGGGACCACATCTTCTCCCAGGAAGAACAAGCTTCATGCATTAGGAGGAGGTCTGGCAAAGCAAAAGCGTGTCAGGGCCATGCCACGTTGCTCAGAGCAATGTGACGGGTGGCGTAAGGCCGGTATTCAGCAAACCAAGGTAGCTCTGGCAGCAAATTAATGTTTGTGCCATTTGGTGCCACGCATATTTCAAGTTCAGATCATGAGATTGGTGAGGTGTCAACACATTGTCCCTCCCTAGCCATGTTGTCTTTGTGACAAAGAAGTGGCTCTTCATGTAGTCCACACTTAGCAATGCAGAATTACCGATTTCTTGAAGTCCTTGCCCTGAGTGGTGGTGTGTTTTGGTATTCTACACAAGGGCACACATTTTTTCCTCTTTTTGAATTGGAAAATTCAAGCTTTCTTTTCAAAGTCTTATAGTTTGTGCTTGTCTTTATTGAATTTCTTCTGGCAGTTTTGAGGCTCTTTAAGCAACGTAGCAGCGTTAAACCTTTGTTCAAATCTTTGCCTGCAAAATGCAGTACTGCCCAGCTCAGTGTTATTTGCAGAAACTTGAAGTCAGTGGTCAGTTCCACCATTTAAGTTGCTAATTAATCAATCCTAGAAGACAGATCTTAATCTGATATACCTTCCTATTGACAGGAAAATACCCACTACTACAGCTTGGGAGTTGCTTTTCAATCACACCCCCCTCTCATGTTTACGCCCCCTGAGCAAACACCTTTAGTGATGTTCAAGGCAATGTCAGAAGTCCTACTGAAGTCCAAATATGTTTCATCTATTCCTTTCAGCACCCACTAAGTCAGTTATATTGGGAAAGAAATAAATTAGGTTACTCTGTAATGATTTGTTCTGGACAAATGCACACTGCCTGTTTCTCATCACTTCATTGTTATTTAGTTGCTTGAACACAGATTGCCCATCAGCTTGTTTCATTATCTTTCCAGGTAACAGATGGAGGTTGGCTGACTTAACAGCTCTTCACTTGCCCCTTTGAAAAAGATGAGTAGCCTGGTTTGCCTTCCCATTTCCACCTGGATCTTGTTCTTGAACAGCAGCATGTATCTTGGAAGAAAGAACTGTCCCCTGTAAGAGACAAAATGCTGATTTAGACAGACCATGGGTCTGGGTCAATGAAAGTGTCCTGGTGTTCTTGTATGTGCCACAGAACTCTGGTGTTGGGACAGCAAGGGTCAGCTGCTCCCTAAGGGACAGGGAACCAAGTGCTGTAACATGGGTAACTGAGCAGGGACCTCACTGGCCAGGGCCCCATCACACAGGATCTGAGCAAGGGGAAGCAGGGCAGGCCTGGATGTGGCTGCTGAGGTCAACAAAAGAGTCCAGATTGCTAGACAAGGTCTGAGGTCCTGCCAGGAACATAAGTTAGCAAGTCAGGTTCAGTGACGGCATCGGGGAAGGACACAGTCCTGTGGCCAGCAGGAAAGTCCACAGCGATGATGCAAGTCTGAGGTTTGGCCAGCAAGTTGTTCAACAGGTTTGGGTTGATGTGATACAGGCATGGCTGCCACAAAGCTGTAGCTCAGGCAGGTCCAAGCTGAAATGCAACTCCCATGGGAAGGGGGAGGACAGCCCTCTCTGAGATCTCACCACAGCCCTGCCTCCAAAGTCACTAGAAGGAAGGGGACAGCCCTCAGCTGCACTATCTCTAGGCTGGCAGCAAGCCTGGGGTGCCAGACTTCCATGAAGGGGGGTGATGCTCTCAGGGCCTTTGCCTCTGGCTGTGGGGGGGCACATTTTTCCTAACATGGTCCATTTTTCCAGTATAAGCGAAGCCCGGGGTTGTGAGTGTCTCAGGGGAAGGAGGAACTGTGCTGAACCAGAGGCTCATAGAAGTGTGTGTTTGGGGTTTTTTTTTGGGGGGTGGTTTTGTTTCAGGGGCTTTTTTTTTGTGGTTTGGGGGAATGATTTTGTGCTGTAGCACAAAAATTGAAAATCTCATTGCTACTGGGGAAAAAATCACAGTAAAGAAATTACATTTCTCCTGGTAACCAGTGCTGCAAAATCATCCAGGATACAGGAAAGATCTTAATTACAAAGGAATTCTTTTAATCATACCAGGTTGGAAGGGGAAAGAAAAGGAGTATAAAGGTATAACAAACCAAATCATTTGGAGAACTGGTGGTTTTAAATTGCTGTTTGGATATGCTGTCTCCATCTTATGTAAGCTCTACTGTGTGAGTTAATAGATGCTGTAGATGTTCAGCTGGCTTCCGCAGAGATAACACAACATTTTCAGACTCTGCTGTAAATGCAGTGTGAAGAACAAAAAAAAAGAACCAAAAGGTAGACAGGCTTTCAAGATGTCTGATAGAACCTGCTCCCCCTTTTCTTCTAGGTGGCTGAAATGTTTGAGAATAGTCTGGTTGACTGAGAAGTGTCTCTGGGTTTTATTATATTTGGTTGTATTTGGCATTTAACGTTTATATTTGATTGTAACTAATAATAGCAGAGAGGTTTAAGAGGTTTCAGAGGGGATGGTGTGTTAATTTAATTGTGCCCTTATCTCTTTCTTCTCTTTTCAATAGACCTGGTTCTTCAAGACAATTTACAGCCACGTCAGGAGAGAATTCCAGATGCACCCTTAATTTCTGCTTTTGGGTTCCAAATAAAGAGAGAGCAATGAATCAGTGTGTTGCCTTGCACGTGTGACTAGAATCAATGATTTGATTTACCACAGATTGAACTCTGATGTTCAATTTCACAGTGTGTGTAGTATCAATGTTTAGTGCCTAGATGGAAACTGAAGTTCAGGTGTAACCTTCAGTGTAAAAAAGCATTTGCAGCACTTCAGCAGAGGCAATTGCTGACAGTATTTCTCTGCCACTTTCCTTCTCCCCTTATAATTTCAATCTGCTTTTTCTTTTTGTATCACACGCAATTCCTTCCCTCAGCACATTAACCATTCCACCTGCATGTTCCATTAATCTTTTCAGTGATGTTGATAAAGTCAGAATTAGATTGACGACGACCTGAAGCACCAGGAAATCCTGGTGACAGGTAATTTCTCTCTTTAAGCAAGAAAGGAGTTGTGAATGAAAGGCTGTTAAACCCTACATCTTCACTTTCCATCTCCAACAAACGAAGTATGAAGATCACACTGTAATACAAAACGTTAACTCTAACCCTCCAAAGTAATTTAACCACATATGTGACAGGGAAGGGGAGGATCTGTGGCACATCTATGGGCAAAGTCTATAGGAAAGACATTGCACTTGTGTGTAAGCTAAGTGACTCGATGAACAGCTGGAAGCTGGCAATTCCTCGTGGGCAGGCAGGGACGTACACCCTTCCTTGTGGCACAGCTAATGAGAGCTGATTCTTTAAGCACAGTCAAGGGCCACTCTTAAAACTTGATGGTTTGTGTGACATTCGGCTCTTAATCACCCATAAGAGGACCTGAAATAAATGATCATGTGGGTGAATTTCCAAGGTTTCCTCGGAGAAGCATCGAGGGATGGCTTGGGAGCGTATCTACGGCGAGGAGGGCTCCTAAAGTAAAGAAACGACTGGGAAAATCAAGGCGAGAGGTGGAAGACCTGGAGGAGTGACATTGGCTGAGGCAGCTCTCGCGGACTTTCTCTGTGGCGCTGACAGAGGCCCCCTCGCACAAAGGCAGAGCTGCTACCCGCTGCCCTCCGTCGGGGGCTCCTCTGCACCCCTGAGGTGCCGCCCGGAGGCGGGCAGGGCTGCTTTCTCACCGAGAACCGAAGAGCAGAGGGAGCCGCGGGCACCGGCAACACCTACTCGCGTACGGGCTCCAGCGGCCGGAGCGCGGCGCTGAGGTGCGGGTGAACGAGGGCGGCGGGGAGTAGGCCGGCGTACGGGACTCGCGTTCGGAGGCACCGCGGGGAGCGGTGCTTTGGCGTGCCCCCAGGAGAGCCGCGGCCGGCGGGAGCAACAGGGCGGGGAGAGCAGGCAGAGCCGTTGCCGCCTTCCTCCCGTTAGGGCGGAGAGAAGAGGGAAGAGGGAGGGGAGGCCGCGTCCCCACGGCAACGGCGGGCGGGTGGAGGCGCTCGCGTCCCGCTCGAGCCTGCAGCGCGGGGCCGCTTCCGCCCCCCTCCCGCGGCGGGGCCGGCGATGTCGCTGCTGCGCGGGCCGCGGCCCCGGGCCCTCGGCAGGAAGGGCCCCAGGAAGCCGGCGACGGTGGTTAAGCGGGACTGGGACGTAAGTGCTGCCCCGCCCCGGGGGGCTCGGGCCTCGGCGGCTCTTCCCGCTCCTCCTCAGGCTTGCGGACAGCAGTGCGGGCCCGGCGGCGGGGTCGCTCCTGCTGGGCGCACGCAGATCGCGAGGTGGCCTTAGGCTGGCTGTGGGAAGACGGGCCGGGCAGCCTCCGTGCCAGGGGCTTGCTGGCTGCGGGGGGGCGTGTGTGTGTCACCGTCCTCCGTGGGGGCCCGCGTTTGGAGACCCCGAGCGTGGGTTCGTGCGGGGAGGGGGCTCCGTGACTGGGAGCTGCGTGTGCGCGGTGCAGACATGACCCCTGCCGCTTCCGTGGTGCTGCGCCAGGTAGGCCTCCCCGCTGGCTGCCCGCTCCCGAGGCTGAAGAGCGCCTCAGCCTTGGCAGGGGTGTTTCTGCCACTGCCTAACTCTCTGAAGGAGCAGTGCTTTCCAGTGCCATAAACATGCACCATGGTGCAGTAGTTTGATACAGCTTCTGTTGTAATTTAGAGTATTGGTTGTTTTGGTTTGGGTTTGGTTTTTTTAATTAAACTTTAAGACCAGCTCATCCTTAGTCCTGGGTTTCGATGTGTGGTTCTCTGGTTCCTGTTTGCAGAGTACTGTCCAGGATTTGACGGTCCACCGTGCGACTCCTGAGGACATAGTAAGTGTCACCGTGCCTTCTGTGTGGCCAGGAGGTTTAGCTGGTTTCTTAGCATCAGGGTTCACAACGCTTTTTAAGCTTCTGAAAACACTGTCACTTTAGTGTTAGTTCTTTGTTTATGGTATCATGCATCACTGGCTCTACAGTTGATGTTTCTCTGTTTCTATTAGGAAGCAGTAGCCATAGTTTTTATTTCAATAAAGTGTGTACCATTTTAAAAGCATAAAAACATATATACATAAAACCTCAGTGGAGTAGTTGAAGTTAAGTCTCATCTCTGCTGGAAGGACTGAGACGTGCTTTATTTTAGGAATGTCTCTAATTGTGGTGATACTCAATTTTCATTTTAAAAGTTTCACATCATTCCTTTATACTGAACAATGTGTGCATGACAAAATACATAAATTCTGTTTAATTTTCCTTGATAGCACTGATTACAAGGATGGAATAGGCAGTATGAGCTAATGTTTATATATTTTGACAGGTTAGTCAGGACAAATGGACACAGTAGCACAGAGAGACTTGATTCTATAAATTGATGGTTGAATAGATTCGCATTTCAACTAAATATGTATATTTAACATATGTAATTTGTAGAAGAGAGAGAGAATCTCTCTGGTGACTAACAGTGTTAAATCAGGAAAATGCATTATGCCATTTTATGCATATTATATGTCATAGTGATTGGTTTTTCCCCCTTGATAGCTCAGAAGACTTATTGTGGTGTAGGACAGATGGAAACTATGAGACTTTCCTCATTCACCTTTGGAGCCATTTTAAATTTGTCTGGTCTTGATGGCATTTTACACTTTAGGATGTTTGTGAGGCTGTCACTGGTACTACCGTGAAGTTATCATAAATAGTATTCAGCACATGAATGATAAAATCAAGAAGAACTTGTTAGCATTAACCTGCAAATTGTCCTTCTGATTGCCTCTTGATTTTAAAATAATTTCTTTCGTGTTTATGTAGCTGCGTCGCCATGAAATACACAAATCAAAAAACAAAGCACTGGCACATCTGGAACTGCAAGACAAAGCACTGAAGAGAAAATGGAAGAAGCAAAAGCAACTGGCTGCTGACTCCTTGGAGAAAAGGAAATTGACTTTGATGCGTGAGGTGAGAGCTAAAGCTGCACTTTCAGCCTCCTGCAGATGATTTGCAGCAGTAGTGGAAAACTGCTCTTGCACATAGGTCAATATTTGCTCCTCTTTGGGATAATTTGACTTTGGTTACGCTCTCCCTCCTCTACATGCTGTGTGCATGGAGTGAATGGAATAGTCTGCCTGTCATATCAGCTCATCTGTAGCGTTTCACATTTGATCCTTGTTGCCTGGCTATGCCCTCTGTAATTCTGCAGGCCTCTTGGTGTCTGAGCAGGAACTGTTTGCAGACTTGACAACTGTGTGTTCTTTGTGTTCTTATTGCTATTGTGTCTTCTCCTCCTCCTGTCTAGTATTTTCCTTTGATGGAAACATGAACATTTCTCTTTCTGGGAGGCGTATTTTATCTGCCATTTCTTATTTAAGCAGAGAAGATGTAGAGTCAGGGGCAAAAAATGGTGAGGCAACAAACTGGTAAGTCAGAGCTTGTCTGGAAGGAAAATTGGCTGTAAAGGTAGAGGGGCTGTGGCTGCTACCAGACAAGCTTGCCATCTGGGAATGGAAATGCTTGTTCTCCAGGCATTCTGAAGCACTGTGACTGAAAAGATTAATGTTGTTTAATTTGCTTTTAGTTTGGAACTGTAGCAGCAAACCTCAGCTTAGCTCACAGAGACGGTAGCTTTTAATGTCTGAAAAGGGATTTCCATGATAGACAACATCCTTCTGTTTCACATCGCAGGCAGCTCCTTGCTGTATGTCAGGAAAACTAATCTCAAAACATACTGATGAGCTTTCAGATTGCATCGGCACTTGGTCAAACTGGGAGTTGTTCCTGTTGGTCAAGGATGAACAATGTTCAGCTAGCAGTTAACATAAACATGATTTAGTCATCCTGGGAATGTGCAGTGGATTAATCCCCACAGATCTCTTCCCTCTTTCATCCTTTGTAAATGATTGTAAGTCTTCCTGTGAAATCTGAGAGCATTCATTCAGGCACAGACAGAAACAACTAGTTTCCTATTTGACACCCCTGTTTCTCTGCAATCCCAGTAGAGTATTTGTTAAGGATATTGTGCTAATCGAGCCCCCGACTTTCATTCTGACCCAGCGTAAATAGCCGTGGGCGTTAATACAAATTGGCCTCACATCACAGCAGGCCAGTCTCAGCAAACTGCTATCCAGAAGCAAATGATGTATCTCAAAGGTAGATCAGACCACCCACTCACATGGGGCTGGACTGTCTATTATGTGACTGTTATTTCACAGATGTGAAACTCGTGGTCTTCTGTTATTTGTTGCCATTTCTAATGGCAGTGCACAAATTTCAAATCCCTGCTGAGTGGCTTTCCCCTTCATATTTTAAGAAATTACTTTATTCAACATACCCTCTGTCTACTTCTAAATCAGAAAAAAAATTGCTTCCAGATAGGAAGACAAGGTGATACCAGCCAAGACAAAACTCATCTGAAGGCTGCTGTTTGAAACGCTGGTGTTCTTGTGTTTAGAGAAAAATAGATGGAGGAGAGTCACCATTTTTGTCTGCTCCTAGGTTAAATCTTTTTAGTGGCTGAGTCCTATTGTTCAGAGTAACTGGAGAGACTCTTCATTCTGTGTCTCCCAGCAGAGCGACACCAGTGTGAATTGTCTCCTTGTCTCTGTTATCTTGGTGATCTTTTTTTCCTTCCTTGCTGCTGTGAGTATACCTTCCTAAGCCCCTTGAATCAACTGCAAAAGACTCAGTGACAAAAACTAGAAAGATGCTGCTACTAGTGTGTCTTTTCTTAATGAGAGGGTAAAAGATCTGTCTGCCTAAAAATATGAATGAAAAAAGAATATAAATTTGTCTCTACTGTGGATTGTGAATGTGTAGGTACTGCACTGAATGGCCCCATAACAACTTATTGTTAAAATAATATTGCACTGAAGGGTAGGTGGTGAGTGGGTTGTCATAGTGGGAAGGTTTTAGGATTAATCCTGTTTAATTTTCTTTAGTAACAATCTGAAAGAGAAGATGAATTTTAATGAAATTCATAGGTGATACTAAACTGGGACAAGGCACAGCACTCTGAATTTGTTGAGGGCATGTAAATGGGCCTAGGGGGATTAGAGACTGATACCACTTTGTTTTCTGCTGATCACAAGCAAATGTTAGCTAGTCTACCGTGGGAACAATGTTCTAAAAATATTCATAACATGTTCAGCAGGAGGGCAAAGCTTAGGAGCCTGCTGATGCTGGAAAGGAGGATGAAAACAAATTAATCAGGAAATATTTTTTGTCTCATTAAACACATCATCTTAGTTTTAAATGCCTTATGCAAAGCAATCATATTTTAGAACAAGTAAATATTTTTTTTCTTCTGCAGATCTGTCATGACATCATCCAGAAGCCTGCATTGTTCTGACATCAGATGACTAAAATAGACTAGATTTAGTTAGTAGCAGGTGTAAAAACTGAATTTTGATTTGGAAAAGTGGATATGTGAGATGATTGAGAGATGGATATTCACATGTGCTGAATTAGTCCTGAAGAGATATACTGCAATGTAATCCAGGCTGAAAAGACTAGACAGACATGGAAGCTAGGTATATGGGGGAAACTTCTTGATGTAACAAAGCATAGTAAAATGAAGAGGAAAATACAGGTGAAATGCAACTGCCTAGAATTTTTTGAATAAGGCTGAATATAAACCAGCAGCCTTAGCAGCAGGCACTAGAAGAAAGCCTGTGGAGATAACAGTATATAAAGCTGTGAAGCTGCTGCAACCAGTCCCTCTTTGGATTCATGGGAGAACAGAAATTGTCCCTCTGTTCTCAGATTTGGTGTAGGAGCAGATAGGTGAACCTGTCTCTTCTGTGGGATCTTCTAAAGTACTTGCAATCTCTCGGGCTAAATTTGATTAACCACAATGAAGTGGAAGTCACTTACATACCTGGTATTTGAGAATAACTGCCTCCTTCCCAAATTGTGAGATATCATTTTACTGCATTGCCATTTCCTTCTTTGTGAATGAAACTCCAAGTCAGTGAGGAGTTTTGAATTGCATTCTGCCCACGAAGCCACGTCCCCAGTCAGCTCTGTGTGGCTCGCAGCACCTTTGGATGCCTCTTGCTTTGCGCTCAAAGACTTTCCTCCTCAGGAGTCACCTGTTGTGATGGACTTCAAATATCAGGGAGGAGAGACCCTGAAATACAGAAGCTGTGTCTTGTGAGAAATGTGTGGAGATTCCCAAAACAACTTCTGAATCCAGATGCAGTTTGCTATGTTTATGTCTGTTGAACCTTTTGTGGCGGTAGGTGGCTTAATTTTTAGACAGGATGTCAAGGCTGAATGTGTTTCATTCATTCATGTCAGTCTGAATTGGTTTGGATATAATCAAATAGTGCAGTTTTTGAGTGTCTGTCAGGTAGGTAGGTAAGTGTTCTTCAACTTGGCAACAGGTCAAATTATTTGAGGATGCATACTGATTATTTTAATTGTTAGATATGTCTTCATTTTGATGAGCATGTCATAAACACCCACCTTCTTGTTTGTGTCAAGGCAGGAGGAGGAAGAGGGAATGAGAGGATTGGCTCTAAAGAGAAAGAGTCAGTGCTGATGGAGGCCCCAGGTGTAAGAGCTGTCTGATATTTCAGAAAAACAAGGCTAATTCTTGTCACTCAGAAGGAAGCATGGTTGTCTGATCTATCTTACTTAGGATCTCATTGCACAGTATCAACTTGGCAAGCATTGCCTTGTTTGCTGTTCTCTTGTTAACTGAAGAGCAATACCAAAAAAACCCCAAAGGACAAATCTGTCTGCTCAGTATGAAATACTTCCTTATATGCTGTAATTTCAGATTCTGTCTGATCAATACCACTTGCAAGATGTATTGGAACAATCTGATCAGGTTATGGCTGTGGCAAAAGACATGTTTGAGGATGCTCCTCGCACGCGAACAGGTAGACCACCTCATTTATGCACGGTAGCACATTTAGGGTTATCTCCTTGCTCTTCATAAATAGTCTGGCTTTGCAAAGTATTCTTCTAAACTGTTTTCATCTCATCATTTGGTGTAGTGAGATTGACCCTGTTCATGCTGGGTGGGTGAAACACCTCTCATGGCAGAGAGAGTGGCCCACGGCCGATTGTTCTACTGTGTCAGTCCGTTGTGGAATTTTGGGTCGCTTGCTGTGAGACGCCTCACTCTCAGCATTTCCACAGCCAAGCTCCTGGCCTACACAGAGCACCAGTTCAAGCCACTTCACTAGTTCTGATTCTCACTGCTGCAAGGGTTGAGTGCTTGCTCTTGGATATCGTTGAATATTTGTCAGCAGTTTGTGAGCAAGGCTTTTCCTCTTCTGGTTTGCTGGTCCTTAGGCTGCTGAAAGGCAGGGTTGGCTTTGCATGCAAAATCCTAAGCTTAGGTTCTTTTCTCTGTAGGCTGCTATTCTCTTCTGCTTGTAAGACTGTTTCATCCTACGTGCTGCTTCTGCACAAGTGTCTGTTCTCAGGTGAGAAGGGCAAAAGCCTGTTACCTGGCCAAATGTATTAGGATAACTCTGAGGTTGGCCTTTGGCGCTTGTTTAAAGTGACATACACCCTGGTGACCCTTTTTGTGCCAAGTCTGGGATCTTACTTTTCAGTACAAAGTCCTGTGATGTTCTACAGACCCAGTCCTCTGTGTCCTTCCCTCTTATGTCTGATTCCTCTAGGTTTCCCTAATGTAACAATGGCTCCTAACTGTGACCTAGAATCATCTCAAGGACTCATACAAAAACGGGATCCTCCCACTCAGCTTTCCATCCTTAGTGAACCTGTTGTGGATTCCCAGGTAAAGTATGTTCTGTTCCCTGCGTGTCCTGTGGCTTTCTTGTTTGCACAAAATAAGAATATTCAAAGGTAGAGTTTTCAAGCAGATCTAAAGCCCTCTTCTATGTATTGTATACCACGTTGATAACATACATCAAAAATGGCAGTAAATGGTGGTGGGTTTGTTTTGTGAGACTCTGGGAAACATGATTTTTTGATTACTTAACCTTTGAATATGAGAAACAAACATCTTAATGTCTCATAGAAACTCTCTCATATTATCATCCTGTCTTTTTCAAATTCTGGAATAATCAGCAAGAGAAGGAAGTAATTACAGACTAAGAAGACAACTCTTTGGTTACTTAACTAATTGCTAGGTATCAAAATATGCCTCTGATTATCTAATGGTGTCTGTGTATATGGGGACATGGCCAGTTGGCCTCCAATTTATTTCTGATAACAGATGTATGTGTACCCTAGTTAACTCCACAGCTCCGATTATTTCTACAAGTTTAACCTTTAATAATGACATTATTCTACAATTGGTTCGACGTGTTTTAAAAGTTTTTAAATTGTTCAGATTTTGTAAAAAATTAATTTAGATTGCCGTTGTGTTTTGTTGTCTTCTCATAACATGAGTTGTGCCAGGAATGTTCGCTGTGGTTTGGGAGCAGCTGTATGACACTCCCAGAAAGCAGCTCACTGATGAAGACCAGAAGGGTTGTGGGAGTGAAAGTGATGTCATACTCTCATGGTTCTCTAATCCTGTTTCTACTGTCTTGCACAAATATCTGCAGTTTGAGTTGCAGAACTGCTTTGTCATGTATTTCAATGTGGTGTTTTGGCTTTTTTTAAAAAAAATTTTGTTTTGAAGGTAGAGACCGAAACAAATGGGTTTGGATTTTTCTTGAAAAAAGTTGGAAAACTGATCACTAACTTCTTCCTAAGATAAATTGAAAAGTCCCTTTTGATTTCTTTGTTGTGTCCTAAAAAGGCTCTTAATGACGCAGAAGAGGAAGCATCATCAATCTGTCAGTCAGAAGATGGACACCGTGACTCTCTGGGTTTCAAATCCAGTGTCAGTTATGACAGGTCAGTACAAATACATCCATTCAGGTTTCCACCTTCTTAACACTGGAAAGAGGTGGAGTTAAAAGGATGTGGCATGGGCCTAGTTAAGTTTTTCTGTTCCCCTTGCCCCTTCTGATCTCAGAATTCTAGGGAGGCTCCTTGTTGTAACATTCAGACTGGGAATGAATGTGAGCAGGGAACTCACCTGAACAGTTAAAGATATTTTTAAAAGCTCTTTCTAGACTGTACAGGTAATGTAGAATCCTGCTGTTATCCTGTTACAACTCACTCTTCTGATTGTTTTCACGTTAGGCTGCTTCGGTTACTGAGAGAAGAAAATTCCTTGGTGAATTCTCAGCTGTGGGCTGAAAAGGATGAGAGAAAAACTACTGTATCAAAGGAACCAAATGTGCCCTTGACTCCAACAACTGTTTCTCCATCACTGGATCAATCAGGTTGGGTTTGCCACATCACAACCTCTTGAGGGCTTTTAGGCTGTTCATAGCATCCTGTCTGGGTTTTCTTTTCTGGGTGGGGCTGAGAGACACTAATTTGGCTCAGTTCAATGTCCAGGCCAAAAAGCCAGCTCTTCTAATGAAATTATTTTGTAACATACTGCTATTAAGAACGTACCTGAAACATTTCATGTGTGTATTTTTCATTTTGTGTTTAACAGCTCTCAATGCTACCAGTGTAGTCAAGAGAATCTATTCAAGACTTCAGAATGAAGGCGAAGAAGAGACTGTAGACTCTGCTTACACTGTGAGACAAGTGCTGAACCCAAACTCAAGGAAACAAAAGCAAATTGCAGCAAAAAGTTTAGTACTTTTAAAAGTAACATACCCCCCTTTGACTGAGGTCCTTAATATCATATCATATCATATCATATCATATCAAAAACCTGGGTTGAAAGGGATCTTTAGAAGTCATCGCACAGCTGACTCCAAAGTTTGCTGGGGTGGGAGGGCCTTATCCAGCCAGTCTTGAGCATCAGTAAGGGTGGATGTTCCACAGCCCCCATTCATTGGTGAAGGAAAGTCTTTAGGAATCTGGGAACCATAAATATGGCCCTTTGATGCTACCCATTACCTTGCTGTCTGGGGAGTTCTCTCTTGTGCAAGGCTTCTGTGTTTGTCATACAGCGCTCTCTTTTATTCTGTGCTGCACAGACTTATGATACATTTCAGTTCCTTTATTCCACACACGTTTGTATGTGGGGACTGACTGTAACATGAAGGGATTGTTTTAAGAGGTCTCTTATTTGCCCACTAAATATCAGACCTGCAGCCAGCTGGTGTTTTTTCACTGGCTATTCACTGGCAAACTCTTTCCATGCTTTTAACATGCAGGTATCTAAGATAACGGGTATCTAAGATAAAAGCACCAAACAACCGCACTTGAGAGGTACTAATGTGGTGGCAGTTTTTTGATGATCTGAAAATAACAGGACTGACTGGGGACTTTCTTTGATGGTCCATTTCGGGTCAGGGCAGAACAGGGCCGCTCCTTTTATCTACCTCAGGAAACAATGCCTTTTCATTGGTAGGACAAAGCTTTCTATGCAGGTTGAAGTTCCAATGATGCTTTTTTTTTTCCCCCTCCCCTCTCAGTGAAAAGAAAACAAACTGCACAGAACTCTGCGAGACAGAGGAGGGATGATCCTCCAGCTAATTCGGTTCCCACTGACCTTGGGAGGGACAACGAATCTAGCCTAGGTGTTCTCAACCGCATGATACGTGAAGTGGAGCATGAACTGGAGGAGTATGAGCTGTGCACAGGCCGTGAAGTTCAGAAATCTGAGAGAAGGGAAGGCCTGGCCGGGTTTACCTTGTCGCTGGTGAGGGCTCTCTGTCGTTTGATGCGCTACCTCAAAGAGGTGAGAAGAATTTGAATTGCTTCTCTAGACTGAATGAAAAAGGATATGAAGTTACTTTACAGATCTGAACTTTGGCCTTTCCTGGCTCCCAGTCAGTTTACTCTGAATTCTGATTGTCATTGCTTATCATTTGGATTGCATGGAATCAGGAGTTGAAACTTTCTGTTTTCTAGAAGCCCATATACCTAGGAGCTGGCTGCAATTAAAGTTTTTCAGTGACTATTAGCAGAAAATACCAATTGAAATAATTTTTTTTATTTAAGTATGTTTGGAGTTCTAGCAGAGTATTAACTACAGCCTTGCTAACAAATTCCTTTTCTTCCTTTGCCTTCCAAAGGCGCTAGAGCAGTGGACCCAAATGCCCAATTTTCTTTGAGGGATTCCTTAGCTCTCTTTTTCTATCTGTAGCAGCACCCTCACCTTCAGCGAGCATGACCCGAAGTGCTCACTATACCAGTGTGCAGCTGGGGATTGATGGAATTCCATAAAGAAGGCTACCTGTAAACTATGTAGAAGTCCTTTTTAAAAGGAAAAGAGTGGGGCTTATTTCATCTGTAACCTAGAGCTACTCCAAATGCAGCTCATTCATTGGGGCCATGTGAAATTTTAAACCAGATTATGGCAGTTCTTAATAGATGCAGCAGAATATGTTGTTTAAATCCCAGTGCTCCTTACAAATGTGGAACTGTCCTATTTTGGTTCCTTTTCAGCCCAAACCACCTTACTTTAAACTTTGATTTTAATTTTTATTTCTGTCTGGTTGTATAACTATTTATTCCTTGTATTGTCCTGTATTCAGTCTCTATGGAGGAATTTACTTTGATTAAGACCTGCCTCGGAAACAAATGTTACATAATCCTTTTATGAGTGAAAAACAACTACCATCACAAGATGGACAATGGCTGAGGAGAGCTTATGTTTTAAAAGAAGTTAAGAATGTTTTTTTTCTGTGTTAGTTGTAATACCTAAGCTGGATATTACATTTTATTCTTTTGCAATTATGCAGAAGGATCTTCTGGACTTATAATAGAATGTTTTCTATTTATTAGAAAACATTCTTTTAATAACATCAAATTCATATTATAAATATAATTGCTGTTATTACCCTATTTAGATGGTCTTTAATTTGTGTTTCACAGAAATGAGTTCTTGTTTACCCTCAGACTTCCATATTCAGGAGTTTCTTTGTTATACTTTTTCTTTCTTAATTGCTACTTTCTCTTCATGAAAGTAACATTCAGTGTATCTTAAGAGCTTTTTATCCTATTCAGAGGGACAAAAAGTCCCAGTTTTTAATGATACTACTGATTTGGAAAGAAGTATGCTGGCTCTTGTGTTCCAACTTTTTACTGAGCACCTCTGTGATGTCGTTTCTGCTTTAAGAGATGTGTTCTCATCCCTTCCTTTTAGGACTTGATTGTTGCTTGCAGAGTTGTCTGCAACTTTTTCAGATTTACTACCTAAATTCATGAGTAGAAATACATAAAAATCACATAAGCTACAAATTGTGCCATATTCAGAATTGATCAAGATAAGACAGTGTGCATCCATAATCTTCTCTGAGTTCCCCTTTTCAAGAAAGCTTAATTACAGTTACAATTTGAGAATTCACTGGGAAGAAGCACATCTTGATTGAGTGTTTCCTAAAACCCTGGTCCCTGTGATGCTGGGAATAAATCAAGTACCCTTGAGCACCATCTGTGTTGCCTAGCCAGGAGAGTTAGCAAAGTTCTGATGCCTGAGCTATAGCAGCAGTGCATCTCAATAAAGGGACTTTGCAGCAGGTATTTAAAAAGCCTCTGATTTCATGTAAGCAACTACTCTTCAAGAGGTTTTGAAGCTTCTAGAAAGATTTCCTTCCTCTTTCGGGGAGAAAAAAATATTTTCCGGCTTTGTTACAGAAAAGCTGAATGCAGGAGAATTACCATCAAGGATGTTGCTTAATTTATTCTCAAAGTTATGTATAAGAAGTAGGAGGAGAAACTTGCAAGTACTGAATCTTTCCTGAAAGCTGTATTAAGAAGTGATTAAAAATGAACTCTTAGAAGAAGCAGCTAGTGAATATAGAAGAGGCTGGGGGGAAAGGGAAAAAGAAACTTCTGAAATGCTTGCCAAGCTAAACAAGATTCTTAAAGGGAAGTGGGTGAACCTGACTTGGTTCCTAAATGAATTTCTATGTAATCTGCCAAATGTTAGAATTTTTTCCCCCCCACTCTACTAAGAATGCTACCAAGAGTGCACACTTACTGAATTAATCTGTGTTGCTATGTTCTCTATCTCTGCTCCTGATGCAGGGTTAAAACAAAGCTTACGAGACTAGAGGTATGCCTGGCATGGGCTGAAAGGAAGATACTACTTTCAGGGTGTGCCAGACACAAATGCTAAGCAGTGGTAGGAATGGATGTTAAGTTTCTCTTCCTACCCATGCATAAATGTAAGGCACATAACTGTTTGGAAGTTTTTCCTCCAAGGCTAGGTTAATGCTGGATGGGATGGGAAGATACAATAGCTCACCTAGGTGGTCTAAGGAATCAGTAGGCTTCATCACTGCTACCAGTGTTAACACTCTCATTTTCTCCTGCCTTTGGTTTCTGAAATGATAGGACTGTCTGCAGTTTTCCCATTTTCTGTGCCAGTTTCCTTCACATGGATCAATACAGGCAGAAAAGCTGTTCTCTCTTGGTGGATGAGAACCAGAAAACCGATGGCTTGTCTCTGATATGCTGAAAGGAGGCATATCTGCCTGTCTCCACCTAGTGACAGTATCTGTGCTTTATCCTTAAAATGAGTTACTCACTTTATGTGGCTGCAGAGCTGTTGTGTCTTCATACTTCTTCCTTGATAGTTTTTCACTTCTGGTCCCAATACCAGCAGAAAATGATCTATGGCAGGTTATGGGCAGCTCATCCTCTCAGAAAAGAATACCCCAGTTGCTTTTCAGGATCTCTTGTGTTTTGGAGATGGGATGGTTTTTTTTCTTACTCAGGGGTTCCTTTGAGTATAGTAGGCAACTATCTGGGGAAGGGCTCCATCTGCTAATTCTGATGTGTTTATGTGTATTAAGCTCTTTTAGCTAGAATGGTCCAAAAAGTGGCAGCTGTGTATGTACTCCATTTACCCATTAGATATGGAAGAGACTCTTTTGTGTCTTGTAGAACAATTCTGACCACTGCAGTGGTCTATCTCAATATAATATATTGATAATATCTTTTGAGGGCAAGAGGTTCTTTACAGTAAGGTTTTTTGCCTTATTCACAGTTTTGCAGATCATCTAGTCCAACCCCCTACTAGACCAGGATTACCTAGAGCACACTGCACAGGGTTGCTCAAGTAGTTTACTTAACAAATAGACCTTTTTGTCATTAACAAAAAAATAAAATAAATGAAAACTTGTAGAACTTTTTCTCTCTCTGGAGGAAAACATTAGAAAGCAACTACTTTCTCCTTTATTTAGTGATACTTGTGTTCATTAATGAATTAAGAAAGGTGAAGAACAGGCAAACAGCACAGGATACTGACAAGCATCATCACACCTGAAGTTACTTCATTACTGCATGAAGAGTTGGGGACTTACAAACCAGTATCTGTGCAGATTGTAGTCACAGCCTGTGAAAGCTGTAAAGGCAGAAGAACAAGGATGTACAGGAGCCCCCACCATGTTCTGTAGTAACCAAGAAGGAACAGTAAGCTCTCCAACAGTTTTTAACTCCTGAAAATTGAATATTGTCATGAAAGTGATGAAGTTCATTTAGCAAAAGGGGGAAGAGCTGTTACATTATGATGTGGTATGGACCCATTCCTGTTTCCAAACATGAATCTGTATTGGTTATAGTGGGTTTTTAACTGTTTCTCCTTCTTTAGAGTGAAATGCAGCTGCGTGAAAAAGAGGAGATGAGGCACAAGTATGAGGAGATGTTGAATGAACACAGAGAACTGATTGATGCTCTGACTGCAGAAATACTTCTGGTGAGGGAAGAAAACAGTGCTATACAGGTACTGAACTCCCATCCTCCTCAGGATGACTTGGTAGAATACTCAGTTGTGTTGCAAACGTGTGCTGAGATGTGTTGTCATTTGTTTAGGAGACTTTAACAATAAACAGGAAGAAAATTATAAAATTGAATGAGGAGTCTGAGAAAGATAAGAGCAGTCATGGAGGGAGGGTGTCGGGGGAAGGAATGTTTGGAAAGTCAACATGTTATCTTCCTATGTGGTACGTAACTTTAAAGCCTGGGAAAATGATAGTTGTATTAAACTGAGATTTACTTTATCAATCAAAGGGTTTAAGCATCTGCCTCTATGCTTCTATACTGTTAACACTACTAGATAAAATACTACTTTTTTTTTTATTAAGTTTGCAATGGAGGTAGATTTGTTCAGTGGCTACATCTGGAAATGAAGCAGTAAGGCTGCATTGGAGAGGAAGTGGGGTCATGGGATAGGAAAAGGGAAAGCCAAAGAATTTCTTTGAGACAGGAAAGAAAACAAATGAGAAACATCCAGACACCAATATTTAATGCCTCACTGGGTCCCACAAATCACAAATTAGGGTGACAGAACACTAGGACAGGCTGCCCAGAGAGGTTGTGGAGTCTCCTTCTCTGGAGGCATTCAAAACCCTCCTGGATGTGTTCCTGTGTGGTTTAGTCTGATCTTTCAAGGTCCCTTCCAACTCTAACGTCCTGTGACTTTGTGACATCCATGCAGTGGTATTAAGAGACCAAATGTCTTCTCAGAGCTGCCTGTGGTATATAATCTAACTCCTGTTGTTACAGTACAGATTTCTGTGTTTGTCTCTTGTTTTTCCTTCATCTTTAGAATAAGCTTCAGCAGTACATGACAGTAACAGAAGAACAGCTGATCTCTCTCACAGAAGCATTTAAAAGCCTCCCTTTGGTAGAACCTAGAAGAGAACAAAGTCCAAACCATTTTGGAATTGCAAGCAAAGGTCCAGCGAATGGCCAAGGTCTGTGCATGCCTGTGTGAAGGGTAAAATGGGAGTTGTGGCTCATTTATCCCCATAGTGGATAATTTGATATTTGATAGATGTCTACTTGAGTACATGCCTTTTGTGTGAGCATGAATCTCAATTCTGGAAATAAATTTGCTGTGACTTCTGCTGAGTTCACTACAGATTATCTTCTAGGAATATTATAGGTAGGGTTCTATCCCCACTGGCATCTTTCTGTCTGGATCAGGACTTCAAGATTAACCTTTTAGGCAAGTCTTTTAAGTGATGCATAATATGTTAACAAAAAACCACAAAAAAAACCACAACAGGGGGAAGGGAGTAGCAGTCCCCCACTAAAATGGCTTAATGACCAAAGTCAGGTTAATTCTGAGGGTCAAAAAATCCCAAACGCCAGTGGAATTGGGCTCCACCTTTCTGTTGCTGAGGCAGACTGAGATTGGTTCTTCCACAAGACACTGGAGGTTGCTGCTGACCAGAAACAGCAGAGGCTGAGGCCTGTTAACTGGTACAAGTGTTTCTTGGTATTAGTGACTTTCTGTCAGAGGGGAATGACCAGCTGGGTGACTGTAACAGACGCAGGCTTAGTTAATGGGGCAGCATTGACAGACAAACTAACCAAACATCATTCACCTTGTACTTTTAACATTCTTGCACCATAGAGTTTTCTCCCAACCCTCTTTCTCAATGGGTGGTTCAAATGCATGAGTTTTGCTGTTGGAGTCAGTAACTCATAGAATCATAGCATCATCAAGGTTGGAAAAGACCTTCAAGACCATCAAGTCCAACCGTCCAGCCTCCTCTTCTCCAGGCTGAACAGCCCCGGCTCCCTCAGCCTCTCCTCATAAGGCTCCTCATGAATCCCAGTATTCCTTGGAGCTATTTGTATTCCTTTGTTAAGCATTCCTTTTGTGGACATTTTTGTGGTTGGAAACTTGCTTACTGACTGTCCCTGTGAGGTTCTCAGGAAGAAGCCACCTTTTTTTGTCATTTCTCCAAATAAAAGAACCCACCCCAAAACATGAAACCCAAACAAGTGCTCCTAAAAAACAAAACAAAACAAACCCCCAAACACCCCAACCCAAAACCCACAACTCCCCCCAAACCATCCTATTCAACAGTTCTGCAGAACTAGAATTTCCAAACGTTCTCTCCCTCCCTTCTTAGGAAAAGGTGTCTTCCTGAGAGGAAAGCTTCCTGAACATAGAAAAACTTTTCCTTCTCCTTCAGAAGGAGCTCTATCATTAGGATCTCTGACTGGATGCAAGACATCTGAGATGTGCGTGGTTTCTGTGCTAAAGCTCCCTAAGCTAACAGAGGACTCCTCTGGAGAGAGGAAGAGTGGCTGAGCGAGGAGTGGGGAGGATAGTGTGGTGACAAACAGCACAAGTAGGATAGTGTGGAAATCACAGAATCGTAGGGGTTGGAAGGGACCTTGAGAGACCATCGGGTCCAACCCCCCTGCCAAAGCAGCTCCCCAGCTCATATTGCACAGAGAGGCATCCAGACGAGTCTTGAATATCTCCAGAGAAGGAGACTCCACCACCTCCCTGGGCAGCCTGTCCCAGGGCTCTGTCACCCTCACTGTGTAAAAGTTCTTCCCCATGTTGGTGTGGAACTTCCTGTGCTCCAGTTTACAGCCATTGCCCCTTGTCCTGTCTCCACAGACCACTGAAAAGGGGCTGGCCAATTGCCCCTGCATCCCATACTTAAGATATTTATAAACATTAATTAGGTCCCCCCTCAGTCTTCTTTTCTCCAGGCTGAACAGTCCCAGCTCACTCAGCCTTTCCTCATAGGGGAGATGTTCCAGGCCCTTAATCATCTTCGTAGCCCTTCTCTGGACTCTCTCCAGGAGATCCCTGTCTTTTTTATCCCAGGGAGCCCAGAACTGGACACAATACTCCAGGTGGGGCCTGACCAGGGCAGAGTAGAGGGGGAGGATCACCTCCTTAGACCTGCTGGCCACACTTCCTGATGCATCCCAGGATCCCATTGGTTCTCTTAGCCACCAGGGCACACTGCTGGCTCATAGCCAACCTGTCATCAACCAGGACCCCCAGGTCCTTCTCCACAGAGCTCTTCTCCAGCAGGTCATCCCCCAGCCTGTACTGATACAGATGGTTATTCCTCCCCAGGTGCAAGACTTTACACTTGCTTTTATTAAACCTCATCTGGTTTCTCCCTGCCCAGCTCTCCAGCCTGTCCAGGTCTCGCTGGATGGCAGCACAGTGTTCCTGTGTATCAGCCACCCCTCCCAGCTTTGTATCATCAGCACTTGCTGAGGGTGGATGCTATTCCCTCATCAAGGTCGTCGATGAAGATGTTAAACAGGACTGAACCCAACACCGAGCCCTGGGGAACACCGCTAGTCACAGGCCTCCATTCAGATTGTGTTCCACTGATCACGACCCTCTGAGCCCGGTCCGACAGCCAGTTCTCAACCCACCTCACTGTCCCCTCATCTATCCCATGATCTCTTAGCTTTTCTATCAGGATGTCATGGGAGACAGTATTTGCACGGTGAAGCAGAGCAAAAAGATCCTTCTGATTCCTTGGCAGGGTCATAGAATAGTAAGTAGCAGGTTTTAAATTCATGCTCAGAATCTCAGTAATGTGAACCAGCAGCGGCATGTTATTTCAACAGCCTCTCCTGGCTCTTTGCCTCTGGAGGGTGCTTTTTGTCTCTTGCAGTACAGGGTCGGGTATGTTCTGTGTCACCTGCTGACTTCTCTTTTGGGAACAAACGTCGTGAACAAAATTGTGAAGGGAGAGCTCAAAGATAGCAATGAAGATAAAAGGATGTTAAAATTACTGTGGTCTCCCAACTAGCTACAGCTTTGATTTAATGCTTTTCTTTTTGTGCCTCCCTGGTATGTTCAAAATAGAACCACAAACTAGTTGTACTTAAATACAGAAGAGATGTCCAAGTTGAATTAAGTCAGAAAAAGTTCATCAGCTTAAAAAAACTTCAGATTGCTTCTGTTCCACCATGTACCCACCGAGTTTATAATCCGGGGGCATTAGGACAAGCCTGTAGGTCTGCTTTTCTCAGGAGAATACTACCAAATACAAGTCACCTGTCTGTAAGTCTTGTGCATGGGCTCAAACAGATCTGCTAGTATCCTGAAACTGTGAGGCTACATGCAATAGCTCTTCTTGCTCTTAAGGCCAGTGGAGATTTGTGTTCTGCTTGAGTGATGTGGATCAGATGGAAGTTAGGAGTGTGTGGGGAATATACTCTGTTTTTTCAGATACTTCATCATGAGAATTGTCATTGAGATTTTTCTCTGCTTTGTTATTGCACTACAATTTTACTTTTTTAAAAAATTCTATCCCTGCTTTGTCTCTCTCTTTAGAAAAACCTGATTTGAGCAACTCTGAGTCCAGGACTGATGCAGCCAACAGGGAAAATATGCTGAAATTCCCACAAGAAGAACTTCCTTTCAAGTTTCCTGTGAGGCCAGGTGCCTCAGGTGGTGTGGGAGCTGGTAGAAATTTGCCAGCTCACATCTTCCAGCCAGCTGTGCTGTTGTCACCCCCCCGGCAGAAGAGCAATCAGGAATTGTCTCCCCTCCAAAACGGTGAGAACTTTCTGGCTCGAGTAGACTTGGGAGCCCATGTAGTGTATTACTGTTTCAGTCTCCCAGGCTCACATTACCTTTGGAGATGTATTTTCTGTGAAAACATTTAATTTGTATGCCCACACACCTTGGCCCTATAGCTGGGATATCCTGCTTCTGCACCCAGGTGTGTGTTTCGTTGTTAGTTTGCCTTTAGACTTCCTGTCCCCTGCAGCTCTCCAGTTACTGTCAGTAGTCCTGTCAGCAGCAGTCCAAATTGGCATTTTTATCTTGTGCTGGTTTTGATTTCCACTTGTGTGTGATGTGCTGTAGCAATTTGTCTGTGACATACAGCACGTCACCTGAGATACCTATCTACTGATGTTGTAATGTAGCCTCCATCACCTTTCATTTCCACTGCAGACTGGAAATTCAGTGCCTCTGCAGCCCGTGCTCCAGATGAAACAGAATGTCTGTAGGCTGCACGCTCCTGCTCTGTGCCAATCTTGGTTTTGAAGGAGTTGGCACGGCAGTTGGAAGTTTATACCTAGTTTAACCTTTTAGTGGGCTGCTGTGCTGTGAGGAGGCACGAAATAAATCCAGAGGGGATGAACTAAAGGTACTGTTCTGCAAAGAGCAACATCTGGTTTCAGTCCCATTGAGAGCTGTCAGGTGTTCCTAGACTTCACTAGAGTTTAGCTATATGAGAAATAATAATACAGTATTGTTACTTTTTAAGACTATTAAGGATGCTAAATGGCTTAACAAATGTTAAACTTCTTCACTGTTGCTTTATGAAAAATGATTCCTAAAACAGATTCGTGTGTAATTTTTTAAATGTCATGCTCTGCTCAAGAGGTAGAAGATAAAGCTGGGGAAGAAATGGGCTCTTTGGCCTATAAAGCATAGAAAATCTGGGTTTGATCACAAAATCCAACTTGGAATCAACACATAGCAGCTGCCAGTACTGAAATATACTTGGTTGTGTGTATTGTGTGTAATCTGTTTGCTAATGATGACAACAAAAAATACCTACTTTTCTTGGCCAGAGTGCTTCCCCTTTCCTAGGGGCTGAGTAAATGGCTAGGCTGTTGTTATGCCAAAAGTCTTGGATTATTTTATTATTCTGGAACTTCTGTTACTAACCCAGTATAAATATCAGAGCTGAAATGCAAACTTACACCTTGTTAGGGTTTTGGAAAATGAACAGCTAAGAAAGAAGTAGTGTTTGATCTGTCAGCTAATTCAGAACTGTTTATCATCTTCTCTCTGAGTTCTTTCTCAATTCCACATTAAACCATTTAAATGCAAGATGCAAAAGGAAATGAAACCTGATGAGTTCTTACAGCAGGATCTTGCACAGAGTGATTTTGATCAGTAACATAACACCATTCAGGCTAGACTTACAATTCATGTTCCTGCTTGATGATTACCAGCCTGATGCAATGAAGTCACTGCTGGTTTCCTTGATGAGGATCACAAGTCTCTCTCCTTACTCTTCTTTAATTTCTTGCTTGTAGAGTTCCCAGTGACTTCCCAGTCTCCTGTAAACATCGGAAGAGAACTGTGCAAGGAAAGGAGCTCACCTTCCTCCCTGAGAACACAGTCCACAGTTGAGGAAAGCTGCCTTACCTCTCAAAGGCAACCAATTCCTCCTGCAGACAAAGACTTGGAGAGTTCCCACGAGAAAATCAGCCTGTCCTGCCCAGGTGACACTAGAAAAAACAGCACAGCTGAAGAGTCATTTCAGAACGGTGATCTGCTGGGTCAGATAGCTGAGCTCACACGGCAGAACTCCCTAATTAAAGCTCAACTGAGCAAATTCAGAGGCTTGTCTGAAGACACGAGTGACTGCCAACCCCAGCCAGACCCAACACATAATGCAAATAATCCAGACTCTTCACAAGGGCAGGTGAGAGCTGGACAGAAAAGGAAGGCTGGATTCTGCTTTCTGCTGATCAGCTTTCCCGTAGCTTGCTGATGCTTCAAGACTGTTTCTTCCCTGTTCCCAGTTGTTTTAGGGAAAAGAGTAACAGATATTCTTTTAATTCGTTTGCTTGGAGACTTGTGTTTTTTTATCATTTGCTAAAGAGCCTAACAGTACTTAGGGATATGGTTTAGCAAAGGACAGGAACAGTTGGACTTGATGATCTTAAAGGTCTTTTCCAACCTTGTGATTCTGTGATTAGTGTGATTCTCATATTGGGCCTATGTATAGGACTGTAGCATATTTTTAAGTTTAGGATGCTGTACAAAGAGGCATGACTGCATCATGATCAGGTATACCTTTGGCAGCTTGGATAATATTAACAGTGAAAGCACTACCCCAACCCACAGGTTCTTGTCAAGCTTGCAAAATACATAGTTAAATCCATGCTTTACATCTCTTCTGATAGTGTGACCCAAAATCCCATGAGATTAAAGTTAGTGCAGGTACAGCTCTTGCAAATACTTGATTACAGTGGATGTACTGGTTGGGTTGTCTTGTCAGCCCTGCTCTGTGGTGAAACCCCCCAAATCTTTGGGTAGGAGGGAGCCTCAAGGCTTCAGTTTGCACAGAAAAGCTTCAATCTGCAAATAAGCAGCTGTTCAGTGGCACCCCACAGAGAGGAGTTACCATCACAGAAATGCCTAATCCCTGTCCTTGCCCCTGTCAAGGCTTCTGTTCCATCACCGTGGCTGAATTACAGGTCCTAAAGATTTTAAATTTCCTCCTGTAAACGTAGGCTGAGAGTGTTATTCCTTCCCATACTGTATCATGTTCTGTACTATTTAGTCATTTACTTGTGTGAGATGATGCAGACTTTTTAAAGTGGTGTTTTTGTGGAACCAGTTATTGGAGAGGGGGGTTGAAGAGGTCAAAGTGGGTGACAATCTGGTTTAAAGATGAGTTCCAGGATACTTCTACTAGAAATCTGCTTTTGCTTCCCCCCACCCTCCTGAATATGCATGTCTCTGATTAAATATGTTCTTAATTATGGTTAATTGCTGGGTGGTTGGATGTTTTTTTGTTTCATTGGTTTTTTTTCTTAAACAATAAAGACAACAGCTGCTTTTTTTCCTATTTGTAGGAAGAGTAGTTTAAAATATTGTTGTGTTTAGTCAATTAAGGACTTAGATACAGGACAGTAAGAGACAACATTGGATTTTTCACAGGAGGTAGTATATAATTATGTTTACTTTCAGCTTGAAAATTAATTGCATACAAGTACTTGAAATAGATTACATGCTCTCCTTGAAGTTTTTAATTGGAAGCATTTCTCCAAGTAGAGTCATCTTGTGGCAGCGAAGAGCTTGGAGGAGAGAATAGCAGAGCTGAACCGACAGAGCGCAGAAGCTCGTGATAAACTGTTGCAGCTCATAGACCAGCAGAAATCAGCTGCTGCCCATACGGTCTCTCCGATGACATCTCCTGTTCCACTCCCATCCCTAAATTACACTGGTAAGTACCCAGCTTCAGGAGAAACAGAAACTGGTAAGACAGTGTTTCTTCTCCTTTAGAGAGTTATCTGCCCTTCTCTGGTTGGATCAGTGGTGGTGGTCAGCACTACACTTGCTGTTACCTACTGTGTGGTACAAACGCTCCTTACTTCAGACAGCTAAAAACAGATCAGCTAAACTTCTAAAGTTAGCTTCTTAGTAATTATTCTGCTGCAGATACCATGTTTACAGTAAAACTCTTCTTTGCTCTGTCCTTATCTTCAGAACAGTTCTGCTACGTAGTCACTGATGGGCAGAACGAGGCTTTGTAATCGGTTCTCTCTGCTAGACAATCTTTTGTGAAGAGACTAAGGGGTTACATCAGGCTGTGAAAAATCACAGCAGAGTGGTTATCTGATTCTCAACCACCTTTTAGTTTTTGGTGTTTTGGGTGCTCTTTCCATCAGACTGCCCTGCTGAGTTACTGCCAGTGCTAATAAAAAGAAAGAACTGGAGCTTCCAGTCATCTGAAAAGGTCAATTAGTGAGGGGAATATTCTTGCTGATGCAAGATTCCTAGATTAGCTGCCATGTGTAACAATAAAGAAAAAACTTTGTAGTGGGTGAGGGCTGCTTTATCTTTTCAAGGAGTCATTGTAATTACAGGCCGAGCTGCAGGTGAGCATGTACATGTGCTCTGTTTAGGGCACCTGCCCTTTCCCCCTTCCTAAACCACGAGCATGTATAAAGAGAAGGACTTGAGGGGCAGGAGAGACCATATGTGTGCACTTGTGCATGCAAGTGCATATGCAGTGACCACAGCGGGACCAGAACACTTCTAAGACTTCAGTAGCTGTTGTAACATAAATCCAGCACAACAAGTAAAACCATAAAGGAACAAAGTAGATAAATCAGAAGTTTCTACGCCTCTGATTGCCAAAACCCAGAAGGTTTATCCATAAAAGAATTGTTCTGTATCAATGCATGTTGCACATATTTGCTCTGAGTATCTGCTTTCAATATCTGGCCTCTTCAGAGTGGGCAGGGGGTTGATGTTTATCCTGATGGTTTATGTCCAATCTGTATACTCTGTGCAGTTGTGGAGAGTTATGTGATGCCCCTCAAAAAACAGGAGAACTACATGAATGTTGTGCAATGTTGCTATGTTCTCATCAGAATCAAGTTGTTATTTATTGCCTAGAAAATCCAAGGAGAACAGTTGAGGTGTCTATTCCTGTGGCGGTTGCTACCGACAGCTCCAAAGAAGGTAGCATTTCCCCTGCCAGTGTGACCAGTACAAGAAGGTAAAAGTTAACCCTTTACTGTTTCATTTTTGTAGTGTCTTGACTACCCATGCAGCAAAATTACCGTGTTTTTCTTTGGCTTCATGGACTTTCCCTGACTTCTTTACAGTCAGCTCTGTGGAAACGGGACACAGGTCCAATAGCTTCTCCACAACTTCAGTTGTTTGTATTTAAAATATCTGTAATGTGATGTCAGACAGGTGACATGGTTGTTGAAGAGTAATGATGAGGGGCCCTAACTCAGGATCTGAGACGTGATTCTAATAGTCACTTCCATTTCTTCACTTTTCCCAATCTCATTTTGAATGCCTCCAGGTCTGTGGGAGACTCTAGCAAACCTTGTTCGCCCCTAAGTGCAGCGTCAGAAAGCGTGAAATTAACTCCTGTCAGCCAAAGGCCAAAGGTAAGAGTGAAGAATCTTCAGCCAGAGTTTGACTGCGATGTCCTATGAGGACAGGTAAAGAAGGGGAGAGAGGAGAGGGGAGGGGAGAGAGGGTCCTACCATAAATCTTCTGAGGCTAATAGTAATCAATTCACAGCAGCTTGGACAATTGCTAAGGGGAGACCCAGGTGCTAGTGACAGGAGTTTGCTGCCACAGAGCTGTTATTTACAAGTGAATAATCCTGTGACTGTGCTTTCTGCTGTGGCATCTTCATGTGATAGAAACTCAAACCTCTGCCCATCTTTCACGGTGCCACCAGCAAGTATCACCTAATCGTGATGTTGTACTGGCAGAGCCACAGGCAGGTGAATTCTTCCCTACCCACTGCACAAGTCACTTGGGGAAGGGTAAATAAATCCAAATGGGAAGAAAAGAATCCCTGATCTAAATTTCAATGCCTGATGTGCAGAGAAGACAAGACTACAGTAAGAAGGCTTCATGGGGAACTCGAGGCAGCAGTACAGTCTGGTAAACCAGTCTGGTAAACCATGCTTGAAAACAACCATGAGGAGATGCTAATACTGTCTTTTCCTGATGTCCATAATAAATTAGGAGTGATAAAGAGAAACCAAGTTAGGGTCCAAGGCTCCCTATCCTGGCAGTTTAGTATACATCCCCAGAGGGGAAATTTGGAACACTTACGGAAGATGTGGGTTAAACTAGGTGCCTAAGGCCGGTGGTATGACCCCCTTCATGGTGCCGATGGCAGACAGTTGCTGCCTGTCAGTGAGGTGATATGTACTGATCCTGCGCAGGCCAGCACTGACTAGCAAGTCCCTGGGAGCTTCATCCTGTGTGAATTTTAACTAGTCTCTTCTTTTGCAGGTGGAAAAGCAAAAAGAAGAAGGCTGGTTTGCATTGTCAATGCACATTATGTAAAGGAATTATCACCCAAATCTCTTTGTTGTTTTTAAATGAACCACAGTTAGATCACAGTAGTCCCCCTCTCCAGGTGCACAGTGTAGCTCTGTTTTCATGTCAGTGCCATTAGTTCGAAGAGGTCTATATGCCTGGTGTGTCTCTGCCATACATCCAGGAAGTCCTGGGAATGAGTTCCTGAACTGGACACACTGCTGTGACATCACACCTTTTCACTGACTAAATCCCTCACAAGATTGTAACCTTGGGCTGCTGTATCAATACAGATGAGCATCTGGTACCTGTGTCAGATATGCTGGAGACATGAAGGTTTTGAAAATGCACGTGTGACTTTCAGGAGCAAGGACTCGTGCAAGATGGGGGAATGAAAAATCCCAAGAAAAACTGAGGTGAGGGAATGTACCTATGTTCAAAAGCAGCCTGGAGATTTGGAAGCCAGTCTATTCCTGCTGAATAAGAACTTGCATCAGAAAGGATTTGTTCCTTCTGTGGCTTACAGTTGCTCCCAAAAGCTATGTCTTCTCTACAGTTAGGACACCAGGGTTGACACCTGGACTTGAGGATTGCTTTTTAAAAAACTTACTTAATATATTTATAGCGGATATAAAGTGACTATTTTGACATTGAAATCAGAATCTCTATTTGCTATGTACTAAAGTGTGCTCTCTTTGGTACAATAGAAAACTGACACAAAGACAATTGTATTAAGCTGTTTTGTGGTGTGTGTATATAATACCCTAATGACCATTTTAAAATTGTTTTTATTTGACTTTTTTAAGTAGTCATTTTATTATTAACAAATGACAATAAAATCTGTGAGGAAATGCTTATGTATCTGTTCCTTACATTGTAAGTATAAACCTGGGCAGAAACATTTATAATGGAGTCTTGTGGCTTTGCGTGGATGGGTTCTGGTGCAGGCAGCGGCTGCAGGGGTGGCTTCTGTGGGAAGCTACTAGAAGCTTCCCCTAGGCTTGGGCAGAGCAAATGCCAGCTGGCTCAAGGCTGGACCCTAAAAAATGGGGGATTCAGAATAGGACCTGTTCAAATCTCCTGTGATTTATATTTCCCAGTGTTAACTCTGGGAAATGAAGAAGGCTTACAGTCCTGTATTTTATGAAGTAACAGTTAAAATTGCTTGGCAGAAGTCCCCTGACTCATACAGTGGTAGGGAGGCCCTGATACATCATGTCTGATACCACTGAATCATCAGGAATGCCAAGGCTGCCACAGACTTACACTCCCATAGCGCCCAACCCTTAATCCTGTTGCTTCTGACTTCCTCCAAGCCAACAGCTGCTACAAATGCTCTGTAACCACTTGGTCTGACGTCTCCTTTTGGAATACAGCTTGGAATTAATCTTTTGAGTTATCATCTGGTTTCCTTAACGTGGAAGCTGCTCAATCAAATAACTAAGTTGAGTCATCTAGCTGTATTCCAGTCTAAAAACTCCCCAAGATGAGAAATACTGCTGGATTTCCTTTGTGTTGTTAATGGAATACAAACCTCCTTGAGATCAACAGAACCCAGATTCAGGAGGACTTGATGGCAGGTCTGGCTTCAGACTCAGGACTAGCAACTGCCTAAAACCACTGCCCCATCAAACAGCATCTGTGGTGCAAAGCACCCAGCTTGTGGCCACCTGAAGCAGTAGGAGCGTGCAGTGCAGAGCTCCAGCCTGGCTCCCAAAAGCCACGTACCTGCATTAGCAGGGGAGTGACTCTCCTCTCTGCCCAGCAAACCAGCCCAGGCACCACTCTGCAGTCGTGTGGTTAGCCTGGCTAAAAAAGAGCTGCTGCAGCTGAGGTGAAGTGGCAGCACGTCTGGTGGAGCTCCACGGGCTTCTATAAAGCTGAAGGCAGTTGCTCAGAAGCCATGTTACTGATTGGGGCAGGGGAGGTGTTTGGTTGATTGGGGGGTTTTTTCAGCTTTTTTTGTGTTTGCATGTTCTAGACCAAGCAACAAACTGCCGCTGTCACTACCAGTAACACATCTCATTCTTCGTGTCAGATGAAGGAGAAAGTTCTGAGGCTTTACTGGATCTTTATTTTTCAATTATGATAAATCACAGCAAGGCTGGTATCTGGTCCCAGGGCATTTGTTATCTGTGTTTCATTGCCAATGACCTTCTGACTTTGCATGATAAACATTTTACTGCCTTGCTTCCTTATTTTCCAGGCCTTTCATGTTCCTTCTTTTTGTGTTGAGTGTCAGCAGAAGGAGGTTTGGCCACAGACCAGGGTAAGCACAACAGTAAAGAGCAGGCATGGGGGAAGAGCTGCAGCTTTGTTTTCTCTTGCCCTCCTCTTTTATCAGGTGTTGCACATAGGAATTGGTTTCCCTTTGGAAATGTTTCTCTGGGACAGCACGGGAAAGTTTCCTATACATGCTTTGATTACAAAATTCTAAACTAAAAGCTTCACTGTAAATAGTGGTTTCATCTTATTTTTGGAAATGGGAAAACTTGTTTTTCATGGGTTTTTGCTTGCTTCCTCTTTCATAGTAACTAATTCTTCTGCAGTTACATGAAGGAGACTGTGCAATGTGTCACCTTGTTTGGGTTTTATTTTGGCTCCGAAATATTAAATAGTTGATAAATAGCTGAGGGTGAGGAGCAAAGAGATGAAGTCGAAATCCAGATCTTCCTTTTGTTTTTAAGTTTACACCCACTTGTTCCAGTTTCTAGAGGGAAGACAGAGGGGGATTTTCAGCCTGGAGAAGAGAAGGCTCCAGAGAGATCTTATAGTGGCCTTCTAGTACCTTGAAGGGGACCTACAAGAAAGGTGGAGAGGGACTTTTTATAAGGGCATGGAGTGACAGGACAAGGGGGAATGGTTTTAAATTGGAAGGGGGTAGGTTTAGACTGGCTATTAGAAAGAAATTCTTCACTGTGAAGGTGGTGAGATCCTGGCACAGGATTCCCAGAGAAGCTGTGGCTGCCCCCTCCCTGGGGGTGTTCAAGGCTGGGTTGGATGGGGCCTGGAGCAGCGTAGTCTAGTGAGAGGTGTCCTTGCCCATGGCAGGGAGGTTGGAACTTGATGATCTTTAAGGTCCCTCCTAGCCCTAATCATTCTGTGATTCTAAGTTCTGCAGGCACAACTTCCTTGAAAGGAAATGCTGTAAACTGCTGAGGCTTGATGCACAACCCATACTGAACTCGATATTCAACAAACAAGACTCTCTGCTTGAGTGTGCAGGCTTGTACTTTGAGCCTGCCATGGAGTTAAAGCTGTGCCTCTAGGGACATGGACAGAGGGGTAGACAAAGTTTAAAGAAACAGATTTACTGGACAGAAAAGTTTCTCTCATAATGTGTCCACGTAGTGGTTAACCTGAGCAGAAGCAAGCCTGTGCTGTGCTGGCTGGTGTATAGGGTTCAGGCTGCCTCATGCTGCAGGACAGGCTCAGCTCCTGCTAACAGTAGAGCCGCAGGCAGGTCCCACTTGGTGGCTGCACCATCTGTGCGCTGCCTTTACCTGACAGTGCAGCAGGAAGTTCCTACACAAACTTCTCTTCTGTATTTTTTTTTTCCCTTGTAAGAAATATGAATAGCTTCAGTGACCAAAAAGGAGTCTCTCTAGGGATGGGATCTGTGGAGTGTGCCATGGGAGAAATCCATCCGGGGTCCATCTGATGCTGCATGAACGTGGGGTTCCCAGCCTCTGGAGGGACTTAAGATTAGGCTGTCTTATTAAAACAGTTCTTAAGCTATTTGTTGTTGGGCCTTTTTCTGTTGAGCCAGCAGTGTTACTTCTGATGAGCAGAGCTCAGAAGTGCCTGGCAGCTGGAACTTCTCTGCTGTTCTGTGCATGGCACCTAGCTCACTTCCCTAAGGGAAAGCTCCCCTCAGGGTCACTTCCCCTTGGGAAAGACCAAGGGCTGCCTGTTGGGGCCAGCACACACAGCTCTATGGATGCCTTTTCTCCTTACACACGATGAAATTGCAGACACACATGTGGCTGCCCATTCCACAGGCTCTTTCTGGGTTTGTAAAACCCTAAATGCGGGATGACATAAACAGAACAAATCTGGATACAGAGGGCATCTTACAGAAAACAAGGACATGCAGCTTGGCTGGGAGGCAGGCAGTTGCCACAGCCCCAGCTTTGCTGTTTCGGGACTGCAGTCAGGGGCCAGAACAGTCTCTCTGGGAAGAGGCATGAGCATAATTCGGCACACATAAATGATGTTTAGCGTTTTACCTAGTGTTTGTTATCTAAAGTACCCAAGAGATCCATGGATCTCTTAAGGCTTTCTTATCCAATTTTTTAACTAGGAAAACTGTGGAAGGCTGTGGAAAATTCCATGTTTCCTAGTCCCAGTGTAACACTGTCTCACCTGTGGCCTGGTCTCAGAGATATGGTACCCCAGCACCATAGAAAGGGGTGTATCTGAGTGGCAGCATAAGTTTTGATCAAGGAAATCGTCATGATATTTATGTTTCCACAGTTTAGGTGAGCACACCCCATCCTGACAGCTGTCTTGTGCATGGTCCTGTCCCAAGCCTCTGTGTCTTCCCTTCTGTGGCCCTTGAACACAGGGGTACTAATGGGGGGTGTGTGCTTTGCTTAATGCAGAAGAGGAACCTAGAAGTCTCAGAAGAGAACCTCTTTCCTGTGCTAATAGCAGGCAGGTAGGGGTATTACTGTATATTCCTTGTATTTCAGTTCTTGGACATCTAAGTGAGTGAAATGCCTCAGGAGAGCCTCTCCTGAGCCCAGAAAACAGAGGTGAGTCTCACCCATCCCTTCAAGGCAGGGGCAGGCGGGGAAAGGCACAGCACAACTGAATGACTGCAGATTGCAGATAGCAGCCTCTGTTTGCTGCAGAGAAGTGGACTTACAGCTCTGGGTAGGGTGGAGCTGAGCTGAAGAGCTGCCAGGGCTTCTCCCCTGCCCAGGGCTGCAGAGTACAGTTACTTCACCCTTAAGAATTAGTCACAATCTCCCGTGTAGCTCCGTCTTCTTGAGAACTGCTGGGTGCAACTGAGATGGCACCCAGAAGGAAAGGGGGGGAGGGGGGCTTGCAAGGCATAGTTTCAGCAGAAGCTTAAAAAAAGCTTCTCTCTCTCTCTGTGAGAGCCGGTCTGTGCCTCCTCTGTATTCTTCTGCACAGCACCTGGGTGAGTTTCTGAGGTAGGCAGTGAGGTGCTTAAGAAGAGCCATCTTGGAGTTGAGAGATCCAGGGCAGCCTAAATCCTTGCTGGGACACCTGAATAAAAACCACACTGCTTGTATTCCTTCCCTTGTCTTCCCCCTGCCCCACAACAGAAAGTCTCAATAGCAACCAGCTTAGGAAAATAGAGTTTGGGTTGCCCCTGCACTACGCAGTCTGCTTTCCAGGCAGCAGTCTAAGCAGGACTGGGTGCTGTGCACAAGAAAGGACCTGGGTGAATGAGGGAAGAGGAGCCTGGGGCAAGTCAAGCAAATAAAGGAAGCAGGAGAGCTGTGCTGAATGCGGATGAGTGCTCACCAGCTCAAGCTTCAGCTCAAGCTTTCCTGCCTAGGAACAAATAGGATAGATAGGCAGGCTGGCCTGCTCTGCACAACTGCAGCTGGCCTGTACCCATCTGAAATAAAATGATGGCTCTCATTAGGCTGATAGCTGCTCCTGCAGGGAGGTAGTCCTCCTGTGAACCTGCTGAGGTCTCCTTTGGGCAGTCAGATTGTATATTTACTCATATACACACACACACACCTCCATGTATGTATGCATAAAATTACTGCTTTGCCAGGTCTTAGGCTGTCCACAGACCTTATCTAAGCGAGGTCCTTGCTCTCACTGCCTCGCAGTGAGGGCAGGTTTTTGCTTCCTGTGGTATAGAAGGAGTCCTGTTCTGACACGGTTCTGCTTGTGCACACACAGAAGCTGTACTTAGGCTGTGGGGCCATGGAGCAGGCAGAAGGCCATGGCAGGGGGCGGCAGGTGGGGATGCTCCTTCAGTGACCCCAGCAAAAGGCACACTGACACCCCTGACACTACATGCTCCCCTTGCAGACAGTCTCTGCTGCAATCATATGCTGTGTAGCTGTGCTGTGAGTAACAACTCATTCAGCCTCATTTTTCTAGCTACCCCTCACCACCATAATAGCTGCACTCCTCATAATGTCCAACTGTAATAGCCTCATGTCCCTCATGGTCCCAGCAGTGAAGGGAGAGAAAAATGGCTCCTTTGTCTTCTCAGTGTGAGCATTTAGTGTCTTATTTATCAATCTTCATTTGTATGTAGGAATATAGTTCAGCTCATCACCCCCATCTTAAGCATGGCTCAAGGTTTACCTCAGTAAAACAGGTTATTGGCCTGGCAGATCACATAAAACTTGCTCCCTTTGAAAGCCTACCTTGAAAAAAATCCTGCTTCATCTTCCTTTCAAAAATGCAGGCAGGATTCTGGAGAGATTAAAAAGGATATATATATAGCAGGCAGAAAGCTGAAAGTGGCAGCAGGTGGCTGGAGAGCTGGAGGGAGGAGGGAAAAGAATGCCTGGTCAGAAGCCACAGTGGGAGCAAATCCACACAAAGGCAGCATCACCAGGTGTTTTAGCTGTGGCTGCTTTTGTCTTCAAAGAACCACTTCCAGCCAAAAGAGATGCTGCTTGACCACCTTGAACTCTGTGTTTCCTGTTGCACATGTGGATGACAGGAGAGATCCAACCATCTGTTTTGCTGCTTGTTTTCTGTGTTTCATGTGTTAGCAGGTCTCTGTACCCTATCAGCTTCCAGTTTGCTTATTTCAGGGTCAAGCCAAGCACCCGTGTGTGGTTTTTGTGTCTCAGATTAGTCAGTGAGTGACACAGGTTTAGTCTGCCAGGTGTGCTGTTTTCCTGCCAGCTTCTTTCACCTCTCCCAGGTCACACTGCAGTGGCTTAAGTCCTTCTGCTGGAGCGTGGGTTTGAGGTGTCACAGCAGCTTAGGGAAATGTACTCAGAGTCTGGTATTGAAAAGTCTTGGGCATACGTGTCTTGAGTTTCAGCTTAGTTTAGTCCCTTAAACTCAACACCAGCCTGGAAAGGAAAAAGCTACTAGCAAATCTTAAAAAGAGTGGATGCACCTATGTGTGAAGGGAGATGTTTGGTAGTGAAGGTGTTTCTCCAAAGAGCGCGTACCCCCAGAAATGCCTTGTAGAAAGTGTGTGAGAGATCCCAGGGCAAACATCCTCCCTCTTCATCCCAGGCAGTGTCCCCAAGCAGGACATCAATGCTGTCTTTCTGCAGCAGCTGTCACATTCCCCCATGCCGTCAGCTTGCATAAATGGTGTCATGTGAGCCTTGGCCTGGGGCAATGTGCTCGTGTGCCCTCTGGGCCCAGACAGCTGGTGTCTCCTTTTCTGAGGGCAGATTCACTCATTGCAGTTTGATCCTGCCATGTTGGAGAGCTGTCCTACTCCTTCATCTCTGATGGGAGTGACCTTCACCACCTGGCAGAGAAGGAAGAAAAAGTGACAGTTGCAGGGCCCCACAAATAAGGCACTGTCCAGCTAGGCTGCTGCAGGAGTCAAAGGAGGTGCAAACTCAACCCAGAAGTTTGGTCTGTGATACGGACACATGAACCAAACCGAAGGCATTCTCTGTAGAAGTAGGTACACACAAAAACCTGTGTCTGGGATGCAGAGAGAGTGGTGAGGTGCTGGAACAGGCTGCCTAAAGAGGTGGTGGATGCCCCGTCCCTGGAAGTGTTCAAGGCCAGGTTGGATGGGGCCCTGAGCAACCTTGTGTAGATGCAGGCCTGGAGGTTGGTGTCCCTGCCTGTGGCAGGGGGGTTGGAGCTCTATGATCCTTGGGGTCCCTTCCAACCCAGACCATTCTATGATTCTGTGACACCATGCACACAAAGCCTGGAGTCGGGACGGCCTCATTCACATTAATGCCACATACATTGTACCCAACCATGAAGCCCTTACCAGGTCTAAACCTGCTTCACACCTTTTGCTGAGGGGCAATCTTGGATGTGCACTGGCGTAAGGAGAAAGAGGCAGCTTCATACATTTGTCTTCCATGTCCATAGGCATGTCTGAAACCGCAACCCTCCGGTCCCACCACCTTCACAAGCGCACCACAGGGCTAACAAAGGCAGGTGAGCTGGGCACGGCGTCCTCCTTGGATGGACCTTAGCACTGTGGGCAGCCCAGGCTCCCCAGGAGGTGGGGGATGCCCAAGCTCTGGCTGGCCTCAAGTGGGCTAAATGTGGGTGCTCACACTCTGAGAGTCCTCAGGAAGACACCAGGCTTGGTAAACCAGTGCCTTGGAAAGCTGGCTGATAATATTAGACTCTCAGACCAGTAGCTGAAAGAACAGGATGGAAATGCTCCTCCCACGAGTCAAGTGCCACATAAATTTAAATGCATGTTGAGTAAAAAAGGAAGAGATTCTGCCCAGCTTGGGGACATTAGTAAAACTTCTGTTGGATTTTGAAGGTGAGGTTACTATAAACTGGAAGAGGGTGTGCTGAGTGGCTGGGGAACAGACAACACAAAACAATTTGCATGGAAACAAGAAATGATGTGTCAAGTACTCCTGGAAGACCAGCCCGGCGGCTGTGCCGATTTCGGAGAAGTCTCTGGAACAGAGTAGCTCCCAGGGCTGGCAAATCCACAGTAAAACTGGACTTGCTGATGAACTGGAGAGCAGCCAACTGTCTGTTCCACATCTCTTTTCCTTGCAGACTCCCCAAATAAGCCAATTTCCACCTTCCTCTGGCTGCCATTAACCCAGGCCATGGCACTTTGACAGGTTCTCCGTTTTCTGTCAGCAAGATTTCACCATTTCTGTCTCAGGAACTATCAGAGCTGCTTTGTCATCACTTGTCATCTTGGACTTTTCTGCAAGCCCAGGGGTTGCACACCTGCTCCTTGCTGTGCTGTTCACTAATGACTTTGGTGTCACCACCTTCTCAGTCACAGCAGAAACAGCTCCCTGAAATAAACAGAGTAGGTAGGGCCAGGGAAGCATGAGGCATCCCATCCCAGATGTAATGAGTGGTTTATACCCGCACTAATCACAGAGAGGACAGAAAATATGCTTTAAAGATTTTTGGTACGCCGTATAAAAGGTTTTATCAATAATTATTTAAAAAATATAAACAGGAAAGCAGAATAAAGCTTTTCCCAGAATGGACTAATCAGCAAATACAATAGAAACGTTAGTCAGGAGTCCTTGAAGGGAAGGGGGAAGGAAACCATTGAATCTTCCATGTCTCTGTGTGATGATCCAGTGCTTAATGGTAGGAAGTGAGGAGAAGCAGATAAACAGGAAAAAGAGGAAGGAGCTGTCAGGGAAAGTGTGCTAGGGACAGAACAGGTCACCCAGGGCAGGTACCCTGAGAGGGCTCTGACAGACTTCTTTATTAACAATGGGAGCAGGAGAATGAGTGTGAAGTGAAGTAAATCATGGGTCAAATGAGGATAATTAGCCATCATTCCACTGTTGTGAAAGGTGGGAAAAGGAAAACATTATCGCTCAGTGTAATTTTAGTGGCACATTTTCGTTGTTTTGTTTTTGTAACCCTGCTGTAACTCTTTTGCCCATGGGTGTTTTTAAGTTAACATGTTTATTTTTTGTCCTTACGGTTTGTCCTGTCCAGTTAGGAGGCAAACTCTGAATAACCTCAGACAGGGGAGGACTTCCCCACCCAATTCCTGCAGTGCTTTGCAGCCCAGTGTTTCTGGAAGATATTCACAGGGTGCCAGCGTACATGTCCGATAAGTTGCCTTCTACAAGTTAGGACCTGGTGGCATAGGGGCTTCCTCTGCTGAACTGGCAGTTGCCAAGAAAGCAGTATTAGAGGGAAAGTAACCAAACCGAAGGGTGAGTTTTTGTACTAATGCAGCTCCTCTGTCGCAGGCTGCTGAGTTAGTCCCCACACTGTATTTTTGCGTCTCTTTTCTTTCTCTGAGTCTCATGGGGCTCTCACGGCCACTCTCTCCAGCCCATTTCACTGTCACTTCCTGTAGCGATATCAAGGTCGCTACTGCTTCATGCTAATGCCTCTTGGAGACATCATTCAGCAGTGATCTCTCCCGTGCTTCAACCTCATCAGTCCCAGGGCAGCTGCTCAGATCAGATCAGGTGGGGTGGAAGCTCAGATTTTCCCTGCAATTGCCAGCCACAGCCTATGTCACCATTTCTCTGGGGCGATGGAAGACGCTGCTGTTCTCTGGGCAGCTCGCCTTTTCTGCACAAGAGCAGTACTGTAATTTTTCCACTGCTTTCTTCCCACACCCCCGCTTACAGTGTCACTTGCTATTCCTTCCACCACCACGATTAAGAGAACCAGTCATTCCTCTCTGCCACAATATCTAATATTGTTATCAAGCCATCTCGCCCCACAGTTGCTGCAACTTCTATCCCCTGTGACCTCCACAGCAACCACTTCCCTCCCAAGCAGTTAACCTGAAGTAGATTAGCTGCTAGAACATCTTTCTTCTCTCATCAGCTCCAGTGTTGTGAACATTTGATCGTGGCCTCACTTTGGGCTTGGCCATCCAGCCAGTTTTTAACCCAGCTGAGGGTCCACCTGTCCAGGCCAGTGGCAGCCAGTTTCTCAGTCAGAATGCTGTGAGAAACCATGTCAAATGCTTTGCTAAAGTCCAAGTAGACCACATCCACAGCCTTCCCCTCATCCATTGAGCGGGTCACCTTGTCATAGAAGGCAATGAGGTTAGTTTGACAGGATCTACCTTCTGTAAACCCATGTTGACTAGGCCTGATCCCCCCACCATCACGCACGTGTTGCATGATAGCTCCCAAGATGACCCCCTCCATGATCTTCCCTGGGACTGAGGTCAGACTGACAGGCCTGTAGTTCCTCAGATCTTCCCTCCAACCCTTTTTATATATGGGTGTAGCATCTGCCAGCCTTCAGTTGAGTAGAACTTCCCCAGTCTGCCAAGATTGCTGAGAGATGATGGAAAGGGGTTTGGCAAGCACACCCGCCAGCTCCCTCAGTACCCCCAGGTGAATCCCATCTGGCCCCATTGACTCGTGGATGTCTAACTGGCCAAGTAGGTCACTAATCATTTGCACACTGACCATGGGAACTTTGTTCTGCTTCCCCTCCCTATCAGCCAGCTCATGAGGCTGAATGCCCAGGGAACATCTGACCTTACTATTAAAGGCTAAGGCAAAGAAGGAGCTGAGTACCTCAGACGTTCTGATCTCAAAGCCTGCCTTCTATGCCATCTGTAATTCCCAGGCAATGTGAATCAGTAGTCATCAGCCAGTCCCTGTGGGCAGCCTTGCGCTACTTCTATTCAAGTTTCACGCAGATTGCCCCTCGGTTGTTCGCAGTGGTGACCAGAAAGAAAACCCGGGCAGGCACAGAGCCTGCAAAGGCCGCTGAGAGGCCGCCTGCAGAGCTGGCGGCGAAGTTCTGAGCTGTAAGAACTGGAAACGCACCTTCTCCCGCGGCAGCGTGGGGAAGGGGGCCGCTTCCCAGGCAGCGTGCACGGAAAAGGCAGGAGCTGCGAGAGGCGGCTGGGAAGGCACTCCGGTGCCATGGCGAAGCGGACGAGGACGAAGCGGGCTGTCGGGTGCCCTCTGCCCGCCTTTGACTGTCCCGTCCCGGGGAAGGCGGCTGGGGCGTCCCCAAACCGCACCGCCACCCGTCGCCGCTCACACCGCAGCTCCGACCCCTCTGACAGGGGCCGGCGGCTGAGGGAGGCGCCGGTTCGGGTAAGACCCCTCTCTCCCCCCCTCCTCAAACCGCCGTCGCCCCTAGCAACGGGGCAGCCCGCGCCCAACGGCCGGGGGCGGCGCGAGGGGGCGGCGCGCGGCGGTCCCGGCGGGATGCCCGGCCGAGCGTTGCTGCCGAGCGGGGCCGCGCTGCCGGGCTGCCTCCCGGCATGTCGTCCGGGCCGCGCTGCCCGGTGTGCCATCAGCCCTGGGTCTCGCCGCGGCTGCTGCCCTGCCTGCACTCGCTGTGCGCGCCCTGCCTACGGCGGCTCGGGACGTTGGGGGAGCCGGGCCGGGCGGTCGCACGCAGCGTCCTCTGCCCGGTGTGCGACGCCGAAGTGGCGCTGCCGCCCGGCGGCGTCGGCCAGCTCACCCCTGACTACCTGGCGCTGAGCCGCGGCGGGGCGGCGGCGGCGGCGGGGTGCGACCTCTGCGCCGATGGGGCGGCTGCGAGGCGGTGCCTGACCTGCGGCGCCGACCTCTGCCTCTTCTGCTGCCAGGCCCACAGGTGAGGGGGCGGCGAGGCCCGGCCCGGGGCGTGCGGGGCGGCCATCTCCTTTCGGGCTGCTGGGTGGACAGGCAGGGGCCCGTGCAGAGCCAGCCAAAGCAGTAAACCCGCATGTCTTTGTTCAATCCCTTGCGGGCTTTTATCCTCAGGTGGGGACCGGCAAGCTGCTAGCGTGGCTCGGTCAGCCCTGTTCAGGAGAAGCCATTAAGCCCAAAATCGGGCCAACTTTTGCCCGCGTCGCTGGTTTTCACATCGGTTCAGCATCGCTGGGCAGGGGGACTGACAGTGCTGCAACAGGTGTGAGTGCGGGCAGGGTCCTAACAGTGTCAGAGCCTCGCATGCCGTGAGAAGGCACGTCTCTCACAGGATAATGGGAAAGTTAAGCTGCTGGTCTGCCTCTCTCCGCCTCGAGAAATGTTTACTATGTGTACGTGCAAGGGCACGCTTACATGAAGTGAAATCTAAGTGGAAGTCCTGACATGAAAGCCATCAAGCCTGCCTACTGTGGTTGCTGCCTTCTGATGACTGACCCGTAACTGTTGTGCCCGTGTATCTTGTGTGCGTTTTCAGCATTGCTGTGGGGCTGGGAGCCTACAGCTGTTACACTGTTGCAGCAGTCACACTATGGCTTCGCAGTGTGCCTGGTGCTGCAAGGGTTTTTTTTCTGTTGGAATATGGGAAATACTGAAGAAGTGAGAGCAGAAGAGCGCTGTGTACCTCAGAGAGGGTCATGTCAGTAAGGCAGACAGAAGATGTGACTGCAACAGAGGTAGGAGCTGAAGAGGAGTTGGCCACAGCGGTTAATGAACAGGTCAGAGAACAGGCAGCACCATGAAAGAAAAGTGATAGGAAGTCTGAATGGAGGTGATGGGCAGGGTCAGAAAAACAGCTGGTAAGACTAGCCAGGGAAGCTTCAGCCTGCGTTAATCAGCTCAGCCTATTCTTTCCATGTTTGCTGCTGCTTTCCACTTGATTAGCAAATTCTTTCTCCAGAAAGAACTGAGGCATATTCTTTGCTGCCCAGCCCCCCTGCAGATACTGGTGCCTGTGGTAAAATGGCTTAGGCTTTTAGTTACCTTTCCACTCCGGGCTGTAATTTTCAGCATACCATTCTGATTAGCTAATGTTCATACTCCATGCAAGCTGCTGAAGAGTGAAAAGCTGAGACCTGGAATAGCAGTCAGCTGCACTGATAGAAGTTACTGCAGAAGGTTTAAAGCAGTAGAAAGTTCACAGAATCACAAGGTTGGAAAAGACCTTTGAAGATCATCAAGTCCAACCATTCTCATCCTAAACTAAACCATATCTCTAAGTTTATCCTGATGAGCCACTTCCTATAGTATTTACTGATATCTTTTCACCCCTAGTCTGCAGGGGTGAAATGCTCTAGCATCTGCAGACTTGCACCTGCTTTAGTTGATGGCAGAGCAGAACAAGGGTCAAGGAAAACTGTTCTGAAATTATTTCCTGGCGTGTAGGGAATATTTCTAAGGAACTGAGTGCCACTCTAGTGCTCTGGGAAGTAAGTGAGAAAGATCTTGGGTTGGAGTCAGGGAAATGTGAATTGGAAGGGTCTTAGGCAAGTAATGCTGGAAGGCTTTGAAAGTGTGCTGGACCCAAGGGAGGTTAGCAGGAAGCAAAAGGAATAGTGTAAGGGCCATGTCCTGCCCTGTGATGAGGTTGCTTTGTGTTGCCAGAGCAACTCTACAGAGCTTGGTCCTTGGAGTATTTCTTTGCTTATGGCTTGGAGCTCCCATCGCAACTGCCAGAAGTCATTAGTGCAGGAGAGAAGGCTTTTATGTCCTGCCCGATGACTAGCTCCCCATGTCCAAAATAGCATAAAATAGGCACATTCGAGTGCTGCCCTGTGACGTGGTGGATGTCTGGGTCATCACAGGTTCTTTGTGTCCCATCCTTAGTCTCCTCTGAGTGGGTCCTAACCTGGTGGAAAGAAGGAAATGGAGTTTAATTTTTAGAATATTAAATGTTTTATCACAGACTGTCTTCTGTCACTGGCCTTGACTAGATTTCCTCCTAAGGAATATTAGAGCTCATTTGCCCCATAAATTTAAAGCTGGTGAAAATCATTGGGCTGATGGCTGAGGAGCTTGGCACCTCCCGTTCCTTTCCAGAAGTGACTGTCAGTGAGCGAGTCTGTGTTGAGCCACCTCCTCCCAGCTCTCACTTTGCAGGGCTCGCTGCCCTCCTGCTGCCTTTGTCACTGTGGGCTCTGGGGGTAATTGCAACTATCCCACTTCTGTCACACTCCATGAAGGGGCTGCTGGCAGTAGCAGCCTGACAGCCTGTTCCCCAGCCTGTGTGTGTCCGTGGTGGGGCACACAATTCTTGTGTCTGAAAATAGTGCTGACCACATGCAAGGAGCCTGAGAGCAGCCTCTAATGAGCCGCTTGCAGATGCTGTTCTCTTTTGTGTGAAGCCTTGTCCTCGGGAGACCACAAGTCCCTTAATCCAGAGTGGATTTCAGTGGAGACAGGGGGGAGCGGCACGCACTGTGATTTGCAGTCTGTACAGCCTGGCATTCGCAAGGGAGCTCAGATGTTTGCATTTCACACCCGACATGCATAAAGTGGTATGTGGTTGCTCCCTTCTAGGAGACAGAAGAAGACAGCGTCCCATGCTGTGACTGAGCTGGAGAACATCAAGGACTGCAGCCAGGCCGGGAAGCCTCTCTTCTGCCCTACCCACCCCACAGAGGAGCTAAGGTTGTTCTGTGAGCAGTGTGACCAGCCTGTGTGCCAGGACTGTGTTCTGGACAGGCACCGGCAGCACCCTTACGACTTCACCAGCAACGTCATCCACAGACATGGGGACGCCCTGCGGGAGCTGCTGAAAACCACCCAGCAGCACACAGGCACCCTAGAGACCGTCATGAGCCAGATTGATGACATGGGCAGTGCTGTCTGCAGTCGGGCAGAGGCCGTGGCCACAGAGATCTCTCTGTTTGCCAGTGGATATGTCAAAGCGATTGAAGAGCACCGGGACCAGCTGCTGAAGCAGCTGAGGGACTTGAAGGTGCAGAAGGAAAACCTGCTGCACTTGCAGAAGGCCCAGGTGCAGCAGCTGCTGCTGGACATGAGGACAGGCGTGGAGTTCACAGAGCGCTTGCTGACAAGTGGCTCAGACCTGGAGATCCTCATCACCAAAGGGGTGGTGGCGAGCCGGCTGGCCAAGCTGAACAGCGTTGCTTACAACACCCACCCCACCGTGGACGACAGGATCCAGTTCTCTCCCCAGGAGAGGGCAGGGCAGTGTTGTGGCTATGAAGTTTTTGGGGCTATTCTCAATAAAGTGATTGATCCAGCCAGATGTACCCTGCATGGGGAAGGTATTGGGGTGTTATACAGCAGCTGAAAGGGAATGCACCGCTCCCTGAAGTGACCTCTCTGTTGTCTGTGCTTAAGGCACGGTGTTGTCAGCTTAAGGCACTGTTGGCTCCCTGCTCTCCAGGCACTGACTAGGGGTTGAGGCTGTGTTGTGTGCCAAGAGCCTATGGGGGCTGTGATGGGCAGGGAACCAGAGAGCTATCCTTGTCCAGATGTGCAGAGCGTACCAGAGCTGACGTCTGCAACACTGCTGACCTCAGCATGGGGCTGAGGTGTGAGGAGAACAACTCATAGGCCAAAGACCCCAGCTTACTTGGGGTGGGAATGGCGCCTGTAGTGGCACATGATGCTCTTCTAGTGGCCACAGCAGCTGTGTACGGGCCCAGGCAGATCCCTTCTGTGGCTGAGCGAGTAGGTTCATTCCTCTTACAGCTCTGCTGAGATTGCCATGGGAATAACTGACACCAATGGTTTAGCATTTTAAGCAAATTGGGTATTTGCTTACTAAGGAGCAGGGCCAGCAAAGAGATAATGTTCAGAGTAGCCCACAGAGTACAGTGAGCTCTGATCAGTAATGGCTTGCACAGAACAGATTGGATGGACCCAGGGCCCCATGCCAAACAGGTCCCTGGGGCTTCACACTGCACAGTGGGGCTGTTCTTCCTGGTTGCATGGTGCACCTTGAGGTCTTCTGAGAAGGTGCCAGCTGAGCTCAGAAGGGCAGGCAGAAAGTCTACCCTGGTCCATAGAGAGCTCAGGCTCAGCCTGTCTGATATCTCTCAGTGCCTATGGCTGTGCACTCTCTCCTCATCCCCAGTCATATATTTACTTCTCCCTGTGAGTGGAGAGAGCTTTACACCCCAGCAGCAAAGTCATGACTGTGCTCTGCTGGGACTGCAATACTGCAAAATAGGTGGGAGGTGTCCGTCGTGGCTGGTGTGAATCCTTTCTGGTCCTGTTTCTCTGCCTTACAGATCTCCACAGTGCACGCCAGAACCAACTGACTGGCTTTACCCTGCTCTGCAATGACACCACAGGGAAGCAGATGGGGCGAGGAGGAGAGGCTGTGCAGATCATCATCACCCACAAGGAGAAGAGGGACTGGTGGGTATTTTCACCTGAGACCTCTTCAGTCACTGGGTTCACCTTTCTGCCCCCCTTACCCTGGTTCGTTACTTGTTTAGGCAGATGGGAGAATGTGCTTCAGCACGTGGGTCAGAATCTGTAGAGGAAAAGGCACTAATGTTCTTCCAACTGGTACAGCAATGCTTCCTACTGGTTGTATCTGGCCGTATGGAGCTTGACAGTGTTGGCTCAGATTCATGTGGAGCCTTTCAGTGAATTGAGACTTCTTAAAGAGTTCACCTCTCAGTGGAGGTTAGAGTGAGCTGTTGCTGCTTCCCACCCAGGGCTCCTGGTATTGTTAACATCTAAGGAGTGTAAAACATAGCAACCCCAGAATGACTGTCCTGAGTCAGACAGACAGACCACCGAGCCCAGGAACTATGAAAATGCCTGGCTCATGTTCTGGAGAAACAGTCAGTGTCAGGACTTCATTGTGTTTTCTCTGGTAGTTGCAAGTGTCAAGCACTTAAATGTGTTCAGAGGTGTTTGAGCAGAAAGCACGGGGTATCACACTTCAGCACCTAAGACTTTTCCATAAAGAAAATGACCAACCAGAAAAACTATTTTCTAACTGTTACCAGGCTATAAAGCCTGGGAAATGCTTCACTGCTATAAAGCCACCAGGCACAAATGCAGAACCAGGGGGAGGTCAGTTCTTAAGAAAAATACCTGTTTGGTACATACAGTGCAGCTGGAGCAAGATGCCAGTGTAACTTGTTCCAGAGTCTGCAGTAGGTGGGATGGCCTCATGGAAAAGGAGACAGGATGCTAAAACTCCTTGCTATGGGGAAGCTTTGACATGGGGTACAGCAACAGTGACAGCTGCACAGATGCTTATCAATAGAGCATCTCTGATCAAGCGTATGGCTCCAGCGACCTTCCTTCCTTAGGTGCACATATGACATAGGAAGGGGTGCACGCAGGAGGGTTACGTGGATTTTGCTTGCAGGGTAGAGGTCGCTGTGACCACATTAACTCAGTTTCTCACTCTTGAGCCTATGCAGTTGCTACATCCGTTGCTGAAAGCTGTCTGGCTCTGGCTTGAAGCACAGCAGCTACAGAAGAGGGTGAAGTGTCGCTGCACAGTTCGTGGCAGGAAATCATCTAGGCAGCTGTACTGATGTGAAACAGTGTGTGTGGGGGGGTGGGGAATACAGCCTACAAATCTGGAAGATTATAAATTGTTATGTAGTGGGGAGTAGGAAGAATATCTTTCTCTATGCTGAGCTGCCTGATACTGTCTGTGGGAAGCTCTTTCCATCTCTCCATGAAGCAGGCAGTCAGTCCCCAAGTAACTAGATGATGCTTTCTCCCTGGCACTGTGTCCAGCAGGGTTCCTTGTGGAACCCAGCAAGTGTCACTTTAGAAAGGGAGAGTTCACCAGTGGAGACCTAGAACTCCTCAGAGTGTTGAAGAGTTGGGGTCAATGCGTTTGTGACAGTGGTTCAGGTGATTCAAGCCTGCCCTGTTTGTGTCCTGCTTTATTTGTGGGTTCTTCTGGAGGCAACTGCTCCCTGAAGCTCTGAATTTACCCCATTTCTGAGGGCTCTTATCTGACAGGATCATCTGGCCTGCAAGTGTGCTGTCTGTCATCTTCTGCACTTTCAGCGCTCCGGGTTGCTACGAATCCTTGCAGTGCAGCTAGCTTTGTGTGACTTCCTTTGCATGGTTACCGCAGCTTCCAGCAGCAGGTGTGTGTGCGAAAGCTACTCCGTGCTTGAGCACTGCTCGTTGCATCCTGTTAAGCTCGCTTAGACCCGCAGCTGCTGAGCAAGGCTGAGGATAAGGAGCTGACCACAAATACAGGCCAAACAGTAGTTCACATGTAGAGCAATTTTCTGCCAGTCTGATCTCTCTGACTTCTCTCTCTTCACAGTTCAGTCAAGCCAACAGTGTGTGATAACGGTGATGGGACCTACCATGTTTCCTACAGCCCCGAGGAGCCAGGCTTGTATGCTGTCTGCGTCTATGTGAAAGGGCAGCATGTACAGGTAGCATTTCTTGTTTCTCTTGCGCTGCTTCTTTCTTACCTGCTTTTTTAAGTAGTTGCTTCAAGTCTTCCTAAGGATTGCCTCTACCACTTGGCAGTTTAAGACTGGGCTTAGTGAGCCTGTCACCTGACAGGATCACCCAGCTGGTTTCTGAAAACGCAGTCAGGACCTCTGACAGCATCCACTGCAGCAGCCTCTCTGCTTTGCTTGTCCCCTGCAGGGCTCTCCGTTCACTCTGATGGTGAAAAGCAAGTTCCGTGAGCACCGAGGCGTGTTTCACTGCTGCGCCTTCTGCTCGAGCGGAGGGCAGAAAGCTGCTCGCTGTGCCTGTGGGGGGACCATGCCAGGTGGGTGCTCAGCCTTCCCCGCACCGCTCAGCCAGGCCAAGCAGCACTGTGGCTGTGCTGTTCCTGTTCCAGCACTGGCATGTTGGGAGGTTCTGGGCTGTGCCACACAGCACCCAGTGCTGTCCTATGGAAAAAAGCCTCACTCCTCAGCTAGGATGAGCGTTCAACTCCCTTATTTTTTTGATCTCAACCAGCTTCCCTGTCCTTGGCCTGCATGTGTCATTGTGTGTTTTGTACATTTTCACATAGAACCATCCTCCTCCTTTTGCTGTGCTTGACCTGTATCTAGCTCTGGCCATAGTCACCAGTGGCTGGCACAGGGTTCTGCAGGCCCATGTCTTCTATTACTCAACAGGAAAGGGGACGGAAGTCTCCAGCTTTCCTCAGTGACAAGAACAGGGTGGTCCCCTTCTGTTGTTCTCCTTTCTTTAAGGAGCACTGGTAATTTTTGGCCTTGAATAGGCCATGCTCTCATCAGCACATGACTCCCTGTCTTAGAGAAAAACTGGGTCTGAAGAACTCTCTGAAAGCCTCTGACACACTGGGATTTTCTGGTAAAAAAGTGGTAAGGTGCTGGAACAGGCTTCCCAGAGAGATGGTGGATGCCCCGTCCCTGGAAGTGTTCAGGGCCAGGTTGGATGGGGCTCTGGGCAACCTTGTGTAGATCCAGGCCTGAGGTTGGTGTCCCTGCCTGTGGCAGGGGGGTTGGAGCTCTATGATCCTTGGGGTCCCTTCCAACCCAGACCATTCTATGATTCTATGATTTCTGGCCAACTTTTGGTTGCATCTTCTCTTGCAGGTGGGTACCAAGGCTGTGGCCATGGACACAAAGGTCACCCTGGCTGCCCACACTGGTCATGCTGTGGACAAGTGAAGGAGAGCTCAGAGTGTTTGGGAGGGCCACCCAGCGACAACTTGCAGAGGAGTTCGTTGAGGACAGTGGTGCTTTGAGCAGGCAGGTGAGGCCCTGCAAGCTCGGGGCATTGCTGCTGGCTGCTGCCCCAGCACTGATCACGAGGATCCCGCAATCACTGCAGAGCCTCACTGCCAGGAAACAGCATCCTCATCGGTGTGAACTGGGAAAGAGGAATGAGGGAAAATAAAATTGTGCCTTATATTCCACCCAGGGCTGTGTATGCAAAGTTGTTTTGTGCCTGAACAGGAGCCAACACTGGGTGCTTACACTTTCAAGGCCTCGAGGCCTGTGGGGTCAGGCAGGCTCTAAGGGGACACTCAACCTGAGCAGTTACCTCAAAGGAGGGTCACGATGTGTCTCATTCTACAGGATGGACAGCCTCCACTGTCCTTGAAGAGGTGAAAGCTGCTCGTTGGGGCACATTCCAAAGGGTTTGTATTTGTGCCTTGGGAAGGCTTGGCAGCCTGAATATGCCTTCTGCCTCCCTGTTAGATGTGCAGTGCATGAAGCACAGTCACACTCCTGGGAGCTGCTGTTGTGTTTGCTATTCTTCTGTTTTCTCCATGCAAGCTGCAGCTACATTACACCCTCCCTGCAAAGTAGGAGCAAGGCAGATTAAGAATATGTCTCAAGGAAATCCAAGGAAAAGCCATGGTGCTGATGGGAATGGGAAGTAGAATGTAATTTACCCAGCCTGTATGTTCTCCATAGAGATGGTGAGGGATGTAGCGCTGCTGGGCATGATGCAGGGGCCAGGAGAGCGCCTAGCTCACCAAGGGAAGATTTGGGGACAGTTTGGGCATCGGTAAGAGCCGTAGGCACAAGTTTGCAGGTGTCTGACCCAAACTGGGTAACTAGACAAGAGTGGCAGAAGGAGAGGGAATACAGCAAAACTCCTGGATTTGACTTGTGCAGCCTTGGCAAGACGCTGTTTTTAGGAGAGCTCATCCCATTTTCCACAGGGGATGGCAGGATTTATCTCCTGGGCTTGTACGCATGTTGCCAACCCATAGTTTTGGGGAGATGGCACCTGCAGTGAGGAGGAAGAGGCACTTTCCTGGAAGGGCAACTGCTGACCTGCAGATTGCTGCCTGCTGCTTGCCTGGGTGCAGCAGACACCCTGGATACCTTCTTGAACCAAACACCTTCGTGCCACTGAGACTGGGAACGCTACTGCCCTGGGGGTAACCTTGGTAGTGGGTGTGTGTTGCTGCCTGGGGAGTTGGGGACAAAGGTCTGACTGTTGGTCATTTGGGGAGAGGAATGCTGCTCCAGTGTCAACAGTAAGGGCTTGGTTCTTTGTGGCTGATGAAAACTGGCTTGTAAATAGTAGAAACCTGTGCTGTCTCTGCTTGCTCAGACCCAGGAGACTCTCATGTGTTCATTCCTCTTACAAAGCCAGTTCTGGAACCTCTTCTTCCCAGCAAAGGAGATAGATATCCTTCTGCAAGTGCTGTTTATAGCTTTCCATTAATCATCCAGAAAGGGCTGTCAAACAAACGAGGAAAGGTTAGGTGGTTTAAATCTCCAAGTTAGGCAATTTAAGTCTCCGAGTTGCTGACTCTGAAATTTCAAAGTGAAAGTTTAATTTGAGTTAACCTTTAATGGAACAAGCAGTAACTCATTCTTGTCCTTGCAGTGTGCAGAGTCAGTGCTCAGTACAGAACGTGATGTAAAATGAAATACCTAATTTTCAGTGTTTTTCTCTTGCTTGCCCACCTCTTGCATTGCTTTTTCGCAGAGCTTCCATGCTGTGTTGCAGAGGGAATGCATAAGGACAGCACTACCTTCTCAGGGACACAATTTCTGTCTAAAAACATCTTAGTCCTCTCAGACAGAAGAATGTGTTTTCTCTTTGCATGAGGCATCCCTTACACGCCCTGTCGCAGACATTTTCCAAGAAGCTGTTGGTGAGAATTACACTGGTGAGCTACAGGGAACCACAGTCAGCCTGGGCTGAGCTCTGTTTGGCACGGGGAGAGCAGTTTTTGGGTGGCATGGGGGTACTAATCCTGCCAGGGTTGGGCCCTTGGATTGATTTTGTTTAAAATGGGGTTTTTTTAGATTTGAAGGCTTAGTCAGTCCCACAGATTATATTGACCGGCTGCCTCTCTGTGCTTGGGCAAAGAGGGCTGTGCATGAGGACAACTTGAAGAATCATGTGCAGAAAAGGCATTTAATGACCTTAGTTGCTTTTTGGGGGTTAGGCTCATGTGTCTTTCCATTATTTGCAAGCAGGCTTTGCCCTCAGTGTTCATTACTCCGAATGCTCTGCCAAATCAACACATCCTGCTGATCTGCCAGAGTCTCACACTGGTCCCAACAGCCATTCCCAGGAATGGCTTCCAGAGCTCTGTTGGTAAACAGCCTTGGGCAAGTGGCGGGTTAGGAGGTGTAGTTAGTGTGCTGGGCTGCATGATGTTATTTCTTACCAGCTGGTCCTTGAGATAACAAAGGTGTTTTCAAGACAGGTACATGGAGTGCTGACAGAACTGTGCTGGTAAATATTGATATTTTTCCCAGGACAAAAGTTCTTGCTGATTAAGTTGACTGTCTTCAAAGTTTGGGGGGGGGGGGGGGAAAAATGAAAAAAATAGGGATGAACATGAGGAGTGGCTTTGGGAGGCAAGAGAAGCTGGCTTGGCAGGGCTTCTTGGCCTTTCCACAGCAGAAGGTGATTCACAAGGGTTCACTGACCATCTGGGCTGTCATGTCAAGACTGTGGCCCACGGGCAGTGTAGGAGGATTTGCCTATTTCCAACTAAGAGTTCAGAGAAGTGGCTTGAACTGTCAAAAGCTCCCCTTTCCCCATCCTCCCTGTGATGCAGTCCAGACACAGATGACAAGATACATGGTTTCCCCTTCAGAAAACTGAACGTGACTGTGCAAACTGCTTTCCCTTTTCTGCTCTTTCACACTCTCTCTGCCTTGTGCCCATGAGCTGTTCCTGCCCCCAGCTTCGAGTGAGGCCAAGCACGGAGGGAAAGGCTTGCAAGGCCTGTACTAGTTTCTTTTCCTTTCCATGTCCTGATGTCCACTATAATGGCAGATCTGAGAGCAGCAGGAGCTGGCCTTGGGGAGTAGAAGTAGTTTGGTCTGGAGGACTTCAGAGGAAGATAACAACAGTAGGAGAGGAGGTCATTGCTGTACCTGTCTGGCTCTGACAGCACTCCTGATCCAGGAGGAGCCTCTTAGCACTCCACAGAGAGGCAGGGGATGATGCATATTGCAAATGGGGCTGAGAAGGGGACCTGCAGGTGCCCAGTGCCAACAGCATGACTGGAGACTTTAGCAAGGAGATCTGAGCTAGTCCTGGATACAATGCAGCCTGTCAGTGATGGGCTGTGGATCTGCATGGGAGGCTGCTACACTGTGACCCCAGGATTAGCTGGCTACCAAACGATGCTGTGCTGTTTTTTGGTTTAGATCAGACATGTTCATTTAATGGATAGTGTAGGAGGTCTCTCCTGTTGCCCAGTGACTAACCAGGCATTCCTGCCTTTGATTAGTCTGGTGGGGGGAGCGGAGATGCTTGCTGCTTCCTCATTCCTGAGAGTTCACTGCTTGGGCTCACCACTCCTTAGTGGAGTTCAGTTATTTAAGCAGGACAGCCTCAGAGAATGTATCATATGAAGGACAGTGGCTGTGCTGAACAGTGTGGGACCTTTGGGCACCTGGTGTTTGGCTTGTCTTCGTAGGTGCTGTGACCATGGCTTCCCAAGGCCAGGTCATTTTCTGGAGGTATGGTATTATCTGCATCTGCTTTGGGAGAGAGGAGGGAGGGAATTGCGTTTTCCAGACTCCTCAGCTGTATCAGCCTGCTTATTTTATGCAATCAGTAAGGTCATGTAGCTGTCAGACACCCACATGCAGGTCATCAGCTGCAGCCAGGATGGAGATATGTGTCCTAGAAACTCTGCATGGCCAGAATATGCCACTTCAGGCTTAAATGCTGTTGCAGGTCAGGGTATTGATGGCTTGAGAAAGGCTCTGTGTTCTTGCTGTGTTAGGTTGGGGCATCAATGGCATGAGTGAGGTCCTGTATTCCTGTTGCTGGCCCTCAGGCAGCTGCTTGTGCCTCCACAGCATGCTGTGGGGAGAAAGGCAGAAGCTGTCCTACAAGGTTTCCTGGCTGTGTGGGCCAGGAGTGGGCCCTTGCTGTGTGGGCAAGGACTAAGAGCTGGGTTGATGTGCAAGCTGGTTTATGCCTCCTGTTTCAATGATCCTCTTTATTTTGGAACTACTGACCAAGTCCTGGTAGACTACAATCAGAAAAAGAAGTATCGTGGGGAAGGCCACAAAAATACCTCCTTATGTCCTGGTTAGTTTGCTAAATTAGTAGGCAAACTTGCTTCAGCCTCTGAGGAATGTGGACCGGGCTTACATCTAAATCTGACTGCTTGAACAGACCCACCACCAAGCCATATCTCTTCATCCCAAGTGTGGGTTCTCCCAGGTTGGATAGAGGCAGGGGCTCCAGGGAGGTGTGTGAAACACCCCTGCTTGCATTTATTCTGTCGAAAAGGTTTCAGCTGTTATGAGTGTCCATCCCACCTGAGCTGAACAGCAGTGTGGAGAAGGACAGTCCACGTGTGAACAGAAGAGACCCCTCACACATGAGCTGTGCTCCAGCTTTCTCACATGGGGCACCAATGAAATGCTAAAATGTAGGGTTATCTGTACCTTCTCACTGATCAAAGTGAGGTCGCTAGTAGACATACTCCTGGGCTCCATCAGAAGAGGGGTGGCAGCAGGGACAGAGGGGTGATTGTCCCTCTCTACTCTGCCCTCGTGAGGCTCCATCTGGAGTCCTGTGTCCAGAGCTGGGGCCCCCAATACAAGAAAGATGTAGAACTGTTGGAGAGGGTTCAGAGGAGGCCACAAAGATGATTAGAGGGCTGGAGCACCTGCCCTACGAAGAGAGGCTGGGGGAGCTGGGCTTGTTCAGCCTGGAGAAGAGAAGGCTGAGGGGGGACCTCATTGCAGCCTTCCAGTACATGAAGGGAGCTTATAAGCAGGAGGGGATTCAACCTTTTAAAAGGATAGAGAATGACAGGACAAGGGGGAATGGACTAAAACTAAAGGAGGGAAGGTTTAGATTAGATATTAGGGGGAAGTTTTTTACAGAAAGAGTGGTGAGGTGCTGGAACAGGCTGCCCAGAGAGGTAGTGGATGCCCCGTCCCTGGAGGTGCTCAAGGCCAGGTTGGATGGGGCCCTGGGCAACCTTGTGTAGATCCAGATCTGGAGGCTGGTGTCCCTGCCTGTGGCAGGGGGGTTGGAGCTCTATGATCCTTGGGGTCCCTTCCAACCCATGCCATTCTATGATTCTATGATATGTAACACAGTGTAAATGTCCACTGGGCACCATATTCCTCCTGCATCTGGAGTGGATGTAGTAACCAGCTCGGTTATTCTCAAGGGGCAGCCCAGCTGGCTTTCGTTGGGGAAACACAAGAACTGTGTGAAAAAATGTGTGTCTGCCCCTTGCTGCTCTGAGAGCAGTACTGGGGCTCTGTCAACACCTCGGCCTGCCCCGGGCAGCTGCACACAGCCAGCCAGCAGCAGGTCACTGGAAGAAGCGCAGGCTTCTTCAAGAACGTTGGCTTCTTCAAGCTGATCTTGAAATGCAGAAATAGCCCAGAAGGAGGGGTGAGCTTTCTAGGAAGCTTCAGAGGAGCAGTGGGAGGTTTCTATTGATTTTAGGAAAGCAAAACAAAGTAAAAAAAAACCACTAAAAAAACCCCAACTGATGTGCTGAGAAAAGTTAAGCTCTACAATCACATTAACCACTCGTTGGAATGGAAACCCTATCTTTTGGGTTACCCCTGCTACGCTATTTCTTTTCCACAGTAAGCTTTGATGTAAGAAGGAAAGCAAAGGATCTTAAATCTTTTAATCTTCCAGGGTTTTTGGCCCCCACACCTCTAACTCCATTGCCAAGGGGAAGCTTACTCTGAGCAGAGCTAGAGATCAGGAGGATGAAGCCCCTGCTGCCTGTCACAGCAGGGCTGCAAGCCTCTCTCTGTTCTGGCGCCATGCTCACAGAATCACAGAATCACAGAATCGTAGGGGTTGGAAGGGACCTCGAGAGATCATCGGGTCCAACCCCCCTGCCAAAGCAGCTCCCCAGCTCATATTGCACAGATGGGTGTCCAGATGAGTCTTGAATATCTCCAGAGAAGGAGACTCCACCACCTCCCTGGGCAGCCTGTCCCAGGGCTCTGTCACCCTCACTGTGTAAAAGTTCTTCCCCATGTTGGTGCGGAACTTCCTGTCCTCCAACTTGCAGCCATTGCCCCTTGTCCTGTCCCCACAGACCACTGAAAAGGGGCTGGCCATTTCCCCCTGCATCCCATACTTAAGATATTTATAAACATTAATTAGGTCCCCCCTCAGTCTTCTTTTCTCCAGGCTGAACAGTCCCAGCTCACTCAGCCTTTCCTCATATGGGAGATGTTCCAGGCCCTTAATCATCTTCGTAGCCTCCTCTGGACTCTCTCCAGGAGATCCCTGTCTTTTTTATACTAGGGAGCCCAGAACTGGACACAATACTCCAGGTGGGGCCTGACCAGGGCAGAGTAGAGGGGGAGGATCCCCTCCTTCGACCTGCTGGCCACACTCTTCCTGATGCATCCAGGCGGCATACAGGCGGGGAATGAATGAATCTCATGCCAGACCCCTTTGACTGGTCAGGAAAAGGACCATGGAAAAGAGGGTAGGATGCATAGAGCGAGCTGCCAAAGTGGCACCAGGAGCCGAGGGTGGTGTCAGGGCCCTGACTTGTGCTGCCCCAGCCATCTGCCTCTGTCTGTTACCCTGCCTCTGACACGCTGGATACATGAGCTGTGCTGATGCAGAGGTAAACTGCTTTTCACTTGAACTGCTGGGCCGTTGCGAAACACAGCTACCACCAGCATGTGGCCGGGCTGCCAGCTTCCTCTTGTTTGTCCTGCGTTCGTCCTACTCAACATGCACAGCAGGCTCGTGGGCAAAGATTTTTAAGGGCCTTGTGATCCTCAGGGCTTGCTGTTTCTGCAGAGGAAACTCCAAAGGGCCTGGTTTCTCCTTGACCCCGGCAAAGGGTGTTGAAGCGGGCAGTGACATCCACGTACCCAAAATTGCCATCTTCCCTGTAACAAGCAAGTGGCTTTTTCCATCAGCCCTGCTGCTGCTGCCTTGAGTCAGGGGTGGGAAGCACCCCTCTGGATTCGAAGCGAGCAAGGCTTTGCAGCCATGGGGGCAGGTGGTGCTGGGGGGGGGACAAAAGCATCGGTGCTGGACTACCTGTGCTGGTTTGTTTGTGTTTGCCTGTGGGCGAGCTGAGGGCAGTTTTGCCCAGCGGGGTGATAGGGCAGAGGTGGTATTGAGACCACAGGGTCCTTTCAAGGACTGGAGGCAGGTGTGGTAGAACCTGAAGCATTCAGGAGCTGCACAGGAGGGTGTCTGGGCTGCTTGTCCCCTACCGTGCCCCTTCAAGCATTTACCAATGAAATCTCACAGGCAGCAGCATCCTCTGGCTCCCAGCAATTTCTTCTCTGCCCGCTCTTGGGAAGGAGGATTTTACTCCAGAGGGGTGAAGGTGAGTCACAGTTGCTGTGTGACAGCATGGCGTGGCTGCTGCTTGCTCCATGCTTCCCAGGCGTGAGAGCAGAGGCTGGTCATGGCAACCTTGGCTGAGTTTATAGCAACTATCTTGCTCTGGGATCAGCTCCTTTGAAACTCCTGGAGCTCCTCAAGTAGGTAGATATTATTCAGCGTACACAAGAGGCTTGGCCCTGGAATAGGGAAGCACAGGATTGTCCCACGGTAAGCCTGGCTGAGATCTCAAGTAAATTGGTGTTAAGCCCTGTGGGATATGACAAGTTTTTGCTGGGAACTGTCACACTGCAGGATCCACATGAGCCAACAAAGTCCCTGTCCCACAGGCCCACAGGGGAGGCAGTGGCTGCTCATGGGTCCCCAGGTTGGAAAAAGTCAAACATGTGACACATCCCACCTCTGAGGGCATCTAGGCAGGGAGGGCTTGGTTCAGATGTGAATGCATATATGGACTCAGATGAACCTTTATGTTGACTTACTGCATACTCATAGCGGAATGCACAATTCTGTTCCCTCTCCTGAGCACGCTGGCATGTGCAGCCATGATCTCCTAAGACAACTTTCCATTGGCTTTAAGGATGAGGATGGAAGAGAAGAGCAAGGAAGCCTTCTGCAACATCTGGCCTCCTCCCCATCCTCTCTTTCAACCCATCTTCCCTTTCTCCCTTCTCTGCTGCTCCCTGCAGGAGTGGCTTTTTCACATGGTGCAGCTCCCTGGAGCTCCCTGTCAGCCCTGTGATTGCAGCATCTGCAGTGATTGAGGCACGATTGTGCAAGCAGCTGAGGCAGGCACACATGAACGGTGGGAGGAGCTTGTGGCTGCACGGACATCAAGGAGCTCTCGTGCAGAAGGCTGCCCGATGGGTTGGGAAAGAGTGTGCTGCAAGCTGGCAAATGCTGCTGAAGCAGAACAGCTATTCCTGTGTGGGAGGAAGGGCTGACCGTGACATCTTGCAGCCTGGTCCTGCCTGGGGATGGGATGGGAAGGAGCAGCTCAAGAGTTTCTGCATGCAGTGGGGCAAAACAAGCCCTGAGCTGGCAGCTCTGGACGCTGGTGTGGAATGACCATTGTTGATACCCATGCCTCCTGCAGCACAGCTCCCTCCAGCGCCTTGCCAGACTTGGGAATTGGATAAAGTCCCCTGTGATGACCTCCTGCAGCTCCCTGGGCTTCTCTGACAACCCTGAGCCAAGCTGAGCCCAGCACACCTGTGAGACTGTCAGGCATGTGCACGTGAGCTGCTTGCCCTGGGATGTACCTGTGGGTTTTTGTGGGGGGCTGCTTCAGGACTTGTTCTGGTGGGGAGATGAGGTTGCTGCCACAACCTGCCAGTCCACATGGAAATGAACCCAGGACCACGTGTGACAGCTCCACTGGCTGCACCCAGCCATGCTTCTGGGTCTGTCCAAGCTGTGGCTGTGCCAGTTGCGCTGTGTTTGGCAAGGGTCAAGCTGTGCTGCTCCATGTCATGCTGCCTGTTGCCTCCTTCTCTGCCAGGGCTGCTCTTTCTGTGTGGCGTGGCAAGTGATGCTCGTCCTCAGTCTCTCATTCAGGACCCCCTCATCCATTGGCTCATGAAGCATCCCAAATCTGACCGCCTCACAAACATGGCTGTATTTCCAGCCCCTTCCTGCCCACTCCCTTGCTTGTACTAGGTGTCTCCTGGGGTCAGAACTTGTCTCAGTGCTCTTTTCACCTCCCTGGGCAACTGGTCCCTCCCAAGTGCCAGCAGAGACTGCCTGGCTCACTTATGCACCAAGGGATGCAGAGAGGAGCATCCTCCACTGGGACCCACTGCCTCCTCCCAAAAACAAAGCCCAGGTCTCCTCTCCTCCTGCCACATGGTCCCCCATCTTTAATGATGAGTGCTCACCCAGATGTTTGTCACTACCATGGTCATGCACTCCACCGGTCCACCTTGCTCTAGGTCTGCAGCCTACCCGCCTTGCCTCACCCTCTTTCCTACCACTGGCTTTGCAGAGATGCACTGTAAGTGCAGGGTGTGAGAGGTGATGGGCTGCAGGGTAATGCTGTCCTTTCTTTTCTCCCCTAATAGCATGACTACTGTCATTATCATCCTGGCCGCGGTGATTGCCCTGATCATCGGTTTTGGTGTCTCAGGTAGGTGCCTACTCGGGTTCCTTGCTGTATTGGTGGGGTCATGAACCACCACTGCTGCCGCCGTGTCTTCATCCTGTGCGTGGACTGAGGTGTGATCTGGGGTGGAAGTGCCACCCATGACCCTTTGACAAAGGCTGGCTTTGTGGTGCTTACGTGCCAGGTGGCTGCATTAAGACTGCACAGGCGGCCTCAGTCCTGCCTTTCTCTACAAGATACCTCTCTGCAGCATTAGACCCCAGGGAGCTGTGCTCTCCTTGGACACTGTGAGCTGTTGTGGGTTTTAAGTAATGCAGAGGTTCATACCCACACACACACATGCTCAGAGTGGGTTAGAGGATACCAGCACTTGGTGCTCAGAGCTGAGTGAGGAAATCTGTGTTGAATCTTGCTTTCCACAAAGACTTGTCCCTGGACTGGCCCCAGGCAGTGGCTGTGCACGTGAGCCCCACTGCTTTCACAGCGGAAATTAAGGCATTGGGTGGTTGGTTTGGTTGGGTTTAGTTATCTGGCATGTTAGTGACTGAAACATTTGACTCCCATCTGTTGCTCCATGGAATCCAGCTGAGGCAAGGGGTTGATACATTCATTGAGCAGCCTGTGCTGCTGGAGGGAGAGGGCTGTGTTAGCTGAAATGTCCTTGGGCCGGGAACCCTAAACCTCCGCGTACAGAAAGTCCTGAATGTACCACACTCCTCCTCCCAGATGGGAGGAGGTGATGGCATTTATTGAGAAGTTGGGCAGCATCTGCTGGGATGGGAAACATTCCTCTGCTTCCTCAGAGATGACAAAACTCTGTTGCTTTGGTCTTGGCCAAAATGCAGCCTCCTCTGGGTGCACTGAGCGAGGATGTGCTGAGAAGCGCTGCACGGGAAAGAGGACCCAGCTCCAGGAAGGAGTTAATTTTCAAGCTCACTGGTTAGGATTCGACTTGAGACATGATCTATGTCTCCAGGGAAAGGAAATACCGACTTTTTTTAAATGCAAGAAAACAGTTTGAGTTCCCGTAAGGGTGAAAGATCAGCCTCTTAATTTCCCTGCCAGCATTATGCCTTGCGATCACATTTATAGTGCATAAAGGGAAGTCCTGACTAAGAACAGACATAAAAGTCACACTCTTCTGGCAGCTGCAGAGAGAAGAATCCCTGATACATATAAGTGAGCAAGAAAAACACCATGCTAATTCTTCTGGAATAAATACAAGGAACTACTTTTTGAAGCAGGCTGCCTGCTGAAGAAATACTTCTGTGCTTTGTCTTGGCACACAAGCCATGGGAGTTGCCCTCTGCTAGTAGCACTGGTAGCTGCTACTGGTGCCCTTGCAATGCACCATTGCCTGCTCAGCCTTGGGGCTGGTGCGTGCCAGCCAGCCAGGGCTGGCATCTCTCTGCAGGGCTGTCCAGCCTTTCTTGGTGCTCACTGCTTCACCTTTCTCGTGCTGCCTTGCTCTCCCCTTGCAGGAAAACGCTCCATCAGAGTGACAGCGCTGACGTCTCCTGGGAATATCGGCCAGCGCGGCATCCTGGGCTGCACCTTCGAGCCCGACATCCGCCTGGGCAGCGTAGCAATCCGCTGGGCTAAGGCAGGAGTAGCCGGGCTGGTTCACGAGTTTAAAGGTGGGAAGGACCAGCTGCAAGAGCAGGATGCGTCGTTTCAAGGCCGCACAGCAGTGTTTGTGGACCAGGTGATCGGTGGCAATGCTTCCCTGGAGCTGAGGGACGTGCAGCTCTCCGATGCCGGCACCTACCAGTGCTCTGTCACCACGGCCAGAGGGAGCGGGGCGGCAGTGCTGCGGTACAGGACGGGAGGTGAGGGCTACAGGGAAGATAATCCTGCTGCAGAATGCAGGCTCACTTGGTTTGGTCAGGCCTACCCATGGGTACGCCAGTGCTAGAGGCCGTGAGTGGACCCTGCTCCTCCAAACAGCCACCATCAGGCCCTGCACCCTTGAATGGCCCTGGGATTTGGGGATTTTTTTTTTCCACTTTTCCAGAGATGTTTATGGCCTTACCTGCACTTCTTGGATCCTTATTCCAGGGGAGATTATTATATTAATGCTCTCAGTTGTCTTCTTTTCTTGTATTTACCACATGTGGTCTAGAACCTACCTACCTGACTATAAAGAGCCGGTATGAATGGGAGTAGCCAATTTGTCTTAGATACAGTCAGATTTTATACCTGTTAAAGATAAAATGATAGGTTTTTCCTCTCTAAATTATGATCTATCTGCAGCCAGGAGAAGTGCTGCCTAGTAAAAACTGTAGCCTAAACATTCAGCTTTTAGAAATGACTGTCAAAAAAAAAGGCCACAAACCACTCATATATCATAGTCACCTGAAGTATTACATATTTGTTAGAATTAATTGCTTGCCTTGTTATGAGTCAAGCTTAAAACACACACAGACGCTGCTGAATGTTCACTCGTGGGTGTTTAATTCTTCTGAACCCGCTGGGCTTGGCCATCCTGTTCACAGCTGGCACAAAGCAATACACTCCCACTGAGCTCGACAGCGTTGCACTCTGGGTCTGTCTAATGAAAGTGTGGTGAGTTGCACTGACCATACAATATGGGCAACACGAGCCTGCACAGGAAGGTCGTCTTTGTGTTTCCCTGGCTGGCCTTTGCTGGCATCCCTGAGGTCCCAGCATATCCCTTGATCTCAACAGCTCAAATTGGGAGAGGAGAAACTGTTAGACCTCTCCAAGTCAAGGAAGTGAAGTTCTAGGGTGGGTGACTGCTTATGTGGTGAGGCCAGCCATACCAGTGGCATGAGGCCAGGGCTCCTCTGTGCTTCAGGCCAGTCGTAGCCGGCAGAGCTCTTGAATGAGACGGGCTGCTTGGCAGAGCCAAAGCACCAGGAGGTGGGCACCAGCTTCTCTGCAGGAGCTTGTGATAGATGTCTTGGAGACACAGCCACTTCCCCATGTCACTTGCAGGGAGCCTGTCCTGGGACAGAAAGGCAACATGAGAGTTAGAATCACAGGAATGTCTGCAGAGTTGTTTCACAGCCCCCATTGCTTACTGAAAGCATGTTTTCTGCCCTGCTGCCATGTAAAGCACTTCCCCAAGCAGTGAAAAGAAGTGTGCTGGACTCACAGGCCCCTTATCCTGCAGTGGCAAGGATGGAAGAACTGCTTAGGACTACAGGAGGTAACAGCAAGGCTAGAGAGCTTTGGCTCTTGCCCGAGAGGTGCTTAGTTCCTGTGGGGATTCAGTCTCCTACTCCTCCTTGAAACCGTACGAATCTCTCTGCTTGTGTGTTGTTTGATTTGACAGTTAAGGGAACCCACACAGAAAAGGCATTGGACAGAACACGTGAAACGCTGTATTGGGTTTTATTTCTGTTGAAATTGGTGAACTCTGCTCTCCTGGAAAACTGAATATACAGAGCTATGTTTTTCTAGGAGACCAAGACTAATGAAATCTTGTTTGAGGCAGCCTTGGCTTCAAAACACAGCTGAGTTTGCCATGGGTTTTGAATGTTTCATTGAATCCAGGGACGTTGGTGTAAATCCTGCAGCTCAGGCCATGCCTTAGTCTGCCCTCAGCCCCAAGAGGTGCAGGAGTTTCCCTTGGCTGCAGCCCCATTCAGAGCGAGAGTCACATCTCGAAGCTGTAGGTGTTGGTCAGGCTCCCTTCTCAGTCAGTGGAGAGGCTGAGTCAACTTCTCTTTCCCCCAGCCTCTGATAACAGCAATTTTTGGCACCTATCTCCCTACTGAGAATAGTAGGTGCCTCCTTTTGCTCACCCATCTCCAGCCCAGGGAGGCTGGATGTTCGGCAGACATGAGCAGTCTCAGGCTTACCAGGTCCTGAGCTCAGCCTCCTCTGGGAGCTTGGATGTCCGGGATCTTTTGGGAAACACTTTAAGAACACAGGACACAGCTTGTAGCTGCTAAGCAGAGTTAGTTAAAGACACTAAAGCTGAGCCATGATCTCAGCAAGTCTTGTGAAAACTGGACTGCCTTGTCCCTAGGTCCCTGTAGCCCAACATGTACAGACCTCTGCCTGGGCCTGTGCACTTGGTTTGGATACATGCAGGGCTGAGCAGTAAGTGCCCTAGAGATACTTGGGGCTGACCACCAGCTGCAGCTGGGTGTTTTCCTCCCCATTCCTTTGGTTTTCTCACTCTCTCCCTCTTTTCCCTCCCAAAGCCTTCAGCACCCCCAAGGTCCATGTGGACAACAGCAGCCGCGGGGACACGTTGCAGTGCGAAGCACCGCGCTGGTTCCCTCGACCCGCCGTGCACTGGACAGCCTACAGCGAGGCTGGGGAGTACCTACCTCACGCTGCCAACACCAGCTACAAGCTGAACTCAGAGAACATCACTCTGAAAGTGATTTCCTTTCTGCACAACATTACTGCTAATGCCACCTACACCTGCGTGATTGAGAACAACATTGCCAAGGCTACCGGCAACATCAAAGTGACAGGTAGAGTTTAACACCACCCAGAGACCACAGGCACTGGGGAGAAGAGTTTGCACGGTGTGCTTGTGTGCTCTGGGGGTGGGGACGGGTCCTGCAGCACCTGGGGTGAGGAGGGAACTGAAATCTGTGGCTAATCCAAGCACCTCTGTCTGTCCCTGGGATGAAGGAAAGGGTCTGTGTCTGGTCCTGCTATTTCAGGTGTTTGTCATGGGAACAATTGCTCCTTTGGCATGGGGACAGAACTGCCAGGGAAGGAGAGGAAGGAGACACTTCCTAAGAATGTATTCCTTTGAACATTAACCAAAAATAAACCAAGCAGCCAAAACCGCCAACTTTTGACTATTCAGCCAGTTCAGTTAGAGCTCTTTTGTGTACCAAACTGGGGGCTTCTTTAGCTATTACTAACAACAACCTCTCTGACCTCAGCCTCCTCCCTTTATTTAAAAGGCCACCTTATTCACAGGAAAGCAGACTTTCCAGAAAGGCTGGATATGTATTCCTGTTCTACCTGAGAAGGGTCACCTCTTCTACAGCAAGGGCTTCATAGCAGCACATCTCCAGCACAGGAGACAGGGTCTGTCGTTATCAATATGCAGAAAAATGGGGAGGAATAAACATACACATTTTGCCTTCCCTGGTGTGTTCCCCATTTTGGCAGCCTCTCACTGTTCTTCTGCTACAGATTTCAGCATTACAAGGGGGACCAACTTGCAGCTGGTGGACCTGGATGTGAAGTCGGTTTCCTCCTCCCTTTCAGCTTGTCACTGGATGCTGCTGCTTTCCCTGCATCTGCTGTCGATATAGAGCCTCTATAAAACACTCAGAAACATGCTGGACCTGGAGGTAAGCTTGGAAAGGGAAACTGATAAGCATATATGCTCAGTGTATGTACACCCTCTTTCTCAGTTTTGTTATGGTGGCAGACATATCTCAAGCCTCCTAGGAGGACACATCTTTCCTCTGACCCTATCTCCCATTTTAGGTGGGACACGTGTTTCCCATGGGCTTCCTGATGGCTTCTTTCATCACTGCCTGCAACTTCAGAGCTTCTTCTCTTACACCAACCACTCTTGTGCCCTCATTCTCTTTTCCTTCCCTGTCTCTGAGGCAAAAGATAGGAGCATGCTTGCTCCTCTGCACAACATCTGACCGTTGGGTACAGTTCCTGGCTGAAGGCACTGTGGACTTTCTCTTCTCCCTCCCCACAAGGCCTGCTGCAGTACAAACCTTGCTTGCACCCACTTCACTCAGACAACTGCACGCCACAGCGTGGCACCTTTGGTAAACAGTATCTACTAGGGATACCTTGCAGAGGGCTAGAGGGAGCTGCCAGCCTGAGCCATCCCACCTAGATCTGGAATAAGGAGGGCTGTAGACAACCGACGTGCAGGACACCTGCCTTCAGCGTTCATCAGCTTTGGTTTTAGGTGATAGGTTCTAGAGCTGAACTGGTGACTGAGAGCTACAGAAAATCAGCTAAAAGGAACACCTCTGTCTTCCCCTGCAGAACAGTTATGCAGCTACCTCCTGGCAGGACAGTTTCCTCTTTCATGGGCTGAGCCCCCTAAGAGCTCCTCCTAGTTCCAGAGCATTTAGTAGCACTAACATGAAGCCAGCTGATTTCTCTCTTGTATTGTTATTTCTTACCCATGTCAACAACAGGATACTTTGTTTGGCTTCAGAGAGAGAGCGAGGTACATGATAAGAGAGTTGTGTAAATAAAGGAAAAACTCTGAGCCCTGGAACAAGATGTGTTCTCTCTTCTGAAGTAACCCAGTGACCAGAACTCCAACCATGGGCAGAAGCTCAGAGACAAACAGGAAAAGGGGTTCCTGCAGCACCTCTGAGAACTGGTCCTTCATCCTCAGAGTAATAAAAGCAAGCAAATTTTAATTACCCACCAAAGAGATCTGATTCACCCGTCTCAATTCTTGCGAGTCTCTCACTGCCCTCACAAAACTGTAAATAAGAGAGACAGTTAATCCACTGGGTCTTCTCAGAAGACTGTAATTCAACTCCCCTGCTGAAAAAGATGCTGTGAATGGCAAAATGTGGATGGATCAGGCAACAGCCAGCAGGCTGGGAACGTTAGGCCTTCAACCCAGCAAAGGCAAACACCGCACCTCGGTCCTGCACAAGGCTGGTGATCGCACGTGCCATGTGCGATGAGAGAGGAAGACTCACACGTGGTAAGGAGGAAGAGAAGGAGGCTAGTAAGTTCCAATCCAGCACAGAGTTATTAAATATAGTTACATCTGCAGAGACAAATTTGCCTCTATTTTAAAATGTCTGTTCTCTGGCACTTCCTATCTGTTTCTGTAGCGCTGCCTGGTACCGCTTTATTCATAGTACAGGAATACTTTCAGTTTTGCTTCTTTATCAGATGTTGATCTCTTCACCTCACATCGCCTGTGGCCCACATTTTCCTTAGGCTGGGATAGTTTATTTTGGAGGTTTTTGGTTTTGTTTTCTTTTGAGGAGGGCGGGGGGCAAGCTTCAGCAAAATCTTTACCATTTCACAGAAAACACCTACAGAAAAAAAAGATTAAAGCAAAGGTCTCCACAAGCTTTGCTGTGACAAACTGTCTCAGCAATCTCCTTTTTAAAGTCAGTGAAGCTCTATTGAATGGTGGCATCTCTCAGGTCTTGTGTCACTGATGCTTTAGTCTTAGAAGTGGTCAGCAGGCCTCGAGGCCAGTTTACACATGCTCAATAAACCCACTGCCTCCAGTTTGGTATCAAGCTCAAGCTAAGGGGGAAGGGCTGGGGTGGGGGGAGTAGCATGGAACCAAACAAAACCCAGACCACAGCAGCTGTTCAAATGCGCTGCCAGCGCTGCGTGTGGGGTAAGGCAGGGGAATTAATATTGTGTGTAATTTACCAGCCTGTAGCACAAGATGAAGGGTCTGGGTGTTGTTTTGCCAAAAGCAGGTGCAGAACACTTGGTCATTGCAAGCAGAAGGGAGAGGAACCTCTTCAAATGGTGATCTCCAACGTGGATACTGGCATGTGCCAGGGTCGCCATCCCCTTCCGAACCAGGCACAGGCAGAGAAGCCTGTAGCACGCTGTGAACTGGTATCACAGCCCACCGCCTGCCTTCGGTTACCACCCCCAGGTAACGTGCAGGCCGCTGCTTAAGCTGCAAAACCATGCCCGTAGGATCCTGTGATTTAGTGCCGTGACTTAGTCTCCAAATAGTCACTTACTCACTTCCCTTCCCTTTTGGAGGAAGGAAGCGCTTTGAAAACATTTTAATAATTTGAGTTGGGGTAAGAAGACCAACCCTTGTGCCAACTGTGCCGCTTCGCACGAAGACAGCGAGCGACCTGCAAAATGCCTGGCTCGGTGTCAAAACCCAAGGGTTCTGCCTCATCCCCAACACCCCATGTAAACCTCAGTACTGAAATAAACAGTGGGGTTACTTAAACTGTACTTTAATAGCTTTATTTGGTAGATGCTACCACAGTGATACACCCATTGTGTGCCCTAGACCCAAAGCAACAGCTGTCATGTAGGAAATATTGAGCCTCTGTCTTCCAAAACGTAGCCCAGTATCGCTGGTGGCAATGGATGATACACATGTATAACAAATGACCATTTGGGGATTCCACAAATCACAGCAGCTTCCTGACTGCACCCTTCACCCTGTGCTTACAGGCCTGTGCTCCCACTGGAGAGGATTAAAAAAAGCTCCCAGTCCCAGTAGGTGTGTCCATAATTATTCTCCCACTGGGAGAGATCTTAAGCAGCAGCTCCCACTCAGCAGTGACTAGATGTCCTCCTGAGCCTCTCGCTGCTCAGATAGCTTAAGGCATCTTGTTTCACCTCCTCCACATTCAGGCACAGCAGGCTCGGCCGAGGTCCCACTCGTGACACAAACTCCACTTCACCGCAACGAAAATTTCTCAGCTGCAGGGGAGCTGAAGGAGAAAGATACAACCTGTTAACAGCTCAGTGCAGAGCTCTTGCTCTGTTCTTGCACACAGCTGTAGCCTGACACACAGCTTTAGAAGTTACTGGGGGAGGGAAGGCCTTGCTGCAGCTGCTTGACATCTGCTAAACCTCAAAGGACAGCATGAATAATGAATCCAGGATATAAGCAGATGAAGGCGTTTGGCCAGCATCCCTCCATCTTGGAGGAAACAGACATTTTACACTGTGAAACACTGTGAACCATGTGCTGCTCACATAGCTGATGCACCCAGCTTCTCATTTTCTATCACTATAAGCGACCTGGCCTTACAGGCAGTGTTACATGCCAGTCAAAAGAGAACGTCTCCACAGCAGAGCATCCTTTGGTGACCCTGGGAAATCAACCCCTGCAGCACCTGGACTTGTACTCAAGTGCTAATGTTAGCACAAGCAGCTAAGAAGAATGTTGCAGCTGCACAGTTGCAGCAGCATGTGCTCAGACATCAGCACCCATGAACTCAAAACTCTTCAGCGCTTTAAACTCTGTGGCCATGGTCAGGATTTCCAGGCCTAATCTCAACTCTACCTGCTGTCTTGTCTAAAGTCAAAACCCACTTGATTTGAGAGGTTTGCACAGTAGGTGTGGCTGGCCAGATTCCCGTCCCCTCCAAGGACTGGGAACCTTGCTCTGAAACAGACAAAATTGTGCATGTGAGAGGCTGTATGTTAATATCAGGGATGGGATGCTAATAAAACATCTGCATAGTGATTTTCATAAATATTATTTCTATATTTTTGTAACCATGGTTCCTCTAAGACACATCCTAGCTCTACACTATGGCATTAACAATTCCATGGAAATCCTCCAAAGATCTTGCTCCATGGGCAGTGAAAGCAGCTCTCCTACCCTGGCCTTGTGAGATGGCTCCTCTCCTCCTTCCCACACTAGATATTATAACAGCCCACAGTGCTTGCTTACCAGGCTGCAGGATCCTGGAGGGCTTCCTGTCCAGGGTAAAATCCAGCAGGATAGGGCGACAGATGAGAGGACTCCTGCACAGGCTCCTTAGGTAGCAAGCAATTAAATCCTCAGGTTCCTCTACACACTGAGGAAGGAAAGGGCATGTTGCCAGTGAAGGTGCAGAGGGAAGCAGGGAGCCACTGGAACACCCACAACAAAGGGTAACCCAGTCCAACTGAAGTCCAAGCTCAGCACCTGGCATCACCACCAAAATAACCCACTCACCCCTGTGCCAGCAGCTTCCCCATGTTGAATGGACACTCTACCCCTGCTCTGCACACAGTTCTGCAGAGCTTCCCAATCAAGAAGGCTCTGGCCCAGCATTGCTGCCACGTGCTGGTTCCTGCACAGCACCAAAGCTTCACCCGTTCCATCCTCCACCAGCACCCTGCGGAGAGAGCAGGCAGACTAAGATGCAGAGGGAAGCCAGGGCAATGCCCAGCCCCACACTCCCCTGCCCCCAAAAGGTTCCAGTTCCTGACAACAGATCTCAGTAAAGAGAAAGCGAGGTTTCTTCACGTCTGGGAAGACAAGACAACTCTAACTTCTGCTTTTGCTACACTGTCCACATCCCATCCTTGATCTGACTTTCCCCTCCTCTCCGTGGTATAATTCGTTCCCCCCTACCCACCTCCTCCCATACCCCATCTCTACAGCGCTTACCGTGCACTGGCTTGCCTCACTCCTGTGTGCGACGGGCATGGTGGGTTGTGTCGGGTGCACCTCCCCTGAGGGAAAAGTAAAGCTGCAGCTATGGATGGGTGGGTATGAGAGAGAGAAGGGGAGGGGCCACTGCTTCTTTTAACCCTCCTCTAATTAAGTATGCAAAGCATTAAAGAACTTCACTGCATTTCAGATCAGTCTCTTGGGAAGAGTTTGTATGAGGAGAAAAATCACCTGCTGCAAGGTGCTGAACCCCACCAGCAGTGAACATGGAAAGGCAGAGCATTAACAGAGTAGGATTCTCCCCCTCAATGTCTTCACCCCCAGCCCTAGCTGCCAGCCTGCCTTCCAATCAGCTGTCACTTTGGTCCCTTTCTAAGAAGCAAGTCCTTCTCAGACACTGGAAAAAGAGGTTTTGGAAATGGGAACTCAGGCATTTCTGTAGAAGCTTGAATACCTCTTTGAAGATGCTGCTGCAGAGTGAGCAAATCCATTGCAGGGACAGAGTCAGGACACAGGACAAGTGGCATAAAATCCGTGCCTGAGGCTGGTGTTGCAGGTGAGGTTGCAAGTTGGATAGAAACACTAGTGAGGGGGGTGAGGCTTCTCCTGCAGAACTGTAAGAAATAGGAATGTGAGAAGCTTGGAACACAGATACCTTTCTTGGGACACTGTAAAGCAGGAAGAGACCCTGGACTCACCCTGGAGGAACAGGTAGGTGAGACGCTGGCAGAGATATGATTCTCACACAGCTGGAGGCAATGTATGTGCAATAAACATTATGGAATCTGCAACGTGAAAGAGCAGCTGTCAGAGAGAGCTCTTGGAAACCAAACTGCTCGGTTTCCTTGGCACAGCTGGTCTGGCCTTCATCTGTAACGTGGCAGGACATCATTTGTAGCACGGGATTGGAAGGTGTGAAGGTATGGACAAGGGATGAGGAAAGCCCACACAAGAGGAGAGATTAAGAAGTGGTTTCAAAGACAGTAAGAGGGGTCAGAGCAGTGGGTCAGATCATGGCTCTAAAAAGCAGGAATACCTGGATATTCTACGTTCCAAGTTCTGGAAGAAGATCTTGGCTCCAGGTAGCAAACCCCAGAGATGCTGCAGATAGGTGGCAGCAATGTAAATGTCCACCACAACGGGCGAGCCAGGAGCAACCGAGACACTGAGCTTCACACTGTGATCACTGGGTAGCAGGCTCCCTGAGGAAGCACAGAACCACACGCACCATGAGCTCGCACACAGCTAACAGCCTGTCACTGAGATGGACCTGCTAGAAGTGTTTGCCCTCCTGACACAAGGAGGCTATCACTGTTCCACCTCATACGTTTTCCAGGTACAGCATTCCCATTCCCATCCTCAAACGCTGCATACTGTTCCCCAGCCCTCTGACAGGCAATGGGATACTTCTGCTGTTCTCAGATAGAGGAGCACAGTGCACTGGCTCTCTGAAACAGAAAGCAGCAGGAATCAACCTGTTGTTACCCGACAGCCTGTCCCAATCCTACCTTCCTGCTTCTGAAGGCCAACAGTCACAGACGGCTTCTCATTCTTGGGAGAGGCACACAAGGTCCTCTCCACTATCTCCCCGGAGAAAGAAACAAGGGAACCTGTGAAACTGAGAGCAGACCAGGGTTTCTGTGCAGCCCGAAGACTAAGGGACTGGAAGGCGGCCTGACCTCAGGATTGCCACAGAGGACAGGGTGAAGCAGAGCACTGTTGCTTGAGCCTGCTTTCAGGGGAGCCTGCCCTTGAGCACCTGAGCTGCTGGATCAAGAGCAGCTTGCTGCAGTGCACCCCACCCAGGGCCCCTTTAACTTGCTTTCTGTTCTTCAAGCTCAGCAGTGAAGCAGAAAAAGGGCGAGGCGTTACAGCCTTCCTTCCTCCTTAACTCCTGTATTTCTTAATTAGAGGAAGAAGCCAAGCAAAGGACAACTCCATTTATCATAAGGCACTGGTGAAAGCGCCAGTGTGCAAGCCTATCCCCCCACATTAAATATGCTTTGAACAGACAAGCTTCTAACCCCAGTATTCGTTTGAGCAAGTTACACTGAAACAATCAAACCCCCTCACGTGTTCAGCCTCATTTTCCCTGCTGTGCCTGTTTCCACTTCGGACAGGAATTTAGCAGAGGCCTGTGGGACTTAGTCCACACCAGTAGCAGCTCAAACTTTTTCTGGACACCATTTTGCAGCCTTGCTGCCTGCACTCCCTTCAGCACAAACAGGAGGGGGGCAGTCCAGACTACTTGCAGACAGATTTCCAAACCAGGTTCCTAGAGCGGATCATTAATCTGTCTCCAACAGAGGTGAATGCAGGTCCATTCCCTGAGGCAGGTTCACATCCCATCTGAGGCAGACCAACATACCTGTTGCTCAGTATTTCCGGAATGGAGGAAACTTTCTGGTCTGTGCCTGTCAGCATCAACCTGGCAGCCAGCTAGAAGTGGGGGGAGATATGGACTCAGAGGGATTGCATTTTATGGCTGTGCGCAGCCAGAGCAGTAAGGACAAGCTGTGCATGCTTAGAGCTATGCCAAGCAACTGATGCTCCCTCCCCAGATTAATTCTGAGGTAGCAACAGGTGAAGCCCAGCAGCAGCCTCTGATGGAGCTCAGAGCAGAACAGTCTCATCAAGAAGACATTCTGTATCAATAATTTTCTGAGCTAGTTCTGCAGAGATCTGTAAATCGCCTGTGAAAGCTGAGAGCAATAAAGCACAGTGTACCTGGTGCTCAGTCAGAGGGGAGATCCACGTCTCGTGCTGTAAGTGCCAGGTTTCTTGGACAGGCAGGCACAGGGGGCAGGGTGACCTGCTCAGGAACTTCGCTGGCACAGATGGAAAACAGAGCTTGTCAAACACTTCCAAGTCCTGAGGGAAGAGCAGTAAGGTGAGAAAGACGACTATTAAAGGAAGGAGATGAAAGCTATATAGGAGAAACGGACTGCTGAAGGACTATGGTTTAAAGAAAAAAATAATCCACTGAACTCAGATCTCCGAGAATTTTAACCAAACACAGAACTGAAGCAATTACTTGGCAAGACAGATGGGAATTCCAAGCCTCAAAAAGAGCTTAGTCACCCTCTGACTCCTCAACTCCCACACGCAGTTCAGTAACAAGTCTCCCACAGGAAACAAGACAACCTCTCTCTTACCGAGCAGTGGGGCACAACGAAGCGATACAGCCCATCCAGGTGCAAAAATGGAAACCATCGTAGAGACTTCCCCATGAAGAGCAGTAGTGCCTGGCATGGGAGGGGAGAGAGAAACAGAGAGAAAAGGTGATGGAAAATGTTAGGAAAAAAGATTGAAAACAAAAAATAAAGCAGGAAGAGAGCAAGCCCAGCAGAGGCTCTCTGAGGAGCCAGCTCTCTGCTTTATCCAACCACCCCCTGAAGCTGCCTCCTGGCTCACTTCTTGCTGTGTCACACCCTCTTCTCCATCACAGCTGGTCTCCTCCAGCTCCAGTCGATTCCCAATTTCTCTGGGGTGGTTCCAGAGTTGAGGTCTGCCCAGCCACAGCACCGTGGCTTGGAAACTCCATTGCCGCTCTTGTCCTTCTCCATCTTCTTCTCCATGTAGCTGGTAATTCCGTAACATAAGACCCTCTTTCTGGGTAACCAAGAACAGGTGAGATACACAGCTGGTTGTTCTAGTGCTGCTGTGGCTCTTCTGACAGCTCTCCTTCCTAGGAGTATCTGTCTTGGGATCCTCTAATTTCGGCATCTTTGCCTCTGGGGTTTCCAGCTCAGATGTTAAGCTGCCCTCATCCTTTTTCTTCAAAGAGGAGTCGTTTCCCCTCATAAGGCCTTTCTGCATTTGTCTGTCAGCAGCACGGAGAACCTGGATATCCTCAAAGTAGAACTGGGCATACACACTGAAACGACAAACAGTAGCAGTGAAACTCCCTGTTCCTGACAGGTGCCTGTCTGGGAGAAGCACTTCTGGTGAGTGCTCTCCAAGTATTCAGCAGGAGCAGCAGGAAAGGCTGAAGCAGAGGGCAGCTACCAGTCTGGTTGCATTCGAAACAAAATGGGTTTGTTGCTGATAAAGATCTCCTTTCCTACAAATAGCAAAGAGTTGCTTTGGTAGTGAAATGCTGTGCTGATAAGCAGCTTTACCATAGTCCAAAATAGCTGTGGAACTGGGGAGTGATGATTTTACTTGGGCACTGAATAAAGGGATGACTCACCTGGTTTTTTTCTCCCTCACATGCTCCAGATTTGCCAGCTGCTCCCAGGAGGGAAAATCAGTCTGAAGGAATCTCTCCACTATGAGCTGGTAGTTTTCCACCTGCAAGAGTGATCCTGGAAACACATCAGAGAAAGGAGCTGAGCTAATAAAAAGAGAACATAAAAACTGTAAGCTCAGCTTCCTCCTTTTAAAGTCATGAGGCCAGGCAGTGACAGTTCAGCAACTCCATACCATGTCTCCTCTTCCTTGTTTTGGAGATGGATGGCAGAACAGCAAGAGCCCAGCACCTTTAAGTTTAGCATAGTGAGACATACCTATGAGATCTGTATTGGCAAAGGGGCTACCATCCTTGTGGGATATCACGCAGGGAAGAGTGCTGCTCCTGTCCTGTAGCTGGAGGGAGCTTCTCCTGGAGGAGACTCTCAACACACCCAGTAGTATCTGCAACAGAAAAGAAGCTGCAAAGAGCATCAAATACTTCCCGTATTTGAAGGCCATAAATCAAAGTGTGCATACCAGCACTCAAATTCAGCCTGTGTTCAATACACCACAGGTGAGAAGAGCAGTGTCATTCCCTACCAGGCATGACACTGGACCGGGCATGCATTAGACAGGGTGCTGGAAAGCATGGGGAGAACCAGGAATTCTCAAGGCACAGACAGCATAGGGAACTAGGCACTTACCAGTCGGGGCTGAAAACTTCCTGCTGAGAGAGTGCAATAGGACCAGGCCAGCCTGCGATTCAGCTCCTGGCTGCCCATGTGCTGTGCCTCCAATGGAGAAAGCAGCTGTGATGGACTGAAGCCTTCCCAGCTCTTCTGTTCTGCCACACAGCAAACTGCAGACAAAGATGGGGCCTGGCATGGGGGGTTCAGGGTCAAATACTAAGACAAAAAAGAAAGAATGAATGATCAAGCTGAGTTTCTTCCCATCAGACAAACAGGAAACAGCTCACAGAGCATTTACCTTCTGCAGGGGACACCAGTGTATTTTTGACAGGATTTCATTGTAAATATCTCTTGCTTCCTCTCTATGTGGGACCACAGCTTGCAGAAGGGGGACAATGAACTTCTCAGCAGCTCCAGGGTTTCGGTGAGTAGACCTAAGTAACCGTTGACTACGCCCAAAGAAACAAGAAAACCTGAACAAAAGAAATTAAGACAGTTACAAGCACTTCCAGTCCTCCCTTCTTAGTGAGTTTTGTATGCTTCATATGTACATCAGGGATGCTTTCTGCTTGTTGTGAGTGAATGTGCTGTGTAGGGCAAGAGCTAAGCAGAGTGCAAAAAGAAACTGAAGTAATTAAAAAAAGGAACATTTAAGGGTGATGCAGATTTCTGTCAGGCAAGCAGACAAGGAACACAAAAATATCCAGAAATGGACAGACTGGAAAAATCTCAACCCTCAAGCAGACAAAAAACCACACCCAAAAAATATAATTTCCCTCTAAGTCACACAAATGGACCTCCACGCACTTTGGCTAAGCTTTATATGATTACTCATGCTAGACATACTTGGCTTTCTTTTACAGAATGCAAAAGTCTCAGACAGAAACCATCACAGATTGCTCTTGTTCTGATATTTTCCTTGTGCTGTGTGCTTTTCAGGAGTATAGCTCACTGCTTTTGAGTGCCTGGAAGTGATCACACTGCCAGTCAAAAAAAAGACTTGGTAACAGAAAGCGAACCCAAATAGGTAGGAACTAATTCACTGGAGCAGCTTTCAATCAGTAGCAGGGCTTAGCAACGTTGCAATCACATTTAAAGGAAGTGAAAAGGCTAATAAAAACTGAAACTTATAGCTAGCATCATTCCCAGGGCAAAACTGAAGCTGCTTTATTGGAAAGTGTGGCAAAAATTCCACAGTGCCAGTAAAGCATGGGAAGACTGAGCATTGTGTGAACGGCCACCTGGCTGCCTGAGATGAAATCCATACATTTTGAAGTCCAAGGCAGCAGTTGCAGTGATCAACCATAACTATTCCAGAATAAACACAAATGTTTTTGCCAACAGAATTCTAGCAGTAAATGCAGAAACTGGCTCACAGCTGTCATGTGAACAGGGAGAGCAGGAAGCCATCTGGAAGACCCGGAGATAAGCATGTGTGGGAAAAATCTGCTAGAGGCTCTCAAACGAATGCTCACACTACTGGCAATGGTCAGGGTATCTGGGAGTGTGAGAAGCGAGGACACAGGAGCCTTTATACCAGCTGTGATTTGGCTGTAGCAAGAGTTTCCATCTCCAGCCTCTGTGCCCACCTTGATTTGCCAAGCAAACTGCAGCATGCACCCCTACAGTGCTTCCACAGTTCAGGACACAACTGCCTAGGCAGAGGTGTGTGAGCACATGCTCTGGAGTGCTGCAGCTTTCCCAGAGCAGTGGGCTTACTGCACACACACTGGAAAATGTACAGGATTTTCTCATAAGAGCAACTTTTGAGTACAAGCAACTGGATAGGATGTGAAATCTGTATGAAAGGCTTACTCGGGCCAGTAAGCAATTGCTGCTGTTACTGGTATCCAAGCACAGTCATTCTGTGAACCTTTGGTCTAGAAGATGCCCATGTAGCCTACACATAGCACGTTTATGCATAGCCTGACCTCAGAAGGACTGTCCTCACCTTTCCTCAAACGTCTCCAGGAGGCTCACCAGCCAGAGGTAGAGTGGCATACCAAGGTTGTAGCGGAGGAGCAGCTGCAAGTAGAGATTTCCTGAAGAGGCCGGTGGCTGGTAGGGGCTGCTGAGCCTTGAAAAACTCTTCAGCACAACAGTGCTGCTCAGGCAAGCACCCAGTACAATGAAAGGGAAAGATACCAGAGGCTTCTGCAGGAGGTGCACGTCGATGAGCTGAGATGCAGAGACATACAACTTCAGATAGGAGATGGCTAGTCTGCCACCATTCCCACAAACCATCACCCCACCCTAAATCCTTTGTCACGCTACTGGGCGGCCTGGCACTGCTTAGGAAGGAATCATATAATTTTGATTCTCATGATCAAGCCAAGACAGTAAGATCCCCAGTTGTGTTCCAGATACTTGCTAAAATAATACCAATGTTCCCAGAGTCTCTCGACCCCCACAGTCACGAGCCATTCCCAGTTCCTGAGTCTTTTACCACTGAATGCTTTATGCTTGGTATGTCTCACAACTTACTTCCACGCACGCTCCTGGCCGGAGTCCACGTGCAGCGTTCAGCAGCTGCTCGTAAGCAAGGCACAGGCAGACTTTGTTATCCAGCAAAAAGAGACCAGCTTGGACATTGAGTATTTTGGTGACAGTTCCCTGCATAGAAAGCAAACAAAGTTACAGGAATGTAAGAGCATCTGAGAACATGAGAGAGCCACAGGCCTGAGCAATAAGGAGATACATGAATGATGAAAATAAGATCTTGCAGGCCAGGAGATGAAGCCCTAGAGCACAAGTGGGTGAAGGCTAAACCTACAAATCCTTACCACATATGAAATTATCTTGGACTCTTTGGTTGATCCCGGCCTCTCCTCTTCAGCTCTCAGCTCCAAGGAATCACTGAGCTGCTCAGCAGCCTCAAGGGATAAAGACTGAGTGGATTCTCCTTCCGAAGCACTGTCCAGTGGTCGTTCCCTCACCTGCTCTGCACAGTAGGGCAGAAGGCAGGAAGAAACACCAGTGACAAACAACCTTTGTCCAGATTTCTTCAGGCTGGACATACTCAGGCCTGTTATTGTGTACATGTGACCCAACTGGAGGATATGATGCCATGCCAGCTGGTTGGGCTGCTAGAAGAGAGAAACCAAAACTGACATTAGCATCTCCCACTCTGGAAAAAAATTCTTCCCAACGCAAATAACCCCACCCAAAAAAATCAGCACATACACAGACACAGATGGTGAATCTGTGAGCAAAATTCCAAGGACTTACCTGCACCAGCACAGGGACCCAAGCAGCTGAGGTGAAGCACTTCAGAAACAGAAAGAAGAATGTCTTGTGGTGCATACAAAGGAGAGGCCCAAGTCTGACCAATTCACCTGCAACAGTGAGCTTTGATCTTTTCTTACATGGAATCCTACAGAGCAAAGGAAATGAGAGATGAAAGAAAAACTTGAAAGTATCTCAAAAACAAAATAAACAAAGGCAGCATGCAACTTCTCATAATAAATGATCCAAACAGGTAACATGGACCATCTCTCAAAGAGGTTTTCTAGAGAATAATTGGCTACAAAATTCTTACTTTAACTTTTATATACTAAATTCTTGTGACATTTTAAAAAGCTTCAATAACAGTAGAGAGCAGGGTTGTATTGAACAAACTCACACGTTCCATAACAACAATCAGATCATAAAAAGCTTTACCTCAAACAAGAAGCTAATTATAGGTCAAGAGGAAAAAAAATCCCCAAGGCAACAAGCAATTTTTCAGCAGAAAAGAGAACTCTCTGTAAGTTCCTGGAATGTGACACCATGGAAGCTCTAAGTCTATAAACAAGAGGCCTGAAAGCAACAAGAGCCTTCCTAACAAACTTGGCACAGGGTGAAAGAGCAGCAAGATTGAAAGCACAGGTAACATTTCTTTGGTCATTTCTGTTGTCATTTCAAATTTTCATTTCAAAACATGAAAAAATAAATAGTTATTTAAAACAAATGTTTCCCATTTTCATTTTGACTCCTACTGGGCTGGAATATAACCATCCCAGTTACTCTAAACAAACACATTCTTGATTCTAAAACATATAAACAATAATTCAACTTTGTAACTTTTTAAAAAAGAAATGCCAGAACATCCACACACACCAGTACCAGCACTTTATTGCTAACATTTTTAAAGAAGGAACATGGAAAATTGGTCAGATATCAGGGAACAGCAGAGGAGCTTTATGTTAAAAGCCCGAGAGTGTAAGTGTATGCTGAAATATGGAAATAGTTTTCTTGTTTAGAAAGGTCCCTTGAGCTAAATCAGACACTTAAGCTTAAAATAAGTTTCTCACAAGCAGAAAAAAACACAAATTAAAACAAAATAAAATGAAACTAAAGCAGCCTGATTAGTGTCATTTTTTTGTTATTAAATTAGACCAAGAATTCGCTACCAAAGAAGATAAAACATGACCTAGGAAAACCTGGAATCATCAACTTCAGTAAGATTTGCAATTCCATTCACTATATTTTCACATACTGCTAAGTATTACTTCCACTAAAGATAACAGTCTTACCAGCTGACATTTAACTGGCACCATTATCTCAGCAATCTGCTAAGAGCTTGACTCACGTGGTGTGGTGTCGTGGTTTACCCCCAGCCAGCAGCTGAGCACCACCAGGCCACTCACTCACTCCTCCCCGCACCCCTGGTGGGATGGGGAGGAGGAACAGAAGAAAAAGGTAAAACCCAACTGGGTTGGGATAAGGACAGTTTACTGGGACAACAAAGGAAGAGGAAAATAAAAATAACACTTATAAAAGAATAAATGACGTGGTTGATACACAGTGCAATGGGCTTACCACCCAGAACCTGATGCCCATCACAGAACAGCAACTTGTTGTATGTCATGTTGTGTGTCCCCACACCAGCTCCTGAGCAGGACATCATGGAATATTCCTTTGGCTATTTTGGGTCAGCTGTCCTCACTGTGACCCCTCCTGGCATCTTGTGAAGATTAACTGTATTCTAGCTGAAAACCAGGATATACCATGTATGTTATGCCCAGACTGTACACCTTCCAATTAATCACCACCACTTTTCCTGTGGTGGTGATTAATTTGATATATTATTGGATATATATTAATTTTATATATATGTACACATATATATATATATACACACACACACACAGAGGTATCATTCCCTTAGTCTATGAACCATCCCTCTAAAAAGTTGACTGAGTTCATTTAATCTGTCATAGCAGCCTCTCAGTGCAGGAGTGATGGTGTGTGCTGTGGGATTGTTGCACGCTGCATGTGGAGCTTGTGGCTGGTGTAGCTGACCCAGCATTTCCTGTGCTCTGTGGGCTGAAGATGCCAATTTTGAGGAAGTTGATGGGTGCTGAAGCCAGTTCTGGTTACATCATCGCTGTAACTTCATCAAAGCTCATCATTAATTTGGGCGACTCTTACTGTAGTGCCATTGATAGAGCACATAGCAGTTGTAGTGGTGATGACATACAGTGGCAGGGTTATTCAGCAATTAACATCATACAATTTAATTTATTGGCTACTCCCACCCAACAGTAAATCCCCCGAGGTATGCATCAGACTGCCCCATCCTTCTGCCTTTGCCTGAAGCAGGGCTAACCCAGACTGTCTTCCCCAACATATTCTTCAGGTACACAGCAGGGACTTTATCCCCTTCTACAAAGGGGATACGTAAAAGTTTTGATTGGGCAGGGTTGTTTTGGCGTTTTCCCATTCAAGCCCACTGTGTGATCAATGTGACCCACTTACTCCATGTAGCATCAGCTGCACAGTGGGTAGAGGGGTCCTTCCCTTTGGACATCCAGCCCAGCACCAGTCAGGGTGCCAGGAGGAGCTGGGCTTCAGTACCAACCACCTCCAAAGCAGCTCAAACCCCTTCATATGGTGTCATATCTCTTTTTCAGCTGGAGTGTAGTGGGCTTTGGATCCTCTCTATCCAAACCCCCCTGGCTTTGGTTCGATCTTGAGTCCCTCCTAATGCTTTCTGCCAGAGACTCCAGGTAGGGCTGTTCTCCCCAGCTGTGCCATACAGCAAGTCTGTAACGTCTGGCCCTGCCTGGACTGACCCAAGGGCTGCTGCGTGAACTGTCTCCTGTTTGAGTTGTTCAAAGGCTTGTCACTGCTGCTCAGGACCCCACTGGAAATAGTTCTACTTCTGGGTTATGTGATTGAGAGGGTTTACAATCAGGCTGTAATTTGGAATATGCTTCCTCAAAAAAACCCCACGATGCCTAAGAAAGCTTGTGTTTCCTTTTTGCTAGCTGGTGGAGACACAGCTGCTGTTTTATTGATCACATCCACTGGGATCTGACGATGCCTGCCTTGCCGTTTTATTCCTAAAAGCTGCATCTCCTGTGCAGGTCCCTTAGCCTTACTTTTTATGGCAAAACCGTCTTTCAGAAGGATTCAGACTATTTTCTTCCCTTTCTCAGAAATTCCTTCTGCCCTGTTGCCCCATACAATGATGTCACCAATGCACTGCAGGTGCTCTGGGGCTTCACCCTGTTCCAGCGTAGTCTGGGTCAGCCCACAGCAAGTGATGGGGCTGTGTTTCCTCCCCCTGGGGCAGTCGATTCCAGGTGTGCTGGACAACCCTCCAAGTGAAAGCAAACCGTGGCCTGCACTCTGATGACAAAGGGATTGAGAAAAATGCGCTGGCGGTGTCGGTTGTGACGTACCACTTCACTGCCTTTGACTCCATGTTGAAGTTCCAGCATGTCCAGCACAGCAGCACTCATGGGCGGTGTGACTTCATTCAGGCCCCAGTAGTCTAACATCAGCCTCTGCTCTCCACTGGACTCCTACACTGGCCATACAGGATTGTTAATGGGTGAGAACTGGCTATCCAGTTCAACAAATCAGCTTATGGATGGGAGTCAGGGAGTCTTGGTTGGTGCAATATTGCCACCAGTGTGCTGTTGTGGTAGCGATTGGCACCCATTGTTCTTCAACCCTCAGCGATCCCACAACAGAAAGGTCCTTGAAAACACCAGGCAAGGTAGACAGCTGTTCAATTTCCTCCCATTGGGCCCTTGAAATACCCTCTCCTGAGGCTGCCTGTGCCAAGGATAAGGATGCACAGAGCCTCTGGGCCAGTCACAATCAGGGACTTTTGCCACTCATTCTCTGTTGGCCTCTTTTCAGCCTTCAGCAGAAACAACTGTTGGGATCCCCCATCGCTCCAGAAGTACAGATGGGTTCTCCCCATTCATGGCTTGATGGCATTAGGGTACACTGTGCACCCATGTCCACTAGTGCCTTATACTCCTGGGTGCCAGGCCACTGGATCTACACAGTCCAATAAACCTGGTTGTCGCTTTCCTCCTCGTATTTGATCCTGTTCATCATATTTGTTACTCACTTTTTGTAAAAATTACTTAGAAGGCCCTTCAAGAGGATCCTAAGTACAATCAGGCCTCCCACTCGGTCTGAGGAACTGCCTTCAGAAAACCAGAGCAACATTTTTCCTGGAAGAATCCCCTTTTGTGACTATTTTTCCCTGCAACTCACGTACATGTGCATTTAGGGCTGAGGTAGTTTTTCCATCTCACTTCCTCATGTCCTCCCTGTGGTCATGCAAGTAAAACCACAGAGTGTGTACCCTCTATCTCCTCTCTCTTGAGCAGAGGAACTCCTAATAGCTGAGATACTGGTCTGGACAGCTAGGGAATAGGACATATCCTCTTTGACTTGCTGAACCTTCCAGGACAGCTTCTCCACAGCTGAGACAAGGGAGGAAGAGGGACTTTCTTCATATTGCAGCAGATGGCCAGCCACTTCATCCACCATTAGTGCCTCTTCACCTTCCCAATCCATTACTGCCAATGAGTTGGCATATAATGATGGTGTGCTCTGTAAATTTCTGCCACATGGCTTGTGTACATTGAACTCCATCTGGATCTGTGGGCAACTGTGCATTCTCCAGGTCATAATAAACCATCTCCCACACAGCCAATTCCCTCAGGTACTGGATACCTCTCTCCATGGTGGTCCACTTCCCTGGTTGACATACAGTATCTTCACTGAAGGGGTACCTTTCCCTCATGCATAACAATCACCTCCAGAGGCTGAGGGCTTGTGTCTTTTTCCCAATTGCCCCGTCAATGTCCCCTAGTGTGGTGGTTTGACCCTGGCTGGAGGCCAGATGCCCACCAAAGCCGCTCTACCACACCCCTTTTCAGCTGTACAGGGGAGAAAATAGGTATTGAGAGGCTCAGCAGTCAAGATGAGGACAGGGAGAGATCATTCTGCAATCAGCATCACGGGCAAAACAGACTCAGCACAGAACAAAGGACAGAAAACTCTCTGATTGATGACACTGCCCTGCATACCCAGTGACACCAGAGTTGGGTAATGAGAAGTGTGTCCAGAGCTTAAAGCACCTCCCCCCACCCCTCCCACCTCAGCAGACTTCACTTTAGTCATGATTTTTCCTCATGCGAGGAGGAACCAGGGACTGGTGGAATGGGGGTTTCGGTCAGTTCCTCATGAGTTGTTTTCCTTCTTAGCTGGGGCACGTGGGCATTCCTCACACTCTTCCCCTGCTGCACTGTGGGGTCCCACCCATGGGAGACAGTCCTTCATGAACTTCTCCAATGTGAGTCTTTTCCCACAGGGCTTCAGCTCTTCACCAGCTGCCCCAGCCTGGGTCACTTCCATGGGTGGTCACAGAATGTCTCTCAGTCTCTTAGGCCCAGACTGCTCCAGCCTGGTCCTCCATGGAGTCACAAGCCCCCACCCAGCAAACCTGCTCCAGCGTGGGTCTCTCTCTCTCCACAGGCTGCAAGTGCTGGCAGAGGCTTGCTTCAACTTGGGTCACAGCATCTTCTGTATGTCTCCACTTGCTCCAGTGTGGGGCCTCTCCACAGGCCGCAGGTGGGGTCTCTGTTCCCTGTTCTCTTCCATGGGCTGTGGCGAGACAACCCGTACCACCATAGTCTTCTCCATGGGCTGCAGGGGAATCTTTCTGTCCAGAACCTGGGGCACCTCCTGCCCCGCCTTCTTCCCTGGCCCTGGTGCCTGCACAGCTCCTTACATCTTCTCACTCCCGTCTCTGGTGGCAAATGTGGCTGCTTACATTTTTTCCTCCTAAATGTGATTCCCAGAGGTGCTGTAACCGTCACTGATGGGCTCGGCCTTGGTCAGCAACAACTCCGGCCTTGAGCCGGCTGGTGTTTGCTCTGTGGGGCCTGCAGAGAGCTTCTGGCTGCTGCTTGCAGAAGCCACTTCTGCAGCCCCCTCCTCCACCAGAACCCAGCCACGCAAAACTACAACACCTAGACAGGGATCCCATCAGCTTGGCCTCCCTGCCTTCTAATTCCAGGCTACTGGCCCTGTTATCCCAGCACTGAAGCAGCCAGGTGACAATGTGCTCACCTGGATGGCAGCTGAAGAAAAACCTCATGTGTTGGGGTAAGGACCGTTTACTGTGACAGAAAAGGGAGAGGAAAATAACAACACTACTTACACAATATGTGCATCACCTGCTTTGGCAGTGTGCTCAGCCTGTCCCCAAGCAGTGGCTCCTTCTTTGTGGCCAGCTTCCCCTTACATACTGAGCATGACATCACATGGTATGGAATACCCTTTTGGCTAGTTTGGGTCAGCTGTCCCTGCTGTATCCCCTTCCTGCTGAAACTCTATTCTATTAGCTCTATTCCAGCCAAAACCCATGACAGGTGTATATTAAATTCCTATTAGAATCTAGAATTACTTTCAATAATACTTTTGGTTCACTTAGGTTAAAAAAAAAAAAAATTAAAAATCTGCTAGTCAAAAGAATGAATTGTAGCTTCAGTGAATCACCACTTTATTATGTCTTTTTTGTAGCATCAGAATACATTCAGAAATAATTAAAATTTGTTTTATTTTGCCAAAGTACAGAATTAAAACTTTCAGGAAGTCCTGGAAAACAGATGATTAACGAAAAGTTATTGTTCACAGTTATTGTACAACTTCTACTTTAACCACGCATGATTATGCATCCACCTCTAGCAGAAAGAGAATTTGGATCTTCCTATCCTGGTACTTACCAAACCACAGCAACAGTGCTATGATGGAGTTGAGCATGCTAGGTGTTTACCTGGAGGTAAGCAGTGGCTCTGCTGATATCGGGTAGGCGACTGGAATGCTGTCAGGTACTTCCTTCAGACCATTTACTGGCACTGGATCGGCCAAGATTTCTATGTACCCTGCTGCCTTCTGGTCTGTCTGCGGTATATATGACCAGCTTGGGAAAAGGAACAGTGACTCCAGCCACTTAAGATCAAAATGCAGGAGCTAAGACAAAAGATAATGAGATGAGAGCTCGAAATGAGTTACATTATCTTTTCTCAGCATTACTTATAATGTTTGTTAGTAATTTGCCCTTGTATGCACATCACAAACTCTTGTTCTACTGATGGGCTTCATTACTAAACAAGAGCAGTGTTTTCTGCCCATTTTCCTATCTTACACAGAGAACTTATGTCCTTCCAGACACAAAGCTGGGGCAGACTGGCCAAGCTCTACAGTTAACATTTCCTAAGTAACAGTCACACCCTCCTGGCAAGGTCATAATTAACTCATTGCAAGACTTAGTTATCCTCATACTATTTTTCTAAAATTCTCACGTGTTTTCTTCTCCCCTAGGTATTCAGTTAGAAGTTCATACCAATATAACTTTTTCCTAGTCTTCACTTCCTTGGAAGGCACCACCACTCCAGTGGTTACTTCACATCTACACTCCCCTTACTATGACCCTCAGAAGGCTTTTAATGCAATACCACTGTCATGGCTGCTATTATTTCATGAAAGTACATCATCAATGCATCACTGAACACCAGTACGACTCTCCAGAAAGTTATTTCTGCTCCACTAGTTGGAATTCAACAAATAGAGGGGAGTACTATAACCTCCAGATCTCCCAAGGCCACCTTGTACTGTTGAGAAATTAACAGAACTGTACATTAGACCATCTCCTTTTTCCAGGCCAGTGCATTCAACATTTGTTCTCCTAGCAATTACAAATTTAACATCTTCTATCCTCTTCCCAGGGTCTGAGCTTGCAGTTTTCCTGACTGTTACACTGATGTGTTATTTCCTTTGCTACAGACTTTGGAAGACCATCTGAAGGCTCTGGTGGTCTGTGACACTGCCCCAGTAGTGGGGAGAAACACAGAATCCCTCAGACTGAGGACATACCTCACATGGAATTATCCCAGTATTGTCTTTCACATATAGGCAACCATCTATCAACTTCACTTTGTCCTCTTGCCTTCCATCTGTTAAATAGCCAACCAAGATCAGGTAAGCCCTTGGCAAAGCGCTCTGCATGGGTAAAACATCTTGTCCTTGATGAGACCATTCTTTAAATTCATTAGTGCTCCAGTTCAGGTGGCTGCAGCATGGCACACGCTGCTGACACTGCAAGTCAGAGATGGAGATGAAACTGGAAAGAAAAGCAAGACTGTGTAAAAAACTCAGTCTGCAATGCCTGGGAATTACAGCAACCACTGCAGGGGCAAAGCTTGGCTAAGTTAAAGAAGCCTCAGCTGTTGGTGTGTTCTGATAACATCACATGGGAAGAATCAACCCATTCACTGGCATTCATTAAAGATCTCTCTCAGCTCAGTCAACGTGTTCTGCTTGAGCATCCTCTCTGAAAACAGGCCCTTTGCTACTATGGTCACCTGAGAACAGCATGCAGAAGACTTGGGGGAAAAAAATAGTAATTGAGAGTTGATAAAATGGAACATGCTTTCAAGTACGTGTACAGGGAGGTGAGCACGTCGTGGTTTCACCCCAGATGAGCGCCAAGCACCATGCAGCTGCTCTCTCTAAGCGGGTGTATGTGGGATTAATTGGGGCGGGTGCACAGGGCAGGAAGAGAAAAGAAAACCAAGAAAAATAAACCTTGTTGGTAGGGATAAGAACAGGTTACTGAGATAGCAGAGAGAAATATAACTATGACAGGACTTTACAGCAAAACATACAAAACTGGTGATACCCAGCATGGTTTCTCACCAAACTGCACAACTCAGGCTGTACAGCTCAAAGCCATCCTGAAAGTAGACTGTCCCTAAAACTCTGTGTCCTGGAGCTGAGTGCTCCTCCCCCCACCAGCCCCCCTTTATGCTGAGCATGACATAATTGCCATGGAATACCCTCTTTGGCCAGTTTGGGTCACCTGTTCTGGCTGTCCCCCCTCCCGGCTTCCTGGGTGCCGCCCACCTTCTCATTAGCAGGGAAATATGAACAACTGAACAGTCCTTGACTGCTTGGCAACAACTAAACCATCCGGGTGTTATCAGCACTGCTCTCACTGTAACTCCCAAACTTGGCATTCCACCTGCTCTTAGACAGAAAATTAACTCTGTCCTAACCAAAACCAGGACATAGTAGTTCAGCCATTTTTAGGTTGAATGGGGGACTCTGTGAGAAAACCCCAAACACTGCTCAAAAGAGTTTACATATCAGTAAGGAAAACAGGTAAATAAAGACCAATTCCATCACTCAGTACTAAAAAGTGCTGAACTGTAGTAAAAGCAAGGCTGAACAGCTCCTAGATAAAGATCCTGACAGTTTTGGAAGAAATTCTGTCCTGTGGAGAGCTTTCACAATAGCAAGCTGAGAGACAGCAAGCCAATAATGTCAAGATTGGGCGCCTTCACTTGTAAGTGGCCTCACTTCACAGCCAAGCTAGCCCTGAATCATTTCACCTACACTCCTGGCTTTGGGGAGAGGGGGGAGAAGGAGATGAGACATTAAACCAGCCACATGTGAAGCCATCAACAGTTTAGTATCTATCATGCTTAGACTGACCACGGTACTGAATATGGGAGAACAAGGCAGCCACCTCAGTTGATTCTAAGCCTTTTCAGTGTTTATACGATCATGGCAGCATTCATCATCGCTGTTTACATCCTGGCTCTCTATGCTCTGTCCACGTTACTGTCAACACTGGAAGGGCAAATATGAACTGGTCTCCAGCTAGTGATTTAGTACTTGTTTCCAGTGAGGTCAGCTGACAATTTTAGGTTGTGAAACTGAAGCTCTGTTCAAAACACCCACTCGCTCAGTAGCAGGACATAATCACATTCAGAGAGAATGAATTTGAAGAGTTTCTGTATGATTAGTCACGTATCAAAGGTTCAAAGTCCGAAACTAGACTAGATGAGTCTGCATCAGCTAAAATAGTATTTATAAAAAAAAAAAAATCAGAAGAGATAAATTTACATGGGTACTTGTGTATTTGGCAGGAATCTGAACAGGAGCAAGATTAGCTGAAAAGGACATAAGCAAACAGCTCTGTCCACAGACACATAGCACACAGCAGACGCAGCACTGGGAATAATACTGGTATCTAATATCTACAAGGAGTATGCAGTGCTGCTCATGTTTTCATCATGTGTGCTGACTGCTTTTTGAGAGAATCCAAAACTACAGCATGATCCTGGTTATCACATACAGAGAGCTAACTGGACCCTCTTCTGATGCTCCAAAGCTTGGTTAGCTGTGGATGTAGTACGTTGCACACAAACCACTGGCTTCATACAAGACAAATAGCAACTACCTTCCATTCTTCTCTATGAACTCCCCTGAATATAAACCAAACTCTGATCGAAACATAAAATAGTCCATATATATATATATATATATATATATATAAGTTGACTTAGATGAGAACACTAGATGGTGTGAAAGACCTACCATCTATATTTATAAACTGTTAGTATAAAATTAAGGGCCAGAATTCCCTAATAATTCCAGTTGACCTTTGTCCCAAGACCTTTTGTGCCAGGGCTTTTAATTGACGTTCTCCCAAGATAGTTTGGAGTAAGAGAGAAATAGATCCAGACGAGCCAAACCTTTCAGTCAGGATCAACTCAGCATGAGTATTGTTTTCACAAAGGTTAAGAACCTTTTACCAACTAAACCATGGGCCACACTATCCCAGATTCCCCCTTTGTGAGAGCGCACACTGGAAGGCAGACCTCAGCCAGCCTGCAGCAGGCCCAGGAACGGCCTCCTGAGCAGGTTAGCAGGATCCAGGTAGGAAGCTAACCTGCAACCACCGTGCAGCACAAGAGCTTGCTCTCAGCCAGATGCCCTACTTTGGTTACACACCTTAGCTACCGCAGACTGGTGGATACGGCGTTTAATCACACCGCAAGAGCAATCCGGGGTGCATCGAAGCCAACAAAACGCATGTGGTTACCCGTCCCTGTCAACATCCCTCCCACACCCAGCATCCGGGGCGGCCACTGCACACGAACCAGCAGCGCTCGCTGGCGCCGGCAGCTGCTGGCGCCATTCCTGCTGCTACAGCCGCCGTGCTGAGCTCCCAGGAGCTCCGCTCCACGGGCCCGCGGCTGCAGCCCGACCCTGCGCGGAGAGAGGGAAGCGGGGGGGACGAGAGCGGGGCCCAAAGGCACCCACCCTGCTCCGCGCTCTCATCCCTCGCCGCCCCTCCCCTGCCCTCCCCGCCCCGCTGTCACCTGTAGCCGAGCGGCAGGTCCCCGCCGGCCGCGCTCCGCAGGCACCGCAGCACCGCATCCAGCAGCAGCGGCGGCTCCGGCTCGCCGGGCCCCTCAGGGGCCGGGAGCACTCGATGGGCGAAGTCCCGAGCCGCCTGCAGCCAGCGCTCCTCCTAGGGAGAGGCAGAGAAACGGGGCTTCAGCGCCGCGTGGTGCGGAAGGCGCGGAAACACCCCCCCGCCTCAAGTCACTCACCGCCGTGCTGGGCTCCGCCATGACGGCGCAAGACCGCGCCGCGCGGCTCACAGCGTTGCCGCAGCAACGGGGCGGCGGGAAAGGCGCAGAGCCTATCGGGAGCGCCTGCAACCCATCAGTCCGCCTCCCTCCCCTCCGACCAATCGCCGCCCCCGCTCTGCGCTTCCCTCCCTCCCTCCCTCCCCGGGCCGTGCGCGGGGGTGGTGGTGGTTCTGTGGGTGACCGCAGCCCCCCGGAGGTAAAAAGTCTCGCAGCGTCGTCCCCCACGCAAAGGGCTGGCGAGGAACCCGGGGGCGGACCCTGCAGGCCGGGAGTGAAGCGGCCGAGCTGGCAGACAAGCCGAAGCCCAGGCGGCTGTGTGACGGGAGGGTGGCAAAGCCGGGCTCCTTCCCCATGGCGGCATTGTCGCCAGGGAGCCTCGGGAAGCTCTTAGGCCTGCGGGGCCGCAGGACGGCGTGGGGTTGCCCGTTCTGGCAAAAAAAAGAAAGAAAAACCGGGAAGTGGGCTGATGCGTGTGACATTAATGTAAATGTCAAACGTGTGGCGGTGGGTGGTGAGAGTGCTCCCCGAGCTGAGGGGAGAGGCAAAGGTGAAGGGTTGTGGGGATTTCTCTGGCACTTGTGCAGTTCTGCAGAAATGCATTCACTTCTGTTGGAAGGCTGAAGCTCCCTGAGGATTGAAGGCTATGCCTCATCCACACACACACACGGCAGTATGAGATAAAGCTGAAACAACCAATTAAATATGTGATTTCCTCCTCCCCAGAATGTAATCATTCATGCATGAGAATTTCTCCTTTGGGGACTAATTTTGTATTGTCCCTGTTGAAGGAAAGGAAATGAACCAGACAAAGACGTGGTAAATCTTTTCCATCCCTACCTGGAGAGGACTGCTGCCTGATAACAGGTTATTTGCTATTTCCTTCCTTGGTGGAACCTGCTGCTGGAAAGTCAGAGCCGTTCCAAGCCCAAAGTGCTGAAGAGAACTATGCAGCTGCATGGCCCTCATCCTTTTGTCCGCTCCCATACAGCAGATAAGCAACTCTGTAGCAGACCCAGCCTGTGGAGGTGTTCAGCTTTGTCCACAAGCAGTTCAGGCAGCATGTGGAGTGAATTCTGCATACGTGAAATGGGTATATTCCTTCCAAAACAACGCTTAGTAGCTCAATTTAACGCCCTTAACTTTAGTACAGAGAGAATTGCAGAAAACAGGGGGAGCGTTCCCCATCACAAACTGATAGCTGGAAGGCAGGTGCTGCAGCAGTTTCCATTCACACTCCTTTTTCCTGTCTCTCACAATACTGAGAGAGACCAATTGCTATCACCCCTAGCAGGCGTCAAGGCCAGGTAGCCCACGCAGCTTGTTATCTCAAGAGTGGAAACAACTCTGAAACAGCACAGGGGCAAGGTCTTAATAGGCTCCTTAAGAGCACACGTTAAATGAAGCAGGGCTCATGCAGCATGTTACATATGGTTTGCTGTTTTATTTGCACTGCCAGTGCAGCTGGTTCACAGAATCACAAGATTGGAAAAGACCTTTAAGATCAAGTCCAAGCGTTCCCATCCTGTGCTAAACCATATCCCTAAGCTCGTCGAGGTACACAAGAAAACGCGTGTTTTAAATAAAAATCGCGGGATGGGCATGTATAAATATGCTAGTTTCAGCTGGTAAATACCTTTCCTTAACGTTGTTTGGATGTTGATAAGGCAGCTAAGGCGTGGGGTTAAGTCTCTTAGAACCGCACGTTAGAAGCGCGGCTGGAAGGAAAGCGCTTAGAAGTCAGGAAACGGGCAGGTTTCAGTGAAAGCCCTCTGACTCCTTTTCCCTGCGTTTCCTACCGGATTTAGGTAGGAAATGCCTAAACGCCATACGCCCCCGGCTGTTTCCCCCTCAGCCTGCCCAGCTTAGCGTCTAAGGAAAACTGCCGCCGGCAGCCGGCTTGTGCCGGTGGCTGCGGAGGGCGGGCGGGGCGCGGGGCCGGGCCGGGCCGGGCCGCCTCCCGCTCGCCGCCTTCTTTCCTGCCTCTGTCGCCGCTGGCAGGAAGTTGGAGATAAGTTAGTTTCGCTCGGCGCTGCTCCGACTGGTGCTGGGCTGGGCTAGGCTAGGCTAGGCAGGGCAGGGCTGGCTTCTTCTGGACGCCGGGAGACCCTGCCATGGGGACGTAGCGGGCCGTGGAGCCATGCGGGGCTCGCAGCTGCCCTGCAGCTCGCTGGGGACGGTAAGTCACGGCGGGGGCTTCGCCTCTCCCCACGGGACGGGACCGTACCCCGGCGGTTTGCGGGCCTCTCTCCCGGAGTTGCAGCCGATTGCGGGGCTGCAGCGCGATGCCCGCCGCCCACCTTTCGGACCCGGGCTCTCTTCGCTCCCTCCTGCCGCTGCTGCGGCGCTCCCCATCGCGGACCCATCGCTCCGGGTCTGCGGACGGCCCGCTTTCCGCTCCCACTCTCCGGGGGCTTCGGTTTCCATCGCGGCAGCCCCGTGCCAGGGCGGGAGGCGGTGGCTGCGGGAGAAGCCGTTTGTCATGCCGAGGGGCGACGTTGGGCCGTCATGGTGGAAGGGGGGAGCCTGGACCGACAAGAGCGGCGAGAGCCGGTGGCGAAGCGGAGTCGCTGCTCGCCCGCCGGCCGCCTGCGGTGCGACCGGGCAGCGGCGCTGCGGGGCTGCTGAGGCGAGGCTTGGCGGTGCCTGCGCCCTCTCCTGCCCTCCCGCCCACCGCCGGGGACTGCGTTCGCCTCCACCGCCGGTTCCGGGATTTATTCCCGAGTGAGTGACAAGGCGGCGGGATTTACAGGAATGGCAGAGAGTTCCTGGAGCTCCCGGCGCGGCCCGTCGGGGGGCACGGAACCGGCTGGGCTCCGCTCCAGCTGCCGGCGCGCAGGGCCCGGAGCCGGCTGGCAGGGGAGCACAAGCCGCCTCAGGCTCTTAATGGCTCCCTGCGGGCGCTTAAAGGGAGATTAGCGGGCTGTACCGGCGTCCCCAGATCATGGGATTCGCTTACAAGCAAGTTTATCTTTGCCGGCAAAGCTTCCTTAGCCTTCTTGGGACTCCTGTAGCAAGGTTTTTAAGCTGTTCAATAAGCTGTTCGTTGTCATTTTTGCGGATGGAAAAGTTGCTTGTGGAAGAAACGCGAGAGCTTAGCGAATAACCTGACTGCGGGAGGTGAATGACCATCACACATCTACAGGTGTGTGGTAACGCTGCGACAGGAGGTGTGATGTCACTTAGCGTCATGACAGAGCTATACATTCTGGTGTAGAATTGAAGGGTCATACCGTTTATCCCTAAATACCCAAGCTTCCTACTGATAAACACTTGCCCTTGGCTGCACTGGATTTGTAAGTTTGGGTTAGTTGTTAATTTGTTGTCGAAAAGTTGTGACTGCCCTGCTTAAAGGTATCTTCTTCCAGAGGTTTTATTTTCTGTGCTGGGAAACTTTTGGAAACCAGGCAGTAAGAGTTACAGCTGGCAATGGCAAGACCATGCAACTAAAATTGTGCAGTAGAAGCACTTTGCATCTTGACTGACTGTGGACCACTTACCATCCCAGGAGCTAGGCAGGGTACATCAAATGTTGAGATGACCTGTATATAGATTTCCAAACAGTCAGCAAACCTGGGAAAGTGTATTTCTGACTTAAGTATAGTGGGGCACATACTTTCCTGTAATTCAGATACCAAATGTGATACAATTCATATTATTGGCAATAAAATGCACCAAAAAAAAAAAAATCACTGGATTCCCCAAATTCATTATGTTGTCTTCAGTTAGATAATATGCTGGAGGAATAGTGTTGTTCAGTGTGATTTGATTTTCTTTTTGAAGACATTTTCCTCCTAGTTGCATGTAATTTCAAGTTCTTGATAACACCACACTTGTTCACCACAGATAAGCATTATCTTTTTCATAAAATACTTTTTTTCTATGTTACAGTTCTTACTCTGTCTCATGCCCTGCCATCTCCCATTTACTCTCCACATTGTCCTATGTTCGCCCTCATGGCCTTTCTTATTTTCTTGATGTCCCCCCTTCCAGAGTTCTAATTCTTTCATGTTTCCTCTCATTCTTCAAAATTTCCTGTAGCTTGTTTCCATGGGTTTTCTCTCTTTGCACGTCTTTAACCTCATTTCCAGGTCCTCTGTGGTTTTCCCCATGCACTCCTAACTTTTGCAGTGGAAAAAAGTGGCAGTTGTCTTTGCTGAAGCCAGTGTGTTTTCTGTCTCATTAAAAAATAGAAAAAGGACAGTTTCATTTATTAAAGGCATATCAGTTTTATGAAAAAAAAAAAGACAAAATAGCTGCAAGGGCACTTCTGGCACTGATTCTCTTTGAAGGTAAAGGGGGGAATTGCAATTCTGAGGTTAGAAGCTATGTTATATAAAACCTGAAAATCAAGCCACCAAATGCAGTGTAGGAAAGAACTGTTGGGCCTATCATCCCGTGTCCAGTAGTGGCCATCAAGTCTACCAAGGGGTTGGGAGCAGGGCAAGCATACAACAATGAAATACATTCCCCTGGCATCCCGTGACTGTAGGAATTCTCGAGTTGAGAGAGTGTCTTCATGTTTTGGACCTCTGAGTGTGTTTTTACTTCTGCTGATGGGTGGGGTGATTGCTCCTGGAACACAAGCACGTTTTTGGCACCTCCAGCATTCTGGCAGGGAGTCCCACACCTCAGCTATGTCTTGGCTAAAGAAGTACCTCCCTGTATTTGTCCTGAACCTGTCTCCTGCTTTATTTTATGTGATGCCTCTTAGTTCTTGCATTATCAGAGACAGAAAGAACAGCCATCCCCCTTCACTTTCTCCATAGCATTCATGACTTTAGAGCCTGCTAGAGCACCCTCTGCTCAGCTGTCTCTTTTACAGACCAGCATTCTTCGCCATGTCCCTTGTGACGGCCATTCTGAACCACTGATCATTCTTGTTGCCTTTCTCTGTATTGTATCTGGGCTAATTTATGTTCTCAGGCTTGGAGACCAGAACTACAATCTGGATTCAAGCCTCATGGTATACCTACATTGGTATACTCCTTTCCATTTTGTCCTCAAATATTTTCCTAATAATTCATAGCATTTAATTGCATTTCAGATTGCTTTGTCCAGATAAGTTTATTCCACTTTTTATCTGCTTTTTAATTGAATTTTAATTTCTATTTTTGATGACTGTTGAGTTATAGCCAACTGGAACACTTGGAGCTGTGCCAATTTCAATTCCATGGTAATTTGAGTTCTCACAAGTAATCGCCATTGGTTCAGATGCCTCTCTCATAGCTTTTTGTTAAGTGATCCAGCTTCTGCATTAGCAGTATTATTTGGGGGTAGAAACAGTTTTGTCGTTTAGCTCTCTCTTACCTATTTTCTTTTGTCATCACAGAGGGGTTTTGCTTTTGTTTGGGCCAGATGTCTGTTAATCTTGGCCTCATCCCTGGATAGCCGAGTGCTTCCTTTGAACCCTGGTAACCCAGGCCTTCCTACTGTAGTCTTGGGAACCCGACAGTAGAAAGTGCAGCTCACAGCAGCGTTGCCACATTGCCCTGTTAAAACAAGCAGGAATTCATCAGTTCTGATGAACAGGACTCGGCACATGACAATTATCTGACCCTTAAAAAAGGGCACCTAATGAATCACCAAGAAGGGGTGTAAGAACGGCTGTGACACAGCGCGGTCAGGGGCCAAGGGCCTGTGCCCAGCTGAAAATCAGCTGGGGATTGGAAGGGGGAAGCCCCTGCTGAGCCTTCCTGCAGCTCTTTTTCTGACAACGCTCTGATGTGAGGCTGGGCAGCTCTGTTGTCAAAGTCAGTCCTCAACACAGGTAATAGAGGTGAACTACTGGGGTGTTGTATGTCTGTGACTCAGGACTCTGACACAGTGATCACCACTGTGTTTTCTAAGAGAAAACAATCAAAAAAGTTATTTTCTGATGATTGTGACCACCCAGTGACTTTCCCACTCTTTTCTTTGTCTCTGCTAATATGAAATAAAAGCTTCTATTTGTAGGTATATATTGTTTATATGCACACATTTTATGATGTGAAGTTCATGATGCTTATAGATAAAGCACTTTTTTTAAAAATTAAGATTTCTAAAGCCATTATCTTTCTCATGGTTTCAGGCAAGGCCTAAAATGTGGCATTCCTCCATCTGATAATCTTAAAATGGAGGATTATTTTTAATAATACCTCTTGCATCCTTCTTTTGACCTTTCCAGGTTTTAGTGAGCGATGAGAAAAGCTTCCTGTAAATGTTGCTTTACTATACATTTCTCAATGCGTAAAGCAGAAGTGCTGGTTTCCCAGGCTCTTTGTATAGCAAACAAGCAAAAAAACCCAAAACCAAAACAACCCTCAAAGAAATGCCTTTTGGAAATGGCAGAAGCAATCAAAGAACATAAAAGTAAACTTATAACCTGATTTCTTTGGTAGCTCATTACTCAGAGCAGAATCTCTGTTTTCTCCTGAACTTCCAAGCTGGCTGATTTTTTTATGACTCATTAAAAAGGCTTAACAGATGACTGATAGGTAGATTACTTGTGCATTGGTGTGTGTCATGTCGAATACTTAAACAAAGGGAAGCTTCTATTAAGAAATAATTAAGAAACTCTAATGACTTGGAATGCCTTTCAGTTTAAAAATGGAATTTGCAAAATTGACACCTGGTTTTGAGAGCAGCAGTTGAACAAGTTGGTGGGGAAACACTTCATTATGTTAGGTGTGTGCAAAAAAAAAGAAAATGGAGTAAGCCTCCTAATCGCTGGATTTTAACAGCGTATCTGGATATATAAAACTGCTTTATTCTGAAATTTTCAGTGTTACATTTTCATATTAAGGATATAAACACTCTGGAAATTAGTAATTTGGAACTATTTTAAGCATTAGCCTAGGGATGGGTAATACTATTTGAATTTTTTAAAGTAGTAATACCTGAGTGTCTGCTCCAGCAAGTTCATGTAAGCAGGCGTGGGGTCTCAAGGCACTGTGTGTGGGGGCAGGAGTCACTTCTCACCTGTCTGATATCCTCCTTCCCGCTCAGTTTGCTTTCAGTGACTGGCTTTGTCCACTATGGACACCTCCAGGCATCTGCTGGCTTTCAAGGAGAGGGGAGACTTCTCCATCCTCTCTTTCCCATCATGCTGTCATACCTGTGTGTTGCTGTACCTGCTTCCTCCACCCTTCTCACTGAGGGCGAGGAGCCTTTCAGGTAGCAGCAGGGTCACAGCTCTGCATAGGGAGGGCAGAGGGCTCGATATGGAGCTGCCTTGTCCATACTGAGTAACTTGGTATTTCCTAGCCTTCTGGAGGTTGGCAGGTGATCACACAGTAGGCCTAATACACTCGCTTCCCTGGTGTTGTCCCTCTGCTTCAGGTACTGTGCCATCTTTCTCCTTGGCCTGAGGGCAGTGCTCTCAAATATCCCTTCTTTTTTCCACACCCCATCTCCCCCCACATCTTTCTCGTGTCTTGTTGTGCTCTTCACTTTTACCTTTGCCATCTTGTTCTTTGACTTACCCATGCAGAGATGTCACCTCTCTTGCAGAGATGTCAGCTTGCTTGCAGTTCTCTCTTGCATGGCCTGGTGAGGTGGAAGCAGCAGAAAGTGTGAATTGTGGTGGCAGTAATTTAAGAGTATTTGAGGTTGCAGATAGTGCAGGGGCTCCTATCTCCTGTCTTGGCTGCCAGCACTTTGCATACAAGAGCTTTAGGGCTTGTGCAGTGTTTTGGGGGTTTTTGTTTGTTTTCCAACGTCAGGCAGTATGTGCAGTCATGAGACATGAGGAGTCCTCACAGGTGAGGACAATGTGTGGGGCACAAAGCTGTCACTCAGAGGGGTTAAATGATTTAAGGAAGCAGCATTCTGGTTTTATCTTGGTTATTTCTGCAGCAGTTTCAGAACTAAAACCTAGAGTTCCTGCTGATTCATTTATTTCTTTCCTGCTGGGCAGTCCCTGCTCAATAAAAATGTGAATCATTGCTGTGCATGATGTGGTTTGGTGGTTTGAATTATCATTCAGCTTAGGTAATAAACGTTGCCTACTTTTCTTTGCAGCATTAGTTAGTAAGTACTCATTCTTTCTCCTGGTGAATGGAATCAGGTCATGTTGTAAATCTGATGATGGAAGATCATCGTCCTTCAGTTGTAGAAGACCTCCAAACTTTGGCTTGGTGAGCTGTTATCAAAGACTTGAGGCTTCAGTGCTTGTTAAATGGGGCTACATCTGGCTGGCAGTTGGCCACCAGTGCTGCTCCTCAGGGCTCAGTTCTGGGGCCAGTTCTGTTCAACACATCCATCAGCGGTCTGGGTGCAGGAGCTGAAGGCACCAGGAGCAGATTTGCTGACTGGAGGCAGACTGGAGCGTTGGGCTGTGACGAATGGGATGGAATTTAACAGCTCCAAGTGCCGGATTCTGCACCCAGGCAGGGGTAATGCCGGGCACGGTGTGAACTGGGAGAGGAGCGGCTGGAGAGCGGCCCTGTGGGAAGGGCCCTGGGGGTGCTGGCTGGCAGCAGCTCAGTGTGAGCCAGCAGCGTGCCCTGGCAGCAGGAGGGCAAACCACATCCTGGGGTGCACCAAGCACAGCATGGCCAGCCAGTGACTGTCCCCTGTGTTCAGGGATGGTGTGGCCCCACCAAGCACAGCATGGCCAGCCAGTGACTGTCCCCTGCGTTCAGCCATGGTGTGGCCCCACCTGCAGTACTGGGTGCAGGTCTGGGCCCCACAGTGTAAGAAGGATGTGAAGGTCCTTGAATGTGACCAAAGGGCAACAGAGCCGGTGGAAGGGCTGTCAGGCATGTGCTGTGAGGAGCGGCTGAGGACTTTGGGCTTGTTGAGCTTGGAGAGAAGGAGGCCGAGAGGTGACCTCAGAGCTCTCTGCAGCTTCCTGAGGAGGGGCAGTGGGGAGGGAAGTGCTGAGCTCTTCTCCCTGGGACCCAGTGACAGGACACATGGGAATGGATCAAGGCTGCGCCAGGGTCAGGCTGGACACAAGGAAGCATTTCTTTACTGAGAGGGTGGTCAGACACTGGGACAGGCCTCCTGGAGAGGTGGTTGGTGCCCCAAGGCTGGCTGTGTTTAAGAGGCTGTTGGACAGTGCCCTTAGTGCCATGGTTTAACTTGGTCAGCCCTGGAGTGGTCAGGCAGTTGGACTTAGATGGTAGTTGTGGGTCCCTTCCAACTGCAATAGTCTGGTCTGTTCTAATTAAATATATTTCCTGAATGTTATGAATGCTGTCATTGGTATAAATCAGTATACTACTGAATGGCTTGGAGAGCTGCTTAAGATGGCAGCGTTGGGGTTTTTTTTCTTCCATGTAATGATTTTTTTCTGGAAGGCCGAGTCATTGGTTTGTTAGTTACTTGTGGTCTGTGATTCTCCATTACTCAGATTTTGATCACTAATAATGTGTTAAAACCTCTGGTTTGGTTACACTTAGAGACATGCTTTCACTTAATCTGAAAAACTGTGAACACCTTTACTGTTTACTTCTATTTTTCAAAGTGTTTATGATTAATTTTATATGTGGTTTTGGCTTGATCTTTGATGCTTTCCTCTGTTGTTTCTGTTGCTGACTTGCCTGACTTATGGGCCAGCTGTATATATTCCCATGTCAGGGGATTAATCATTGGCTAGAGAATCAGGATTTTTTTATCGTTGCTGTCAGACCATCTATGTGAGTGATCTTTTACCCATCTTCCTGCAAGCAATCAATCTTGTAAGACTATCAGCTGCTGAAACAAGTTTTATTTCTTACTGAGGTGTTGTTGTTGTTGGAGTGCTTACATTTATCCTGGGGTCAGCTATTTTAAATCTGAAATAAAAGCTATTTAAATATGTGGTTCTCTTTATCCTCTTCACCATTTTAGCATCTGCTTTACTGAGTATGTCTTTGTATGACAGAGCTCTTTGAAAAATGGGGCTTTTGCTTTGTCACAGTTGCAAAGTCCATCCTTCTCTTAGTTTTCTTTCATGCATGTACCTTTTTCTCCCAAGGCTTGAATTTTGACAGAGAAACAGGACAGCGTGGGGCTGTCACAGTCATCTCATTTTGTGTATCCTTTCTTAAGCTCGCAACCACAAAATTGGTATCAGCCTTGTGGTTTACCTTTATTGGTTTGCTTTGCTTTAGCTTTAACTCTTTTAGCTGAAAAAGCAAAAAGAAACGGAACTCTGGAGCTGTGCCTGTACAGCTAGGCATCTTACCAGTTTCAGAAACAAGCTGGGAAGCCAGTGTAGGGAAGGCAGTGCAGTCAATCTCGGTGTGAGACTGGATGGGTGGGGTGGTGCTTATCTGTAAAAGAAAGAAGACTTGATTTTCATGCATTCGTACAATCCGAGGCATGGGCTACGCTGGCGCCTGCTCTCTCTGACATACTCAGAAGCACCACGTATGTCCAGGTAGTGCAGCCAGGGTCACATCTGTGCAAAGCAGATGATGAGGGACACTGGCTGTCGAAGTCTTCATCGCACTGCTGGGGTTCTTCATGGCACTACAAACTGGCTTTTGGATAAGTCCCTCATACCTTTTGGGAGTCATCAGCTGGTTTGGGATGGGCCTTTGCCATAGATGGGCCTTTGCCATCAGTCTTGGGCCGAATTCTTTCCTGGTTTTGTTTTTCAGGTGATTTTCTTTTTTTCTTTCAACTTTTTTGCTATTGTATGTTTTTTCCTTGCCTGAATGTGCGTTCGAAACACATGCCTGGGGTCTGTTTTTTCCTGGGGCCAACAGGCAAAGGAATCATTATTTGTGGTATGGTGCAATCTTGTTACCATCCTCCTGGTTCTTTTGGTGGTGAGTCATCTATGCTGTGGTCTTACCAGGGTGCAGACCTTTTGGCTGTGACATAAACAGCACATTTCTCAATTTCGCTGCTGGGAATACTGTCCTGAAAATAATGTCAGGGGGATGGTGTCCTTTGTAATCTGCAGGCACAGGCAGCTCTTTTAACCCTTGGTTCTGCTGTTCTTGCTGTTCCTGGCACTCTCTTGCAGTCATACTGCAGTCATGCCAATCTTAATATTTCTGTTAAAATTCTTGACAACAGTCATCTTTGAAATTAAAAGTAACAAGTCTTACAGGAATTAAAAAAGTGCACATTTTTGTGGCGGACTGTTCAGACTGACTGTTAACAGCTGCAGTTTAAAAGGAAGAACTTCTGTTTGACAGGGGGAGACCTAACTTTCCCATGTTTCTAGGGATGACTTGCTCAGGAGAAGTTTTGGAAGCTTTTCTGTACTTCGCATGCAGTGAGGTCCCCCCCTCTTCATTCTTATTCCAGACTTTCCATATGGTTTATTTATTCAGTAGTACTGCAAGTACTGGATGCATTCTTCTCTCTGGAACTGTTTCTGGATGGGCAGTCTTACCGCCTTCCTAATAAAAACATTCCTTTGCTCTTGAGTAACTTCCCTGCAAGCTGCAGCATTTTCAAGGCGTTCCATCTATAAATTGCATATCATGAAAAGTATTTGCTTTATATACAACCAGTTTGCCACGGAAACCATTGTATGGCATATTAATAACACAGAAGACAGGCATGGGTTGGTTGGGGGTTTTTTTTGGTAAACAATCTCCCCCCACGCTTTTTTCAGTGGAGTCTTCAGATACCAGAATCAGTCGAGTCAACTGAACTCACCGGTAGCTTAAGATTTAGTTGTAAGAGCTGAAGTCAGCTGTGCAGTCTGCAAAGGAGATACGATGTTTACTCACCTTGTTTCTCTCCCTCTGTATTTACAGGTTATCCTAACGTTTGTCTGCGTGTTGATGAAGGAATCTGTAGAAATTACTCCAGTGCCATATACACTGCAAGTTCGTCGAATAGCTTTGGATGGAAGAGACCCCTCTAACCCCGTAAGGAGAGAAAAGAGGCTGGTGCAGTGTCAACTAGGACAATACCTACATCCCCATGAGACCCACTGCTGCATGAGGTGCCATGCAGGTACATCAAATAAGTACAGTAGTAGTGACCTTCACCTTAGAGGCATTTCCCTGTCCTGCTCTCTCAAGCTGTCCTACAGCTACATCAGTGCTCCCTTTCCTTTGTACCTATCGCTGTCAGTGTCCTTCACACTGGGGAGAGGAAGCATGCTCAGTCTTTACACCATCAGCTCCAGGGCTTCTCTGAGGAATCAATGACTCCCATCCTCCCTAAAACAACATATTTGCCTTTCTGCCAGAACTCTGTTGAGTGATTTTTCTTGCAGGTACCTACAAGGCAAAAGACTGTGATCGGCCTGGCCAGGCACCTATTTGTCTCCCATGTGCTAATGGCACATTCACAGCTGTGGATAACACCATGTCAAAATGCTTCCGGTGTACACATTGTCGTACAGGTGAGTTACCTTCAGGACTTGAGGAAAATGGCAGGTAGGAGGCTGGAGGGGATGGCAAGGTGAGTGAGGAGGCTTATTAAAGTTAGCAGTTGAATGGGCAGTAGGACAGTGGATGGGAAAGGATTGGGGACAGCAGAAATAAGTGTTATCAAATTGTTGTGGTCTGAGACACAGTTTGCAGGCCTTTTTTGGCCTTTTCCTGGGAAGATTAGGGGATGTAATGTACCTGTGATGGTAACAGTGCTTTCAGCTGAAGGTGAAGGAAGAAGCTGGAATAATCACTTCTCTTTTCTCAGAATTCCATCAGATAGTAGAGAGCCCCTGCACCCCAAAGCAAGATACCGTATGCGGCTGTCGGAAGAATCAGTATCAGGCCGGTGAGCCCGATCTCTTCCAGTGCAGGAACTGCAGCTCCTGCGTCAACGGGGTTATTATTGCCAACTGTGAGTATGACATGGATATGGCTCCAGTACAGACTGTACTAGGGTAGACATTAACAGCCCTCTGTTCGCTTTCTGAAACACCCCAGCACCTTGCCCTGAAGTGATTGTGATTTTGGAACAACACTTGGTCATGTCTGTCCTCATTCCCCAGAAAGACTGCCATTTTTTGCCCAACATCAATCCCTGTTTCCTATCACAGTTCCTACCTGCCTTTTGTCCTTGAATAGTTTCTCTGTTTTGGCTGTTTTGGGGCTATATCTTCTATTTAATTTTGGTAGAATTAACTTTTCTACTTATGCCTTGAATGTACTCAAGAAAGGCCTTTATGCTCTAGAGCAGCTTACCCCCTTACCTTCCTTTTTTGTCTTTCTGTGGATGTCTCTCCTGATGCTCATTGCATTTCTCTCACCAACTGCTGGAAGCACTTTGAGTACAATGGCTGAAAATACTGCTGCTCCCAGTGCAACCCAGTTGGTTGCTGAACCACCCCCCTGTGCTGTGCAGTGTTTTAAAGTAAAGAGCTGCTCAGGTAATGCTGGATCATACCTGGTGGCATTGAGTGCAGGTGTCTGGGAGAAGTACCCAGGCTAGCTGTCCCATGCTTCCTCATCTCCAGTTAGGAATCTGAGATCTTAACCAAATTCTGCTTTCCATCCTCTACTTTGTGCTGTAATCTAATCCTGTTCATGTCCCTTAAATGCTCCTTACCTTGTCCTAAAGCTGTCTCCTCTTCTTTGCAAATTCTGTTTCTCCTGATGCCTTTCCCATCTCTTACTCGGCCTAGTGCAAGGTTTGCTGTCTCACTGGTGACTGCATTCCCTCTGGTGCTCAATAATCTTTCTCTGTCAGTTTCCACACTTAGGTCTGTCCTCAAGGGTCATTGTATGTTGTGGTTTAGCCTCAGCAGGAAACAGCCCCACACAGCCCTTCACTCACTCCACCTCCCCCCAGGAGGGATGAGGGAGAGAATTGGAAGGGTAAAAGGGAGAAAACTTGTAGGTTGAGGTAAGGACGGTATAAGAATTAAAATATCATTATTATTAACAACAACAATGTAATGAAAATTGAAAAAAAGAGAAAAAAACCCCAAGAAAAATAAAGGATGCAAATGAAAAACAGTTGCTCACCATTTGCCAGCTGCTGCCTAGCTGGTCCCTGGGCGGTGATTGCTGACCCCCAGCCATCTCTATGTGTGACATCATATGGTAAGGCATATCCCTTTAGCTGACTGGGGTCAGCTGCCCTGGCTGTGCCCCCTCCCAGCTTCTTGTGCATATCCAGCCTACTCGCTGGCGGGGCGCAAGAAGCAGCAAAGTCCTTGACTTGGTGTAAGCAACTGCCTGGCGATGACTAAAACATCAGTGTGTTACCAACATTATTCTTTCCCTAAATCCAAACCACAGCGCTATACCTGCTGCTGGGGAGAAAATGATCCCAGCTGAAACCAGGACAGCATTGTATAGCTGGCCTTGAGCAATCTCCTTCTCTCTTGGCTGATGCAGAACTGTTTTCGTCCTGCCCCTTGTTTGCCAAAGAATGCATGCTGCTCATTCTAGTACCTTTTCCCCTCCTTTCATGCACCTTTGTCGTTCCAGCACTATTCTTGTCTGCTCCTCCCCACACCTGTTTTACCCTGTCTCCATACTGTGACTTGCTTAGAAGGAATAGTTAATTTCTTACCCCTTCCACTCACAGCAAAACAAATCACAAGAGTGGATATATGTCCCATAGCTTGAAGTTATTTCTCCCTGCCCTGAACTGACTTCCTCAGCAGTCCCAGCTGCTCAGGGACCACTTCTCTCTCATCTTTGTCTGACTAATGTGATTTCCCCTTCCTGTCACACTTGAACTTGAGTGACTTTCCCTGCTTTTGTACTGGAACTGTCATGATCCATTAGACCAGTGGCACCTGCATTGTAATTTTGGTCGCTTTCCAAGCCTCGACAGAGCTCCTTGACCTACTAGGACAGTGGTACTCTTTGCTTTTTATTTTTACCCTTCTGCAACCCTGTCCTTAAATGTAGACTGAATCCTCTTTCTCTTTTTCAGTAGCAGTTCTCCAGGCTCATAAAGGGATAATCTCCCACCTGTCTTGGAGTGATTTGTTTTATTCTCTGTCTGGATTATGGCAACGATTTCTTATTTTTATATCCTTTACAGGTTCAAAGAACACAAATGCAATTTGCAGGTGCAATCCTGGATTCTTCCTGGCAGTTAATAATGTTTGCAAGTCTTGCAACAGGTGAGCTTTTTTCTTCTCCACTGAGAGACAGGACGCAAGGCCTACAGCAGGAGGAATTTTTTCTCAAGACTCTGTCCATCTTGACATAATGTTATAACATTCTGCCTTTCTGGGGCAATTGGGTCTTCCCCTTTGCTACCTCTGGTCTTCATGTTGGCATCAGCCCACTAAGAACCCAGAGTGACAAGCCACACTGCATCACTCTGCTTTGCAGACTCATCTTGCCTGTTACTTAGGATTGGTGCAAATAGCTGGTGTTGCCTTTCATGCAGGCTTACCTCTCTGACTTGCTCTTTCAGCTGCACTGGAGAAGACTGCTTGCAGTGTCATAGCCCAGTGACTACCTCCCCAACTTCGTCTGGGCTGAGTGAGTACTGGGGGAACTGGGGAACGGTGGAATCTTTTCAGTGTGGGATTTTGTTCTGCTAGTTAGTACCTTTTGTAGAGTGTCATTTTCTCCACTCTCTCAAACCATTACTATTTTTTCCCCTCCTATTTGCATGTCTTCACTGGCTATTCTTCCTCCAGCACTTCCCTCTTCCTTTCTCAGTCACTCACTTACTTGCCCTCTCCTTCCTGTCCAGGTGGGAGCCTTGTCCTTGGCATCATTGTTGCCATATTTGGAGTTATCTCTGTCTTCTACATTGTAAATAAAGTAGTGAAGCTGGTCCAGAAAAATGGGATACCGTCATCTTTCTCTTCCTGTGGTGAGTACAGCAGCATGTGCAGTGATAGGAATTGGGATAGACATTACTCTCTGTGTGTTTGTGTATGTGGGCACCTTTGAGGGAAAAAATGGGATCCTGTTACCCTGCTTTCCTGCAAAGCTGGAAGAACAGGAAAACTTGACACCTAAACTTCCTGGTGCAGTTCTTACCCCTCAGCACCCATACCCATAGCTGTGACTGGGTGTGTGTGTCAGCTCATTGCTGGGACATGTGTGTTTTGCTATAAAAGCTTTCTGAGGGCAGGATTGTGAATAGCTGCTTTCCTGTTTTCTCTGGGATGAGAGGAAGTGAAAATAATTTCTGCTTTCTTTTTTTCTCTTTTCTTTCTTTAAAGTTTCTTTGCCGCAGACAACCAAGGACCCAGTGTCTGAGGTGAGCAAGATGATGGGTGTAAGTTTTCCTTCCCCTTTCAACTATGTTAGCCTGGGATCTGCTGTAATATTTTTCCCCATGGGCTGTTTTCAGGCCTTGTATTTCAAAATGAGCTGTGTAATAGGTCTGTTCAATTCAGAAGTCTTTCTGATAGAATCATAGAATGGTTTTGATTGGAAAAGACCTTCAAGATCATTGAGTCCAACCATCTATCCAGCCCTACTAGGTCCAACACTAGGCCATGTCACCAAGCATAACATCTACTTTTCTTTTAAACACCTCCAGCGGTGGTGACTCAACCACCTCTCTGGGCAGCCTGTTCCAGTATCTGACAACCCTTTCAGTAAAGAAATTTTTCATAATATCCAACCTGAACTTCCCCTAATGCAACTTCAGACCATTTCCCCTTGTCCTGTCACTGGCTACCAGGGAGAAGAGACCAACCCCCACTTTACTACAACAACCTAACAATAAAACACATCAGGCCTTAGGCCTTTTCCTACTTACCTTTTCCTCTTCCTGCAGTCCCATAGTCAAACCTAATGGAGCCATTACCATCTTATTTCCCCTCTTTTAGAGGGTGCTTTTCAAACTCCTGGCTTTTCGCTCTTTTCTTCCTGGATGGATTTTTTTTTTCCCCAGATACCTGGTCCTTAATCCCTTTAACTCCCTATATACCCCAGGCTTGGAGGATTTAACTAATTTGACTTCAGAGAGTGACTCCACAAGCTTCTCAGTGCTGACAGTGTTCTCTCAGGTCCAGTGTTGTTCTGTAATGAAGAGGTCCCAAGCAGTAGTTGAGAAGGGGTTTCCACAGCCTTACAGAGAAGGCTGATGCGAAAGGTGGCATGTGGAGCTGCTAGAATGGTAGTGATTTCAGGTCCCAGCCTTAACTTGACTTTGCAAAGAAATACTTTTTGCCAGACAACCCTTTTTGATGCCAGAAGAATGTTAAACAACTTGGGTTTTGCTGTAAATAAATGCTTGGTGCCTTCTGCTCAAACAAGGCAGACAGGAAGAATTAAAACCTCTGTACCTGCTCCCCACCCATCTTGGATAAATTTTAGTATATAAAGCTAGTGGTTCCTTGCAAGAGACAGATGTATTGTGATGCTAGAGGTGATTCTGAATATGAAAACGTGTCTTTCAGGTTGAGGTAAAAAGAAATGAAATTTCCGTCCTTCTTCCTGAGTCCCAGAAGAAGGAAACAGAATTGATAGTGAGTGCAACACCAAGTGCACCTCTGCCACAAAGTTCACATGAGTTGCCAGACTGTGTCAGACCTGCCAGGAAGACACAGCTTCCAGACAGTAAGTGAAATGGCTCCACCCTTCCCTCCTTCCCCTGGCAAACGAGGACCTGATTGTGCAGATCTGGGTAGAAGGATGTTGGACAGACCTTACCTGGTGTACATGACCTGCCTGCATACTTCATGCGTGGCACAGTACAGAGGCAGAAGCACGCCCTCAGCCTGTGCGTCTCTGTGTACTAAACATTTACACAAGGCCTGTCTGTGGTCCCTTTTCCCTACCAACAAAATGGAGTGTCATAATGCAGTAAGATGCTGTCACTCTCAGTGCCTCTGGGATGGTGAGCCAGACTGTTCTTTTGGCAGGAATGTTTGGAAGCAAGGCCCTAAGCATGAGTCTGTGTGACTACCCTGTGTGAGACCTGAAACAGAAGGGGCCAATGCAGCATTGCAAGACACCATCCAGCCCTGAATTATTCGTGTTCTCCTTGAGGCTGCACAATCTTTGTTCTCACATTTTCTTTCCTCTCTTTTCACAGACCCTGCCATTCTCTACACTGTGGTAGATCACGTACCACCATCTCGGTGGAAAGAGTTTGTGAGGCGTCTGGGTCTGAGTGACCATGATATAGAGCGAATTGAGATGGAGCATCGGCGTCTACGAGATGCCCAGTATGAAATGCTGAGGCTGTGGAAACTGCAGATGGGCCGTGCTGCAACTGTGGAGAACATCAGCTGTGTTCTCAACCAGATGGAGCTGAGTGGCTGCAGCGAAGCTATTCAGGAGGCTTTGCTAAACCAGAACTCTCCTCAACCTTGCAGCCTCCACAGCCACCTTTAATCAACTTTTGCTTTAGTTGCCCTCGCTATGGCTTGTTAAGAAAGGACCGTAACTCCCTTCCTTTCCTGTCTCCCTTTTCCCCTACCTTTCTAACCCTCCTGAATTGTGTTTGTTGGAGACAGCAACACATGATGCTGGAGGAAGGCTGATGTTTGTTACCGTGTAGTTCAGCACCTTTAAGCCAAGACAGACCTCTACAACAGCTCCTTTCCCAAGAGGGGAAAGCACTTTGTGTAGGAAGTGGTGTGCTGACTCTGACCGAGATAGGAACAGGAGCTCAGGGTGACTTGATAGCTCAGCTACTCAACCAAGGAGCTGTTGCAGAAGCAGGTGCTCCACCCCACCGTGTGGTGGGTGAACGTGTAGGGTGACTGGGTTATGCTGCCTGTTCAGATGGCAAAGAACGTGCTCGCTTTTTGCAGATCTGTTTGCAAGATCAGACAGTTGAACTGGCTCACATTGCAGCCCTTTGATTGGGAAATCTGACTCAAGGGAAGTGGTGGGAGGCTGGGCCTATTTCTGGGAGCTTGAGAGGATTGATCGCCTCCTCTCGGTGTCAGTGGTGAGGGTCGTGGAAGTTCGGAAGCCGTGGCTTTGGGAGGATGTTATCCTTTCCGCATTCCCCATTTCCCTCAGGCTTAAGAGGAATAAGGATCCCGAGCCAGTGAGTCAGATGAGAGGTGCTTTTCTCTCAAGGTTTGTAAGGGTTTTTTTTTTTTTTAGGGTTTGGGTTTTTTTGGGGGGGTGTTTTTTTGTTTGTTTGTTTTTTCCCCTGTACCTGGAAACCATGTAAGGTAGCATTAACAAAACACCTGCCTGTGTGTTTGTCCAGTTGCAGAGTGGGAAGGAAAGCATGTGTGTGTGTCTGGGTGAGAGGGTACCTATGTACCTGGGAGTGCAAGTGCCTCTGCAAGTCTGTGCTTGCTATCTGTCTCTGAATGATGTGCTGAATCTGATCTAACTGCAGATGGGACTGTGTATGTGTACATATATATATATATATGCACTTTTTGGTTTTGTTCATTTATTTAGGGTTTTTTTAGCAACTGTTGAATAACTTCACACTACTTCCTGGACTGCATTCTGTGATTGCTACTTGGGTGTCAGAGATGTTTGCTTACCATCTCCAGACTCTCACCATTGCTTTCTCTTGGGTATTACCACCCTGGGTGAAGCAGAAGTAGCAGAGATAATTAGCCTGCATCAGGTGCAGGTTTATCCACACATTTATGAACGTGGATTTTTTTTTTTTTTAAGTCTCTTGTCCCTTGACTAGGGAGATACTTTCTATTGTAAATACACTAAATGCTCTGAATTAAAATTCCTGTTTTTACTTCTGTCTCTGTTTTGGTGTTGTCTGTTACCCGCCTCTCTTCTGTGACTGAGGGAGGGGGCAGAGAAAGGGGGTTAACTTCCACGTGGCAAGAGTGGCCTGCAGCAGTGAGTGGGTTGATGGTTTGATTAAGGTTTTTTCTGAAAAAACGAGTTTTATGAACCTTGGTATGTAAAGCTTAGCTGCCCTCAAGTGGCAGGAAGCTGGCTGAGGTCAGGAAGGAGGACCAGAATTCGATTTGTTTGCAGGTTGTCTCCTATTCAAGAGTCAAAGGAGGATGCTACTATACTTAAAGTGACTCGTTAAATGTCATGAAATGAATCATTTTGATTTGTATTTGGCTTTTAATAGAGGAAAATCTCTTCAAATAAGAGTAACAGATTATACTTCAACACTAGTCTTGGGTGTGTTTCTGTCCAAGGAACCGACATACGGCCCTGAGGCCGCAAGGGCACTTCCCGCTCCACTGCTGGGAGAACGCGAGGCTTGGGCCGAGTCCAACCTCACGACGGGCGGTGAGAAAGCCGGGAACCAAAGCCAGCTTTATTTCCCCGTTTGGGGGTTTTGTTTTGCCGTTTTAACTTAAGTTGGGTATTTGATTTCTTTAATCAGAGGGGGCAGCACCAAGCTCGCTGCGATACGCTTTCCCTTCCATAATCTACGTTCGACAGGCGCAGCAGCAGCAGGGTACCTGCCCGCAATACGCGTTCCAGGTGCGGAGCTGCGCTTAAACCGAGGAAGTTCTTACAAATCCCGCTCGGGTCGGCTATAAAACGCGCCGGTCCCTCCCCCGTCCGACCCAGCAGCTGGGACCCGCTTCTCCCCTGTCACCGCGCTGGGCGATGGACTGAGCTGGGCCTTCCCTCCCCCCCCCTCCCGCCGCCTGCTGCAGCTTGGTACGGCCCGAGGGGTGTCGCGGTGCGCGCCGGGAGCGGGGCGGGTGAAGAAGGCCGCTGGTCGGCCGGCAGCGGGGCGGGAAGGGAAGGCCGGGTTGTTAGCCAGCGCGGCGCCGCCGGCCTTTTCCTCCTCGCCTGCGCTCTGCCTGCTCCGCCGCCATGGCCCTCAACAAGTCCATGCACGCACGCAACCGCTACAAGGACAAGCCGCCCGACTTCGCCTACCTGGCCGCCAAGTACCCCGAGTTCCAGCAGCACGTGCATACCACCCTCGCCGGCAGGGTGAGGTAGGGCCCGCGCGGCGGGAGGGGAGGGCTGGGCTGGGCTGGCCAGGCGGGCCGGGCCGCCTCCGGAGGCTGTGGAGCGGTTCCCGCCGCCTCCTGAGCGCCGTGTGTGTGCCCGTGGCCGTCCCTGTGGTCGCTTCTGCCCCCCGCGGTGCGAGGAGCGAGAGGGCGCTGGCACCCATGGGCGCTGCTTGTACCTTTCAGCCTGAATTTCAAGGACCCTGAGGCGGTGCGAGCTCTGACGTGTACCCTCCTGAAAGAGGATTTTGGGCTTACGATTGACATCCCCGTGGAAAGGCTCATTCCTACCGTGCCCTTGAGGCTGAACTACATCCACTGGGTGGAGGATCTCATCGGCCACCAGAATGCCGACAAGCAAGTCCTGCGGCGAGGCATTGACATAGGTAACTTGGGAAGTTCAGTGCGTTATTTGCTGTCGGGGAGGCTGGCAGAGAAATTCTGTTATGGTTCCATAGAGGAGTGTGGAGTTTGAGAAGCAAAAAAAAAATATATCTGAACTGTGTTTGCAATGGTGATATGGGTAATCTGGCTCTGCTGGTACTCCTTCGGGCGTCTTGGTGGGTAGGATTTCTCTGCACAAACACAGGGATGACCGCAGCAGGGGGTTATTTGGCTTTTTGTGGCCTTGAACTTCAATTGAGTGTAGCTTTGGGTGGTATACAAAATTATGCCGCTAGCAGTGTGGTGAAAAGTCACTGTAAAGGAAACTGAAAAAGGGATTTCTTCTCAGTCTTCTAACTAGTAAATTCAATCATGTTAATTTTCCTTTTGGGCATCTGTGCAAAAGAGTCTGTGAGTTGCCAAGTCATATTTTCTGGCATTCCTTTTCATAAAATTTCTTCTGTTTTCACATGTATTTGGCAGATGAATGATCTGTCTGTGGTAAACTTTATTCTTTTCAATGCAGCTAAATTGTAAAAGAGGTGCAATTAGAAACCAAGGCAAGTACTTGGAAAGCTGTGTTTTGGTTGTAGGTGGTCAAAGAATTCCTGTATCTTGTTGAAAACAATACTTCTTAAACTGGATTGAACATCCATAGGTGGATGTTACTGCCCAGTGCACGAGTTTAGGAGCACTGCAGCTAGCCCAGTTTCCTTATCCACATTATTGGATGATATCTGGATCAAGCAGTAGATTAAAGGAGACATAAATTCTCATCTCTACTGAATAACTAAGATGTACACTGCACATAACTTGGCTTTCATTGGAAATAAAAGGAAAGGCAGGCTCTGTAGGAACAAGAAACTTATGTTCCACGTACAGGTAATAAAATTGGTATTTAGATTCAAAAATTCTGGTGATTCTGTGTAAACTAATTAAAAGGTACCCGCTATGTTACATTGGAATTGAGTATGCATTTTTTATTTTGGTCAACAGGGTGTTCCTTTACTATTTCAGAGGTTTTGAAGATTGTTTTGTGTGAACTCATAATGAAATTGAGAGAAGCTTTCTAAGTTGTGATTTAATACTTAACATTAAAACTTTAAAGTTACTGACTCTAAAGCTTGGGTTCAGTAATCTCAGTTGCTGTGCCAGTTCTTTCATTACTGTTTTCTTGCTGTTTGCCAGCATGACTTTTTTTTTTTTTATAAGGAATTTTTGATCTCCTGAAATGTATTGACTTGCATCTTTAGCAGAATTTGTGATGCATACAAGGTTTATATGATCGTTTGGTGTCTGCACAGCTGCTTTGCTTTCATAAATTTTAAGCTTTTTAGCAGCTTATACATATCTGATACTATGTTGCATTTTTGAAAGCAGTTTCTGTGAATTCCGTCACAGCAGGTGGCTAGGTAGAAGTGACAGATCCTTTCAGTCTTCAAATATTGAAAAATTTTCACTTTGAGATTGCAGTGAGCGTTCATGTTCTAACTCTGGCAAAGCTGTAACTCACCTGAGAGAAACCTTATAGGAGCACTGGAAATAACCACATGCTTTGTGTACTGGCAGACATTGTTATCTGTGTTTCAGTTAAGTTGGTATAACAGTATGGTCTTGATATATCTCTGAGCTCAAATGTTGTGGTTGTGAGCTATTTTTCCCTTTTCTTGTATCTACTGATTCCCTTTAATCCTAAATTCGACTGTCATTTGTAAATTAATCACCTAGATATGCCATAATTATGAGAAGAAATTATTTTGTGCTACCATATATTTCTCTGTGTTACCAAGTTTTTAGGTCAGGCTATCTCTTTAGATATCTTAATTGGCACCTCTGATTCTTCTCTTTATTGTTTTGGACATTAGGGAAAGGCTGTCTGATGGAACAAATTGTTTTCATGGTTGCTGTGTGCATCGAAGGAAGTTATTTGTTGTAGCCAATAGAAAAATTCAGAAAAAAGTAAATTTGTTAATCATTATTTATTTATTTTAGGAAAACCAGAATATATTTTGCTCTGACTATTTAAATTAACCATTGTCATGTAGGAAAAAAGCTTAAAAAGAAGTTTATAATTTACTAGAAAAATTATTCCAGATTATGAAATTTTTCATTTTGTTAAAAGTGTGTATTTGACCATGCTGTGTTTCAAATTAAGAAAACAAAGTTCACTAAAGAACTTAGTAGATGACCAGTAATCAGTCTTTTCTTCAGATTCTTTCTTTCTGTAGGAGAAAGCACACAGTGAACAGCCACGCTGTGTATAGCACCAAAGACTTGTTCTCATGGCTTTTCCCTTCTGCAGGGACAGGGGCATCCTGCATATACCCATTACTTGGAGCAACTTTGAATGGCTGGTATTTTCTGGCAACGGAGGTGGATGACATGTGCTTCAATTATGCCAAGAAGAATGTGGAACAGAATAGCTTGTCTGAACTTATAAAAGGTATGATGTAATCAGATATTTAATAGCATAGAAATGTTGGGATGTGTTTTTGCCATGTTCAGTGGAATATCAGAATCTGTATACCTACCAAATAAGTGCTCAGATGTTTATACCGAAGCAGGATGCTTACTAAGGCCTGTGTATGCTGAAGCCAGGAAGTCTCAGCTTGTCTCAAGTAGTTCTCTGTGTACACGTCCCATTCACCCTTACAAAAACCTGAAAGTTAAACTTCACTCTGGGCTGTTTTCCTCTCTCGGCATTTTTTTGTTGGTTACTGAAGTATTTCTTAGAGTTAGTGTTGTTCCTGGTGCTAGGTGACCTGCAGTGCCCCTCTCAGATAATTTGCATGACACAGACATGTGTGTCCTGTACAGGAAGAATCCTTAGTCCTCATTTCTGAATTAGGTCCTAACAGTGATTGTGGTAGGAGCAGTATGTCAGACTTCACAGAATTACAAGGCTGGAAAAGACCTTTGAAGATTCTTAAGTCCAACCAATCCCATCCTATGCTAAACCATATCCCCAAGTACCTCATCTACCCTTTTTTTTTTAAACACATCCAGGGAAGGTGACTCAACCACCTCCCTGGGCAGCCTGTTCCAGGCCCTGACAACTCTTTCAGTAAAACATTTTTTCCTAACATCTGATCTGACCCTGCCCTGGCACAGCTTTGTGCCATTTCCCCTTGTCCTGTCACCTGGCTGAAGAGACCATCACCCACCTCTCTACAACCTCCCTTCAGGTAGTTGTAGGCAGTGATAAGGTCTCCCCTCAGCCTCCTTTTCTCCAGGCTAAACAGCCCCAGCTCCCTCAGCCGCTCCTCATAGGATTTGCCCTCCAGCCCCTTCACCAGCCTGGTTGTCCTTCTCTGGACTCGCTCCAGGACCTCAATGTCCTTCTTGTGGTGAGGAGCCCAGAACTGGACACAGCACTCGAGGTGTGGCCTCACCAATGCCGAGTACAGGGGCACAATCACCTCCCCAGACCTACTGGCCACACTGTTTTTGATACAAGCCAAGATGCCATTGGCCTTCTTGGCTGCCTGGGCACACTGCTGGCTCGTATTTGGTCTGTGGATGACCCTGGAAAGTTTTCCATGGGAGCTCGGTATACTAAAATGCAGGCCCAATTTCAGCTCTGAAAGAAAAATTCTACTTCTGCTGGAGTTTGGAAGAATGGTTTTTACCAAAATGTTCTTCTCTTGGTCTGTCCTGCATGTCAGTCTTGAAGGTCCAGAAATTGATGTGGAGAACACTGACTGTTGTATCTTACTGTTGACATCATAGGATTTTTAGTGGTGCACTGGTGTTTCACTGTACTGGAAGAACCTCTTGTAAAGGAAATTGCGTCATGTGAGGCTGTAGTGCCAAAGGTGACAAGGTGGAGTGCATGACAGATTGGGTGGGCAGAGCCACAGGCAAGGGAATGCTACAGGTTCCACCCAGACGCTGCCTGGGAATGATCCAATCTGCCAATTTTTAACTTGGAGGCCTGACTGTACCTAATAACTTGCTTAGCAAGGCATTTTGGAGTCAGATTAGAAATGTTTCTATACCTCTTATTTGTGTTTGTGGGGTTTTTTTGGTTTTATTTTAAAACCCACAAAAAAAGTCATTGTCTGTCTTGAAATTCTTGCCAAATAACTTTATTTGGACATCAGGTTGTAATATAGTCTTTGTTTTTCTAACTTCAATGAAAAAAAATAAACCAGTGATAGTAGAAACAGCATTAACACAGTGATGATTTATGAATTGCATCATAACATCTTTCTTCCCCAGAGGAAAAAAGTCAGTCTCTCTTGGCTGAAAGTGAAATACTGGTTTGAGTAACATTCTTCTAAAGGAAATCTCTCCTGTATCTGCAAAACAGAAACTGATAAATCTGGGGATTGATTGCAAATGCTAAAAAAATGACAGGGTGTTTTGAGTTGCGTGTTTGTTCTATTGGAAGGGAATGATGGCCGGAATGTGTCTGATTGTATTTAAAAAAGTAAAAATCAGATTAAGAGATATTCAATAACTTGGGCCCTGTAAGTTTTCAAACTACTTGTCACAAAGCAAGCCTAAATTCACTTACATGGTTATTACATTGTTTCCTTCCTGTTTATGTGCTTGTTTTTTCCAAATGAAATCACATCCTATCAACTGAAGCTATGTCAGTCAAGCTAGCTATGCAGGTGGCATATGGTATTCCTTCATGTCATTTTCTGAGTAACTCTACAATAATCTTAGAAAGTATGCACAATAGACTGTGTGCTGCTGCTCAGATTAACACAGTCCTTTTGCAGAGTTCTGCTCATTTGAGCCCTGTTGTCTGCTTTCTCTATTCTTTTTTTTTTCCCTTTTCTTTCCTCTCCTCCATAGAATTGAAAAGGGTATTGCTAACAAGAAAGGCAGTGAATTACTCTGCTGTGGGCTGGGTATTTCAAAGCATTTATACAAGTAAATGTCTCCTCTGTGTGCAACAGCAGCTGCTGTTATACCTCAATGCCAAAAATATGCTCTCTGCAGCTTCTGGAGACATGTAGTGATTTCTTGGAAGACTGTAACCTGAAAACCATCAGTCCAACTGATGTAATGCCTGGCTGAAGAGCTTTTGGCTTTGCCTGTGATATGTAATTTTAATTAGCATTTTGTAATTAGTTTAAAAATGGTAAACTAATAAAATTAATGTTATGAGGGAAGCAGGGGAACAGATATCTACAAAGATAAGAAAACATCACATTTTAATATGAACAATTTTAAATGTCAGCTACTTAATATTAAGTGAAATAAATGTTAAGTGTTTAAATTCAAGATTGTAAACCGGGAAAAACACATTAATATATTTAAGATAAACTATCCTTTTATGCCCATAGGATTTAAAGTTCATTTGTTTCTTGGCTGTATATTTCTGTACTTTGAAATGCTTGTGACTTGCCCACTAACTTGAAAGCTGCAGTTCTGTGTTGTAGGTATTATTCATGCTCTATAACCTGAACTTTGGTAATTGCCCACTGCCCTAGCAATTTTGTGTTCCTGGGATAATGATCAACTGTAGTAGTAAATGTTAGGAAGAGGCATGCCTTCTGCCTCCATTCTCAGTATCTTTGTTCTGTGTGCATTATTTGTAAGTTGCAGGACTGGTAAAGTCTGGAAGAAGTCCTGCTTGTAATAATCTTTATACATGCTTTAAGTGAACCTCGTCCCAAGGAGCAGGAATTTAAATATGGATGAAGGTTTCTGTTGTCTTCAGAATATATGTGACAGCACTTGACCACAATTTCCAAGAGAATTATATGTAGCCTTTGGGGAAAGACAGTGGAGGTCAGGTGGGACACTTGCCTTCAGCCTTGTGATGGGTGATAAGAAGTTGGTGGACCTTAACAAGCCCATGGTTTGTTCGGAAAAGTACTCTAATGTTTTTCTTTTGTTACCGTGTAAAACTACACTTCCTGGGCAGGATGAGTAGTATTGCTAACATGGTGATTCTGTTTTACTGTACTATTATATCTAAAGCTAGTCTTGGTGCTGTGTAACTTCAGAGAAGATGGCTTTACTGCAGCCTTTCTCTTTCTTAGGTTTATACTCTAGAAACACAAACAGTTCTTGAGTACCATTCTAGAATTCCCTATTTGGGGGTGGGGGGTGAGGAGAGTTTAGACTGGGCTTCTCTATCTCTGAGTAGCCTATGGAGTAATTAATGGATACTTGTCTTAATTTTTGGAAGGGCTTAAAGTGTGTTTGTAGTTGCATCAGAGAACTCTGTATTGGCTCAAGTAGTTCCTGTTGTTTTGAACAGACTTGTAATTCTGCTACTGTCTCTAAACATACTAGCTCTTTGTAGGGTAATCCTTAACCTGAAGTCTTTATTTACATGCTGCTATTTGTTACTGTTTTTTTTTTTTTTGGAAAGTACAGTTTTTACACAATACATGGTTTGGAGAAACACCAAACTGTAAATTGCGTGCTAGATAAAATATGAAGTTCCTTACTGACCAAATTCCTTTTTTCTCTTAGTGGTTAAGGTACCACAGAAGACTCTTCTAATGGATGCACTGAAAGAAGAATCTGAAATCATTTATGATTTCTGCATGTGCAACCCCCCTTTTTTTGCCAACCAGTTGGAAGCGAAGGTAAGTTAACAAGCTAAGTGTTGCATACACCTCAGTGTTCAGTGAGTGTGGGGGGGTTAGCAATGATTTAACACCTTCCCTTGGGGAAAGCTGAGTGGAAAATCCCAAATTGTTATGAAACAGCAGTTAAGCCTTCTCTACCCCCCACCCCCTGTCCCAAAGGAGTTTTTCAAAACTTAACAGTTGTCCTTCCTAAATTGGAGGATGACCTGTAGGATTTTTTTCACAAGTTCTTGCTGTCTTAGACAGCTTGTAAATCTGAAATGAGCTGTCCATTGCATAACAGTGGTACAGAGGAATTCGTTTCTGGCGTTATGCCTGTCTGCTTCTTGTTTCCTTAGTCACTTAGGCAGAATCATACAGCTCAGAACAGTTCTTGCAGTGCCCACCGAATGTAGTCGGAAACTTGACTCTGTAATACAGAGCAGTAGGAAAAAAAGATGTAAATGTTAAAATGAAACACTATAGATTGCAGTTGTGTAGTTGCATGTAACTAGCATGACTTTACATGTATTGGAACCACATATTTCACAAGTAACTTAGGTTGTTAGAGATTTAGATTGTAGTAAATTCACTTGGTTATGCTTCTTGAACATATGTCTGTCTGTTACCCATGGCACTGATGGGGGGGAGGATAAGTAGGGGTGGTGATGCTTGCTACCCACTAAAGGTTGAGGCAGGAAGCAGTGTAGAAAGCAGCCTAACATTTCATTAGCTATTCATCTTAAATGTTCTTTTTTTTAAAATTTTTTTTTTCTTTTAACCCAGGGAGTAAATTCTCGAAATCCACGGCGCCCCCCACCCAGCTCTGTGAATACAGGAGGAATCACAGAAATCATGGCTGAGGGGGGAGAACTAGAATTTGTGAAGAGAATTATTCATGATAGTCTACAACTTAAAAAGAGGTTACGGTAAGTGCTTTGTTTCAGCTAACACACACGTACACAGACACACTTTTTACCTGCTGCTTTGGCAGATATTATTTGAAAATTATATTTTAGGTGAAGAACGTAGCTGTGGCCCAGTGGTATCTGTTTGGTTTGTTTAATGATACGTACACAGCAGTTTGTCTCAGATTATGTAAAATTAGTTGTTCCTCATCCTTAGAGGTATTTAAAGGCAGAAGGCAAAAAAAGCCTGCACAAATGACACTTGTAGCTTATAGCTAAGTGAGCACACATACTTGTTAAAGACTGTCAGTGTTGATTTCTTAAGGGCTTCCGGTATGGGAGAAGATCTATGACACTGAAGTAATGAACAGTTAAGTAGGCAAAGTTCCTGTCCTTTCCTGGTGGAATTTGGGTAACTTGCAGCTTTGCCTGCTGAAGGACTCTGGTGTACTGAATCCTGTCTTGGGTGAGTTTAAGCTGCAATAAAAAACATACCAAGGCCATCTTTTGAGCAAGATAAACAGATGGCACATCTTCAGTTTTCTGACTAGCAGACTGTGGCTCCCCAGTGGCATTCATGATTCCTTTAGCTCTTCTGGAAGATTCCTGTTTTTAAATGTTCTTCTAGAATATACCTGCCAAAATTTTATGTGTGCATTACCTCAATTTCATCAGTGCTGTAAGGAAAGGAAATACAGCCTGCTTCTTGTACATGCAAGACGTGTTTTGCTTTTGTGCTGTTTAGACCTTTCTAGGCAAAGCACTGCATTAGAACCTCATCTTCATGTGTCTGTTAGCACAGTTTTTCTTCAGAATATTTGTTTTCTAGTGATTGGCCTGAAAAAAGGAAGAATATGTTCAGGTTTTTGGAAAAAGTTAAGACAAAGCAAAACTGCATTTGGCTCTGTTAGAAATGCTTCTGTCTTGTGGTGCTTTGAAGAAATAAAAGTTGAGAAGGTTTGCAGAGGTTGCAGTTTTGCAAACCTTGAAACGTTGTGATGTTTTAGGGTCGTCTTTGTTGTTTTTTGATGCCCTTTTTTTTTGTCACCCCCGAATTTTACAAAAAGGGGATAGATAGTATGGCTGAGTGATAAAATAGAAATGTTTCTGTTCAGAAGTGGTTGCAAGCCAGAAGAATCAAACTTCTGAGACTTCTTAGAAATCTTGTGCCAGTGAGGACATGGGAAAGTGACTGGTGTTCCTGTTAAAGTTTGTAGCCTAAAATAATATTCTGCCTACTTGATGTAGATAAGCTTTTAGCTGTGTATACTCTTATTCATCTCTAAATATAAGCTGAAATGGTTGTTCTGAATTTAGTCAGTGATGCAGTGGATGAGGGGGATGCAAGTCAGAAGAGATGGTTTTTATGTATATATTTTAAATGTTCTTCAACTTACAGCTGGATGGTTTTTATACTTTGTCCATGTTCTCGCTGGTGTGTAGTGGGTTTATTCCACCAGCATGGTTTTCTACTGGAGCATGTGGTGTAAAATATCATGATCTGAAAAGCATGTGTATACAGTTGAGGGCTTAACTGGTTCTGTAAGGTAGGGGCAGGGGATGCATCTCTGGTGATTTCTGGAATCACCACACCACGTGGTGTGTGTGTGGATCCAGGGAAACTTGTTTTTGGTAAGTTGCTGTTTGATGACCTGAAAGGAGTGGCAAATACGGTAGGGAATTGGCTGATGTTACTCTCAAGGCAAGAAGCCTTTCCCTTGAAAAGGTGATGTGGAATTAGTAGGCATACACCCTCGTAATGCTCTTCTTGGCATCACCGCTTCCCTAGGAAAGAGGAGACTATCTCTTGATGTGATAAATGTGCAAGGCTTAGAACATACCCACATGCTAACTGTGAATCCTATTTAGGAAGATAAGCTCTGTGAGTTTGGAGGATAGGAATTGTTCAGTTCATGTTTTTGTATAAACTACCTGTTTAGAACCTGTTACAGCAAAAACAGTTTACTTAAAATACCATTTCCTATTTTGTTTGGCAACTCTACTGACAGGCATGAGTAATGAACTGTAGGTAGATAGAAACTGCCTTGGGCCAGAAGATGATCTTGACGTATTTACCCCCATCCCCACTTCAGCTAGGAGTTACTGGTTCAGTACTTTATAATTTTGGGAAAGATGTGTGGTTTAGCTTTTGCTGAAAATCTAAGAGCCAAATTATTGCTGTGTGAAATTGTGCAGGTGGCATTATGCAGGAAGTAAATTTAAATAATTTTCCCTTAATACTACTGATTTTTCTTTTTGTTTACAATATATTTAATTTGTATATGTTAGCAATTTAAAGTTCTTGCTTTCAATTTAGTCTTGAAGTGCTCCCTTGATAACTGGGAACTCCAGTTTTCATGCTTCAATATGTTATATTTATGGGTAACCTTTTAGAATCCAGTCAGTCATGGAAAAAAAAACCCACCCCAGAAGAAGGGGTTATAGAACTTGGATAGTGATTTAGATAAAGAACAGAGGTGTAATGTTTGGAGATACTAAAGATGTGGAACTGGGTGGAAGGATGTATTCTACCAGAAGTGGGGAAAATAAGTTTCTTTCTTTCCCCCCCACCTCCTATTTCCTCATTGAATATGGATTAGGTGATGGAACCTGGATTGCAAACGAGAGATGAATGAGCTGGTGCGGTAGTCAGTTCTGCTTCTGAGGCACAAATGCTTGTCAGTAGTTGAATATTCCTTTTTAGTCTGATTCATTCCTCAAAGTGGGGAAACTGAAAAAGAGTATTGTAAGGGGTAACATCTTCCACTTAAGTTGCTCTTTGAAACAGATTATTGGTTGTTTAGGCACTATTCAGTAATAGACTTAATGTATTTCCTAAAAACTCTAAAAAGATTTCTGCTGTCCAGCCTGGCTTTGGGCCTTCTGTTCCAGTTCATGTTATATGATGTCCTAGTCTCTGAGAGTAGGAGTATTTTGTTGTTTTTTTTTTTTTTAAATTTCCTCTTGTTCTTGCAAATTCAAGCTGTTCTTTCTAGTAGTTGCCATTTTCAGTTGATCTGTATTTGTAAAGCTGTGTAATGTGTTGTTTGCAGATGGTACAGTTGCATGTTGGGGAAGAAATGCAGTTTAGCACCATTGAAAGAGGAACTTCAAATACAAGGGGTGAGTTTGTATGTAGTCCATGTATATCCTGTATATCTTATAGAATATATACTGTGTTATGATGTGTATGGGTAATAATTATTGAATTATTTTACTGAGTTTTTATTTACAGGAAGAAACTGAACTACTTTGTTAGGGAAGCAATCAAAGCAGTTGAGGTGTAGTTATTACAGATTCAAAGCTAAGTAGCATGTATTGTCCTGAGATTTTTGGCTTTATCACATGTAGAAGCATGTCTTCATCCATTCTGGAACATAGAGAGTTTCTACTTTAAGGTAGCCTTAACAGGGCTGTTGTAAAAATGAAAACATTGTAGCACTCTTTCGTCTTAGCTGACAGGAAATCTAGAGGTTTGGTGAATAATTTGCAGCATTTTTTTGTTTATGTTCAGTTCTGGCACCAAGTAAAACTACCTATTCTCATGCAGGAAAGCTGTGCAAAGAACTTTTACAGCTTTCTGGAGGAAGTGTAGTCTTTAACTTCTGTACAAAGAAAGTGATTGTTAGAGAGATCTGTCCTTGTGTGTGGTGGAGAGGTGAAGGAAAGAGAATACATGGTGAAATCAAATCTCGGCAAGATGAGTTACAAGCTGTAGGGAGTTTACCAGCAGATGCTGAGCTGGGCACCAAATTTCACGTATCTGACTTGATTCCCTATCCTTGAACTGTTTCACCTCAGTCTTAGAAAAGTGAGAGCAAACCTTGTGAACCTTGTATAGAAAAGCTGAGTTTTACTTTTCTAATTTCTTCTTGAAATTACCAATTTCACTTTGTCCAGGTTTTAATTTTTGGGGGAGGCGGGAGAGGGGGGTGGGAAATAATAGGGCTGGGAATATGCTTATTGTAACCAAGCACAGACTGTGTTTTGGTTCAGGTTAGGATGCAGCATAAATGTCCCAAGAAGTCCACTCTTTGTTTGGACTGTATTTATTGGAAATTTTGATAGAGTGAGGAATCCAAAGGCAGGAAAAGTTCTAGGGTAGAAACACCTTTTCTGTTCTCTTGAAGGCACTTCTCAAAAGTAAGAATTTAATTTTTTTCTGTGCAGACCTGGGGGTTATGCTCTGGAGCTGATAATTCAGAATGAGGTGGGATGCCTGATAGTTATCCTTGCTAGAATTTAGTACATTGTGCATACCATACATACATGCCTTACAGAATCTGTGTGGAATAACTAGTTAACACTAGTATTGGAACTGAGTTTTCTATTTAAAAGCAATGTAAGTTCAAACTAGGTTTCTTGGGGGCAAAGACAGAGTATGGGCATGTTTCTGCCATCTGCAGACAGGTGAGTGGCTTGGTTTCCCTGCCCGTTTTTGCTTTTGTTCTGTGGTGCTTTGCTACTGCAATTTGAGTTTGGTATTTGAAGGAGGAACAGGAGCTGGTTGTGAACAAGGAGAGGGGGTGTGCTTTTTGCAGAATCAGTGTGCAGATGTGTGCTGGCTCATTGCACCAAAGGGGTCATGTTGGATGCTGCTGAACTTGAAGCTCTGAAAAGGCAAAGACACGATGGGGTGGAGATGGGGAATCTTGGGCCAGGGGCATCAGGCTGGGCACTGATCGGCTTCAAGTGGTACTGACATCATGAGCTGTATCAGAAAGAATGTCTGTTTCTGTTGTGAGAAAACAACTCTATACTAACTTTTGGATTTTGTTTTTAAACTGAAAATGTGTGCAGTAAAGCAATGTTGTTTATTAATATGAAATGATGTTTTGTATTGTTTCTTCACATAGGTTCCTAAAGTTACTCACACTGAATTCTGTCAGGGTCGCACCATGAGATGGGCACTGGCATGGAGTTTCTATGATGATGTGCAAGTACCTGTAAGCAGCCTAATTGTGGTTGGCTTGTGATTGTGCCTCTGATTTGCAGAAGGGCCCAATGGGCTGTGACTGTTGTGAAAGAAAGTGTTCTCCTTCACATCGGATGGGGTGGTCTGTACAGGCAGTGGGTTAACAGTACGCTGGCTGCCAGTCTGTTAGCAGTTGTTACATGTGGTTGTATATTTAGGGAGGGAAAGAAGCCTGTGCAGGAGCTTCCTCTGGGTTTCTGTGAAAGTAGGGGTTGCTTGTAACATACTTTAACTAGCAATTTAATAATATTAAAAATTTGGTAAGTTTGGGACTAAATTTGTACTTCAGACTTCCCTCTGAGAACTTGGTTAGTATCTATATGATAAATTAAGTAGATCTGAACATGGCTAGTGCAGGCTTTCTAATGTGAACATAGGTGGTGCTTGTTCACCTTAACTAATGCAAGGCAGTTGCTTTTTTGGATCTAGATGCATGTGTGCTACAAGATAGTTACAGACAATAACCAACCTTGTAGAAGATGCAAGTAAGCCTTCCACAAACTTGTCTAAAAATGTGGATTTTAAAACTTGACCTCTATTCCCAAGAACAGCTGCATTATCTCTTCTCATGGAGAACTAATAGTTTGAGGGAACCGTTGGAGCTTTTTGCCTAATGTCTGAAAATGAACTTCTCTATCCATCAGGCTAGCAAAAAGTGCATGATCCTGGTATCTGTTTTTAATCTAAAACTCTTTGGAGTGAAGTGAAACACCAGCCATGTCAATGACTGTTTAATGACTCGCATTATACTCTTAGTCCCCATCTCTTCTAAGTAGAAAAGTCATCCCACTGCATGGCACTGTAATTTTTTTTTTCCTTTGTTATTCTAGTCACCTCCCTCTAAAAGAAGAAAATTAGAAAAACCCCGAAAACCAATTACATTTATGGTCTTGGCTTCTACAGTCAAAGAATTATCCAACAAAGCTGCAGCTATGGGCTGGGACGCTGTAGAAGCTATTGCTGTGGTTAGAGCCTGGGTAGAGAAGATCCTTACTGATCTGAAGGTACAGTATTACTGCATGTTAAAACAATGTCCTACTTGAAAGCATAACTGTGAGAGGCTAGCATGAAGTTCTGCTATTTTCTGCCATAGGTTCAGCATAAACGTGTTCCCTGTGGGAAGGATGAAGTTAGCCTGTTTGTGACTGCCATTGAAAACTCCTGGATTCACCTGAGGAGAAAGAAGCGGGAGAGAGTAAGGCAGCTAAGAGAACTTCCTCGTGCTTCTGAAGGAATTCTGCAAGCAATGGAAGAGGAAAAAACCAGCCAGAAGAGTGTGAGCAACAATTCAGACTGTGAAAACCCCAAGACTGAAGACTCTGGAGTGGGGTTTATGGTACCTGATGAGGATGTCCACTTGACTGCAGGTGACAAGCTAATGGAAGAATCTGCTGTCAAAGAAGAACGCAGTGAACCTGTGGAGGAGGAGATGGAAACAAAGCAGCCAGAAACATCACTTGACAAAGGTTCTGGTAACACACAGGAGGAACCTTGCTCTTCAGAGGAAGCTAGCAATCTCACAGCTGAAAAAGAACAAAATCCCAAAGAAACGAGTAGATGTTTTCTCTTTAAGTGTTTAATGAATGTGAAGAAAGAAGGAAATGATGTCCTAGTGGAAATGCACTGGGTCGAAGGACAGAACAGAGACTTGATGAACCAGCTGTGTACATACTTACGGAACCAAATTCTTAGACTGGTTGCCAGTTAGCCCTTCTTCCTACCTTGAAGTTAGTTCTTAAATTTTGTAAACTATTTTTAATGGATTCAAATTTTCAGTTAGCAAAACCTGCTTTTCCCTCTTAAAACAGTAAAATAGAGATTAATTTTTTAATATTGTAAATAGCTTTTTCTATGCTGGAGGAATATATGAAGTGTACTTCATTGGCCATGAAGTGATGAGGAAATAACAGATTTTGTGCTGCATTTGTAGAACGACGTGTTAAAGTGGAACATGCCTATGCTCTGACTGTTTCATATGTCAGCAGTGCTTATTCTAGTATTTTTTTCTAGGGTAGTAGAATTATATATTACTAAGAAATCTTTACTGAAATATTTTTCTTCAATATTTTTTCAGTACTAATGCAGGAACTGATTAGTCTGCTGTGGGAATGTTTTTCTGCTGTGGGGAGTCTTCAGCTATGGATTTATGTGCCTCTCTTCCCTTTAATGCATTTAACCTTTGGTCTGCAGAGTGGCAAGATGGATGAATCCTCTAAGTGTCAATTCATTAAAGGAATCCCTTTAGCCAAAGCGTGTATCATACTTGTCTGGTGCTTGGGCCTGGAAACACCAAAGCATCTGGTTTTGTAAGCTTTGTTTTAATGACTAAATCAGCTCTGAGCTGCTTGGGTTAAAAGAGGATTTAACTCTGACTGTTGATTAGACCGTTCCTTACACAGATTCAAATACAACTGTCTGAAGTTACAGCAGTATTCTGAAAGGATATTGCTTTAATAGACAAGAATGAAAACGTGCTCATCTACATGGGCCAGAAATTCCTTATGTGGGACAGTGACGGGTACAGAAGCTACAGGATGTTGTGAAGAAAGACAACTGGGAAGGACGTTATTGCTTCCACCTCTCACTGTAGTCCTTTTTATGACCAGCTGCTTTCCTAGTGTTTCGGGGCCAATGTCCTCTTCCTGTGAGGAGAGGCTGTGGGACATGGGTCTTGCATGCCTTGGAGAGGGTGTATCTATGTGTTTTGAGCACTGGCACTGCTTTGCATGGTCAGCCTCCCAAGCTGTGATCCATTTTTCTGTAGAGGTTTGCAGAACATGGAGAGAAAGTGTTTCAGAGAGAGTACTGTGTGTGCATGTTACCCAAAATAAGAGATAGACGGTATTTCCTTCCATCCATCAGGAGTGTATGTTCTTGCTACTGGAACTATGGATGTTTTTTCACCCTTAGTTGTCAGTATTTCTGGAAAGATGACTGTTTTCTTAAGTTGAAATTAAAAGCAGCTTAGAAGAGTCTTACTTTCTCTCCCCTGTTGTTGGCTGCTCCATATTCTGCTACTTGGCACTTCTGCAGGTGACAAAGACTTGCTTTTTTTTGGTACTGCAGAATTTTCACAGAACTGCTTCTGATTTTCGTGTCCCTGGGGAAAGATCAAACTACCCCTGTGCTTCTAGTATCTGAGATATTTTTTTTTTTTGGCTAGCTGAGCCATTAAAAACAGAAAGCAAGGCTGTTCGTGCTGTTGCCTGTTTGTTTCAGCCTGTCTTTTGGCAAGGGTGAAGAAGCTCCATGAGGTGAGCCTGTATGCTTGTGACAGGTATTTTGCTGAAGCAGGCATGTTGCTTTGCTCATTGCCTGCCTGCTGTATGACATGAGTAGACTATGCTCCTGAGGGTTGCCTCAACTGAGCCAGGTTTTACAAAGGAAATCAGTATGTGATTTGGATCACTGCTTAGAAGTTCAAATGTTGTCTTAGCCATTTATTTGAAACGTGTAGTGACAAAGGAAAGCTAATCCCATGTTGTCACAGAATCACAGAATATACTGAGTTGGAAGGGACCCATAAGCATCATAGAGGCCAACTCCTGGCTCCATGCAGGACCAGCCAAGTCAGAGCATGTGACTGAGAGCATTGTACAGATGCTTCTTGAAGTCAGTCACAGAACCAGCTAAGCTCGGTGCTGCGACCAATTTCCTGGGGAGCCTGTGCCAATGCCTGACCACCCCCCACCTCTTCCTGGTATCCAACCTAAAATTCCCCTGTCACAGCTTAATGCCGTTTCCTCGCGTTCTATGACTGGTCACCAGAGAGGAGATCAGCGCCTGCTCCTTCTCTCTCCCTCATCAGGAAGCCACAGACCACAAAGAGGGCTCCAGGCTGAACAAACAGAGGGACTTAGTCTCTCCTCCTAAGACTTCCCCTCGTTGCCCACCTCGGGACACTCTCAAAGAACAGCAATTAAAAGCCGTAATTGGCGTATGATTTCAGAGGAAGCAATCCTGGGAGCGTTTTAAGTTAAACGGGCATCCAGGACGCGAGGACGCGGAGGCAGCGCGGCCGCCTGCGGGAAGCGGCGCCGCAGTGCGCAGCCTGCCGGCAGCCGCGAGGGGGCGGAGCCGCCCCGGCTCGGGCAGCGCGTACCCCGCCCCGCAGGGCGGGCGGTGCTGGGGTTTGAATGGCGCGGCGGGAAGATGGCGGCGTCACCCCTGACGGCGCCGCCACGGCCGCGGGGCTCCGCGGCGGCAGCAGTTTGGGCTGCCCGGCCGCCTCCCGCGGTGCGGGGAAGCCTGCTCCGCTCGGCCGCGCCTCTCCCCACCGGGTCGTGCTGAGTCCGCCGCCCGGCCTCGACCTATCTCTGCGTGGCAGCGGGAGCCCCGGCGCCGGCTCGGCAGGTACTGGAGCGGGAGAGCGCGGCCTTTCCCTCGGACCCGTAACGCAGCGCGGGGGAGTCGGCGGTCGGGACGCGCTGGGCGAGAGGGAGCAGCGCTGTCTCGCTCGGCAACATGGCGATGGGCCCGAGGCGGTGCTGGAAGGGATCGGGTACCCCCTGAGCGTCTCTGCCGGCGCACGGTGCGGGGCCTTTTCCCCGGGGAGCGCTCGCCGCGCTGCGGCGGAAGCCCTCTCCCTTGCGGGCAGCGGCGGTAGGTGCGTGTGTTAACGAGGCGGGGCGGGAGCCTGCAAGCGCCAACCGAAGGATCTTCCTGCCCCGCCCGCTGCTTCGCTGGGGAAGGTGGGAAGCGTTGCGCCCTACGCGCCCCCCTCCTGGAGCGGGGCTTGTTTCGCTGTGTGCCGTTCGGCAGCCGGCGGCCTGGCTCCTCGCTTGGCCTCTAGGTGCTGCCAGAGCACAGCGATCAGCGCGGCCCGTGTGCGGCGCTCGGGGCGAGCGGTGCCTGCGCGTCGAACTGCTTCGGGAACACTGTAAGCCGACAAAACGCATCGCACCGAAGGGCAGCGCTTGAAGTGGTCCCGATCGGTACCCTGGTACCTGCAAGCGTATAGAAACGTAGCAGGCTTTTACATGAGCCTTGCCTATGTGTGCGAGGCATTACACAAACATCGTGTTTCTGAGAAACATCTCACCGCAAGAGGTCACACCAAGTCCTGCCACCAGCCCGCACCGCTTAAGCTGATGCTTCTGGGCACAGTACGTTTTACGAGCATGTACTCTTGAATCAAGTGAAGACGTATATGCAGCATCAAGATGGAGGTGACTGTGCCCCTGTACTCGGCATTGGTGAGGCCGCTATTCGAGTGCTGTGTCCAGTTCTGGGCTCCTCACCACAAGAAGGACATGGAGGTCCTTGAGCGAGTCCAGAGAAGGGCAACCAGGCTGGTGAAGGGGCTGGAGGGCAAATCCTATGAGGAGCAGCTGAGGGAGCTGGGGCTGTTTAGCCTAGAGAAGAGGAGGTTGAGGGGAGACCATATCACTGCCTACAACTACCTGAAGGGAGGTTATAGAGAGATAGGTGATGGTCTCTTCAGCCAGGTGACAGGAGACAGGACAAGGGGAAATGGCATGAAGCTGTGCCAGGGCAGGGTTAGATTGGATGTTAGGAAAAAATGTTTCACTGAAAGAGTTGTCAGGGCCTGGAACAGGCTGCCCAGGGACGTGGTCGAGTCACCGTCCCTGGCTGTGTTTAAAAAAAGGGTAGGTGAGGTACTTAGGGATATGGTTTAGCACAGGACAGGAACTGTTGGACTCTATAACCTTAAAGGTCTTTTCTGACCTTGTGATTCTGTGAAGATGTATATAACATTTGAAATGGAGATTCTTGTACAACGTCTTGTAGTTTTGTCTCGTCTGCAAATTTTGGTGACTCTAAAACGTGTACATCTCTTGGCCTCTTCTCCAGTCTTGCTGCATCTTCTCCCTGATGTGATTATGTTTTGCAAATATGATTTCGTTGGCTCCTACAAATGGAGCAGAGCAAGGCAACTTCGGTATTTCCATAGAACGACTCCTCAAAGGCGATGCAGTGAGCAGCACTGCTGTGCCCAACCAGCTCCCCATTCTGGAAGGGTTTTCTTTCTGAGAAATCTAATGCCCAGTGCTTTTAACCAACAGCGTGTATCTTCCTCCTTTTGACTATTTCTTAGTGTTTTTCTAATAGGTAAAAAGAGAAGCTAGTGTAGTGGTGTACTTCTGAAGACAGATCTTTAAGAACCCCTAAGGCACAAGTTTTCAAACTCATGCTCAGTGCTAATCTACAGATATTCTTCAAACAGCAGAATCACATAGTCTTTTACTCATCCTGTCTTTTACATGAAGTTCATTGGTTTTAACATTAGAGAAGAAGCTTGAGATCCTATCATGTAGCTGGCTTTTTTCTTTTTTCTTTTATTTTTTTTCTTCTTCATTTGGTTTTGAATCCTAATTCTGCCATGTTAGTCACTTTTTCGGATAGACAAACCTGATCTTTTCTACAATCCCCTTGGGAAGCCTGTTCTGCTTCATTGCATACTGCTGTTCTCTCCTGATGATGTTCAACTTCTTATTTGGCGTTTGTACAGTACTTTGATTATATGAAGTGAAACAAAACTTCCCGAGCTAAGCTCTATCAGATTTTTCATGTATTTGTGTGTGTGAGATTGATCGTGCGCCAGTGACAGCTGGTTGGGTTTAACTTTAAGAGATGTTGCAGGTGAAAATACTGCCTATTTGTGCGGGCTAGTATTCCTGACCTAGCCTGCCCTCGTGCTGTCAACCATGAATTTTAGAATATTTTGAACGTGACAGTAGAAGAATGGGTAAAGGCGAGTCAGTATGCACAATTACTTGGTTTTCATCTTCATTTGACAAGGTCTTTCAGAAAATGGGAACTCTTTTTGGGAACTGTTTTCTATCTTGGATGAAGAAAGGGGGGAAAAAAAAGGTTGAATTTTCTTAATGATTTGGGAAAAGGGGGTGGGGGGGAGAGGCAGTATATGTAGCCAGCACAAAACTATCTAGGGTTTTAAAGGCAAGAAATAAGCTGCGGGGAACTTAATTAAACGTAGAGGAACTGGCAATGCAGTGAACATATCAGTCAGTGTTGATAAACTGAAGTAACATGCATTGTACAGAGTAGCTTGAGCTGATAGGTTTACATTGTTTTTTCAATTCTTCTGTAAAGCAAGAAAAAAGACTGTGCAGTTCTATAGCCTGTGAGGATTGCTGAAGTCTCTGTAGCAGTAATTTAAAAAGGAAACAGTATGGATAAGGATGAGATGGCAAATACATTGTAATGCTGTTATATTCATCAGTGCTGAAGCTCTCTGTTTGAGTATGTATTTAGTAATGGCTACTCTGTCTTAAAAGCAAATATCAGAGCAAGAGTTTGGTGAAGAAATTATTTGAATGTGGAAAACCTTCCAGGAGGAGAAATTGAAAAAACGATGTCAGGAGTTAAGAACAATGGTGAAACACCCATAGGAAATATTGAAAAATACAGGGAAGATATTTTCTTGTTACCTTTTCTCATAATACAGGAGCTTGTGGAGAAGTTTGACCTTTAGGTATATAAGCTAAGTGACCTGAGATTCAAGGATGATGCTTGACTGACTTGTATTTTTATTTTGTGTTCCCAAAGGGCAGTATCAGCAGGTAAATGTTCCTGAAGACCAAGCAGACAAGTTGCTTCTGGCAAGCTGGGGTCTTCCCAGAGCAGTTCTGGAGAAATACCACAGTCTGGGAGTAGTACAGATGTTTGAATGGCAAGCAGAATGTCTGATGCTTGGGCAAGTTCTGGAAGGGAAGAACCTAGTTTACTCAGGTATGCAAACTTCTGACAAACCAGTCCCCACTAACTTTCCCAGTGCCACCAACATACAAGGGCTGCAGGGTTCTGATCTAGCAGATAAAAATGGTCACCATCCTCTGTTTTTCTGGAGAGATCTTGTTACGATCTGTTCTGTTGCTGTACCTCAGACCTGGCTTGATGGACCCCTTTCCAGATGTGAGGGGACACCTTTTTCTCCATTTTCTCTGTTAATGTTCCTTTAGAAACTGATAATTAGGAGTCAGTTAATGATGAGATTCTGTTTTATTAGACTCTGCCAACCAAGAACTGAATGATAACTGCAATGTTAAATATAAATAATTTTGAAAATTTTATTTACTATCTTAATTTTTTCAGTCCCTTTATTGTTTCTTTTGCCAGGTGTAAGGTGGGGGGGGCAGGGGAATGTGTGTGTAGAAGAAGTAGGACCAGTAGACTAGAAATCTGTGGGAAATGCTAGCTTGGGTGTCTACTCTTCATGGGAAGAAAATCCCAGCGCAGCACTGTGAGGATGAAGAACTTAGAAGAGGGGCAGGGGATTTTCTTAGGCTTGGATTTTTACTTTGAAATTTTATTTACTTGGTTCTGGAAGACTTTAGGCCTGATTGTTGGGCAGTGGCTGTCCCCTGATACGTGGCATCCCCTCCACAGGTTTTTTTGTGGTTGATAGGTGGGAAACAACAATGCTCACCAACCAAGAGGGGTTAATACAGTTATGGGCCAGGTCAGTAAGGTGGTGGCTGAGGTCTCCTGTCCATCTGAGAGACTGTAGAGGGGTGTGTTTTTTTTTTTTTTTTTTTTTGCTTGTTTTTTTTCTCCCTTGCTTATCCCTGAGCTGCTGTTGTTTCTGGAGCAGGGATGAGAACACAAACCTTAGTAGCATGATTGGAGAGGCTAGAAAAGAAATACTTATCAAGCTTCTTGACCTTTTATGGGCCTAACTGCAAATGTGGCTGGGGAGAGGGGCATCAGTTGTAGAGTCCTGCCCCAAGTTCTCCAGTAACTGCTTTCTATGCCAGCTTTATGATAACTGTTCCTTGGATTTATTTTTTTTTTAAATTTAAAAATTAATTAAAAACCAAACCAACCTCTTTTTTTTTTGTTTGTTTTTGTTTGTTTTTTGTTCCCCCCAGCTCCCACCAGTGCTGGGAAGACTCTTGTTGCAGAATTGCTTATTCTGAAGCGAGTCCTGGAGACTCGTAAGAAAGCTCTGCTCATTCTCCCCTTTGTCTCTGTGGCCAAGGAGAAAAAATGCTATCTGCAGGTAAGTAGCATTCCAGGAGGGGAAATCTGTGGGTTGTAGTTTTTGGACTGCATTTTGTATACAGTTGTGAGTCTTTGCATGAATTTGAGGCGGTGGGGAGGTATTTGCAGAGTTGTTTTAAAGGGTATTTGTAGATAATTTAAAATTTGCTCTTGTTCTAAGTTGGAGATAAAAAAAAAAAATGAAAGCTTTAGCCAAAAAGGGGAATTTGGAAAATTTAAAGGAGTTGATTAAAATGTTTGATTTTGGCTTTGACTTTTCAAACATCGTAACTTGCATCTATTCACAGATTTTTTTAATATATAAAATATTTCAGATAATGCCTGAAAAACTACAAAGGGAAGGTGATAATATTATCTAAATGGATAGAGGGGTATTTTAGCTTTCCTTGGGGTGTTTCACCAGAATTTTATGCCTCTGACTTCACTTTGACTTGATAAAAATACATTCTGACAGAGCATATGATAACTGTTCCTTGGGTTTCTTTTTGAAACCCAGTTCTGACAGGGCTGCCTCACCCCCCCACTACTTGACGAACAAAATTACAGTGGAACCAGTCTTTTTAAAAGAAGACCATTTTTTTTTTGAAGACTTTGAAAGCCTTTCAGATCAAATACTGTTTCCATTAGCTGATATGTCAAAGTACCAACAATTACCAAAAAATAATACAAAGCCAGCAGGCATTTTTTTTGTTACAGCTTCTGACATTTAAGGCATTTTGGGTGTTAGTAAACTGAGAGGGTAACTTAACCTTGCAAATTGCCAGGGAACCCAGTGCAAAAGCTACTTTGTAGCATTTGATAATGGCGATGGGCTTTTTGCCTTAGTCTTTAAAGCCCAAGGATTTTTGATGCTGGGTTCTACTACTCCTGGCCCAAGGCTTGGCCGTGGGCGTGTGTACTTGAAATCGTATGGTATCCTGCCCACTTGGTGCAGTCGTCGTGCCTTCACCTTCAGCTGTGAGATGTGACACCTTTGTGTTTTGGGCCCCACATTTGGCTTTTGCACCAGATTTCTCAGGAGGAAGGCTTCCTGGTACATAGCTCGCTGCTATACACTGTGGCACTGTGTGTTCTCTAGCTTTCTTAACAGCAAATGTTTTCATAGTAAACAGTGGTTACCATCTCTTAAGTGGTTACCTGCACTTAACCCTGCCATGTGTACTGTGTGGTTTCTGCTTTGGAAATAAAAAAATGACAGTGGGAGGGGAGGGAAAAAAAGTAGCAGTAACTGGCTGAGCTCTGGCTTTAATCGGATTAGTTGGCATTACAAGCACTAAAAATTGTGGCTGTGAGATGGAGGCTTTTATGTGATTCCAGCAGGCACTGGTCAGAATTTAGAGCTATAACCTTGGCATGACCTTCTGTATCCTTGGAAAACAGGCCCTGTTTCAGGAGGTAGATGTGAGAGTTGAAGGCTACATGGGAAGCATGTCTCCTGCTGGACGTTTCTCTGCCCTGGATGTTGCTGTCTGCACCATTGAGAAAGCCAACGGTCTAATCAACAGACTCATAGAAGAAAACAAAATGGATTCACTGGGTAAACTATGGCTTGACCTTTGTGGGGATGAGGTTTATTACATGCTCCCAGTATGTGTGAGATCATGGGATACTTTGTATTTGCTCAGTTCTGTACGTGACAGGCCACATAGGAAAACAGCAAATTTTCTTCTTCCAGAGCGCCTCAGCTTTGGCTTTAGGGAGTCAGGACTATTCTATGGAGCTCAGTGGCTGGGATGAGTAGGTAGAAGCTGCAGGTTTTAGTTTGTCTGACGTGTTTGACAATCCACAGACAGTGATTAGCTGCAATAAGCAACGATTCCCATAGCTAGAAAATGTCTTCTAATTAGTGGAATTGAATTAAAGGTCTGGGATATGTTTGAATTCAAGAATATATGTACGTTCATTTGTTTTGGACAGAGATTGTGGCATCCATGGTTTATCTTCACTTAGCTCAAGAAAGAGGAGAAATTGTGCTTGGTGCTTACCTGGGTCCAGTTAAGTGGAATGAGTGCACAGAACTCCCCTGGGTAAGCACAGGGACTTAGGAGGGCTGTGACATTCATTTCTCTCTTGTCATTTTCTCAAAAGGCCTCTGTCCTCATAGACCCTAACATAAATGTCTGGGTCACTGTGGCCCTGATGGCCACTAGGTAATGGTGGTATTTATTTAGGGTTGGGAAGAAATCTAAAACCTGAGGAAGCCCTATGTTTCCAATGCACATTTGGAGAGTTGTGTTTTCCTAGTGCAGTCAGAAGTTTGTTTTTCTCTTTTGTTTCCCCACTTAGTAAAGCTCTGCCCAGTTATATTTTAACCAGTAAAATCCCTCCCACCTTCACTCTGGCCTGTAACATATCTGATTGCTATTTTAATAAAACAAAAATTAGACCACTACGTGAGCATCAAACTGCTCTGAGACCCCCACCTATGAAACTGCTGTTCCATGTGCATCTGGTCTCATAATATTCTGCAGCATTGGATACCAGAAGAGTGTTTTTTAAACAAAGAGAGAATAAGGCAAGGTTTTTTTCAGTGTGTGAGACACGGGATAGCACATTGACACCTGGATCTATAGGGGTTGAATCACCATGCCTGCTTAAGCCAGTGGGCTGGAAGAGGAGTGGATGACTGTTGTTGTGCAGTATTTTAAGCTCATTTGAATTAAGGCTCCTACAGTCCAGCCTGATTGGTGAATGTATGTCTTCATCCTTTTCCTTGGAAGAGAACTGGTGATCCAGTTTTCATTATTTCAACACATGGCTACTAAGTTTAGGGTTTGGGGTTTTTATTAAAATTAGGTTAGTTTGATCCTAGGTCACCGCACTGTACACGCTGTACTGCCAGCGTAAGGCAGAGAGTAGGGTCATGATGTCCATATTTATATTGGCTTGGGTGCCTCAGGAGCATACCTGTTACACTAAAATGTGTTGTTTAATGATACCATCTTTCAGAAACTAAAGATATGCCAAATTCTGTTGGGTGGTACCTCTGTTCCACCCCTACAGTTGCAGATGAATGTACGTGAGAAGAATCATGCAGTCTAACTAGCCAAGTGATTAAGATTTAAGTTTGAAGATGTGCCCTTAACACCGATACCTTCTTAAAGCATGATGTTTTTCCCTCACTGTTTGAAAACACCTCTTCTGCAACCTTCTGTTTGTCTTGTGCTGCAATAGGACCGTATAGCTAAAATAAATGTAAAAATGCTGGGTGGGGTTTTTTTTCTTTATATGCTTATTTGAAATTATTTTTTAAAATTAAATTTCAGTTTATAAATAATCTTTAAAGAAATTGCCAAATTTTCTATTTGGAGATAAAGTTTTGTAAAACCTGCAAATTAACGGTCATGAGCTGGAAATGCCAGTTTAAAGCGAGCTTGTTTGAAACAGCAAGACTGTACCTTGTCTTCTAATTAGTTCTAAATTTAGATCAGCTTGTAATGAGGGTGTTTTATCTTTAGAGATGAGTTATCGGGAGATGACTGTAATTTTGGCTGGATCCCACCTCAAGCTTGAGCTGTTCCTTTTTGTTGATGTCAACTGCCTGCTGAGAGCTCACGTTTCCTTTGGAAATTGTTGAGAGAAACTCAAATTCTCTGCCTGGCAGAGCTCTCTTTGCTGTATGAAGCAGTTAAAACCAATTTTGTGTTGCTAATTATTATATAATGTGTGTCAGTCTTGAACATCAAGGTACACAGGAGATGGTACTCCCCTTGTTCAGCCTCCTGACTCTGATGTAAAGAAGATTTTAAGAAAGCAGATTAGGGAAGAATCTGCTGCCATCTCAGCCTGTCAGATGGGAATGGATGTGTAATGTGCTGTTGTGATATCTAACTTGGTTTTTTCTTAATTTAAACTTGCAATTTAAAAATTGCTAATTTAGTTGTATTTTAAAAAATAAACAAATCTTCCCAGCCTGTCAGAACTTTTTTGTTTTAAACAGTGTGTGGACTTGGAGCAGCTTAGTTATTCTACAGTAAACATGTACGATAGCTCTCAGGTACTTTTTAGTCTTTTTTTTTTTTTTCACCCAGCAGTCTTCTAGGGGTACACCTAATTTGCAGACAGAAGGAGGAGACTGAGTCTAGCCTCATTTTCAGCAGCAATGCAGTATGATGAAATTCTGGTCCCACTTGCACGCCTGAGCTCACTGTTGAGTAGAAAACACCACTGCATGCTGGGATCTGTAGTCCTCTTTGGCTGTAATTCTATTTTAAGATGAGGATAGCTTCGTAAACAGTCCTAGTTGTCTGATTCCTCCTGCTGTGTTACCCCAGTGGGTACGTTCTGAGTGCTGCCTGGAGAGACAGGAGCACCCTGTGTGTTCCTGAGCGCTGCCTGAATAGAGAAGAGCACTGTGCCTGTCTGACAGTTGGGTCTCAGCAGCTCTCAGGCTGACAGGGTAGCACCACACAGGTCTAGCTTGGGCTGGAGTATTTATTATAGCTGTGTAACAGCAGAAGGTATAGAGCAAGTGGCCTGCACAACAGATAGTGGCATCGCCTCTGCTTTGGCCTGTAGGCACCACTAGTGTTCTACGCTGTGTTTCCAGCTCGGCACGAAGGCTGGAAAGGTAACTCGTATTCATTCTACTTTGGTAGATAGCTGATTGCACTGTCCCATCTCAACTGCTGGAAGAATTCAGACATCTGTTGTATGGGGAAGCTTTCTCTGGTAGCTGAGTCTTATTTGGTGGCCAACGAATTACCCTTTTTTTACAAGGAAGCACAGAAGAGAGGAAGCACAATAAGGCAGAGGAGCTGGATGGGTGGGGGTTTGTAAAAGAGGCTGATAAAGCAGTGCAGCGCTCGTCTAACTTACGTGGCTTGAAAGAGAATGGGGGGGGGAAGGCAGAAAACAGACGGAGAGAGAAGGAACATATGTAGGAAGGAGAAAAAAGAGAATGAAAAATAGCACTGAAATAGATAATACAAGGTCACATTTGCCATTAAACTCCAGCTATTTTAGCAGTACCAGGAAGATGTTATGTAGCTCTACCAAAGAGGGAGAAAAAATAATCCACAGCAGCAGAACTAATGGAGCCCAATAGAGGCTTCAGACAGAGCAGTCGTGTAAGGAGATTTTTTTAAGAAAGCCAAAGCATGGGATTCACACACAGAATCACAGAATGCTAGGGGTTGGAAGGGACCTCTGGAAATTATCTAGTCATGCTCCCCTCCTGCCCCATCAGAGCAGGATCACCTAGATTAGGTCACACAGGATCATGTCCGGTAGGTTTTGAATATCTCCAGAGAAGGAGACCCCACAACCTCTCTGGGCAGCCTGTGCCAGTGCTCTGCCACCCTCACAGTGATAAAGTTTTTTCTTATGTTCACATGGAATAGTAGAGCTCATTCAGGGTTGCTTAGTGAAAAAAGATGTATTAGGAAGCAGGCTATGCCAATGTAATTACATCTCTTCTAGGTTTATTTTTTGACATTACTGTATTAGTAAAGAGGAATGTTTTTCACTAAGACAGTGATGTCATCAAAGCTTTTGACTAGCTCATTTGGATGCTGTAATATTCCTTTCCAGATACTCTGAAGCCTGGTGCTTTTTTACTTGCAGAGAGGTTACAGTACAGCTGCTGCAATACTGTTTTGTGTGGTGGCCAGACTAACAACTCACCCTATTTATTTTAAAAAAGCTGATTGTGTGTGTGCATGAGGTTGGAGGGGGGGCTATGATATGTCATGACATTGGTCATGATTTATCTCTCTCAGAAAAATCAGCGACAGAAGGAAGCCTTAGTGGTGTTGGTAAGCACAGCTGGATTTGTGAATATAATTTTCAGTTAATCATGTGGAATATGAAACGATTGAGGCTATCTGTTCTTAGTTTGGAGCTTTGTCAGATGTAACCATAGTGCTTCTCTTTTTCAGGAGTGGTGGTTGTGGATGAGTTGCACATGCTGGGAGACTCTCATCGAGGATATCTGCTGGAACTCCTTCTGACCAAAGTTAGATATGTCACTGAAAAGGTTGCAAAACGGTGGGTGGTTCAGGATCTTTGTCTTTCAATGCTAAATTACAGATGGCTCTAAATACTTTGTTTCTCTGGGTTATTGGAAATTTGGGTTAGCTCCAAGGTTTTTATGAGACTGATGACCTAGACTATTTTGGTTATTAAGGTCTCCTTGTACCACCTCTCAGGGGTCTGCTATTGTAGTAAAACCCTCTTTTCCTTCTTTTCAGTCTGGGTGCTACCACGGGATTCATTCTCGCAGGAAAGGAAATAAGGCTGAAGCTTTCATTTACTTTTTAGCCTATTTAATTTCACCAAACCTAACTTTGTATTTTTTTATGGCTTTGCTAGTGGACTTGCCCTGCCTAATTTTTCAGTGTTTCATGGAATGGGGTATTTATCCTACTGAAATGTTTGAGTACTGTGGAAGAGTGGGTGTTCTGTGAACTTGACAATGGTGAATGGATCAGAAGACTCAAGAGGATGTGTCAGTAGTCTGCTTAGTTAACCCTGCTCAGGGTGATCCTTGCTTGTAACGTGGTAGCTGAGTGGTTGCCTATTTTCTTGCCCTTAGCACAACTGATTGGACACTGAGGAACAGATGAAATGTTTCAGAAGAGCTTTAAGGATTCAGTATCTAGATGCCCAGCACCAAACTGTCCAGTTGCTTTGTAGTGCCCTAACACAAACAAAGGCAAATGCAAGAAGTGTTGATCTTCTTTAGCTTTACTGGTGGTGCTGACAGAAGTCAAAATAAATAGTTCCCTTAGCACCAAAAGCCAGATTTTGCCAGTTTTCTCGCTGCTTTCTGCCTTGCAAGTCATACCCATGCTGGGCTACACACAGACTACCTACATAGTTCAGGGGGAACTGATATTTCTACATTAGCTCTCCACTGGCCAGTCTTTCCCATCCTAATTTCTAGGATCCAGCAGTGTTCTGGGGCTAATCACCTCTGACTTTCTCATATTCTCCCCATAAGTCCTGGAAGCTTCTGATCAGTATGAGTAGCTGCAGCACAGGTGCAGGTCTGCTCTCTGCTTTCCTCCCTTGCATTGAAGAAGCAGGAAGGAGAAAATATTTGTCAGGAAAAAAGGGATGGATACATCAAGAAATCTTCCTGGGAAGACTCAATACTTCAGTCTTCACCATACAGGCACTAGGGCACAGATCCTCTGTCCTTCTGCCATGGTCGGGTGGTGGTTCCCTGTACTGACATGGAGGAGGTGGCTGCTATTTTTGTTCTGGAGGTTCCTGGAGTTGAAGACCTCATTTACTTTCAAATGTCCTCCCAAGTCTATGGTGCTTTGTGTCCTGTTATTTAGTAGGAGCCCCATTATCCAGATGCTTTAAACAGGGTCAAACCTGACTGATTATCAGAACAACCAGCACTTTTAAGAGCTTTTTAAGTGGTTAGCTGGATGTCACACTGAAGTGTAGGGCTGTGTCTTTGCACCAAGGAAACGTTCTCTGATAGTTGTTGCCAGTGTGGGTGCCCTTGCTTCTTCAAGAGGCTGTTGCAGACCCAGCCAAAATCCTGCAGCAGATTTTTCTCCTCCCCAGTCAAAGAGTGTCCTGTGTAGCTGGAACTTTTTTAATCTTTGAAGGTGAAAAGTTCCTTTAGGGGGGAAAAGGTTGAAAGTTGCTGTAAGTGGAAAAAATCTGCAAGGTAGGTGGAACTGTACTAGGAAATGCTTGAAGAGCTTGGATATGAGAGTCTGCCTCTCTGCATCTTCCCTTTCTGTCTTGTCAGTGACTGTCCTTTTTATACTCTAGCTTCTGGGTAGTCTTTTTCCTGTATCTTGCCTTTGCCAGGATTATCAGCTCTAAGGAGGTTCAAGCTGGATTTTTGCTCACATTGATTGTCAGACCTGTGGGGTTTTTTTTTTTATTGGGGGTGGGTTTTTTTTAAAAATGTCTCACTTTGTGGCTCAGTGCAATGCAAATGAGTAGTTTCTAAACGAAGGCTCAGCAGCATACTCTCCCCGCCCCCCACCTGGCATTGTATGGATGTAAAACCCTGAATTAAAATATACATTTGGATGTCTAAATTAATGGTTTGTGTTTTCAGGTCTGTTAAGAGTCCATTACTTCTCACTGCCTTTAGTGGAAGCTGCTGTTCAGCGCTTTGAGGCTGCGTTCCTCTTTGCTGAACTAAGGGCTTTAGTTCCCAGCCCTAGGGAAACCTTAGTCTGGTATTATTTTTCTTGAAATTGAAACAAATGGAAGTGTTTTAACTAAGGCATTTAAGCTTAGAAAGACTGCAGTGGAGACTGAACCATTCTTTTATCTCCAGGGTTTCGTTAATAGCAAGAAAATAGCTGATTTATTTATTTGTTTTCAATTTCTCCAAATATGTAATCAGTTTATGGCTGTTGTTATCTAAAGAAGATTAAAGTTTAGGTTCAAAATGATAAAAAGTTGAACTATCTTGTTATCAATTCATAGCCTGATATTGTGTGTGCTAAGAGTAGTCTATGGCTTGTTTCTTTTTCAAGATGTTGGAAAAAAAAAGCTTTGCACTTTAAACTCTGGAAGGAGGTAAGCTGGGATTAGTTTTTCTGAATGCTTTTTTTCCAGAATGGTAGCCTGTGTTGTTACTAACTCATTTTCTTTTAATCACTTCCAGACAGGTGGAGAAGACCAGCCCCCGTTTTGGTGGCATACAGATAGTAGGCATGAGTGCTACCCTCCCTAACTTGGGACTCCTAGCCTCCTGGTTAGATGCAGAATTGTACTGTACAGATTTTCGCCCTGTGCCCCTCAAGGAGTGGGTGAAAATTGGTAGCCACATTTATGACTCCTCCATGAATTTAGTGCGAGAATTCCAGCCCAAGCTTCAACTGAAGGTAATAAAACTGAGCAGTGCTTTGGGATACAGCTAAAGTGAAAAAGACAGTTACTGTTATGTTTTTAATGTTGGTTGGTTTTTTTTTTTTAATAGATGATATTCATAGATTTGTAGAATGTATTGGGTTGGAAGGGACCTTTAAAGGCCATCTAGTCCAGCCCTCCTGCAGTAAGCAGGGACATCCTCAATAGATCAGGTTGCTCAGAGCCCCAGTTCCTTGAATATCTCCAGGGATGAGGCCTCCACTACCTCTCTGGGCAACCTGTTCCAGTGTCTCACCACCCTCATAGTGAGGAACAACTTCCTAATGTCTAATCTAAACCTGCCCTTTTCTACTTTAAAACCATTGCCCCTCATCCTATTGCTACATGCCCTCGTGAGCAGTTCTTCCCCAGCTTTCTTACGGGCACCTTTCAGGTATTGGCAGGCCGCTATAGGGTCCCCCTGGAGCCTGCTCTTCTCCAGGCTGAACAAACCCAACTCTCTCAGCCTGTCTTCATAGTAGAGGAGCTCCAGCCTTTTGATCATTTTTGTGTCCCTTCTCTGGACATGCTCCAGAGGTCCATGTCCTTCTTGCATGGAGGGCTCCAAAGCTGGATGCAGTACTCCAGGTGAGGTCTCATCAGAGCAGAGGGGCAGAATCACCTCTCTCAATCTGCTGGCCACACTTCTTTTGATGCAGCCCAGGATGTGGTTGGCCTTCTGGGCTGCAGATGCACATTGGTGTCTCATGTCCAGCTTTTCATCCATGAGTACTCCCAAGTCCTTTTCTTCAGGGCTGCTTTCAAGCTCATCACCTCCTAACCTGTATGGATAAGGAGGATTGCCCTGACCCAGGTGCAGGACCCTGCACTTGGCTTTGTTGAACCTCCTGAGGTTCACCTGGGCCCACTTCTCCAGCCAGTCCAGGTCCCTCTTTATTGTTCACGTCATAGAGTGTATGCTCAAACTAAGGACTTTTTTTTTTTCTTTGTCTTCTACTAATTTAAACAAAAAAAAAACCCCAACCCACACTCACCCTTATGAAGTTCTTGAAATTTCTTTAATCTGACTTGAAGACAAAGTTGACTTTGACTATCTTGTCTCTGAGCACTTGAGAGGTATAAAGAGTTTGATTCTCCCCTTACCCACCACCCTCTCTTGTGTCCTGGAATTTACTTCACTCTCCTAAATGAACGTAAATATTTCCTGGTTAGGGCAAGGAATTTTCATTAATCATTGGGAGAATATATTTGCATTAAAATCTGTTATTGGACCTGCTTATGCTGAACTACTAAATGATCTAATTTGGTCAGCAATTAGAAGCAATTAGCTGTCCATCCTGATTCTTCTGAATCTGTTTTCAGTATTTAGTCCTTTTGCACACTTGACAAGGGTATGAAAAGTTAGGGGTAGCATCCTATAACAATTTGGAAGAAACAAATGGGTAGAAGTGGGAAGTTTGCAGTTCCTGATTGTTGGTTCCTTTTCTGTGAAGTCTTTGAGGAGTGAATTCTCTCCCCAGTCCTTTCAACTGCTCTGTGTAACACTAGTGTAGCAGCTGGAAAATATGGGCTGAATGCCAGCAGTATTTTGGAATGTTTTGCACCCAGTTCTTGTTGTATGCAAACATTCTGTTGTCAGCAGCTGGCAAAGCAAAGCAAAGGGATCCTAGAGACACAGGAGATGGTTTTGTGTGGTCATATTGAGAAGGTGATGTAGCATCTCTTTTTCTGGGTACTCTTTGAAATAATTGCTTTGGATAGGTACTAAAATGAGAGAAAGATCTAAACCAGGCTTATGACTCAACAGTATAAGGGAGCTTGCTGATTTTATTAGACCAAGTGGTCCTCTTGGGCTTGAAATCTATCACTGGACCTTCAGACTTACATGTTCTGTGCCTCAGCCTGAACCAGGAAAAGGAACCTCTGCTGAATTTGTCTGAATCCTTACTGAGCTTTTGATGTGTGTATGCAGTTCCTGCCATTCTTGCCCTGTTTTCATTTGCATTTCAGTGCTTTTTATTTCTTTCTGTATGCCTACCTTTCTTCTCTTCCTCCTTTGGCCTGATGGCTGGAAGGGAATTTCGCTTAACCAAGCAAAGCTGATCAGTTGCAGGGACTCTCTTAGAATCTTAAAACCAAAAAGGCAAGCTGTGAACAGTGGGGTTTTGCATGCACATCCATATAACAATCTATAAAAGTCTTTCACTGTGCCCTGAGCACTTCCAGTCTTTGGTTAGCAATGCTTGCTGGGTGTAGCTTACTGGGGAATGCTTAGACTACTACACCTCATACTTCCAGTTCAGACATCCTTCTTTCTGATGTGAAGCAGAAGACACAGAAGTGTGACACGAAAGAGTGGCAACATTTACAAACTCTGTTCAGTGTTAATGTCCATTCAATATTTTGTCTCAATTCAGGGAGATGAAGATCATGTTGTGAGCCTGTGTTACGAGACTGTTTGTGACGGCCATTCAGTCCTGCTTTTCTGTCCGTCCAAGAACTGGTGTGAGAAGCTGGCAGACAGCATTGCCAGGGAATTCTACAGTTTGCAACGGGCTGAGAGTAAGAGAAAAATAGTTAGTAGGAGACTGTAATATACACAGTGCTTTTTATGTAAATTAATGTTAGTAGAAACTATATATATATTTTTTTTTCTTTTCTCAAGGTTCTGCAAAAAACTCAGCCCTTTCCCCAATTGTCGTGGATAGAGAAGGGATTGATGAGGTTCTGGATCAGCTAAAGCGTTCTATCTCAGGCCTGGACTCTGTGCTCCAACGTACTTTGCCATGGGGAGTGGCATTTCATCATGCAGGTATTCCTGGTCTTGATTTTGAATTCTGTAACGATTAAGCCATATGGGTGTGTTTCGCTGTAGTTACCAGAAATTTACTTTCTGACGTTGCTTTATGAAGCCATCTGTAGCTTATAACCAAATCAACATGCTTTGAGGATCTCACAGTTAGAGGTAAACTTGAAATTCTTTTATTGTGGCCAAAGACTTTAATTAACTAGTTGCATGATAAATCTTCTCTGTGTTATGTTGGATAACAGCAACTTTTAAAATGCAACTTAATTTTTTTTGGTGAAATGCCTGAACAATTAGCTGATTTGCAGCACAAGCATTTTCAAGTTGTCCCTAAAGCTGCCAGAGTATTTCAGAGCAATTTTTCTTAGTGGAATACTGAAGTAGATGAGTAAATAGAAGTAGTACAACAATGAAAATAAAATTAAAAGGAGTATATACCATGAATGCTTCTGGCTAGATCTTTTGTTTCATACTTAAGTAGGTAATAGTGTATGTCACCTGTTAGTCCACTGAGAAAAAGGACTGATTCTGGAAGAGAGAACAGTAGCTATGGCGTTGAATATGTAGGGGGAATAATTCCAAATGCTTATAGAGTGTGAATTTCTTTCTCAAGAATAATATTGGCCTGAAGCCCTAAAGCAAATGTAGAAAGATACATTCTAGACCTGTAACCTAGAATAGAAATAATGAAGAACAGGGTCAGGCCAGCAAAGGACTAAATATTAGTTCCCTCCTGTGTTTGTTATATCCAGTTTTCTTCCTTTATGTATTTATTTATGTGCAGTGCTTGAAGGTGCCTAGTAAATAGTTGTTCATCTTGCTACAGTGTGTACAAGCCACTTAGACAAGCTAGGTTGTAACTGTCAATAGAATACCGAAAACTTAATTGTGAAATCTTGCTTCCCTTACGGTTTGAAAGAAGTCAACTGTGAGGTGGTGCTGTGAGTCTAGCTCCTACCACTGAAAGGCGAATACTCCTTGACTTGGTTGTTCTTCCCCTTGCTTGACAATAATGTTATTAGCTCTTCAGTGCAATCTCACCACTACCGGGTTTGCTGAAAGTCATCTCTCCTCAGGTCTGACTTTTGATGAACGGGACGTAATTGAAGGAGCCTTTCGCCAGGGCTTGATTAGAGTCTTAGCAGCAACCTCCACGCTCTCCTCTGGAGTGAATTTGCCCGCACGCCGAGTAATTATACGGACTCCCATGTTTGGTGGCAAACTGCTGGACATTCTCACTTACAAGCAGATGGCTGGAAGGGCTGGCAGGAAAGGAGTAGACACAGAGGGTAAGCAGAGGCTTTATTAACATTCGCTAAGAGCTGTGGTAACCTGATTAAATCCAGGGCAGTGCTTCACAATTAGTGACTAATCATGATGAATTCCTTTGATATTCAGTATGATTAAGTTAATCAAGATGAATTTGTTTGGTATTAATGGAGTAAAAATCGTAATTCCCAGGGGATTCTTTTCACTGCATGACTCTTACTTTGGTATTTACATTTACTTCAGGAATGGGCTATTTTCTCCTTTGCATTCTTGTTAGCTTCTAAGGCTGTGCTGTTCCTTTGCCTTAATTGTGTGATCCATGGTCAGTTTGCAGTAAATTTACAGTAAAATCTCATTGGACAGGCTTAAAATGTAAGAAATGCATTTAAAGTCTACAATTCTCTGACAAATGACTTCTGTTGTCTGAAGTTCTGATTTGGATTTATTAAACTTCCACTAAACTTAACCATAACTTTTATGGATCTTGAAAGTAGTAATGCGATGTAGAGGGGAATATGAACAGTAGTTCATAGATAATATGGTGTCTTCATGCATACCATGGCACTGATGGATGGTGAACAAAATAATCCTGATGGTTACTTTAATTTGCAATGGAAATGTATCTTCACGGATGGTATTGGGAAAAAAAATTATTACACAGGTATAACCACAGTAGAAAACAAGAAGTTCAACAGGAGCGGGAAGTGGGATTTGCCCTACTGATGGTTTGACTGGTGTTTGCTGCAACCCTGTGTAAGCAGACTGTTCTTACATTTACCTTTCTATTTTTGCTGGAGTAGCATAGCAACAGAGCATTTTGCGACCTATATCTCTGTGAGCTATCCCTATGTGTTAAAGAAAAGGGCAGCTGCATGCTGTATTTTGAAATTTTCCAGACTTTGTCATGTGAGTGTAGCTGGCAGGTGTAAAATTACACTATTCCTTGAAGTCTCCTTTTTTTTTCCCCCTTCAAGTTGCAATAATTAGTACCCTTTTTTGACAGTTCTGATGTGACTGTGTTTTGCCCAGTAAGCAGTTGGTTTTATGCTGATGAGCTTCATGAATGTACCACTTTTTTCCACTCCGCAGAGTCTTTTGGATGAGAACACAAAGCTACATTACCAGCTGCTACACTTTCACAGAGTAGGGAGACTGGAGGACAGCAGCTTCAGCTGGAAAAATGACTTATGTGGATATGAAATTCAGCTGACAGATACGAGATCAACGTTGTTGAGTTGCTTTCCTCCTACCCTCTCGACATGGTAGTTTTGGATTGTCTTAGGTTTTGATTTCATTTTTTTTTCTGATTTGATGGGAATTAAAAAAAAATAATCTTAGAAAATTAAATTTGATTATTTTTGCATTCATCAAAACTGCCATGTTCCCAAGGTGAAATAGATAAAGCTGTTTGATGTCGCTGAACAGAACCTAGAAATATAACAGGGCCTTTTTTGCTTTTGATGGAGTTTTATGCCTACGTAGCTGGAGTCCTCTGGTCTTCATCTAGTCTAATGCTAACCTAGACTTCCCCTCTCATCTGAAATAGTCAGTAAGGGATCTTAGAACAGCTTAGTTCCTTTTTTCCTCTTTTTGGGCTTTTTACTGTTTACTAAGTTGCAATTACTGATTACTGTCTCAGTTCTCAGTGGCAAGGTAGGAAAAGGTTTCCCCTATGTCTTGAATAACTGACAGATACTGTAGAGCCAAATGAATTCCCATCCTCGGTTAGATTTATCACATTGAAGAGTCAAAGTCTTATGAGGAAATTGTAGGTCACATCAGAACTCAAAGATAAAATGAGAGAACCTTCTTTATTACTAAAATCAAAACAAGCTTTGCTTTCATAAAATGCTTACAGGCAGTTTATCTTCTGTACTCTCAGCTCTGGCAAATGTACATGGTCAACAGATGTCAAAAGTTTCACCTGGCAGGATAAAAAACTCCCAAAGACAAATCCTCTGAGAATGTCTTTCATCCTGCAATTAACTTGTAACATCATTTTTAAGCTATATTTGGTTACTTTCCTACACTGCATTTGTAGTATTTCTGCTGTTCATTAAATTTAAATGCAGTTATGTTTTCATTCCCTCTGGATTTTCTAATTAATGTAGCATTATCACATCTATGTTTTTTGTCATAAATTAACGTTCCTAGGACCTTAAAGATACCCAGCACCACAGTTACCTTGGTGTCCAGTCTATGTGCATCTAAATCTTAACAAGTTATCATAAACCATATATGATATTTATTGTACAGCTAATCCAAATCTAGTGCTCTCTTCTTGGTCAAAGGCAAGCTTGTCCTATCCATAATTCATTTATCCTGTGCCAATTGGCAAAGCTTCTAACTAGCTGGGTCTCCCAGGGACTTGGTTTCTCTGTAATGTCATTGTTGAAAAAAATCTCCTTTATGTGACTACTGCATCTGCCATGGGTAGTCTGTACTACTATCTCATTTAAGGAATTGGCCCATTATTTTTGGTTTTCTTTTCATGGCTCTGGGACCTTTTTTGTCTCCCACAGCATCTCGGTAGTTAAGGATCAAGTTAACAATGTCTGATACAGAATCTTAAGGTAAAGTATATTTAGATGTACTTTCAGTGGTAACCATTCAGGAAACATAAGATTTTATGTGTCTGTGGGTGTGTGCATATATGGAAGTTCAGAGAGTGCACAGTTACTTAGGTTAATAACTGGATTTCTGAATTACATTGGTATCTGTGTTACTTCATTTCAGAAGTGAAAGCTGGCTGACTTATACACAGTTGAAGTGCTGTGCAGCTTTTACATTTTCTTTTTGCTTTTGAGAATCTTTTCAGTTTAGTAATGTAGAGCAGAAGAAAAATTGATGTTGCTGTATGTTATAGTTCCTGTCAATTCCAGAACAAGAAGCGAGAGTGGTTCAGCAGCAAAGCAGATGCACAGGCTATGGAACCTCCTTAGCTGATTTGGCAAGGCCCTGACCAGCTTAATGGAACTTTGAAGTTTGCTCTGCTTTTAGTTCTTAAGTATTATGCATCTGTGGAGTTCTTATGTAGCAATGAAAAGACACTGTTCAAAGATGCAAAGTTTTTTTCAATTCTTTTTTTTTTTTCCTTTTTTTTTCCCAGCTTATTCAAAAATGCCTACAGTTTTCCATTGCAATATGTCCATACAAACTGTATGTTGCTATTACATAGCTAAGACACAATGTAAGGTCATTAAATTTATTTGTTTATTTGTAATTGGAGCAGAATCTGGATGGAGGCCTGTGACTAGCGGTGTTCCCCAGGGCTCGGTGTTGGGTCCAGTCCTGTTTAACATCTTCATCAACGACCTTGATGAGGGAATAGCATCCACCCTCAGCAAGTGCCCATGATACAGAGCTGGGAGGGGTGGCTGACATGCAGGAACACTGCGCTGCCATCCAGCGAGACCTGGACAGGCTGGAGAGCTGGGCAGGGAGAAACCAGATGAGGTTTAATAAAAGCAAGTGTAGAGTCTTGCCCCTGGGGAGGAATAACCGTCTGTATCAGTACAGGCTGGGGGATGACCTGCTGGGGAAGAGCTCTGTGGAGAAGGACCTGGGGCAGCAGTGTGCCCTGGTGGCTAAGAGAACCAACGGGATCCTAGGATGCATCAGGAAGAGTGTGGCCAGCAGGTCTGAGGAGGTGATCCTCCCCCTCTACTCTGCCCTGGTCAGGCCCCACCTGGAGTATTGTGTCCAGTTCTGGGCTCCCTGGGATAAAAAAGACAGGGATCTCCTGGAGAGAGTCCAGAGAAGGGCTACGAAGATGATTAAGGGCCTGGAACATCTCCCCTATGAGGAAAGGCTGAGTGAGCTGGGGCTGTTCAGCCTGGAGAAAAGAAGACTGAGGGGGGACCTAATTAATGTTTATAAATATCTTAAGTATGGGATGCAGGGGGAATTGGCCAACCCCTTTTCAGTGGTCTGTGGGGACAGGACAAGGGGCAATGGCTGCAAGTTGGAGCACAGGAAGTTCCACACCAACATGTGGAAGAACTTTTACACAGTGAGGGTGACAGAGCCCTGGCACAGGCTGCCCAGGGAGGTGGTGGAGTCTCCTTCTCTGGAGATATTCAAGACCCGTCTGGACGCCTCTCTGTGCAATATGAGCTGGGGAGCTGCTTTGGCAGGGGGGTTGGACCCGATGATCTCTTCAGGTCCCTTCCAACCCCTACGATTCTGTGATTAATTGTAGGGTTTTTGTAATTTTTTTGTTTGTTTGTTTCTTTTCCTATAGGTGAAAGCATTTTGGTTTGCAAGCCCTCAGAAAGATCAAAAGGAACTGCTCTACTTCAGGGATCTCTCAAGCCTGTTTGCAGTTGTTTGCATAGAAGAGAAGGGGAAGGTGTTGCTTCCAGCATGAAAAGAGCCATACTTGAGGTACAGGATGCGTGGAAAGGGATTAGAACTGTTATTGCAGTCCTGTAATTGTGGGATGGTTTCTTTTGTGATACCATCAAATATTTTCTGTGCACTTTCTTTTTCTTCTGTTTCCTCCCCTATCAACCCAAACTGCTTCAGAAGAAAATTACTTGGGTCTGCCAGCTTACTTCAGTGCTCTGCATTTTGTTTGGTATCTTTCACTCTCTGCTTGCTGCAGATTAGGATGTGAACACTCAAACAAGGGTTACTAAGCTTTGCTTCTGCATTTAGATATATTCAAACTGCGGGCAGAAATAAGTGTAATTCTTAAACTTCATGTGTGACCTGACAGTCTTGACTGGTAGATGCTTGTAAATTACTGATCCCAGAGGCTTTTTAGGCTGAATCAGGCCATAATGACATTTATAGAACCTTGTAGGGTCCCTTATTTCCCCCCTAAACTTATCTACCTCTTTTGCACAGAAATAATTGAACTTTTTAAAACACATTTTTGGTGACCAAACAGGTGTGGTACCCAACATGCCCCTTCTGTAGGGTTTCCTTTTGGTCCTCAGAAAATTGCAGTTGGTGTTCTAACCATTTAAAAGTATTTCATGATGTTGGCTAAGCAAAATGCCTGGGGCTAGTCACAAATCTAAATTGCTACTCTATGTATGTCCACTATCAAAATAAGACTTTGTAATTCATTCTTTCCCTAGCTGAGTCCTCTTATTTCTACCTAAGTTGTCTAACTTCTTGCCAAGAAAAGTACTTCAAGGTTGGCAGTTGCTTTGCCTCACGTTCCTTTAAAATTTAGCTATCTAATGGATCAGTCTCTTTGATTCTCCAATGCAATCCTCCATCCTACTGCTGCTCTGGCTATATGAACAAGTAGTTTTCTTCAACAGATCATAGTGGGAGGAGTGGCCAGCACTCCAGATGATGTGCAGACCTATGCTGCTTGCACCCTTCTCGCATCCAGCTTGAAAGAAAGCAAGTGGGAAAATGAGAAAGCACAAGACAAAGTGCAGACTGGACCTATTGAGGCTTGTGTGGCATGGTTGCTGGAAAACGAATTCATTCAGGTTCTGGACTCTGGCAAGGATGTGAAAGGTAACACTGGTGTTCTTCCCAGCAATTACTGTCACCAGTTTTGAATCAGTAAATCTTCTGCTGCTGGATAGGTGCTTCAACTTTACAATGAGGACTTCTGTGCATTTTTGTTTGTTTTTTGAAGAGTCATGTGTATGAAGATATTTTTGTAGCTTTCTGGAGGGTGACTTAGCATTCTTTGCATTCATGTGTTTTTGGAAGGCCTCTGCATCATCTCATCATCTGTTCTTGGAAGGCCTCTGCACATCACCTCTAAGACTGATGCATCCCAGTCTGCAAATTCTCCAAATAACTTTAAACAGGGCATACTTTTACTGCAGGATTTGTGCACATTAACTATAGCCTATGATTTTTGTCTTTCTGAAGAGCCAGTACATTGTAAGAGAGTGCAGATCTCTTCTAGAACTGCTTGGTGTACATAGTTGCACTTTTTTAGCTATTTTCTTGAAATGGCTAAGGATGAGACTTACAGTAATAGTAAGAAGCCCAATTACACACTATTTTCTATGTCTTTTTTAAAGAAGGGTTCATAGCAGGTATTTGGTGTTCCTAAGAAAGAAATACTCAACATGATAAATCTAAGCAGGATGGCAGATGGGATTCCAGTGGTTTTTGTTCAAATAGCTGCCACAACTGCTAGTCTGAGCAGTTAGAGGGTTTGAGGCTTGTGATCTGGACTCTGAAAAAGGCTAATTTGGACTTAAGCAACTCAAATTATAAAATATTTTGCAACCTGAAAATGAGCTATAAACTTGCACTGAAACATCTCTCTGTGTGTTTTGGTTTTGTTGTTGTTTTTCTTTTTTAACAGCAAAAGTTTATCATCCAACACATCTTGGCTCAGCCACACTTTCCTCTTCTCTTTCACCAACTGAAGCCATGGAAATCTTTGCTGACCTGCAGCGAGCGATGAAAAGCTTTGTTCTGGAGAATGATCTGCATATTGTCTATTTGGTAGGTTCCTCATTCTGTGTTTGTTTTGTACTGCCAAAACTAAAGAAAAGACAGAAAGCACAAGGCAGAATTCTTGAGGACTCCATGAATGTAGGGGCTTGTTTTGTGCTTTCTTTAGCTCATTCTTCATGAAGTTTATAAACCGAACGCTCTTCAAAACTGCTTGTTCCCATAGTGCCCATTGTGTGGGCCCACTGTGTTGCCCAGGTGCAACATCTAAGCCCACTGTTGTCACTCCTGACTTCAGAACTTTTTAAGTTTTGGATATAGGATAATAGTAATTTTTCTGAGACATTTGATGAAACAAATTGGTTTTCTTGTGTGTCTGAGATCAGCAGGTTTTGTCTCAGGTTACTTTTGGAGATTCAGAAAACTTGAGGTTTTAGCATCTATTTTGTTTACAAAAAGCCTCAGAGAACTACACTGCTTTCTTCAAGGGGGCAGGGGGAGCTTTCTTTGGTTCATTAACAGTGAAATTCACCTCTGATTTAGTTTACTTGCCTGGTGATGCTGCCAGGGCTAAAGAAGGAGCGTGATAATTGCTTGAGGGGAAAGTGTCCCAAAGTTTGTGAAGATTTGTGTGCATGTACATTTTAAAAACTAGGCAAAAAACTAGACCTTTGGAGAGGAAGGCATGAACCTGTGAAGGTTGGTGAGGAAATAAGATGGAGTTGCTGTGAACATCTTAGCATTCGTGGCTGCCAGAGGTCTGTCGTGCAATCACCATCTGAAATTTGAGTGTTGTCTTTAACGTCCTTAAGTATAAAGTGTATTATCTTTACCAGGCTGATTAATCAAAGGCAAAATTTGGGCATCTTGCCTGAAAAAAAGTTCACTCCAAGGAGAATGCGCTTGCAGTGACAGTTGTTGTTGAGCTAGGGGATGGGGAGACAAGTGATTGAGGGTGCCTGTCTCTGCTTGCTTGGGTATTGGATGATACCAATAGATCAGGTTTTTTTTTCATCTACCAGTGTGTCCCATATGTACCCATATCTCTGTTTTAGAGGACCACATTATATTTTGTTCTGTTTCTACTAGTGGACTGTTTCGTGTCATGCAGTAGTGATTTTTTGTTTTCCCCTCAGTTTGCATCTATAAAACAGAAAATAAAAGGATGAATTTTGTTCGTATTCTGGGGTAGAGTCGGTGGCAGTATATTTTTTTTTACCTTGTATTTTTTAATGGTAGCAGCTTGTCTAATGTTATTTTAACCTTATAAGCTCTTGAACAAAATGTTCTTGAGACTCCTTTCAATTAAGCTAGCTTAAGACACTTTATTGTAGGTCCTTTTGTTTTCAAGGCCGAAGGTTTGTTTAGTTTTGGTGTCTTTTTTTTTTTTTCCTTCTTTTTGAAAAGAACTGTTTTTGTGTTACTTATGGGCTACAGGGAAAATATCTGCTGTAATGTCTTGAATGTTTTACTAGTAGAAATATGAGACTGAATTCCCAGACCTTGTATTTTAGGAAAATTGATTAGAACAAATCTAGGCTAGGAAAAGCGTTTTCTTTAAAGAAAAAAATAAAACAAAACCAGGCAAAAACCCCAACAAAAAATCCCCAATAACCTTGCTCCTCCCCCCAAAAAAAACCCAGTCAACAAAAGGTGGTCCCCTACCTTAAGAGCTCTTGTTCTTTTCAGCAGCTGTAGTGGCATGGATGATTTGCAACTACATAGGCATCTGGTATTCTGTGTTAGGTTAACTGCTTCCCAACAAATATTAGCTATTTCAAAGTAATTAATCTTGCAGTATATCAGTACAGATAAGATTTTTTGTCTCCTCATACTGACACTGACTCTGTGCTGACTGAAGGATAAGAGAATTGGGTTTCTGCCTAAAAGCATTTGAATGCTCTGGGTGTCTTTTTTGTTAGTGGTAATACAAGCTAAGATTTCTTGTACTCTGGGTAAATGAGAGCTTCAGTGAGTTCTGGCAAAATCTATGTTCCTTCCTGCCTTATCAGATGTCATGGCAGTGGTTAGTGTGGTTGCTAGTGGTTTTAAGAGATTGACAGATATCTGTCAGTGTTGTTAAAAAGAACTATGAAGTTTTGTTTTGTCAAAGGAGAATAAAGATGCAGCTCAGAAATCTTCTAGTGGCTTGGATTGAGGGAGAAATCTGACAAAGATTCCAAACTGTTTAATCATTAGAGTACCCGTGTGAGTCAGCTCTCATCAGTAGGTTAGAAGAGCTTTTTCTTCCTTCAAGGTACATGGTTATGAGTCAGTGCCTCTGAGTAGCGCGTAGGATGCTCTAACCACATTCCCTAAGCTCTATTTTTGTTTACCCAAAGGTCTGCTCTGATTATTTCTCTGAACAAAAATGGTTTTTGCATTGTCTCATTTTCTTCAGGTCACCCCAGTGTATGAGGAGTGGACCACAATTGATTGGTACCAGTTTTTCTGCTTGTGGGAGAAGCTGCCTGCCTCAATGAAACGTGTGGCTGAGCTGGTGGGGATTGAAGAAGGCTTTCTGGCTCGCTCTGTAAAGGGCAAAATTACAGCTAAAACAGAGAAACAGCACAGACAAATGGCCATCCACAAAAGGTAGTTACAAATGGGTGTGAACACACAAAGACTAGAGGCTATAACACATGGAATGGACAGGCTCTTTGCCTGTTTCTAGGAACTTGATCCCTCTCTGGGTGAGCTGATACCTCAGAGAACCTGGACCTGGATTGAGAATACTGGTGGCACAGGATGTTTCTACTGTGGCACAAGGTGTTTTTGGAAGCCATCTTCTCTTTCTTTTGTGTGCTATGCTATAGTACCATTCTGTCCTGTGCTATCATGGTGCATTGTCATCCAGTGCTCTGGATGATGATTGTATTTCCATGTGTACTTCTACAGGTTTTTCACCAGTCTTGCCCTTCTGGATTTAATCAGTGAGGTTCCCTTAAAGGATATGACCAAGAAATATGGGTGTAGTCGTGGCCAGCTTCAATCCTTGCAACAGTCTGCTGCCACATATGCAGGTGAGTTGTCTGGGCAAAATACCCCAGGAGTGCCAGGCTAGTCTGTTTTCTTTCCTTCCTTTCAGATAAGGGGATAAGATAGCCACAGTGTGGTACTAACAGCAATCAGTCTTGTAAAACCACATCCAGCTTTATAGCTTAATCTGTGGTTGCCCCTGCTTTGAGATGGAACCACAGAGTGCGATGTGGGAAGGAGGCCAGCTGAGTGGAATGAAGCAGTGCTGTAGCATGCTGAGGTCTGTGAAAATCATCTCTCTACTGTGCAGGAATGGAGCTTGTTCAATGCTAAGTATGGAAATTAAGTACAAGTCCATTCTGAAGAATGCTTTGCTCTACCAGGAAAGAGTACCTTTCAGCATGGGTGAAGCTTGAGGTCTCTAAGACCTAGCATGGCTTTCTCTTAGTTGCAAATTAGTTGACCAGGAAGCATAAGCTTATAGTTTTCAAAACAGAGTGAGTAGTTTCTGGGTCACTTATCAATATATAACAAGAGGTCAGATAGCTGTCTCCTTTAACCTTTCTTAGGTCTGTGTAGGAGTAGAAGTGACAATCCACCTTGTGACTGAGAGGGTTTTTTCCTATCGCCTAAACCCTCCATTACTCTGTAAGTGGGTCTTCAATTTTTAAAACAATTTTAACTCAACTTGCCAAACCCCATGTGTGGGTTGCAGCATGAGTCAAAACCCCAAAATGAAAAGGTCACGCCAACTGATGCAGAGTAGTTTAAATTAATTCTGGTAGTATAAATAACTTTTTGTTGTAGCAGTTTCATAATTCTCTGTTCCCAGTGTTAATAATTTTCACCAAAGGAATTTGGGAAGCCAAATGAACTATTGACATGACATATATAGTTAGGAGATATGATAAAAGTTGTATTCTGTAATCACTATAAAATTAGTAATGGATGCTGCGTCTTTCCGATTTTTTCATATTCTCTAGATGCAGTCTGCAAATAAGAAACTGTTCTTTCCCTGCTCTTTTCCTCCTCCCATGTGCTGGGGACTGCAGTTGTAACCTTTATCATAGGCTTTGCTACCTCCTGTGATGCTCTCAGTAACGGAAGTTCAGCAGGCCAAGTTCAGCTGTTACGGAAATCAGCGCGGGCTTTCCTCAAAGATCTGTGGCTTCTCTTACTGCCACTCATCACTGCTTCTCCTGTCTTCATTACATCAGCCTGCTTGGTTCGTAGGAATCCTCTTACAGTGTTTCCATGTGCCAAGATGGGCACCTTTGACAAAGCAGTGTCATTCACAGTTTCTACCTCACTGATAAACTGGTTCGTTGTAGAATAATGACAGTTCTGCAAGATCAGCTCCTCGTCATAGGTATAATACACATGAGTTAGTTCAAGTAATGGAAAGGTGAGAAATGTAAAGTGAAAACCTGTTTAGTTGCATGTGTGTGTGTTTATCCAGCTTAGTGAAACTGGACCTGGAGTTTAAGACACTGATGTATCTTCTGTGTTCCAGGAATGGTGACGGTTTTCTGTAATCGACTGGGTTGGCACAACTTGGAGCTGCTGCTCAATCAGTTCCAGAGCCGCCTCACTTTTGGGGTTCACAGGGAGCTTTGTGACCTGGTACGAGTGTCTCTGCTGAATGCACAGCGTGCTAGGACACTTTACAATGCTGGCTTTGTCACAGTGGCTGATCTTGCTAAAGCCAGTCCTGATGAGGTGGCAACAGCTCTGAAGAATTCGGTACCCTTCAAAAGGTGAGAAATCAGTAAGTCTGGATGTCAAGTAAAGGACTTTGTAAGGTGAAGGATTACAGGATGAAGTCTGTATTCAAATATGACACCTCTTTGGGACTTGGTGCCAATTATTAGTTAGAAACAACTTTTAGGTCTCTGTAACTGATCACAGTCATTCCTTGATGATTTTGAAATTATTAGAAGCATCTTTTGTTTGCAGCATAAGTTAGCGAGACCTAATTTTCTTCTTGTTGTTCCTTTCAATGCACTGTTTAGTCCTGTGTGGGCTAGTTCTGGAGATCTTCTGCTGCCTCTAAAAGGCAACTCCACCACATGATCAAATGAGTTGATGATTTATACTGTATGTCATTTGAGATTCTCCTGTGTTTTTTATGTTAGTGCAATGACCAGCTTCCTTGATGGCCTGTGCCATGACACATGCCTGGTTCATGCTCCTGAAGTTTCCTTTCTTTGCAAAACAGTGGGTGGAGGATGATTTAGACCTGGATCTTGCCCTAGTAGGGAGTTGAGACTCATCTGGGGTACATGTTTGGACACAGAAACCTGGGAATGCTTCTGGGATATGCAGCCAGTAATATCTTTCATCGACATCAATTCACATAGAAAACGGAAATAATTATTTCCTATTAAGTGTGTTATATTTCGGATATAGTGCTTCTGTGATGCTAGGAAGCTGTGCAGCTAACTGAAAGGGGAGTAGAGCAGAATAGTGCCAGTTCCTTGTGGTGCTTTTTATTTTCTGCACGAGTGCTTACATCTCTCTGTTCCCTTTCCTGTAGTGTTCGCAGGGCGGTGGATGAAGATGAAGAATCCGCAGAGGAGCGTCGGACTGTGCGCAGCGTCTGGATGGCTGGAATGAAGGGCTTAACAGAAAGAGAAGCAGCTTCCCTCATTGTGGACGAAGCCAGGGGACTTCTCCAGCAGGATTTGGCACTGATGGGTGTGCAGTGGAACCCAGAGTCTTTTCTCCAGTCTGATACATCCTCTATGATCAGCAGCGAGTCAGAACTGGAAGACAGACTGCATAGATCAAATGGGGAGCAGTCTTCTGAGTCTTCTAGGGTGTTAAACAAAAAAAGGTGCAGAGTTCAGCAGTGTAATGGCATTGGCTCTCAGACTGGAAACTTATCAAATATTAAAAAGGGATATAAAAGACGACTAAGTGGTAGTACTAAAAACTCTGGATTTGAGAGTGAAGCCCTAGGCAGGAGACAGACTCGAGCAGAGGAAGGCAGTGATGATGTTGTGTACAGTGCTAGAAAACGGCCAAATATGTGCAGAGATAATGAAGATGTAGAAGGAATTTCTCTGGTCAAAACCAAGATGGATTCCAGAAGAGCAACTCCAGAACTCCCTGCTGAACAAGGCAAAACACCAACACTGAGAACAAAGTCTTCAGCCTCTAGATTGACAAAAAGTGTGGATGTGCATTTAAACTGGACGAGGAACAAAAATGCTGCTTCAAAACTGCAGAGGACACTTCTTGAAGGTTCAAATAGGCTTAGCATCGATGTTCAAAAGCTGCCTGCTTTCCACCCCACCATCTCTAAAGATATACTTTTTTCAGACCAAAATAATAAGGAATGTATGGAAATAGGGTCTGTAACTCATAAAGTGTCAAATTCTGTACAGATGGGAGAACTTAATCTGGGGAGGAAAGAGAAAATGGAAGAATTATTTCCAGAGCCTACCACCACTAATGAAGGCACACCTAAGGGGGGAGCATATTTTCGGGCACCTGTTACAATGCAGGGTAGTCCACGTATCCATATGGAGACACATAATATCATAGAAAGTCTAGTGATACCTGCAAGTGCTGGGACACAGAGAAATAAAAATATTGATGATAAGCAGAATAAAATGGATAAGATACGAACAGATGTGAGCTGTGCTGAGGTGACGATTGGTAAGCAGCAGATGGCTTTAGATACAGATCACCCTAATGTAACTGCTAGCTGCTCTAGAAATGGACATGTCCATAGTGGCAGCAGGATACAGAAGCCTGTGCATTTTCGTCCTGCTGGGGATAAATCCTGCCATATTCAAATTCAGAATGGTGGCAAAACTGGGGGTGAAAAGCCCAGTGGAATATTGTTACAAGCTGGAGCACTGCAGAAAGCCAGCACTCACCCTAAGGATTTTCTGAAAGACTCTCTAGCAAAATCCAGAGGTGTTTGCAATGCAGGTGACGTTCAGACCGGTCCAACCTCTGATCTGTTTTCTATCTCTCAAGACTTTGAAGACAGCTTCCAGTTGGATACTCAAACTGAGATGATAATAAAACAGGAGGGAGCAGCTGGAATCACAGGACAGCAGGGAATACAAGGTTCAGAGCTGGCAGCAATACTACAGCAGGAAATCTCCAAGAAACTAAGCACTTCACAGACTGGGAATGCTACTGATGAAAGGCTGGCTGCAACAGTTAGGAAACAGGACTTACTGAGTCTTACCACAACAAATAACATTACAAAAAACGCAGTTCAGCACTACAGTAATAAAGATTTGAAGTCTGGAGGCCTTAATTTAGAGCCCATAACAAAAAAAAAAGAATCTGCACTTTGCCCTAAAGAAAGTGATTTCTCAGTGACCGACTCCCAGCTACAAAGTTTTCTACTAGATTATCAGAGCCAAAATTCAGCAAAAGGGGAGGCCGCAGCTAAAGACCTTAATAAAGCAACTTCTCCTTTTGGTAGGGAGCATGTACAAGTAGAATGCCACCCTGCCCCTGAAACAAGCCTGAATATGAGTGATAGCTTGCTCTTTGATGAGAGCTTCAGTAATATCAGTGACCTGTCAGCCGTTCACATCGTGGAAGCTGACAGAAAGAAACCTGTGGAGAAGGAAGAGACTTTGCTTACTCCAGAAGGACTTTTGGAGAACATAAGGCCTGTTCAGAATGAGTTTGACACCAGTGGCAATCGGAAAGAGCATGAGGACCCTGTGAAGCTTAACAATGTGTCTCTAGTATCCTCTGATCTAATAGGCAGAGTTTTAGATCATGCAAATTCCCCATCTTTTCTGGAAGACATTCCTTCTACATTTCATGGTCAGTCAGGACTAAGAAATGCAGTGATGTGTAACAATGACCCCAAACCAAAGGATTTAGTTGGAGATCAAGGTGAAAAGCTTCAGAGAAGCCGGCAAGCTTTAGACAAGAAAACTCAGCCAGTTGCGTGGAACAGTCACTTGTTTGAACTAAGCCCAGGATTGCAGGATGCATTAGACAAATGGTTTAGTCCCTCAGGTGTTGAACCAGTTTCAGTAAGCTCCTCTTTGAAGGAGAAGTTAGCTGCTCCTATTACTAACCCAGAGCCAGATCCAGTCTTTGAATCTAACTGTGGTCAGCCACCACCTTTGCCCACTTGCCAGGATTTAAAAAGATATTTCAAGGTTAAAGAAAACAAAACCGAAGACTTGGGTCTTCAGAAAACAGACTGCACGACACTGCTGCTCAAGGGAAGCAGCAGAACATCCTGTCCTCCACCAGACAGTAGTAACATGTTTATTCCTCCAACACCCCCCAAAGAGCTTTTGCCAAAGAGTTCTTTTTCTCTCTCTGCGAAATCTGCAAGGAAGAGACAAGTTGCCTGTGTGACTGAAGGGCAGCTGATTGAGCCAGAGCAGAACAGCAAGGACAATGGAGAGCAGCAGGTAAACACACTCCAGGACAGTCCTGGGACTGTAGACCCAATCAAGACCGATGAGATAAGAGATGATGACTCCACTATAGACCAAGGCTTTTCGCTGCAGCTATCTCAAGATGTTTTTCCACTCAGTCCCTTAAGTGCTGAAAGTTTCACTATTATCGATGTAGCAAGCGACAAGACACTCTTCCAGACTTTTGTTGCAGAATGGAAGGAGAAAAGCAGATTCTCCATCTCAGTGGCATGTGAGAGAACAAAATGCCTTTTGTCTCCCAAATCAGTGATTGGTGGCAAATTCAAAAAAGGTCAGTTCCATGTTCCAGCGTGTTATTTTGTGAACAGCAAGGTGGCACCTTCAGCTTAGAGCAGGAGAAGGAATGGGTTTGCAAGAAAAAAAGGAAGAAAATTACTGATGATTTAACACTGTCAGTCTCAGTAAAGCAAAGGAGCTGTGTTTTAGAACAAATGAAGAATTAGTGTTAAGCATTTCATTGGTAGGTCTTTGGTGACAGCAATGAAGTGTTAGCAGCTTGTTTGTATTTGAGAGCATTTAAATAGTAATGTTTCATTATATATCTAATTTTGAAATGGATCTGTGTTGTGCAGTCCCTTTATCACATATCTTTCCATGTTATAAACAAGTTTTGGTATTATTAATTTAGTAAAATGAATAGTATATTTAATAATAACCATACAGATTGTTCAGGGTCTCCACTGAGCAGTGTTATTGCAGGGTTGCCTCTGAACCAAGGTTAAATATTTTTGAGTTTGCAGAATGTAAACTTGGTTCAGTATAGGCATGTGTGGAATTTGGATCAGTTTCTGGGTTGTTGTAATAATGCTTCATTTCTTTTCCACAGAAGTATTCATATACTGCAGTTTGTTGCTGTATAAACACACCCTTCCTTTAAAATAACAATATTAAGCAGAGTTAGATTCTTTGCTGTCATAATGCCATAACAACAACAAAACCAAAATCTCTTAACTATCAAAATAGATTTTTGACAGACATTTTCCAGAGTGAAAGGAGGGAATACATTTCTGTCTTAACTCTTGAAGAGATTGCTAGGAAGGGCCAGAGTTTTGCAGGGACCTGTATGGGCAGTTGTTTCTGTTAAGAGAATGTTTTGGTATTCTATGGTGGGTGAGGATTATTTTTGCCTTTTTTTTTTTTTCTTTGCCAAACAAACACAGATTTTTCTCCCTGTAGATAAAAATGAAGGTATATATTCACTTTTAAGGCACTTGAGCTCAATCATATGTATTTACATTTTCAGGATCCAAACTCTTCTGTGCTTACAGATGCCGTTTTAAAACTGTAACTTAACAATTATTCTTTCAGTAAGTTCTCCTCAGGGGATGCAAGTTAAAGATGATGGATTTCCTGTCCGAGGCTGCGAAGACATCTTGGTAGTTGGACTGGCAGTGTGTTGGGGTGGAAAAGATGCCTACTATATCTCTTTGCAGCAGATACAAGACCAGACTGGTAAGTGAGCAGTCAGGCTGTGCTGTGTTACATGATGCTGCATTGCAAGAAAGTACCTTTAGCACATAGGTTGCTGGAAGTGTTTTGAGTGTCCCAAACCTGGCTCAGTTGTGTTATGGAGTCATTTAGCAATGTTATTCAGCAGTCTTGAGTGTTGAACACCCTTGGACAGGTTGCTGTTGATACATCTATGCTGCTATATAATAAAACCAGGGAATGGGCTCAAGCACTGAACTGCTGAGCAGGCATATGGCTAAAACAGTAGCTGACACCTGTGTTCTCTTTAACTTACCTGCTTTTCTCTTTCAACTTCTTCCAGTTTTTGCTTTCCAGAACAAATCTAACACTTGAATACCGAACAGAACCCAATCTGTGCTGCGTGGGCTTGTCACTAGGGTTTGATTCCTGGCTGTCCTTGGTTTAGTAGTACAGACACAGCATATTGCTTTTGGGAGCTTTCTCTGGTTTGATAAAATATGCAATATCAATATAGATTTATTGTTATTTGTTCACAGTCCAAATGTACTTTTTGTGCATTCAAGATTTTTCTGCTGCCTTTCTTATCATGCAGTGGGTAAAAAGATGATTTTTGTTTGTATGTCCTGCCTCAGAAATCAGTATGAGTCTGGCACCACCACCTTTGGACAAAAGCCTCTCTGTAAAGGAGAGGTTGTATCATCTACAGCTGTACCTGCAGAAGAAGCCCAGCCAGGAGCGCTCGCTTGTCATGTATAACTTCATTCAGCACTACAAGACTCTGGTGATGGCTTGTGGCATCTCCTTGGAAGGAAGCTTTGAGGACCCAAAGGTTTGCAGGATTAAAAAATTGGGCTTGGGTAAAACTACTAGCTTAAGCACACCAGTGGAAAGACAGGAGTGCCTTCTGGTACTTCCCTTCTGTTATTTAGATTTGAATATGCACACGTGTTTTCTTCCAGTGGGAAATCTAGAACAGTGTTTAGAGGAGGCTTCTTTTGCTCACTGTGTTTGTGCTGCCTGCAAGAGAAACCAAGCAGGTCCAGTGAGAGGTTAGCACGTTCATCTTTTGCACCTGATTGCTTGGCTGGAGGAGGGGGTGAGGTTGTATCTCTCCCCTGTCCCAGCGGACAGTGCTGAACTCTTACTTTGTTGCAATAAGAAGCCTGGGGCTGAATTGGCAGAACTGCTTGTGGCCTGATAATTGGTTCTGAGAGCAGAAGACTTTGCAAGCAAAAGATTTACCCTCTGTGTACAGGGCCACCTTGCCACCACTATTTCCTCAAAGCGAAGCAAAGTTTACATATAATTTCAAAAGGTTGGGTACCATTTGTAGCTCAAATGAAACACTAGGAACAATAGGTAAAAGCACCTTCTTGTCCTTGTTAGGAAAAGCTCTAGGTGTGTAGAAATTTTTGGTGTTGATTTCTAAAGCTGCTACCACACCTGGGCTGAATACCATCATGGCAGTGTTAAAGTCTGCAGTTAAGTAGCTGAGGTGTTCAACACAAGGACAAACTTAGCTTTTCATACTGATAAATAGTTTTAGGATAAGATTAAAGAGCGATAAAAGTATCACCTTTCCCTGTACTGTTGTGTGTATTAAATGGAGTCATTCTCACATTTTTGCAATGCAGTGAATATATACATATGCACACACACACATTCACACCCCCACACGCCCCCATATATACACATGTGGTTTTTGCCTTCTGCTTGTATGGCAAGACAATGCAGAAACCTGTGTTTCATCCTATTTTGACATGAGAAATTGAAATATAGCTATAAGCAAAATTGCTTTGAAGACAGTAGGAGGTATGAGGCTTGCTGCGAATAAAATTTGCCTGGCAGAATTCTTGGTACCAGTGCTGATGGTACAAAAAAATAGGCGAGCTCAGCTTGACTAATATTCTAGATCAATAGTGAGTTCTGAGTTTTGAAGTCAGTTTTCATATTAAACATGTTTTGATCCTGATTTTCATATTTAATCCCCTTTGCGTTAGGTTTTAATAAACCAAAAAACACCCGAGGGCAGCAGTTCTAGGTGTGTTTAGTTGACAGAGGATAAGGTTTTATCTGAAATCATGGAACTTTTCCACAAATTATTCCAGTCTGCCTGCCAAATCAAGAAATAATCTGCACTGCAGCCTTCATTAACCCCCAGTTAAATATGTACATGGTATTATGAGCAAAAAGGGAAAAGAAAAGAGGTCTCATGGAGGTTTCCCTCTTTAAGGTCGCATGTTGGCTGCTTGATTCTGGCTCTAAGGAACGTACACTTCACAACATGGTAACTAACTTTCTCCCCAACGAGCTGCTTCTCCTGGAAGGGGTAGGCACTGGCCAAGGGGTGCAGAGCCTGGGGCTGAGTGCCAGCGGAGATCATTCCGGGCGGTACAGAGCAGCGATAGAGTCTGTGCTCATCTTCAACGTCATGAACCAACTCCATAATGAACTACAGAAGGAAAATCTCACAGGTAAGGAGAGCTGCTCCACTTGAGGACAAATAGGGAGGGTAAAGGGGGCTGTGCTACCACAGGCTGAATGATCAGTGGAGAAGAGAGGAGATTTGGAAGTTCTTATCTAAGTATATTCTGTGGCAAAATACTCATTTGTTAAAAGGAGTGAGGGCACTTCCCTTAGAAGAACATCTATTTTGTTGGAAAAATTAAATTTTAAATGCAAATGTATTTTTTATATCCCAAATATCCACCAGTTCCATCGGTTAAGGCAATATCAGAGTCTATTTTAAGTCTCTGAAATAAGCAGGTCTCTATCTCCCAGACAAGTACCCTGGCCATTCTGAGGGCATTGGTGGGCCTTTCTGTGGTTTCTTGTGAACATTTTCAGAAGCTTTTGCATTTCTTTGTCAGAAGCAATTCCTAAAAGCCTCAGGTGTTTTCTGAAGATTTCTTGGTCTTTGGCCTGCCCATATAGCATTTCTTTGACATGTACGTGTTGTGTCCATGAAACTCTTGTGAGTTTCAGGACAAGGGGGAATGGATTAAAACTAAAGGAGGGAAGGTTTAGATTAGATATTAGGGGGAAGTTTTTTTACAGAGAGAGTGGTGAGGTGCTGGAACAGGCTGCCCAGAGAGGTGGTGGATGCCCCGTCCCTGGAAGTGTTCAAGGCCAGGTTGGATGGGGCCCTGGGCAACCTAGTGTAGATCCAGGCCTGAGGTTGGTGGCCCTGCCTGTGGCAGGGGGGTTGGAGCGCTATGATCTTTGGAGTCCCTTCCAACCCAGACCATTCTATGATTCTATGATTCTGTGATCTCATAGTGAATGATCCAGGATGTTTCCACTAGTATTTGCTGAATGTGTTTAAAAACAACACCCTCTCTGAAAGCACATACCTGCTGATGGGCTTACAGTTTAAGGGAAACATTAATTATCCAAAGCCTAAGGTTAGGGTCCAGTGTCACTGAAGTCTTATTGCAATTTTACCACAACATTTATGACCATGACAACTTAGAACTCTTTTAAAGGATGTAAGTGGTGGAATGAAAATGTATCAAGTTAGAAAGCTTTATGTTAAGCATGTCTGTGGTTTTTAAAATATTCATATCCAAAGAAATGTGCTTCTCTTAGAAAACTAATTTTTGACAGAAATGGTTATTCTCTTAAATACTTTTGTGCTGAGCTCTGGAATACTTCTTATTATGAATTTTTTCTTCCTATGAAATATTCCAGAATCAAAATTATTTAAATTAAATCTATATTAAAAGACTTCAGTGTGTCTGGGCATCCAGGATTTTAAACACTGAGAATTCCCCTTTTTTTAATGAATCTGTTGATCTGCAGTTGACCTGTTTTTAATGTTACAAAAATTCTTCTTGGGGTTTGTACTTCCTACAGATGTATTTTCTAAAGTGGAAATGCCCACCCATTATTGCTTGGCTCTGCTGGAGCTGAATGGCATTGGATTTAGCACAACAGCCTACGAAACCCAGAAACAGGTCATGCAAGCTAAACTGAGTGAGATTGAGACCAAGGCCTATCAGCTGGCAGGCCACAGCTTCTCCTTGACCAGCCCTGATGACATTGCAGAGGTATGTGAGGGTCAGGGTGGGAGGGGGAGAACTTTCTCACAAGTTACCCCCAAGAGGCTTTTGTTAGACTTAAAAAAACTAAACCTTGGGCAGTCTGTGTGTGAAGGAAAGACAAAACACAAACTGAACTTTGCTCAGTGTTGGTTTGTCTTGACACTCACTACGACCTTGCTGCCAGCAAGGTGTGCATGCCTCCTGCTTGTTACTGGATTCTGCCACCTTTAGTAGAAAGAGAGGAAGTAGAAGTGGGAATAAGCATGCTGTTTGTAAGGGACCTTGGCTGCTCATGGTGCACAAGAGCATCTGCCCATTAAATGGCTTTTGGGATATTTTAGATTAATGGTGCCAGACTAGAGAAACTTGTTTGCAATACCAGTATTCTGCACGTGAGATGTGGTGTGGTATCATGCAGTCTGAATCTAAGAAGAGCTGCACTGAGTAAGTTGCATTGTTACCAGTGTCCCTGTACAGACATGCAAGAGGAGGAAAGACTGCTTTAAAAGTTTGGAATCAAGACTGCCTTTTTTTTTTTTAAGAAAGTGAATGGAACTGTTAGGCTGTAAAGCCTAAGAAACAGATGTCTGTGTAAATTAGAAGCACTTTTATTCCTGAAGAACTTTGCTGTATATATTTTTAATGTACGTTACTCACAGTCACAGGAATAGATTATAATTGTGCATGCTTTCTTCCCTTTTTATTTCTTTTATATAGAATAATTTCTTGCAGAGGGGCTATACTTTATATGGAAATAGTCAAAATTTGCAAGCAGTCTCACTATAAAGAAGTTCCACAGAAATATTCCTCCTATGTTGCAAGTGCAGAAGTTTTTCTTGGTTACAGTAGTCTGAGAACTCCTGATTTAGCTTCAGTTTCATCCTGCTTCATGGAAAAGGGGAAGGAAAGTTTATGGGTGGGGTTTTTTTTCTGAAATGCCATTCTCTGAATTAGAGAGGCTTGTTTCCCATGTGGAAATTTTGTTAAAAATCATGTAAAGTATCTCGTATAAATCTGTAAAGCTTTACCTTTCTAATTTTGTGTCAGTAAAACTTGTGCTACAAAAATCTGTGAGGAAAAAAGCTTCTGTTCCCTTCTGCCAGCTGTGAAGTGAAACACAATAGCTGCTAAATGGTGTATAATGCTACACAGAAACATAGAATGAAAAATGAAGAGCTGTGCTCTGACTGTCAACACATGAGCATATACTGAATTTTTCAGTTCTTGACATATTTTTAGAAAAACTAATATTCTGGCTGTTCTGTAAAAGGTATTTGTGACCTCCTCCTGTGCCGTTCATGTTTCCCTGAAACCTGCTTCCTGCTAACACTTCTTTTTCCCCCTCATCAATGTTCTTCCCACTTTTAGGCATCTTAACTCCACATTTTATTACAGTTGACTGTCAGCAGTAACCTCACTTATTGGATGGAGTTAATTACCTTTTCTAAAAACATACCTCTGAACTCAAACTTACAGTGCTCAGAAAATGAGATTTTAGATTGCAATTTGTAGCTAATTAAAATGAGGAGGAATGACTTTGATAGCAGAGATCTTTAATCAGCTTTTTAATTACCTGAAGCATTCCTACTATCCTTTGGTTGGAACAAGCTGTTTAAGTGCTCAGTTGCTTTATGTTTTCTCTTGGGAGTAGCATGCAGAAACTAATTTGAAATGCTGGCCTCTTCCAGGTTTTGTTCCTGGAGCTGAAGTTGCCACAATATGGAGATGTGAAAGTTCAAGGGAACAAGAAGACTCTGGGTTACACCAGAAGAACAACTGCTAAAGGAAACCGGGTGAGGCTGAGCAAGCAGTTCAGTACGACCAAGGTATGGTAAAGTCTATGTTTCTAGTAAATAGGGGTGTTTCTAGTCTGAAAGTGACTGTACAAATAACTCCTCTTACTTCACACATCTGCTGCTTGGATACATTGGAGTTACATATGCTGACCTAAATGAAAGTAAATTTTACCTGCCTTTTTGCTTCTCCAGTGGTGACTGGAAATTCAAACTGGGTTCTGTCTTCTCTGTTAGTGGAGTTATTAACTCCTCCTACACTGCTAAGGCCTGAGTGTAGTGAGGACATGGCTATAAATAGCAAGCTTCAATAAGAATAAATTGGGCAGAATTTGATTTCCCAAACCACGTGCAAGACCAAAATATCACAGTAATTTTGTAAAGCAAATAGTAGAAGAATTTTTCAACATCAGCTTGAAAGATACTTAAATAACATGGTGATTAAAGACAATGTTTTCCCTGCCTGGTACTACCGTATCTGTATTTTGTGCTTGAGGGGAATTTGTCTTCAGAATGGCCCCTCTGATGGCTTATCAAATTTAGCATATCAAAAGCTTGTATAAATGTGAAGGCTATTGACATTCTTGCCAGTTGATAAATATTGTGGAGCTGCTTTAATACCAACTGCTGCAGGCTAATGGGTGCTCTTGCCAGACAAGTGATATTAGCAGATCTATATGTTCCTTGTTTTCAGGACTCATTAATCTGTGTTGTTTTCTTAGTTTTCCCTTGTTCAGTGTAGTCAGTGCTTGGAAGACAGGTATTGATTTCCAAAACTCAGGAGGCAGTGAAGAAGTGAGTGCCATGCTGATGGCGGAGCAGAGAGCGAGAAGCAAAGTGAGGATTTCCTGCCTTTGTGCTGAGGAGGGATGAGGCTGCAGCTGCCTGCTGCAAGCAACAAAAAATGTTTTGAGAAATGTTTGCGTGCCACTGCTTTTGGAAATTCTTGTTCCCTTCATATTTCTGATTTAACTGAAAGGATTTGATTGCTAGTCATCAGCTTTGTCCTTCAAGGAGCGTGGTCAAGGGCTTTATTTTATGTGTTCCTAGAGAATGGATAGGAGAGAGCAGGGAGAAAGATGTGTAAGAAGATGGAGGAAGAACATTAACGCTGGGCAAGAGGAGACGACGTAGGGGACCTATGGCAAGTTTTGCTTTATTTGATCATTTCAGGTGGTTTATTGATTGGTGCAGATCAAGAGTGGTGATGAGGATGCAAAGTCCAGAAAAGTGATTTTCATTTATGTGTGTCATAAAACTGCTGCTGTGTCTCCTGGAGCTTTGATTGCCCAGGTGTAGGTGGTATAAGTGGAGGGGATATCCATTCTATTTTAAGGCAGTGACACTTGAAACTCACGGTGGGTGAAGGAGACACTTTTTCCTGCAGAACTGCAAAAACTTTACTTACAAAGCTTTTAAGGCAGTTAATTATAATTGTGCCCTTTTCTCCCCACAAGGATGTTTTGGAGAAATTAAAGACACTTCACCCGTTGCCAGGGCTGATACTGGAATGGAGGAGGATCAACAATGCCATTACTAAAGTGGTGTTTCCACTACAGAGGGAAAAGCGATTGAATTCAGCACTGGGAATGGAAAGGATACATCCAGTGTCACAGACTCACACAGCTACAGGTAAAGAAACGTATGTGAAATCCTCACTTCTTAACTGATTTTTTTTTGTGTGTGTGTGGACACACCTTTTCTGTGGGGAAAAGGTAGGAAACCAAGCCCGTGCTCTACTTCAACCAAACAAATACTGAAATACCTTTTTCACCTGAATCTGTGTTAAAATAGCTTTTGAGTTCAAGGAGCAGTGTTTTTCATTTCTTGCACCTATGAGCATGTAAGTGAGACTCCTTTTGTACCCTTACTTAGTTCTGCATTGACTTCCTTCTCAGGTCGAGTAACCTTCACAGAACCAAATATCCAGAATGTGCCAAGAGATTTTGAGATTGAAATGCCCACTGTGGTTGAAGAGAGCCCACCCTCCCAAGCCCATGGAAATATTCATTCTCGTGCTGTTTCTGGGGGCAGGTAGGGGGATCTTGATAAAGTTGCTACCCACTCTTCTGATCTTAATACAGTTGAGTTGTCAAATTTCTCTTTTCTGACTTCATCTGTGGCTGCTGTCACATCAGTGTGACTTGTTACTCAGTGTTTCTCTTACAGCTTCAGGGGAATATGTACCTAAAAATCAGTGACACATGAAAGACCTAATAGTAACTAACAGCATGTGGCTCCATGTAGCCACTTCCTTTTTGAAATTCTTTATGAAACCCTATAGAGAGGTGAGCATTATGCTGTGCAGTTCCCTGTGTAAGGGCACATAGGTGAATATATTTTTCATTCTTTGTTGACAATTTAAGTTGTGATAACATTCATAGAATCATCGAAGTTGGAAAAGACCTTTAAGATCATGGAGTCCAATCATTATCCCTTACACCATCATCTCCTGAATTGCCTCTTGTACCTGTTTTTTAAACGCCCCCAGGGACAGTGACTCCAGCACCTCCCTGGGCAGCCTGTTCCAATGCTTTACCACTCTTTCGGTGAAGAAATTTTCCCTAACATCCAATCTGAACCCCCCCTGGTGCAACTTGAGACCATTTCCTCTTGTCCTATTGCTAGTTGCAAGAGTGAAGAGGCCAACCTCTCTACAACCTCCTTTCAGGTAGCTGTAGAACACGATACGGTCTCCCCTCAGCCTCTTCTTCTCCAGGCTGAACAGCCCCAGCTCCCTCAGCCTCTCCTCATAAGACCTGTTCTCCAGACCCCTAATCAGCCTAGCTGCCCCTCTCTGCACCCTCTCCAGCACCCCAATGTCCTTCCTATACTGTGGTGCTCAAAGCTGCACACAGTACTTGAGATGTGGTCTCGCCAGTGCTGAATACCAGGGACAGCTACCTGTGTGACCTGTCCTAGGGAACCTGCTTTGGCAGTGGGGTTGGACTTGGTGATCTCTGGACTTCCCTTCAAACCCCTACAATTCTGTGAATACAAGATCACCTCCCTGGCCTTGCTGGTCACGCTGTTCCTGATGCAGGCCAGGATGCTGTTGGCCTTCTTGGCCATCTGGGCACACCAATGGCTCATGTTCAGCAACGTGTCAGTCAACACCCCCAGGTCCCTCTCTGCTGGGCCGCTTTCCAGCCATTCTTCTCCAAGCCTGTAGCACTGCTGGCGGTTGTTGTGGCTGAAGTGCAGGACCTGGCACTTGGCCTTGCTGAAACTCGTACCACTGGCTTGGGCCCATTAATTGAGCCTGTCTAGGTTCCTCTGCAGAGCCTCCCGACCCTCAAGCAGATCCACACCTCCACCCAGCTTAGTGTTGTCTGCAAACTTACTAAGAGTGTGCTCTACCCCTCATCCAAATCATCAGTAGAGGTGTGAAACAGGAGTGGCCCCAGCACTGAGCCCCGGGAAACACCACCCATGACTGGATTGAACTCCATTTAACACGACTCTTTGGACCCAGCCATCCAGCCAGCTTTTATCCAGCAAAGTGTATGCACATCCAAGCCACGAGCAGCCAGCTTCTCTAAGAGAATGCTGTGGGAAACTGTGTCAAAGGCCCTGCTAAAGTCAAGGTAGACAACATCCACAGCCCTTCCCTCGTCCAATATGCAGGTCACCCTGTCACAGAAGGAGATCAGGAAATGATCCTGCAAACGCTGCCAGGTAGCAGAAAAAGATTTGTAATTCTGGGTTCTGTTAAGCAAATGCCCTAGTTTGACAGTGTTACATGCCAGTACCTAAACAGTTGTGTAGAAGTCTAGTGAAATATCAAGGTGGATCTTTTAGCAGCTAGCTCGTGAGCATGGGGAGACTTTAACTTGGTGGTGGTTTTCTGTCCTTTCAGTTTCTCTTTCCATTCAGGTTCTTGTCCCACATGTGTCACCTAAGTGACTTTCATAATCTTTATTTCCATAGCATGATGTAAGAACTTTCAGAAGTTTTTTGGGCCTTCTGTCTTTTCCATACCACCATGTATCTAACAACCTTGTGCGCCAAATATGTCATGGGAAGAGAGCTCAGGAATAGCAAGATTGTGTCCAACTCTGTTCAGGAAAAGAACCAGGCCTAGCCATGGAGGCAAAAAAGTCATTCTGAGAAGTAGCTCTGGCAGTGCTCAGGCTTGCAGCAGCTTTGCAGGTTGGCTAGAGAGTGGGCTGGGCTTTTAGAGTCATCCCTGTAGAGAAGCAGCCCATGAAAGCAACAGAGTGCTTGCTGAACTTGGAGAGAGGTCAGCTCCTCAGGCTAATCTTTAAGACTGCACGCCTCAGTTACACAGCCACTGTGCTGGGAAGATGGGCAGTCCTAAAGGCACAGAAATGACTGCTGGCACAAAACAAACTGTCATGCAGGCTGGTAGGTCTTCCAAACTTTGGTCAAAACTGTCTTTTAGTAATTGCTTTTACTATTCCTTTCTACTATTGTAAGCAGCTTCTGACTGAAGGAGCATAGCTGAATTACATCATGTTATAAAGCCCTTACTCATTCAATTAAATTGGGGGGGTTCTGCTGGACAGTGTGATTCTCTACATTTTCATATGTTGCCCCTCACCTTTATTTCTTATGAAAATTTATTGCTGTGATCTTTGTGCTAGTGTTCATCTCCTTGATCCTTACCATCCCTGAAATGACAGGGTATAAGAACAGAGTGTGCACACAAGGGAAGAGAGCATGAAGTCTCTTCTGTGCCTTTGCTTTACTGAAACTGGTCTTGATCTCAGAGATGCCTTGTCATTCTGATAAAGACGTTGCTCAGATCCCTGACCCAAACGTCAAGGACTTTATAAAGGCCTCTTAACTCCCAGTGAAGAACCCGACAGACTGACTGGTAGACTGGTGCTGGTGGGAATAGCAGGTGTGAATGAGGTCACAGCTGTGCACTGCTCAGTGGGTGCACTCATGGATGCTATTCCACCCACAGCTTCAAGGTACTTGGTGTAGGACAAGAGAGCTAAGCAAGCCTTGAGAGACTGCAGAGCACCTGGTGCTCCTGTAAACTTCCACCCTTCTGCAAAAATAAATGGTTTCTTCGAGGCAATTTTTTGCTCAGCCTGTAGAGAGGAAATGTGCAGTGATTTGTGAGCATGTCTTCTGCAACTTCTCTGCTTTTGCAGGCTTACTTTTGTGTGTGTGTGTGCAGGCACGCACAGTCATGAGGCTGATGTTGTGGGGGTAACTCATTCCTGTCTCTACTAGGCAAGGGCTGGTGTAGGTGTTCTGCATGTTAAGAATGATGTTGACAGAAGACCTGGTGTTCAAGGTGGGGTGTTGGATTTTTGGGATTCCTTTAGGATTTCTTTGCTATCTTCCTGGAATAGACCCATCACAGATCTGGAGCCTTTCATCTTACCTGTTTTGAAGTGGAATTATCCAATTTCTGGACTAAATCCTAAATGTTCTAGGAAGATTTATCCCTAAATCTGTTCAGAGTCAGTAAATGCCTTCAGGTGTACATGTGGCCTCTGTCCAATTCCCCCATGGTCAAATTGAGGTATGCATTGTCCAGAAGAGTGGAATTGCCTCACTTGTTTTCATTGACTCTTTGTGGCAAAAATGATTATGCATCTTTAAGTGTTTTAGAAATTGGTGAAGAACATTCATTCTTTGTCTCTACAGATGTAGAAGGCGTTCCAGAATTTTGCCTAATGGTGAAAAGCTTCAGGCTGAAGACAGACCTGAAGAAAGAGGAATACCATTTTCTGTTAACATGAGGCATGCTTTTGTTCCCTTCCCAGGTAATGCCCAGATCCCACTCTGTGCCAGCTAATTGTTAAGAACTATATGAGAACAAAATTGTTAAGAATTATGTAAAAACAAAATATTTCAGAGCTAATGGAGTTAAGAACTGATGAGAGTATATATCTGAGTGAGCAGCCTACTTGGAAAACTAACGCAGTAGTTAACATGCCCTAAAAATTATTCACAGGACTGCAAAGGAAGAGTGTTTCAACTGGGGAAAGTATTCAGATGTTCACACCTTAATTTCCTCTTTAGGAATACATTTTTTTTTTTAAAGAGCTATACTTAGGCAGCTCTTAATACACAAATTGCACTCTGTCTAGTGTTCTTTCTAGCCAAGTATCAGTTCTCACGTTGCCTGCCCTCCTCAGCACAAGTCTGCTGCTCCCATCTCTGTGCTGATCATCCCTACGAGGTGCTAGACTTCTACATAGACAGCTGGACAGATTCTTCTCTGTGATTTTGGTGGATTTTTAGATGTAGTGGCTGGGTGGAAAGCAGGCAAGCCTGGGCGCTGGGGAAGCGGCAAAAATTTGTCTGATTTAAATTCTACTGTTTATTGGCACAACTTCTAGCAGTGGCAGAAGTGACCCCTAAAGGTTATTTGCAAGAAAATGGAGACTAGTTGCATAGAAATGGCATTGAGAAAGCTTTCAGAGCAGAAGGTGGAAGGACAGACAGCTGCAGTCCTTCCTGCTGAGGTTATTCCTCTCTCAGGCTACCCCAGGTGACTGAGGGGGAAGTTCTGTGGTTTACTAGCGTGTGCTGTATCCTCTTTGCACTGGTACCACCAGCTGTAAATGTCAAGTGCAGGAGACTCAGGCCTTCAATTTCTCAGGGAATGGAGGGTCATGTGGCTGGAATGTTCGTGGAGTAATTGATGAAATAACGATTTCCGCTACTGTCTTGACTTCAGGTGGCTTAATCTTGGCTGCTGATTACTCTCAGCTTGAGCTGAGGATCCTTGCTCATTTGTCTTGCGACTGTCGGCTCATTCAAGCCTTGAATGGGGGTACTGATGTCTTTAAGAGCATTGCAGCAGAATGGAAAATGATTGATCCCCAAGCTGTTGGAGACAGGACCAGACAGCAAGCTAAACAGGTAATTTTTAGGAGAAGGATTCAGCAGCAGCTTTCTGTCAGGAAGGGTCAGTGTTCAAAACATCAGGAAATCACAATAGTTTGGCTTCTCTTTGGGTTTGGCCGTTCAGCAGTTGCTTTGTGTGTCTTCCCACTCTCAGCGCCTTTCAATTGGAGCTGTCTGGGTTTTGTGGGATGAGGGTGGAGAAAAGCAGCATGAATGGCTTGGACTCAGGGCCATTCTCTCTTCTTAAATACTTGCCCTTGTTCCCATACACTTCAGTGAATCACATTCCTTTTTGGCTTTGCTTTCTCTGCATGGTTCACCATACGGCTGTGGGTCTTCACGCTGTCCTCTGGCAGATTTGCTATGGAATCATCTATGGAATAGGAGCGAAGTCTTTAGGCGAGCAGATGGGGATTGATGAAAATGAAGCTGCCAATTACATTGAATCCTTCAAATCAAGATACACAGGTTTGGATATGGCTGTTTGGGAGCTGTGTGGTGGTGGTATTTTTAATCCCTTCTCTCTGTGTCTTCTCAAATCCTCCTAAATTTGTCTCAGTTCTATACTGCTGCTCTCTCTTTTGGAAAAGTATTTAATTTTTTTAAAAGTCCAGTGTGTGAACACAACAGTTTGATACTTCAAAATGTTTTACTTTACACTTTGGTTTTATTAATCTATAGGATCTTGTTGTTAACTTATTACATTAATTATTTTGGGTTTTTTAAAATCAATTAATAAACCCTGGAGATTAATTTTAAAGTTCTTAACTTTCTGAATAAGAAACAATTTTTTCCTTATAAAACCACACAGCTTCAAAGAATATGCAATACTAGACCATACTAAATGTAATTTTTAAATATAACCATTTTTCTCTTTTCTTGGCTTCTTTCATTGAGTTTTAAACTGGTTTGCATATAACCTTTACATTTTTATCTAGCTGCTCAGAGCAGCTCTCCTGTGTTTTGCAAGGAGACAGTGTTGCATTTCTAAGCAGCGTGTTAATTTTTAGGAAAGCTATAGAGAGAGTAAAGCTGCAATCAGAAAATGAATGGAGGGCAAATGGGATGTGAGATGGCTAGCTCTAATCATAAAACTTGGAAATGAGCTGGAAAATTGCATTCTAAAAATTGAGGGTTTCTTTTTTTAGGAGACAGATGCTGAGGAATGGTGTCCTTTAAGAGTCTGTTTAGTCTCAAGTAATTTCTGGATAATCTCTCCTTCACTACCATTAGAAATTACTTCTGGCTTCCTCACTCTCAGTACACGGGCATGCACACAAACTCTGTGATGCACCTTGTAGTGCAACTGCACTTCTTACAAATTTTCACTCATATGTATTGCCAGGCTGACATGGTAAATGACATACCTGATGGATTAGCTAATGCTGTCAGTCTTGATCTTGAAGGGCTCCTTTTACGCTTTATTCTTTTTAAACCTTGGCAAGAAACTGCCCAAAGTTAACTTTTCCCACCTTAGAGCAGTTGTTACCTGAACTTTCAGTGAAAAGGATTCTGCCCTGTCTCACTTTTCTTTGACCTAAGTTTCTTCTTAACACTCTTGGTGGATTCACTCCTTCCCTTGCAAAGTGCAGATGGCTGAGTTTCTTTCATCCTAGTATCTGAAGTGACACAGTCTGAAATCAGGCATCCTGAGGCATCAAGGGCTCAGGCTTCAGCTTTCAACTTACTCCCTGCCTACTACTTCTCTTTCCAGTGCTGGTCCAGGTCCTGACCCCTCCGTTATCAATAATGCATGTATGATCTCTGTGCCTGCGCGCTGTGCAGAATGGACTTCCTACCTCCATCAGCACAGCCAGATATCCTGACACTCTGCCCCCTCTTCCACCTCAGAAGCCTTAATGGGCTTCCCAGCAGAGCTGCAGACAGGCTGGAGGAGCGATCGTGTGCCCTTGCCCACTGACTGGCTCTGGGAAATGTAAAGGATTATCTCTGTGCTGCTAGGGTGTCGCAGCCTGCTCTCAGCGACCCCTGCGAGAAGTCAACATGGAATGTCAGCTGTATTAGGGAGGATTTTCTCTTTCCTTTCACAGGGATTCAGAAATTCTTGAAGGAAACAGTGAGCAGCTGCAGGAGAGATGGGTTTGTGCAGACCATCCTGGGAAGACGGAGATACCTGCCAGCTATCAAAGACGCAAACCCCTACAGCAAAGCTCATGTATGTTGAATGCAGTACCTTTATTTTTTTCATTACTTTAAAAAGAAAGTATTACATTCCTTTGCATATCCATATCTGCAGTTCTACAGGGTCTAAGAGCCATCTTGGTCATGACCTTCCACTCCCTGCTTAGTTCATTGTTCCCTCATTGCTCTCTGAATAACAGAGCCTTTGTCATGGTCTGCTTGACGTAAGTCTTCTATGACTGGGTGTGCAGCTGTCATCACTGTGCTAACCTCACTTCAGAACTCCCACGTTGGAACTGGAGTGAGTAATTTATTGAAATAAGTGGACATGATTTTAAAAAGCCTCCACACAGTGATGTGCTTTAACTCCTTGGGCTGAGTTGCTCCCACTCAGCAGTCTTTGTACGCTATATGCTGTCAGCGCTCGAACGTGAAAGAACATTTAACTCCTGTATTTTTGTTCCTTTTCTTATTTCCCCTCACAGGAAAAATTGCTCTAACTTGTTAGATAAATATTTTACGTTATATATGCCTTTGCACTGGCATTATTTTTTTTTTTTTGCAAGGTCATTTTGGACAGATGTGTCATAGTTTCTACTTCAGTAAGAGTGGATTGACTCCCTGGGGACATGTTGGTGCATTTCTCTGGGGAGGAAGCATTATGCATCTCAGTAGGAAGCTGGATCAGTTTGTGTGGAATTAAAGGCTGGAATGGAAGAGGGAGGAAGTGGGGGAGTTTGTGCTCCAGGGAGTTGGAAAGGAAACAAGGGAGTTTTTCAGAAAACTTTTGAGATAATCTGACTCTTGAATCTGAAGGATATTTCAACATGAAGCTTTGTAGATGCACCTTCTGTTCAACTTCGATTTATTCTTTAAAATCATATTAAAGACCAGTTACTCAATTATCTTCACTTTCATTTCAACTTCCTTATAACTTTTTGCACGTTTCAGCTCTGATCAAAGAGAGAAGAACCTTTGAATACAGTTTTCTCAGCTGAAGAGGGGATTATAGAGAGGTCTGGTGTGTTTTTTGCACAGCTGTAATGCTCTTGCAGTCAGCGTTCACTGCAGTAGACCAGATTCCTAGCCCGTGAAGCCTGGCTTCTTGCCTTTGGTAATCCATTCCTGACGATTTTGAAGACAGGCAGAACTGTGAGACTTTTTTTCTCCCTGTGAAAATGTTACCAAGTGGATATGCATCTTCCTCTTATGACTCTTGCAGCTTATTGCCCCGTGATATTAATTAATTGTAAATTTGTGGAAATCCTGCTCTTCTCAGTTACCTGGAGAAACTTTGTGTCTGAAGCCAGTGTAGAAGGTCTCTTTCAGCCAGATACAATGAACTTTTTATCTGGAGATTTTCCTGTGCCTGTATTTGGCCATGTATTTATTACTTTTAATGAAGTACATGTTGCATGCTGGATTTATTTTTTGGAGCAGGTTTTGAGAACAACTCTCTCTGTTTAGGCAGAGCGACAGGCTGTGAATACAACTGTTCAGGGATCTGCTGCAGACATTGTCAAAACAGCCACTGTGAACATTCAGAGACGCCTGGAAGCTTTCTCCTCAGCGGTCAAGTCCCATGGACACCTGGAGAGCCCCTTCCAGAGAGACAGCACCGGTATGCTCGTATGCTCACCTTGTCCTTGTACACTACAGCAGAACTTGGAGTGCTTCTAATTTGAAAAAGAAAAGAATTGCCTCCAAAAAAAAGTTAGGGCTGGGAGACATTTTGTTTCCAGACAGCAGTAAGTCTGTGTTTAATGGGCAAAGAAGTCCTAAGGAAGGAGGAAGGGTGTCTGCTCAACACAGAACCTAAAGCAAATGTTGTCATCGGATCAGAATCCCCAATTTTCTCAAAGCAGACTTCACAAAGGCCAGCAGTGGGAGTTAATATGTGCTACGGCCTGTGATGCCACCACAGAATTGCTTGAAAGTAGGAAGGGAGAAACTGAGCAGCAGATAATCTGGCTTCACAGGCAGTGAAAAGATAAGAGGGGAGCAACTTCTAATTACAGAAATACTTTTTCTTTTTTCTTTTATTATTTTGGTGTGTGTTAGAATAAAGTCTGGAATCTGGTGACTGGAATGGGATGTACAGAGGCTCCACGAGAGCATTATATGAAGCACTTATCAGCATAAATTTCTTCTGGCTGCAGATAGCAAGGCTGTGCTGGGATACTCATTCCCAGAGGAGTGCTACGAAGACTTTTTTTTAGCATCATGTAGACAGTGTTTTGTTCATCACTCATATATTTTTAGAAAGACAACTTAAGGGATGGAGTGCTAGATTTCTCTGACAGTTCTTATGCTTCAACTGAAACATGAAGCTGTCTTCATATTAAGAGTCTGATTTGTAGGACTGAGAAGGAAAACTAAATAATTAATTGCTGAACCTCTAAAAATATGTCAGGGGGTTTTATTTTAGAGAGACAAGGCTCAGAGGTCTGCTAAGAGTAGAAGGCATGTGTGCAGCAGAACTTCCCAGCCCTTCCAGGAGCTGCAGCTACTGTCCTTTGGCCAGTGTAACTGTAGGAAGGCAAGTGGATGTGTCTGTGACAGATTTTCCTCCTCTGATACTGCCTGTTTCAAGAACTAGCAGGAATTATCTCTCAGCAAGTTATAAATGCCAGTGCTGTCAGAGAGGCATCCTGCCTCACGTGGCTCCAGCATCGCCACTTCAGTGTGAGCTTGTGTGAAGAGCTGATGATGCTGCGAAACCCTTCCCGTAGATGTGAGGGGGAGCCCTCCTGCTAGCTAACCTGAGAAATAAATAACTTCTCAGTCTCTGTGTTTGAGGTTGGGTTTTTTTGGCTTTTTTTAAAGAAAGCTTTTACCATGGAAGGGTTTGTTCTGTTACATTGTTGTCAGGCAAGGCCTGCCAGGATCCAGGTTTTGTCAGCTGCTTGCTTGTTTATTCACAAACTGCTCTTTTTTTCTCCCCCCCCCCCCCCCTTTTTTTTTGTAATCAGAAGTAGTAGCTCCAGTTTCAGATAACTGCATTTGGGAGGAGGCCTACTGCCTTTTTAGACTAGCCATTAAAATGCTTTTGGAAGACAAGCAGAATCCTTATTCACTGCCAGAGAGAACACTCAACCAACTTCTGATTAAACTTGACATGATTTTGTTTAAAATTTACTTTTAAAACAGATGGTTCAGGAGACGCGACTGTCTCTTGTTTCTGTTCTGATTCATATCTTTATAATGTAAGGCTGAAATGTTTATATCTAACATGCTTTTCATTAACATTTTTCCCTCAGTAGCTGTACAAATATTGATAGAATAGTAATGTTTTCTGGTGTTATCTGTAGGCATGGCTTGTCTCATTTTAAAGTTCCTCATGTTCTTCTCCTCAACATTCAGAACATGTGAGGGTTTTGTAGTTACAGGAAACAGGCCTGTATATGTGTGTGTCTAACCAGCTGTGGTCCTCACCTTTGTAGGAAGGCTGGCAAGGAAGAGCAGCAGAGGGATGTTACGTCCCATCAGCGGAGGTTTCTTCATCCTCCAACTCCATGACGAGCTCCTCTATGAAGTTGCAGAGGACGATGTCATCCAGGTACAGCCGAGCAGTTACTTTTCCAGCTGTCTACTGCATGATGATGTTTCAAATGTGCCTTCATTCTTAGGGGCTCAGGTTCTCTTCCCAGGATCCTCTCTCGGTCTGTGAAGACAATGCTAAATTGGATGAAGAATGATGGTTATGTTCTGGACTCCTTTATTTTCAGACTCAGGTTCATTTTTCCAATGTGTACTTTGCTGCTTATAGCAGCTGTTGGTACAACTTCTCTGCAAGACTGGATGAGTGAAGTAGCTTCATACTGTTGACAGGTGTAGGGGGAAATTTTCCCTCGTTAGGAGGTGGTTTTGCCTCCCTGTTTCTAACTGTGCCTTCTGATGCCTCACATGGCACGTGTATTGTTAAGGCTGTGGTCTGTGTGCTCTGGGTAGGGAGAGGATTCCTTGCTTTCGGTACTTGTTTCCTCACTCCCTGCCTGCCTGTCTTGCTGGTAGGAGCCTTACAGCACTGGTTTGCAGCATGGTGGAAAGCATTGCACATAAGAAGCGTGCCTGAGACACATTTATAAGACACAAGAAATGTGCTGTGTGGATTTAAGGTGCCTCTTGTGTGCTTATGTGTGTGTGTGTGTGTGCTCCTCCACCGTGAAGGTGCTCCTGTGCTTGGGTGCTGTGATGTCTGTGCAGCAGCTTTCAGCAGCAAGCGGTTTGTCCCCATGTCGGCAGCTCGCTGCCTTCCCAAGCCCTGAGCACGAAGGCAGGAAGGCTTCCAGGGCGTGCTTCCATAGCTTGGGGATGGCTTTCTCCCTCTTCTGCTCTGTGCATACGCAGCTATAAAGATAAAATGCCCTCTCCTGATGGCAAGCAGTAACTCCTAGCGTGAGAGAGCCTTCAGCAGGAGTGACTCAGTGGCCTGAGCATTTTCTTTTTTAAAAATATTTCATTAAGAACAAAAGGCTTAATATTTGTCTCTTGAATCTCAGCTCAAACTTCTGTTCGTTTTGCCAGCTCTCTTCAGACATCTGCTGCTTCAATCCAGGCCGGCTGTTTTAGTGATGAAAAAGCTTCTGATTTTCTTTCTGCAGAAAACTGAAATTTCCTGAGTATGGGCTTTTACATTTTTAGATAATGACTCCAAGTTATCATGGTCTTCCCAGAGGAACTGGGGCCAAGTGAGTGGATTTGCTTATTATTTACTGTATTATACATTTTTTTTTCGTTAACAGCCTCAACTTCAAGGGAAATTATTACTGACTTTTCTAACTGCCTTCAGATATGTTTCTGACCACAGACCTTCTGGGCAGTCATTTACAACAGCATATGTACACAAGGCATGTTTCCTAGGCTCAGACTTGCCTTGTGTGTGCCAGATTTTCTTGTTTTTCAAGGACTTCTGTCTAGCTGAGAGCACTGGGTACTTCTTACCCCTTTAATTGTTTTCAGGGTGAAAAAGGATTTTTTTTTTTGGTGATAATATTGCCTGCTGTCCTTGCAGATGCACTGTTAGAATTGTCCTACAGTGGAAAGATCTGGGTTGGAAAGAATCTCTTGAAGTCTCGACCTCTAAAGCCCCCTCTCAAAGTAGGGCCTGAATTAATCAGTACTTTTGGTTTCTGTTTTGGTGAGTGGTTTTTTTTTTAATCTTGCTGGCACCAAAGCTTTACTATACTGTAAGTCATGTATTTCTCTGCTCTAACAGTAATTTTCAGGCAAGCTAGTTTGGTCACATGCTTGATGCTGCCTCTGGCTTCTTCTCAGCAGCTAAAGTGCACAAAAGAAAACTAAAAATATCTTTCCATACATCTAGGAATTTGTGTTCCAGGCAAAGTAGCCTTACAAAGGGTTTGTAAGAGACACAATGCTAGTGGTAGTTCTGTCTTTATCTGCAGTCTACTAGTGAGCTAACTTGCCTCTTTTAAAAGACCACTTGGGGTAATAGCTGGGTTTATTCTTGTGCTAAAGGTGGGAAATGCCAGGGGCATCCAGGCTTTCCCTAGTCACATGTCTCAGAAAGTCAAAATGAAGGTAGGGAGCCTCCAGAGCTTACTACAGTGGCAAGACTCTGATGATATTGCCAAAGATATTAGAAGGAGGGTTGACCTTCTACCTGTTGAGCTGATCCTGGCAACAAGGACTTGGGCAGGAATATAAAGGTATGGCCTAGATTAGGGATCAAAGGATGGATGCTTGTAAACTGCTTGCTTGCTTGCTTGCTGCCAGCATCATTGCATTTATGTTTTTAAGGTGGCCAGTATTCCTCCAAGCATGTTTTAGCTGACTATTGAGAACCCTGGAAATGGTGCTGTTTGCTTGATGTACAGGGAATTTAAAGCCCAAAGACCCCCAGGCCAGGACATTGCTGCATATCCTCTCTCATCCCATCACCATCCCCAGGAACCTCATGCAGGTTTTTGTGTCTCCCTTGCAGCTTCTGTTCTGGTTGCAGCAGCCCTCATTTGACATTCCTCACAGGTGGTGTGTGCTGGACCTGTGACCATTCTCAGAGAATCTCCCTCTGCATGGTTCATGTATCTTGTGAAACACTGGGCCCCAGGCTTGATCACGGCTGGAGTGGTGTGAACAGAGCAGACAGCTGATTTGTGTGTCACACAAGCAACACTTTCTACGTCCCAGAATCGCATGTGCTTGCTTCCTCACCCCTGTGTGCCTTGCTGAATCCTGCTTAGTTTTCAGTTTCTGATATAACCCCATTCTTTCCCTGCCTGGGCAGGTATTTTTCATCCTACCTTTGAACAGCTGATCACCGCTGTCCTGCTTCTCTACGCTGCTGCTTTGTACTGGCTGTGCTGAACTGCATCCTATTTCAAAGCGTTTTCCTAGGTTATCAAGATCATTTTGAAACGTGGTTTGTAAGGGCGTGGGGTTTCAGAAGACAGATCTCCCCTTCGTTCTTAATGCTGTTGGAAACCCTTGTGCTCTGATCTCCTCAAATCCCTCCTCTGTTCCCCAGTGAAAACTGTGGAGAAACTTCTGCTATGGATACCTGAGAGGGAATTAGACAAACACAGGGAAGCGTCAGAAAGCCAAAATAGTCCCTATGCTGACACCATGGCCTCTGGCTTGAGGAGAGGAGTCACAGCAATTTCACAGCCTCTTTTCATTCCCCTGTGGGCAGGTTCATGGGAGGGGCGGGGACTGAAAGGTTCCTTCAGATAGGCAATCCAGGACAGGCTGGACTCCATGTGAGGCTTGGGGTGGGAAGGAGAGTCCATTGATCCAGGGCAGGTATTTACAGTCAAGGATAAACAACCCAGTCTCTTACAATGGAAAAAGTCAGTGGCAAAAGTATCTTCTGGTCCCCTAATTGTGTACTGAGTGTTTTTCTCTGAGCACTTCTGGAGGGCAGCAAATGCTGGAGTTACCTCAACAAAATAATGAGGGGGAACCTGGGCGGTATTTCTAGCACCCCCATGGAATGTGATCTGCTTTCCCAGAGGTTTGTAGTTTGTGTTTGACAGCGTGCCTGTCGTGCTGACACAAGGAGGAGGAGTCACCTGGTGTGTTTGGTTTGTGCCTTGTTTTGGGTACCCTGAAGTGTTCAGAACAGGCTCCACAGAACACTCAGAACTATGCAGCTGGGTGAAAGAGGAGACTCTGCAGGACTCTCCAGTGTCTGATGGAACCTTAATCTTGCCTTGCTTCTAAGTGGTCTTCAACAGTGCAGAACGTGTCACAGCTCTGCACTGCATACAACATTACTGGCTTCAGGGGGTTTCTCCACTCATAAAGCCTGGGCAGGATGGAAGTGTTTGGTTGTGTACCCCTCAGTGCAAATAAACCCAGGAGAGGGCTCAGGGTGTGCGGCCCCCCCAGCTGTTGAGAGAAAACCAGAGCACTGAAGTCACGTGCCCAGCTGACACCTTGTCTTGCCTTCTCTTGTAGGTGGCTCAGATTGTCAAGCATGAGATGGAAAACGCCATCCAACTCTCAGTAAAGCTGGACGTTAAAGTGAAAATCGGACCTAGCTGGGGAGACCTGCAGGACCTGGAGCTCTGACATGAAATGCAGCTTTCTCATGCGTTGGTGAGGTGGAAGGCACCACGGACTGGGCAGGGTAGGGGCTCGTGACGGGCCCACGCGCGGTGTGATCCCCTCCTGTGGCTTTTCTCCAGACGTTGTTGCAAGCTGCCTTCTGAAAGGAGTGGTGGAAGCGGGTATGGATTCACCAAGCCAGACCCTTCAAAGGTCAGATGGTGCAGTGAGGTATGTTTACAGAACTGTGAAATTATTAACTGCTAAAAGCACAATATTTAAATGAATTCTGTTAAAATAAGCTTGAAATTGTAATTTAAAACAAACCCCCGAAGGCTAATGAATTTATTGCATATGAAATGAGCTGGATTATTTTATTAAAACAAGGTGCAAAGATAATTTGGCAGTTCTTGTGTGCAATTGTGTCTAGAACAAAAATAAAGTCATGGTGTTTGTGCTTAATGTTGAATTTTACAGGCTTCTGCTAGGATCATTTTGTACTGAATTCGGATGATGATACCCAGATGGCTTTACAGCTGGCTGGGTTTGTCACGGCACAGCTGCACAGCGTTCACAGTGAGTGAAGCAGGGCTGGGATGGCCTCTGGCCTTTAGGAAAGCATTTTGGTGACTGATATATTTCGTCCTACTGCTGCCTTGCAAACTGGTCTCGAGGGGGATGTTGTTTGGACTCTATTACAGTTAACACAAAATTGCCATCAACGCCATTCCAATGCCACAACACCAAGAAAGAAACTCAATTTTTTCGCTTAATAAAGTTAACAGCGATTTGTATTTTTGTGAAGAAAAAAACCCCCTCTCATTCTGGCCAGCTGAAGTGACAACCTGGCTGGTGTTAGCAGTCTGGTGCATTAGAGACATGTCAATGCATGGTGGTGGGTGACCTGTGGGTCTTCATTCAGAGACCTGTCTCCTAGGGAAGCCTCACCCCCTGCTTGTTGGTAGCCTGGCTAGAATCTACACAGATTTCCCCTGCACTTTGCCTCAGTGTCTTTAACTCCATCCCTGTGATCAGGCAGAAAAGTCTTCTGGGAGCTTGGGCTCACCAATCTGGGCTGGTCCTGAGACTGATTCGGGTCAACCGCCAGGATCAGATGCTTCAAAAGGGCGGTCAAGGAAGGAGCTCGTGGGGCATTAACCTCTCACTATTTGGCGTTGCTTTCCTCACTGAGACCTTCTGGTCTGGCTAAACCTCACATCACGCGGTTTCGTTTCGTTTCTCTTCCAGATGGTTGCGGTGGTTCTACAAGTCCAGCTGTTTTTGTTTACTTCATACAATGGCTGACCTGGAATTGTGCTATTTTGATCATGTAGCTGTTGTGTGATACAAGAAAGGGAGGACAGGTGCCTCCTGTCATCATCTTTGTACCTCTGCTGTCATGCCTTCTGTAGTCCCTCCCTAATGTAAGCGATCTCCATCTTTCCATTCTTGTCTCCTGTGGGAAATCCTCAGGCCCCTAATTATCTTCTCACTTCTGAACTGCTGCTGGATCCTTTCTAAGAGGCCTGCTTTTGAAGCTGCCTTGGTAGCCTGATCTGAGAGGATGCACGCGTGGCTTTCGGCAGCCTGATAGCGCGCTTGAGCTTGTTAACTTCAAATGCGGCGCTTCTGGCGTGGCCGGTACCCTGACATCAGAAGCACCTGGCACCCCGGTTTCGGGAACAGGGTGAGGTCTAAAAAGATGTTAATGGGCCTGTGTACAAGAGGCTGCATCCTGGGCTCTGATCCACCGCCTGCCGGTCGCAAAACGGACAGGTGGTGTCCAGTCACAGCCCTGGGCGAGGTGGCCTTGACTGCCCTTCTCAGCGCTGACTTGGCCTCTTGCCTGTTCCATCTTTCACTGAACGTGGAGACTTTTTGTTTCTTTCCTGCCTGCTCTGCGCTGTGGTTTTCTGCCACCTCTGTCACCCCGTGGCTGAGCTCTTTATCCGCAGCGCTGGCCTGACAGACAGTTGTTTCTTTTCTTAGCTTATTAAAGCCTTTGTTATCAGCAGATCCGAGCCCCTGCACCCTGCTGTCTGGCCATTTGTGTGCTCTGCCTGTGAGGATGCTGGGTTGGACTCATTAGCGGTTCGCATGGCCTAATGATTTCCTGTCCCCGGGTGTCGTGCAGTGACACACCTGTGCTGTATTTCAGGCCTCGCCGGAGCTGCTGTAATTGGAGCTGCTTGTTCTCTGGCACACTGCACGGCTTCCCTCCCACATGCTGTCTGCAGCGCTTTGGAAGGACGGATCTCCTGCGTGTTTCCCAGCAAGCTCTCTAGACAGGGGTGATGCTAATCGATCGGGGGATTGACATGGAACTAAACCGATTTTGCTAAATAATCTCTCTGAGTTCATTTTAATTATGTAGTAATTTGGAGCAAATGAGAAGATAAAAGGTGGTCACCGCTCTGCAAGCGAGGTGGCTGCAGCATCTGGTATTAGAACTGGCTCTGAGCTGTTGCCTGATTCCTGCTATTTACATTCCTTAATTCTGTGGAGGCTTTAACTGTTCATGAGGCTAAGCGAGGGAAGCAGAGAGAGGTCAGGTAAGCAGAGGCACTGCACAGAACTGTATGGAAGAGGGTACCTGCTATTTTCTGATTAGAGGGAAGTTGGCTGCTCACGTTACTGACTTTTTTTTGCCTGTAGACCCCTCTCCCCCCCACCTCTGATGAGCTAAGGCCTCTGCTTAGTTGGAAACTGGGCTGTATCCAGCTCTGGAGCCCTCAGCGCAAGAAGGACATGGGCCTTTTGGAGTGCATCCAGGAGGGCTGACCAGATGATCAGAAGGCTGGAGCACCTCTCCTACAAAGACAGGCTGAGAGAGTTGGGGTTGTTCAGCCTGTAAAGAGAAGGCTCTGGGGAGACCTTATAGTGGCCTTCCAGTGCCTGAAGGGACCTACAGGAAAGCTGGGGAGGGACTGTCTGTGAGGTCATGTTGCGACAGGACAAGGGGCAATGGTTTTAAACTAGAGCAGGGCAGGTTTAGATTAGACATTAGGAAGAAGCTCTTCACTGTGAGGGTGGTGAGACACTGGAACAGGTTGTCCAGAGAGGTGGTGGAGACCCCATCCCTGGAGGCATTCAAGGTCAGGCTTGATGAAGCTCTGAGCAACCTGATTGAGTGAAGATGTCCCTGCTTACTGCAGAGGGGTTAGACTAGATGACCTTTAAAGTCCCTTCCACCCTAACACATTCTGTGACTCTATGATTTTTTTTCTAGTTCAGGACCTGATAACCAGAGTGCAGGTTCCTCTGTCTTTTTGTAGACAGGATGAGATGCATCTAATTGTGTTTTCTCTCTGCTCCTCAGCTGGTTTGTGTCTCTTTGCAGTCCACTCCTGCCTCTTGTTAGCTGGTGCTAAGCAGCACGTGTAGCAATTCATGTGGTCCCTCAGCCCAAGAAGGCAATGGATGAACGCTGCCAAAGGGGTAGGAACTGTTTGTTATGGCAGCCTTGTCACTCTGTGTAGGCAGAACGGCTACTGCAGCCCAGTGCTGCCTTGTGCCATGTGCCACCCTTGCCTGGCTGCTGCGCCAGGTGTCTGGCTGCCAAAAGAAACTGGGTTGGGATGCAGTCTTGCAAATAGCTGTGGTCACCAGGAACACCTTTGTCTTCACACCGAGTGAACCTGTGTGACCCAGCTCCTTGCAGGGAAGAGCCCATCCCCTTTGCTGCTGAGCAGCCTTGTTCTGCTTGGTTCATACCTGCTTTCTTGTCAAAATGACTCAAATTTTGATCCAGCCTGCCACTGCTACTGGGCAGAACCCCTGCCGCTGATGTTTGATACTGCTACTCGGTCCTTTTCCTCACACTCAGACCACAAGCTTGCTTTGCTTTGGTCTTTCTGCTGCAGTGTTCCTTCTCTTCCTGCCTGCTGGGAGGGCTTTGTGTGCTTGCTTGTAGCTGGGCAGGGGTAGGAGAGAGGTAGGTGACAAAAGGTGTCTCACACACACTCAATCTGATCTGGTTCGATCCTCTGCCTTCCTCCCATGCTATTTGCATCGCATTAAGAAGAAAGTTGTAGAGTTTTCCTGCTGGTTCTTTTCCTTATAGATCTGGGCAGCGGGAGCTGGAAGCTCGGTAGCTTTGGGTGGTGGTTGTGAGCCTCTCCTGGCAGAGCAGCTCAGTGGCGTTGTTGGTAAGTGCCCTTCAGCGAGCTCAGTTCCGCCCTTCTGAGAGGGCGGCTGGTGGGCGGCTGCCTGTACCCTGAAGTGGAAGTGGCACGAAGGGTGCGCTCGGTCAGCAGGGAAGGAGGCCCAGGTACTGAGGATACTATTCCTGGGGCGGGTGTTGGGATTGTGAGCACCGTGTGGGCTCCCTCAGTAAAGCGCAGGGACGGTTGCTGGGGTCCAGGTTTTGGCCCTGTGCGAGCTGCTGGAGGATGGGAGATGCGCCCCCCCCCCCCGCAACAACCACAGCTGCGTTTTCCCAACTTCTGAGTCATGTGACCTCCATCCGAAGGCTTGATGTAAACCACTCGCCTTTCAAACGCTGTGGAGAATCTGGGAGTGCAGAGGTTGGAAAAAAAAGAGATCTACAGCAACCAATATCAACTCTTTCCTTTATTTTCTTTACCTCTTTTTTTAAAAGTTTTTTTTTTTGGTTGTTACTGGGGACTTGAAACAGCCTCAGTTAAAGATGCCTTAGTTTTCCTTTTGTGACGCTGATTTAGGATACCTGTGGGAGCAGGACACAGCACGGGAGCGTGCGGCTCACCCCAGATCAGCCTTCGGTCTGAAGTACAGGTTATCGCTAACAAACCCCACACATACTCTGTCCACAGATCCTTGACACTGAATCTGAGTACCGGCTGCTATTTAAAAAAGTACAAGGTTTGATCTGCTGATTTAATCACAAAACAAAACACATGAATGGAAACACTCAGTTACGTGACTATTGCTTATACACCTAAGATGAAGAGCTGACTACAAATGGCCACGCAGAGTTCCTTAATGAGAGAGAGTGTGTTCTTACTAAGACCTTACCAAGGCAAAAAACTCATTCAAGACTGAAATATGCTGTGCTTGAATTCACCTTTAGGTTATGGAAAAGGATATATGGGAGGGCAGGGTATTCAAGGGGCGTAATTAACCCAAATCTGGCTTTCTGCCCATGTTGCAAAACACAGAGTTTACAAATGGAGGAGCCCTGAGGTTGAACACAGATCTTAATGAAGCTGGGTGTTTGCTTCACTTCTGAAACTATGGGCTGAAATGGAATTGCTGCATGCACACCCCCTCACCATGCACGCGCTGTGCCGTGGAAGGGCTACGTCAGCGCCGCCAGAAAACTTCCACGTGAGACAGTTCTGTACAGCATGTGTAGCAAACGGTGTTTCTGTTAAAGGTTGGCGTTAGAAGCAGTGCTCTGGTAATACAGGGAAAAAACAAACTGATGGATGTAGTGGAACTGTAGAATGGTTAAAAAAACCTTGGAGAACGGGTGGGGTCATTATGCAAAACAAACCTGATTCTCCAATTTTCCTTTGCCTCTCAGTTCAAGATCTGAAGCTGACGGTAAAACTCTGGCAATGGAGTAATTTTTTTCCTTAAAGAAAAATAGCTTGTACTTCATCAAAGACTTGCCAACTGTGAAAAATGAGAAAAACAATCTAACTCCATGTTTTTTCTCTGTGCACTCATATCCACAGCTCTGCCAATAAGTTGCAACACGTCTGGTGAGACCCAGAGGGGCGCGCACGAGTGCTGCTGGGTGTTCCATGTGTCTAGTCAATGTGCTTGTGAGAGCGAGCTCCTGTAACGAAGAATGTGAGGGAACAGGGTATCCAGAGGAACAAAAAGCATTTTAAATTGGTTGGAAATACTTGTTCAGTCCGGGCTGTTCTAACTTAATGCCTCTAAGCTTAGGATTTTGCTTGTGGTGGTGGTGCCTTAGTGGGGAAGGTGAAAGCACAATGATTTCAACACCCAACCAGAGCCACTGTCCTGGATATTCTCAGAGCAGGCCAGGTCAGCTGCCGTGCTCGTTGCTCAGAATGCTGGGGCGTTACTCCTTTCACCAACAGCCTTTAGTAGCGGTCAGGTCAGGCCTTTCAAAAATCCCACACTCCCCCTCATTTCACAATCAATCAACCAGGCAAGAGATTTTCCTCCCTCACTGAAGTTTTAAAGTGAAGTTGTTGGGTTGTTTTTTTTTTTTTCCTCCACATACATGATAAATCTCGATAGAAAGCATTTAACAGTGTGCACTAACAAACTTATACAACATATACATTACATATATATATTTTTATATATATTATGTTCTATATACAAACATGTACAACTTTTTAGATCTCTACAGACTACAAGAAAATTGATAATTATAGTCACAAGTGGTGAACTGAACAGAAATAGTAATTTGTAACTGCCTGTAAGTATGTAAAAGATGTAAGAGTGGAAAGCCAGATACAGGTGTGACCTGATGGGGAGTAAGTTGAGAAAAGTCGCTTAAAAGTCGAGTATTAAAAATTGTAAGTTTGTGAGATGATAGATTCTCATTTCTCTGTTGCATAAAAATGCAAACGGAATCCACTGCCAGGTTTCCCCCGCCACCCCTCCACTGGTGTTAAGCTAAAGACTGTTGGTAGCCAGAGTTAGTCAGTCAGGTGTGTGAGTGACTTGCTGAAGACTCTTCTCTCTCTGGGTGTGCTGTAAAGATTAGCGGTTAAAAGTTGCTCTTAAATTTTTACATTTGATCGTTAAATGAGCGAGCGGGCTCAGTTTCCACTGACATCAAGGGACTGGGCATCTCTGCAGCGTTAGCCACCCACTGGGGTACAGCCAAAAACTTACACAGAACTGGTAGCTCCCAGGCCATGGAAGCAAACCGACTGCTGCCTCTGCCCTGCACCACGTGCCACTGCTCACCCGGGCTGCGTCCTTAAAGGCTGGCTGCGCTGCACCGGGTGGTAGTGGGAACTGGTGTCACGCTGGGACCGGCAGCGGCCCTTCCACCTGCGCCACGGGCTCAGGGCAGAAGTGAGCCCGGAGCTGGGTACGGAGCAAACGGGGGCAGCTTGGTGTTAATGAAGATGCTTAGCTTCTCAAAAGCAGAGCAAGGGAAGAACAAGGTCTGATAAGCTGGCTGGAGGGTTTGAATGCTGCCCCAAATGATTTTGTTGCCCAGGAACTACATTAGAGTACAGGCCAGAGCACAGGCAGAGTGAACGTATATTTTAGGCAGAACCTGGGCTTGCTCTCCTTCCCTTCTGGTTCTAGGTGCCTGCTGACACTGAGGCTTCCTCACAGGCACAAGTGGTCAGTTTGGTGACATGGCCGCTGAAAGGAGATCCCCAACCCAGTTGTTGGCACCAGAGAGGCAAGTTTGCCATTCCCTTACATGCAGGCACACAGGCATCCTCTCAGCTCATGGACAACTCCAGTTCCTTACCTCTCAGCAGAAACCTAGGCAAAGCTTGGGCTTGGACCCTTTTCCCCAGTTTCCATTGTTTCCACAGTTCCCATAAACAGAGCAGTTTCTCCTGTGACAGAGAGGGACCTGTTGCGTCTCATTCCCAGTTGAGCGAGACCTGTCAGGACCATCATTTTGATTTTGCCCCCAGGGAAGTGTTTACATCCTGTAAAGGATGAAATTCCCACTGTGCTACGCTGTGAATTTAAAACTTACCACCAGATCTGTTCCAGCCTTTCAACTTGTGGAGCTGGGTTGGCTGCCAGTGAGGCCAGACTTTTGGACTGTACATTTTCCTGGGCTCCAATTTGTTGTAAGAAAAGGAAGGATATGGGAAAGGGATCTTTGAGAGATCACCTGAACACTGGAATGATATAAACACCAGTAAGGTTATGGTTCAGTTAGGAGGGGGATGCTGCCTGCCTGTATCAATGTCCATCACTGGATGCTGCTTTTCCACCTATTCCTCACTTCCTTGTCTAACATGAAACTTAGGTCCAGCACATGAAAGTAAATAAGCCTTTAGTGCCTTGTTTCTAAGTCAATCTTGGAAGAGTTTCTACCTTAACCATAGAGCTGCGTGGCAGCGCGGCTCCCGTAGGCTGCCCTGGCTGCAGCACGCCCAGGGACTTGGACTCTGTGCAGACAGGTACTACACTCTACATCCTGTTCTCCTCCATAGCTGCAGGTGGGAGTGTTTTCTGTGGAGTTCACTGGCCACTCTGGAGCAGAAGCAAACTGTCTTCAGCAACATGAGCAAAGACTCAATGGCCACTCACCCACGGTGTCATTCTATACCTGTGACAATGTTGACAGTTGTTTGTAATGCTCCTCCCCTGGCCCACTGTTTAGTCTCATTGCTGTGATCTCTCTCCCTCTGCTTTGGGGGGTGAGCTGAGGGTGGTGGTGGTGGGGGGGTGTGGATGTGTGTGGAGGAAGGGTTTACTGTACCGTGTCCTTAGCATAATTTCATCTGCCCACCGCAGAAAAACCACTGCTCTGGAGCTCCTACGAGCAGAACTTGACAGGACTCTCCAGCTTGTAGCCCTGTGGTTTCCCATCTTGCCCTTCCTAACCTGAAGAAGCGATCTCCTGAGCTGCTTTCCTGTTCCTGCCACTGAGAAATAAGGCATCCGAGCGCTGCCGACACCACGGGGATGAAAAATGCCGCAGCCCCTGTCAGGGGGGACAGATCAATCTCGAGTGCATTTTAAAAAGTACAGATAAGGATGACCTGGCCTGTGCTCAGAATTGCAAATGAACCATTTGCACTGGTGTTCTAATGACACTGCAGATAGTGCCTGTCTAGCTACCTGAAGAATCGGTAAATTTGGGGCATAGGATTGTGGCTTTATTTATTCTTCCAGTAGGAGTTGGAGAGCTGATTTCAAGCGAGGTTTTTTTTTTCCAAGGGAAATAAACAGCAGGTAAGAAAAATGCAGCTCAACTCATATGTGGAGAATGGGGGCAAACATGCTTGAAACGTACTGGCTTTCTGTAATGTCACTTTTAAAAAATAAAGATTTTTGCCATTTGACCTTTTGCTTTTGTTTTCTTCCCCTCGAAATAGAAATAAATCCCGTTTTTCTTCGGTCACAACATGCTTTCTTTTTCTCTTTTTTTTTTTTTTAAGATGTCAATTAGTCATGCAAAGTTTTATAAGTGCATTAACATTTGAATTTGTACAGAGTATTTTTAACCAGACGCACTCCCCGCAGTTCATACCTACGGCTTCTGAAAAACTACATGCCACAGTGATGGTTGAGTTCCTTTTGGGAAAAGACCTGGCTGCTGCCTGAGCCAGCTGCTGGAGCAAGGCCCACGTGACTCTTGCTTCCGTCTCACGGTCTCTGTGATTTCTCCTTGTCTCCCACTGCGATGAATCCAGTAACTGGAACAGGAAAACATCTTCTAGGAGAAAAGAAACACTGTCTCTGGTCAGTGACTGGTAGATTTGGGAATGAATGTCGCTTCCCTGAACAGTGTTCATGATAAAGCCACGAGCAGCTTCTTTCAAAGTCTAAAACTGGTACCACTTCTTGTCCTTGTATTTCAGCATCACCTACAGAAACGGGAAACAAACAAACAGGTATAAACCACCGCTCCGCGTACGAGGCATCGCGCCTCACCTGCGCCTACTGCCTGTCACGGACTTCGTAAGTCAAGCAAAAGGAAGAGCAATGCAGTGTGGTACCACCAGTGTCCCTGGGTCCTGGTTCCACTGGGCCCTTGTATTTAATTCTGTAACTGCAGCATTTTAAAACAAAACCAACCCAAAGAAGTTACCTGCTGTTGCTGTTCATCACGAGATTATTTCCTGAGGTGTGGGAATAACAAGGAACCTGCTTTTTACACTTACAGAAAGAAGCCTGTCTGTGGAGCAGAGCAGGTATGTCCTGGATATACAAACATTTTTGCACTTCAGAGCATGTCCTTTCTGCGTGGGGGATTTTTCCTCACGCTTACGAAAGCCAATAAAATTGTAAAGGTCTTGTCTGGAGATGTGATGCATTTTTAAACGAAAGATGTGCATTTTTTTGGGGGAAATATTCTTCAATGTTGTTTTAGCTTCAAAGCAAATCACTTTAGTTGATTGCCAGCCTTAAGAGCGTGGGATGGAAAAGCTTTCCATTTCCAGCCCTAAGCACAGAAGCATCTATTCCAGGCAAGCCCTATTCTGTATCACTGCACTGCAGTGTTGCACTGGAAACGCTCTCCTCTCCTTCCCAACAAGATCTGTAGAAGTTCCTACACACACACACACCCACCTACCCATTTTCTGCCCTACTGCGTATAGAACTGCAGCACAAAGTGGCTTAAAAAAACCAAATAAATCGTAGCAAATTAGTGAGACAGGTGAGAGAGGAGACGGCCACGCTCTAAATCCCAAGGCTAACAGCAGGTGCTCACTTATGGAAACACAAAGGGGAGGGGTGTGCAAGGGGAGTTTATTTTTGGCATTCTCACTGTTTGGGAGCAGGAAGAACAGTGTGTCAGGTAACAGGAGCGCACCTAGCCTGACACGGCTGGCTGACACGGGGAGAACCGCATGCAGCGTTCCCAAAGGGAAGCAAAGGCCCAGCGGCAGGGGTGACAGCTCCTAGTTCTGGGGGTGTGGGGCCAGGCCCCTACCTCGTGTGCATGTTTGGAAAATGCCTCTGCGCTGGCCATCATGCTCGCAGTCCTTTCATCCAGCTCTCCCAGTTTCTGTCCTCGCTCGTCAAGGGCAATGCGTGCGCGAGTCAAGTCCCCAATGACTCCTCCTGCCGCTCCTCTCACCCCTTCAATTCCTCCCGATCCAGGGATGTGCTGGGCAAGGCTGCGAGAGGCTTTTCCTGCCGTGGCCTCGCCAACTGCAACGGTCAGACACACAGGAATGAGTCCCTGACCATGGCTCTGTCAGTGCTTCTTGCCCTCCAGCTGCAGCCTTGCAGTGGTGATGGTGTGTGATGTGCTGGTGGCACCTGTGGAATGCTCTCTGCACCAGTGCAACCAGGGTGCAGCCACGGAACAACCCCATCCCTCCCCAACCACCACCCCTCACCCCACTTCTGCAAAAGGAGCTACCCTTTCTTCATGATGCCATCTTCATTTTGTCATCAAGATCTAAAGCTCGTATACTGCACCAGGCCTAGCTGACAGGGGCAGGGGGTCCCGTTAATTAATGTTTGCAAACCCAACTCAGTACATTACTTACAAAGCTCCTCTCTGTCAAAAGCTTGTCCACTCCCTCCAAAGAGTCCTTTGAGAAAGCCTCTGTTTTGGGCTTCTGGTGTTTCCACAGGAGTAAATAAATCCCCAAGCATGTCCTAGAAAAGAAGTCAGACAGAAGTCCACATGAAAAAAAATTAGTGAGGTGAAAGCAGCCCTGGACATGGTTTTTATTTGCATTCATGAGCCACATGCTTTTGCTCTACATAATGAATTTTAAAAGATGCTGTTTTGTGTACAGTATCAAGTATTTGTGTTTCATGACAGGCAAATAACTTGGGCTAACCAGACTCTCACACAGTTTCAAAGGGACTTGTTTTGTCACTGCCCAAACTTACGTTTGTTACCACAGAGGAAAAAGTTTCTAAGCACTCCAGAGTGAAAATACCAGTGATAAGGTCACATTTTGCAGAGGCAACGCTGTAATCGAATAAACAATTTGCTGTGAATTATGTGTTTTGCTTTAGTGATTACGCAGGCAAGCAGGGCAGGCACTTCCTGTTCTCTCTTTGTTGCATACCTGAGTTCTGTGCTCGCAGCAGGTCAGAGATTCTGGTGGTTTGTGGGTTTGGGATTTTTTTAAATTTTTTTTTTTTTAAACCCAAAACCAACCAAAAAACCCACCACAAAATCCCATTGCCTTTCGTACAACTTCCACGCCCGCTGTCACTGTGCATGTCAGCAGCGCCATCAGTAATGCTAAATAAGCCTGACTGAAGGCACTGTTACGGCGCCAGATCCTGGAGGAGTTGACCTAAACAAATCCTGGGCTCAGATTTATTTGTACTTGAAGTGGGCTCTCTGGAATAAGGCTGCTAAAGGAGGCGAGCAGCGCTGTTACTGTTTGAAACCAGTGAGTCTGAGCGGCGAGCGCAGTCGCTGCCCAGCTCCGTGTCTGCTCCGCTAAGCCCCAGCAGGCAGACACGGCTGCCGCGCCGCACAAAGCACTCGGCTCCCGGGAGGCTGCGTGCCAGGACAGCGCCGTGACTGCGCAGCCACCTGGTCTGGGGAGAAAGATTGCTGCAGCCCTTTGGGCCTCAGCCGAGGCTCTCGTGCAGCCTGGCGTGTTCTCCGGGGTAGCAGGTGGTGCTGGGTCATCAGCTCTTTGTGCCCACAGAAGGAGTGCACCAGCTTCTTCCCGCCCTCCCTGCAAACAGGCCGCGACGCAGGCAGCCTACAGCCAGCTGTACAGAGAGCCAAGGGCCGGTTGTCCCTCTGGTTGGTTGTCACATCGTAGCTGCTTAAGGTTAATTTAAAAAGAAGAATAAAATCCGCCTTCCAACAGCCTCTCTCTATAGGTCTGTCTTCTAAGACACATGGATCGAGCTTTCTGATCATTTGAGAATCGGTTCCCTGCAAAATAAATCCCTTCTCCAATGCGCAGAGGTGTGTGCGCAGCGCTCGCCCCTCCGCGTTCTTCAGACTCGAGACAGACCGAGCTGTGATGGGCGCTGAGCAGCACAGCACACGTTAGTCCCTGGGGCACAGCGTGTGCTGGCAGGACTGTTTCTTTTATAGTTCTATCTATATTTCTACCCTAGCTCACTGCTAATTATATATCCTAGAACTTCTTATTCCTCCTCTTTTTTCCCCCTTTATTACTCATGTTTCTCCCTGTAACCTCTCACAATTCCTCCTCTTCAGTAAATGACATTTTAATTTGCATTTTCATTGTTAAAAAAAAAACCCAACCAACCCAAATCTAACATTGCAAAGACCTTTTGCTCAAAATAAATTATTTTAATTAGACCATTTCTATAGCTCCTGTATTTTAGCGTACAACAGGAGATGCTTTCCTCATGTTGGAAGAAGGGGAGTACCAATTATTCGAGTAAAAACAAAGGTAAATAATTAAAAATACATTAAAATTGAGCATAACCATGCTGTTTTGTCTGATGCTCCCACCTATCTCCAGGAAGCTGCAGGTATTAAGATATTTTTAGCGTTAAAATAAAAAATGATGACAAAAATGTGGGAAGGAGTTCACATTTTCACCGAGGTGGCTGCTGTGTGATTGGATACATGCTGGTACAACTGCTGCAGCTGCTCCCCTTTGTAGCTTCCCCCTCTTCCCCCTCTGGCATTTTTAAGAGCTGGTCTTTTGAATGAAGCAGGCTCTGGAGTCCCATGGGGGCACAAACCCGGCTCTCTACGGGGCCAGCAGAGATTGCCGTTATGTGCAGGCAGGCTTGAGGCTCGGGCCAGCCATCAGGGCACAGGAGCAAGGTGGCATTGCCACGAAAAAGTCCAAACAGTGACAGAGCTGCTGACACCTCTCTGCAGCTTTGGCATCATACAGTCAGGGCAAGCGGGGAGGGACACGCCTGTCCTGCTCCCTCAGTTCAGCCTTTGCTTCAAAATTAAACACTAAGACACTTCCTCCCTCCCAACTCTTATGCTTGCTATTTGACAATACCTCACCACCTCTGGTAATGCCAGTGTTACTTATTTAACCCTTTAAAACTTTGCCTTTTAAATAGAAACCACAGGCTGGCATGACACGTTCTTTTGAGCAGCCCAGCAGCAAACACATGGCAATTTACACCTGACAAGTCTGGCTGCTGGCCCTTCCACACAAACACAAAGGCAACAAAGCAAGGGGTTGAGGCCTACCTGCAGGTTGTCACACATCTCCTGGCTGTATGTCAGGCGCTGGATCTCAGTGGGAGAGCTGAGATACAAAGCTTGCCCTTCATTAGTGAAACAGAAGGTCCGTGCTATCCTCATGTCTGTCACAGGCAGATAGTTGATGTCAAGCAGAGGACGAAGGCTGGGCAAGCTGAAGAGAAGCAGATACCCAGGTTACTCCCCAGCTGCTGCACATGGAATCCCCAACCCTGTGGCTGCATTTTAAACCAACAGTTTGAGCTTATTCTTTTTGTAACTGGAAAAGTTCAAGTGCAGAACTAAGCTGAAAAGTTCTGCCATAAACCAGGCTGCCTTTGCTTCCTTGCATGAAGAAGTTTCAGCTGCCTTGACTCAGTGACCCTCAGGCTTCTGCCACTGCCTGGATTTTGGATGTGCATGTCGCACGGGGCTGGGTGGGTCGCAGGACACTGCCATCCACAGAAAATGCCATAGCAGAGCCCTGCTTGCACCCTGCAGACAAAGGCTCCAGCATCACCTTTGCTGTCCTCCAGCTTCTCCTGGTTTGCCATTTTGGATGGCACTTTCCAAGATTTAAACAGCCCAGCCATACAAAGGGGGTGTGGCAAGGTGAGGCCATGACTACAGGGCTGCTGCCCAGCCAGCTCGGCGCTGGAGATGACAGGGGAGGAAACCAGGTGCTCTGAGCAGAAAGTCTGAAATGGCTCGAGTGGGACTCACAGCTTCACGCTGGATAAACAGCACTCTCTCTGTGCCTGAGCTTTTCTGTACTCCCCTATACCTGATCTACCGTAACTGAGCAAATTACCAGGGTTTTCTTTTATGACAGTTATATCAGCCATCAATTACCACGGGTGGGGGATTACTATGAAAAAAAAAGGAATTCGCTTTGCTGCACGGCTGCCTTGGCTCCCCATGGGGAGACAGGCCAAGGACCAAGTACAGCAGCAGGCAAGGTAGGGCATTAAATCATTAAGTACTCTGAGCAAGGAGTTAATGCAGAACAAACACAAGTGGAATATGACAGCACTGTGCTGACTCTTTGCTTAGTTTTGCCACAAGATTAGTTAGATAAGTACCTCAGTGTCATGATGTGCCCATTGGCACAAAAGCACGCCAGACAGACGCTGTTACAGAGGGTGACCACATCTGCTCGCAATAAAAAGGACGTTTCGGTGATGTTGTGGACATAAAGACATGTTTGGGAAGGCAATGAGTAGACTTTGGCTTGTTTTTCTGAACAAATGACTGCAAATTGATGATCACCCATATCCTGGGAGGAGGAAGGGGAATGCATGACAAGCTTCCTTTTCCTTGTTTTTTCACCATCATCAGCACTGTGTGGGTCCCTCCATACTTCATACGGCGGATGTGTCAATGTCCCCATGCAGTCCAAGCATGCGAAGGTCAGCACGGCTCCTTTCAGTGTCAGAACTGTGCCTGCAAAATATAATTCCCTCTCACAGGCATTGGCACCACAATTCAGCTGGCTGTCAGCACTGTGAGTTCTGCTTTTGGAACTGGAACAAACCCTTTAACCTACTGAAGGCGATGAGCCTCGCTTGCTCAGTCCCTCCTGACCACACAAGAAGATGAACGAACAGGCTGCCAGTACTGGAAAAGGTTCGGGCAGCTGATATCACATAATGTTTGTAACACATGCCATTGAACACCATGAAGATAGGCTATCGTTTATAACCTAGCTAGGTATTAACTGACCAGCAGTAAAACTGCTCTTCGTTGTCTGGTGACCTTCCAACATTGTTCTGCTGAACAAACTGGAGGTGGGAAACCTCTGTCCCTGCAAATTCCCTGGTTTTTGTCATTATTTTACTTTAAACACACTAAGCGCATGCCTCCTCTCCTCAGACCTGACCTCTCTCAGCCCTCTGTTCTCTCTGCTGCGCCATCTGTCACTCACTCAGCCAAGGATGTCTCCTGGTACTTCAACCTGCCAACATTTTTGTTTCCTTTCCTGAAGTCCCTTCTGCTTCCCTGCAGCTTTCTGATAGCAAAGCAGCCAAACTGTTCATTGCAGCCCAGATAGGACTACATCAGAGCTGTACACATGGCTGCGATGCCAGAGCACGAAGGAATGCTGCTAATTCCCCTACCCTCATTGAGAAGCAGGCAGCTTTGCCCACATCACAAAGTCATCTTTGGAAGTACCACAACTAACGCTCATGAAGCCACAGGTCTCTCATGAGCACCTTTCTTCAGCTGTGTGTGCTCTGTGTAGTGGGCAGCCATTGCTTGTGCATCGCTCGTGCTGTGTAGTGGGCAACCCTTGCTTGCATCGAGATGTTTCTGCCCCAATGGGCCGTACAAACCGGCACCGTTGTTCCCCCCGTGGTACCGCGACAGGTAAGGAGGAGGAAGAGAGCTTCACGCTTACCACTTGGCGACACCATGACTGGCTCCGACTGCCGAGAGTCGTCACTCGCGGGCAGGTTAAGGGAGAGGATTAAGACCATACCCAGGCCCGTTCCAACCCAGAGGCAGGGGGAGACGGCAGAGTCATTCTTCCGGGCAAAGGACTCCATGAAGTACAGAGCAGTAATTGCCTCCTTTGAGTCCCTGTCGATGCTGGACACGCTGGAGCTTCGGGAACGGCTGAAGGAGTTTTCCCTATTTTCTGCATAAACAAATAGAAGGGAAGAGGCATAAACTGGCAGCCCCAGGGACAGGCACGAGCCTCCAGCAAATACCAACTCCCCGCAGAGCACAGGAAATGCAGAGTTTTTATAACCCGAGCAAACATTCTGACACTAGCACGGTACCAGCTTGCTGCCAGCGTATAAATAAGCGTGGAAAATGCTGTCAGACCTCATCAGTTAGATGTGCATTAGAAATAGCTGCTTATTATGGAGATTAGCACAGACTAATTAGAATTTACAACAGCCTTAGCTCAAAGGACTTGTTCTAAATAGCATGAAATAATTTTAGACCCATATGTTACCAATGCATTTAAAATTAATCCATGTATCTCACTGCTGCAGGACATGAAGGGAGACACCGTCACCGACTTCAGAGCATATGTCCTTTGCTCTGCTCCCGTTGCCATCACTAGGACGTTCTCGCACCACGTTCACAGCCATCGTTCATTGCCAAGCTATTAATAACTGCTCTCTGGGGAAAAAAAGACACCCATTGCTAAACTGATCCCAGCATCCACAGCAGGGTACAAAGGGTCTCAGGCAACAAAGCAACTCTGGCTTCCCAGGGAGTAAAGTGAGAAACCTGCTCTGTACCCCTGGCAACAACTACACTGTGAGCCAGCACCAACTGGTTCCTCTTTCTTCCTAAACTTCAGCAGGCAAAAGCGAGAGCCAGCTGGAGACAGAGCTGTATTGTCCTTGCTGCAAATATGAAGGAGTGAGCTTTTCGGAGAGGAGCAACAGGATCTGACTGCTGTAGGGCTCAGGATCTCCGCATTGCCAAGTGCCAGGCAGGAAGCACAACGTCATGTGAGGGAGCTCCTGGCACTGGCAGGAACTGGCGCTGGCAACACCTTGGAGGCTCTAAAGCACACTGGGGCTAAAAAGTTACTGAAGAGTGCAGGAGGCAGAAGGAAGAAGAGTGTAGGACTGGCTGCTAGCACAGCCTTTGCAAAGCAATTTGTGCCAGTGCTGCCATATGCCAACCTGTAGGGCCAGACCACTGGAAACCTTACATGTGCTTCTGCAACACCAGGAGGTTGTGGAGGTGGAGAAAAAGTTGAAGCTACTGGCCCTGAGATAAAAGGCTCACTTCTGAACTTACCGCTATGAAGGAGATCTGTGTCTGGTATGACTCTTCAGAGCCAGTAGAAAGGTCTAAAAAGAGGAATATTTTCTGCCCTGGCTGAAGAATAAAATTAGAAAAGGACTTTTCTCACATGCTCCGACTTAAAACTGGGCTAAACCTGGTATCTTCCACCAGAAGCACTGCAGCACTGTATGCCCCTACCCAGATGACTCAGTGCAAACCGTTGGAATCATCCTCTTCACAGCAGCTGCTTGGGAAAGACTGGAGGGAACCACAGCAGAACACTGCAGGAATCACATACCAAGCGTTACTACATATGCAACCTTAAAAGTTGGCCCACAGGGATGGGGGCAGATTCTCCTGCCACTGTTTCACACTTGGGAGCAGCTTCTGTTCTTTGAGGGCATCCGTATCTTGTCAAATAGGAGCTCCAGTGGATAGCTGCCCCTTGAACTTCAGTCCCACTCCCAGAGAAGAGAAATGCACGTCTACCTGAACTTCATTGCCTTCACCCTCTTTCACCTTCACGTAGGTGCTGTTGCAGCTCTAGTTCTGGCTCAGTCTCAGTGCTGCTAAATGTATCTGCATAAAACTGGGGTTGTTTATTCATGTGCAAGCACAGCTTCTAATACCTTGAGAATTAGTGTCCCCCATAACCTCAAGAACTTTGTAGTTCTCCTGCAGTGGACTTGTTGGCCCAGCTCCTTCCTAAGCACAGTGACAGCTGCCAGGTAAAGAAGTAGAAGACAGGCAGAAATCATCAGGGCTCCACATATATATTATTGGTTTCCTCAGGGGGACTGTTTACAAGTGCATGGAGTGGTAGGACAAGGGGTGATGTGTTTAAACTAAAAGAGGGTAGATTCACACTAGACATTAGGCAGAAATCCTTCCCTGTGCGGGTGGTGAGGCACAGGCTGCCCAGAGAAGCTGTGGCTGGCACCTCCCTGGCAGTGTTCAAGGCCAGGCTGGATGAGGCTTTGGGCAGCCTGGTCTAGTGGAGGGTGTCCCTGCCCATGGTCAGGGGTTGGGACTAGATGGGCTCTGAGATCCCTTTGAACCCAAACCATCTGTGATTCTATGATAGCTAATTTGAAAAAAAAAAATTATATAATTCATTTTCTCTTTAACAGGTGTATTAATATCACAGTCACATAAAATTCAAATATGGTGGTGCTCAAACTGAGAAGATGTTGAGAGGACAAATGCAGTTAGTGTAGGCGACATACACAGAACTTAAAATATATGATGTGCCATTTGCATGTGTCATCAAGCTTTCTCCCTCCCTAAATTAACAAGAAATGTTCCTCATTCCTGTGCAGTATAGTTAACTAATACATCTTTGCAGAACTGACACTAACAGATAGAATCTTTGGGACACTTTTGAGAACATACTGTGCCATTTTCTATTAAATACACTACTCAAACTGAAGTTCTAAAGACCAGCACGACACATGTCAAAATGTGATGTCATTATACATATCTGAACAGCAACCTAAAACCTATGAAAGGCTGCAATCACGAGGTGACTTTATTGTCTAGCTCTAAAGCAAGGTAGAAATCTCTCCTCTTCCTAGATTTTAGGATAAAATTTAGTTTAGGCCTATTCCCTCGGACTCCTTTCTCAAAGAGATCATACCACAAATGGTCTGTGCAGAAACCACTCACTGTACCCGAGAGAAACATAAGATCACTTTGGGAAATTTTATAAAACTCTCCATATCCTTTCCTAGCACAACTGCTGTGTTTTAAAACGATGACCCATCTCCTAAAAGTTGACCTCTATGAACACTGCCCATCTATAGTAATCCTTAACCCAACTGCCATATTCTGAGTTTTCTCTTGCCTTTTTGTTGTCTCTCGCTGCATGATGGATATAACAAGAATGTCAGCTACAACATCTTTCTCTCTGAACCAGGACCCCTTCCAGGAATTTCCTGTAGCCTAGGTCAGACAAAGTTTAAATGGACTCCCTGCTTCAGTAAGGGGACGGGTCAATCATACGTCAACAGCAAAGATACTTTTCTGCTCCTCAGGTCACTTTCCCTTTTTTTGATGGAGTCCAGCATTCCCTTTTCTCTGAGAAGCACTTATCCAACTCCTGGGATCCCTCTGCTCCTGCCCAGCCATGTCTCTCAGATGACAATGTCCTTTTTCTTCCTCTTGCTGTCCTGCATTTCTTCGCTTTTATTGTTGGTTTGTTTTTTTTCCAAATAGGTCTCCAAGCTGTTCCTGCAGTTAGCAGCAGAGTTGCTGACAGCACCATCAGAGGGGTCCAGTGTCCCCTGAGAGCTAACGACTGACTGCCATTTAGGAGATGCTCAATTCAGGCTGTTAAGACTATGAGCAGCTCTGAGCAGAAGCGTTACTGTCTGCAGTCAGTGCACTTCAAAAAGCCGCACTCCATGGGTTAGAAACCACACACCATAAACAGCACTACTCTCCTAACAGCACTCCTGCTTTCTCCAAAACGTTTTCACCCAGCCCTGTCCTACGTGTGGTTCGGGGCAGGGAGATGCAGATGGAAATTCAGCAATAGCTTCCTTCCTAGCACTGGGCTGATTCTTAAACTCCAGCTATGAGCAGCAGCACGGAAATAGAAAAGTTTGGATTTAAAAGCAACTGCAAAACCTCTAACTCGCTACCCTCCTCAGTGACACACACACAGAGGACACTTCAGCTCACATGCCAGGACAAACACGAAGCTGGTGGTTTTGAGTCTTACCTTTGTTCACTCACGTGTGAGCAGTACAGTGAGAACGTACTGATCCCGTGTAATTGCCCGTCTGGAAATGCAACCTACTGCCACACGATCACATGTGTTGCAAAAGGACAAGAGCAACTGAGCCACCCACCATCGTGACATTTATACAAAGGCAGCCCGGAGCAGGTACTGACCCAGCTCTTTCTTCGCACGACAGAGCTGTCCCACTGCAGTGCACTGGTGTCTGGGGGGGAGATTTAATTTAGGGGCTGGGGGGTTTCTGAGAATTAAAAAGAGAATTTGAGTGAAATATTCCGTGTATTTCAGTTATTGTCAATGATATTAAATTAATGGAGCACTTACGGAGATCGTTTTTCTTTTAAACTTTCTTTTGTTCAGTGGAAATAGAACTGGAATTTCCACCATGGAATTAAAAAACCAACCAAACAAAAAAGGAACAGGGAGGATACTAATGAACATATTTATGCTGCTGACTTGGGCATCTTCACAGGAATGTTCTGGCTTCTCTATTCTCAGCTCAGCAAAGGCTTTGTAAGGGGAACACATCCTCACATCTCTTCCAACATGTCATTGTGATTATTCTAAAATAATGGATTTAGTACTAACATGGAAACGTAATTTTCTTCTTCAAGCTAGGGATCATGAAAATGGAAGTATTGCTTGTTATAAGGAATGAAAGACAACTGCCAGCTACAAAGATCAACATTTCCACTGCAAATGTTTACATTCGTTACCAGAGAGTTCTGCAAATTGACTGCCAATGCCTTGGATGCTATTTATAGTTACTTCCCTAATTTTAACACACTGAGTAACTGATCTGCTTATGAAACATATAGCAAAATCGACTTTTTTTTTGAAGTGGAAATCATTACATTCTGGAAACAAAAGCTAAACGGCCTATATTCTTCTCACTTGGAGTTTTCTAGAAGTTTTAGTCCCAAATATCAGCCCTAACAGAAGCTAATGAAACTATTCAAACATTTGCCGGTTCAAGGATCATCATCTCAAAATTTAAAGAGAAATCTGTTCACTTTCAGAATCACATAGTCAGGAAAGCATGCAAAGCTCTGAACGCCCGTGTAAACGTACAGTAAAGGCACTGTGCTTCAAACAGGAATGTGCACAGGGTGACATCAGAGAGGCACAGAGACGGAGCCGTATTACTGGTGCCAGTGCTTCAGCAACACAGAGGAGACAGGGGCAGGAATGAACGCTGCAGGGTTTTCACACATTTAAGAACGCTGCATGTTTACGTGGCTAAAAGCATCTTCAAACACATTTTAATAGCACCACTCTAAAGATGCATTCCACACAAAGCAATCCACCAGAAAGCAGCAGAAGTTGTCTTAAAGCACAAACAATGCAGTAGTAATCTGGAATTTTACTGTGAATGGTTTCCTACCGGATCAACTCAAATTAGTTTCCCTAAAATGATGGTGAAAAGCCTGTGAATATGCGGCTTGCTGAGCATTCAAACCAGGGTGGCTCTGTCTGCGCTCACAGGGAGCTCACAGCCGTGGGATGCTTGGCCCTCCCTGGAAAACCTTCTGAAGTGTATTGCCCTCAAGTTGCTATGGATCTAGCAGTGCAACCTGAGTGGCTTCATGGAATCGTACTGATACGAGACTGATGTAAATGATGGCATATACAGGCCTGAAAGAGAAAACAGATCCAAGCCACCAGACTTGGATCTTTATTTTGATATTTCCAGAATAAGGTAAAGTTCAGGCTTATGTTTTAGTTCAGCATGTTTTAAAAACAGGAGGGAACTCTCAGGACAGAACTATTCTTCAGACCGAAAATGAAGCAGAAATCAGCCTTTCTTTAGAAAGCTAAAAAATGTGAGGGATCTTTTACAGTAAGAAATCTATCAAGCTTCAATTTTCAAACTTCAAGCTTCAACTTCCCTTCACTTACACAAGCTAACTGTCTTCACATTCAGATCACTAAGAGCTCAGTTTGGTTATGGGTTATGAGTTTGGACATATGTTTCTTAATCAAAGACATTACAATTCTCTAGAACTCAAATCCCAACCTAAAATAGCTATTCTGCTGAAGTGCTGTTCGTAATATTGACGGCTTGGGAAAGAACAGTATGTTGTATAACTTTCTTATGTGGAAGTATCCAAGAATAAGGTGGAGAGAAAAGGCATTATAGAATAAAAACTTTGCACAGATTCAATAATACATCAAAATAGTTAATGTTATAACACAGCAAGTGAAAGTGCTTTAAAAGACTCTTTCTCTTCTCCCCCTTCCCCCCCCACCCTGATAGAGTCTCTGCTTGTGTAACTGAAGTATAGTTAGAAAAAACTTTGCTTTTAAAAATCCCCTTGGAACAGCTATTTTCACGTAACTGAACAATTACAGAGTATCCCCAAAAGTCTTCCCTAGTTCTCTATACATAACAGCCCACCAGCTATTCCACTCTGCCACAGAAGTATCACGAACCACTCCATGGTGTGTTCCACTTCCAAAAACGTTTCAAAAAGTATTTGAGATGTAGAAAAACAGTTTATGTTGATCCGATGCGATTGCTAGCAAGCAGAAAAATGCTGAAGTTGAACATGCAGTGCAAAACACAGCCTCCAAATTCAACATGCCTGGAGTATGGTGTGAACTTAGCTTAACTTGGAATCAAATCATCAGTTAAATTAAAACTGACTAGATATTCAGTGAATGCAAGGAGAACAACATTTTAATTTAGTTGGTTGTTTTAAAAACAAGGATAATTTTTCTGTAAGAAAATGAGCGGATCCTAACATCCTAGTAGAACCTGACAGAAAGTGTACTCCAAGAAAGAAATCAAGCTCAACAGAGTTGGAATTTAGGCACCAACAGCTCACATGCATCCATGCAAGGCTCTTCTCCATTTCTTCCCAGGTCTTTCTGTGCCATTAGATGTGCTCTTAACAAGGCACCTCAGTTGTTATACAACGTCCCTATGCTGTTTTTTCCAGGGACATAGGGCATTGTGAGTCCTGTTGTGACCGGATTTAGGCAGACACACACTTAAACTCCACTTAAACCTCTGAGGGAAACCAGTGGTTAGATCCAAGAAAGTCAGTGATTCAGTCTAAATAGCGACAGCTCCACTGGCTTTTCGGAGTTTCGTGACTGTAGCACTCAGACTGATTTGTGCCTACAGCTCACGGCCTCCAATTTTCTGCTAAGAGGACCCACTCCATCCATCCATCCATGCCTTCTCCGCCTGTGGCCACAAGGTATCATGAGGAGCAGCATTTTTCACATCTCCCCTGAAGCAGAATATTCTCCCTGGAATAACCTATGTTCAGTGTCCAACCTGAATACTTTGAAACAGGTATGAGAACCTTACAGAAGATGCTGGAATCTCCTTCCTTTGAATACTTGCTTTTAAGGTGCTAAATGTTCTATTGCAGCCATGCAGAATGTGCTGTTCAGCAATCTTTGAATTTGCAGTGCCCATTACACCAGAAGTGCAGTGTTTTTTCTCAATACAAGAAAGACTAAATTCAACTGCCTAATAATTTCTTTTTTATTTGAACAGAGCTTTCTGCATTAAGGAACAGACTTTCTAGATACAGGACAGGTCCTTTAGGCAATGTTCTTACCTTCTTCTCTGCACAGATAAAGAAATGTGGTGACAAACTGAGTAGTTAATGGAGATTGTGGCTTACCATAGTGTCTCTAAGTTATTTCCTATTACGGTGGTATCCTTACTGCTACTAGTTACAACGATGTAACTTAAAATGCTAACAGAATTTAAATTATTCACAAGCAGAACCAACACCATCATCCTCTCACTGAGAAATAAATAAATTAAAAAAAAAAAAATCAAGCCAAAAGTTTTTCCATCTGCTGTGAAAGCCGAGCTGTGAAAAGTCACAGCACTCGGTGATCCCATGACTGCTGTAGCATGGCCCATGGATCAGGTAAGTGTCGGTTTGGCTGGCTGCTTTGGCATGGAAATTCACCCAAAGTCATCCACTCTGCAATATGGAGATTCACGGCAAAGGGGATGCGAGGGAGAGTATGAGCTGTTCTGAAAACCTGCCAGAGATGCAATAGCCTTCTCAGAGAATCCATTTTTTGTGGTTAACTACCCTTGTGATCGAAATGAATCCCCTACTGTCTCCCTGACGTCTTGGCTCTGCCTTAGCAATTTATGTCCTTTACATCCTGTCCTGTTCTCAGCAGACACGGACAGCAGGTTGTTCCCTTCTCTCTGCAGTACCCTGCCATGTATTTGAATAATTTTGTGCTTTTTCTTCAATATTTTTCTAGATCAAGCAATAAGGTTGTTTCTCTCTTTCCTTGGAGGCCTAGGAAATGCAGTGATCATCTAGGCCATCATCACTTACTTCACATCTGTATGTGTGCTTCAGACCCAAGAGACCCATGAAAAAAGGAGTCAATGATATAAACAGGAATCTCCCTCTTTTCTCCCCACCTCACCATGGGGGAAGGAAACCAAATGGTCACATTGATTTATCTATTCCTGAAAATACCCTTGTGCTATGCATACAGCAGTGCTGCAGAGAGCATAACAGTTTAGCCATAACTAAGAGAAAAAAAATATATAAGTTGTATAGAAGTTATGTAGGAAATACTGCAATATGCAGCACAACATCAGCTGAGCATGGTTCCTCAGGTTGTGGGCTTTTTATAAAAAAACACTCTTGTACTATATTTCCAAGACCCTGACTACACCATACTGGGCTTATGAGAGCAAATGTCAGCCCTCCTCTGTGGCTTCACTCACACACATATTTACAGGCTGATTAAAGTACAGATCAGTCCTAAGACTTTGGAAACCTTGTTATAGAGGCAGCAGACCAAAGTAACAGGCTGACATGCATACACAGAAAATTATTGTAACATTTGCTCAATCAAAAAAACCCAAACCAAAAAGCCTCAAAAAAAATCATTTCCCAAGAACCCCAAAATCTAAACCAAAATCCAGCAGGAAAAAAATCCTAAAGCAGCTGCCAGGCTGTCTACAGAGCTTCTTATGATGATCCTCACAAGTACTTTTGAGTAATAAAAGAAGTTTAACATAGCATATACCAAATACTGCCCATTTCCATAATAAATTGGACAAAATCACACAAGAGGCAAAACAACTTATCCCCCAAACAGTTTTAGTCATTCTGTATAGGCCTATACAACAGAAAAACTTCAAGCATAAAAGTATACTGGATCTACTAAAATGGAAATTGTATTGCACTTGCCATAGAATTTTTGATAAGGTTATTAGAGATAATGACTAAATATTCTTGAGTGGTTCATTTGCCAGCTCACAGTGACGTTTCAAGTGCTCTATATGAAATTTTAACTAGATATAATCAAAAGAGTTAATCCAAAAGCTGAGGTAAATGCTGAAACTGAATTATTTTAAAGAAAAGCTAAAGAAAATGCAATGACTCTGCTCTTAGCATTCCTAAAAAATTACAATGCACAGCAAATCCATGTTAGGACTCCTTGTTCAGAGGCATGTTTCTAGCACTAATATTTGAATGGCTGTTCTAGTCAAGTGTAATTAAGCCAGACAAAAACTACATAATGGGAAATAAAAATGATACTAAAAAAAGGCAGCTTTCAATCACTGTTGGTGCAAGAAAACAGATTTCCAAACACATTTCAAAGGAAAAACTCCTCTCTGCCTTTAATTTCTTCCCGAGACATATCATATAACCACATGTGGACATACATACACAGAATGCTCCAATTTCTGTGTGAGTACAGGCAAGGAGGAAGAAACTGGCAGAGTCTGGCAGCAGAAGCTCTTGAAGGCAACTAGCAAGTCATGGCAGGGGACCATTTTGAGAATGCAAACTGACTTAAAAAAGCAGAATGCTTGGGAAGAAAACAATAACCAAGAAATATAAAATCTGAAAGACTTCTCAGAGTTAGTTGTAATTTATCAAAGCAAAGAGGACTGCATGCCAGCATATCCATCTCTGCACACATCCATATACCCACCAGCGAAAAAAGTATAACTGCACTGAGTTTCCTCCCACAACTATTTTATTTTTATTCTAGAATGTCACTAGAACATCAAAATTACAATTAAAAATTCGATTGAAATACAGATTTTTGTTTTCCTATGCAGAAAAAAAGGCAGATGTTTTGGGCCTATTCTACACTGAAATTCCTGGCCAGGCTGGGATCTCTGCTGTTCTAGACAGTAAGGGGGCTTTAAGAGCTATGCAGGAATGCAGCTCTTAGACTGAGATGGGCTGTTCTGGATCTGTTGAGGGATTTTGTCGAGTAAGAATAACTTGCACTCAAATATTTTTTTATTGTTGTTGATATATAAAAGCACAATGTTGACTTGATAATAAACAATGTAGCTTGTACCCTGTTCAGTAAAGTCAAAGAAATGTATCTACTAACTCCAAAAAATCTCTGTTCACAAAGGACTAGAAGAAATTTAGAATTCAGAAAATAAACAATGGAATTTACTATATTTGTACTCAAGTTTACAATGCAAATAAATTCTTATTGCAAGGAAGAAACATCTTACTCAAAAGCATGTGAAAACAAGATTGTTTAGAATCAATAATATGCTGTTAAGAACTTGTAAAATTCTATTTTCTTGCTAAAATTAGATATAGATATATTGAGTGACTACAGAATTTATTAGTATAGCTGTGAGAATACTGCACTGATGAAACCAGGAGATACTGCAGGACAATATGTAACATTTTAAATAGCATAAATGGTAGTGCTGTATTAAATGGCTAGCTAATTATTGACAAAAATGTAACAAGCTATTTCATCTAGATACTAGAGGGGTTTTTGGGGAAAAAAAAAAACCACCAAAAAACCCAGGCTTTGAAAGTGAAATGGCAGTAATCTTTAACTTGGAAAAAATCTACTTGAGTTTAAAAAGCTTTAGAGCTTTTCAAGTTTTTCCATGTTAGGTGAGGATACTGTGAAAGACACAGGTTTAAGCAGTAACAGAACCACGCAAGCATAGACCCCACTGCTCAGCTACAGCTACTTGGCTGTTGAATTATTCTTCTCTGAGAAGTATCAGCACTTTATGAAACCGAACAGTTTGCAATATTCTGACCAGCAGAAAAAAAGACATCCCTCCCCCCTCCATTTTCTTCCTATGATTCATCATTGCAAAGATGTTCTTCAAAGATGCTTGTCTCTATCAGGAATACTTCTGCACATATAAATAGGTAAGAGTCAGCAAAATCTTGACAAACACCTAAGAGGAATGAAGTCAGAAGAATTTATTGTATGAAAGTTACTTGCAAATACACTTGGTGAAAATGCTGGAAATACAGATCCTTTTGTACCAAAAGACTGGATTTAAATAAGTAGATTTTGAAATCCAATGTGAGAAGACTGATTAATTACTCTAATAGATATGTTATGATTAGTCACCAAAATGCTTTATATTTTTAATAACATCAATTAGAAGGGGTTGTAAAGAGCAGGAATTGGAAGCATTATTAAAAAATATCCGAGTGTTATCAGTGCCTCAGAGACAGGCTTAAGAAAGGTAAGAACCATCTACCCCCACACAAAGGCTTTTTTTCAAACTGTATAGAAGTACTTAACATTGCTGAGATAGCAACCTCTAATCAAAATTCTACTCAGGTAGAATAATAAAATCCCACCAAATACTAAGCTGAAATACTACCTCTCTTGCAAGGACATAAAATATATATCTTCCTTCACCACATGAAATACATATTAAAAAAATACTTTGTGAATGCATCTATTGTGTACTGTGGCTTATAGTCCTAAGAAGCCAATAAATTCTTAGCACAGATAGATAGGATTTTTTTGCTTTATTTTCTAACAGCTCAACCAGAAGGTTTTGATTAAAGCCAGTTCGACATTTTGGAGAGAAAGCTTATTCTCAGTATATTCCTTCTCAAACTTTTTAACTTCTCACCTTCCTTCTCCCTCACCCTCCTCCTTAACCCCAGCCTAAGAATCTTTCAAGGATCATGCCACCTTCCACCACATTATTTAGTATAAAAACCTTCAGAACTAAATCAAACCACTTGCCAAAACAGTACGCTTAGAAATTCGAGATGCATGAGGAATGCCAGAATGTCAGTCATTCCAGACAGATCCCTTAGCAGAGCTTGGGGCTAGAGGATTAACACCAGAGGCATCTGAAAAAAGGTTAGACAAGTTGGACAGATGGGTTTGTTTTAATGAGAGAATATAGAGACTCAGAAAATTATTTCAGTCTATAGACCTGCTGAAAGGTGACTTGTACACAAACATGGACACTCAAGGGCAAACCCAAACCATGCTCCACCATATTACATGTAAATATAAATGACTCTAAAGTCTGTCTGTCTCTTTCTTCAGCAATCATTTCACTGACCTTACTGACAGTTATAATAGCATTTAAGTGACACCACTGATAGGGACTGTTTCTGTCACTTACTTTAATTTACTCTACATCCCTGAAAGGTAGCTGGATAACCATTTCCAGAAAGAGAAATACTTTCATATTAAACTTGACAGGTATTATAATTAGTGATGAATAATAGAACCTTTCATGATATGGATACACCAAAAGCATCATCACACCCTCAGAAGCATCACTGTATTACTAAATGTTCTGTACAAAAGGTCAGTGGGACCTTTTAGGGGGTTGTAGGTTTTGCCGGCCAGTGGCCATACTTTGGGAGGATGGAAGGGAAAAAGAAAAGAAGTGGCATAAAATAATCAGGTAGTACCTTATCCCAGCTGTATACCAGTAGTGTGCAGCAGGATCTGCATGCAAGAATTCCAGAGGAGTCTGGGAATACAGAGGATGTAGAAAACCACACAGCAATAGAAACTGCTGTGGCAGCGATATATTTTCTACCATGAGCTCTTATATGACACTGGTACTTACCATATTTGTGGGGTGCATAAAGAGATGTATGAAAGGTCTGTGTTATGATCAGAAGCAATAACTAACATGGAGGAAAGAATGGTGATTGTGCAGATCAAAACTGCCCTTATGCACAGGAGTTTATCGACAACACAGTGTTCTGCAAATCTGCTTTAGTACAATGTTCACATGGGAGCCATTAATTATGCCAAGTTAAAACTGAAATTTAGAGTAGGTTTAGTATTGAAACAGGATTAGTTCTAATAGCTGATTGCTGATTGTTATGTGAAGCCCACAATGTGATTTAACAGTCTTGCTCTTCAGCCTATGACAATATTTGAAGAGTCCACGATGTTGAAATGTTCTCTTAAAGGAGAGATGGTTGGATGGTCACCAAAGAAATAGTGCCAGTTGAAATGTCACTACTCCCAAGTTTTTGACCCTGCTCCCCTTCAGAAGGTTAATACTTGTCTAGTAAAGTCAGAAAAATAGATCATTTGGGCACTTCTCATTTGCTGTCAAGCAAAGCGAGCTAGATAATGTAACCCAATATAGAAAGCTGTTTAAACTAAATGTTTCTGTACTTAAGCAGAAAGGGACAACTCAAAGGTTCCCTCTTCTACCAGTATCTCTTTTAGCGTGATAGCTTCTGGTGATGGGGGGCGGCTTCTACCAAAGATCTAATGACATAGCTGGAAGTGAGTGCAGCCATTTTGCAGAGAGCCTCTGACCAGGCCTTGTTCTTTCCCATCGATGAACGTAGGTAAATGCTATTCTAATCAAATGGAAGAAGCTGCTACATGGCACCACAACAGACTTTGGGATATCAGCTCCGTTCCAGTTAAGAACATAATCTTGGAACCTTCTATGTCAAAGTATGATATTTTCTTATAGGGTCTCACACATATAGACACTATTTTTCTGTTGTGTGATCCCCACAGTTAGTCAGAAGAGCGGCTGAAAAAATTTTCTGGTTTATGTTATTAAAGAAAAAAAATTTAAAAATGAAAGATGTTAGCAATTTGCCACTATTAACAGAGATACTTGCATTAATTTGCATTTAAAAATCAAAATTAGACACTCTGACTGATGTAATTCCTCTTGCTCTGTCTCTATTAATGATCAGCAAAATTAAGGAGAAGTGGATGCAGTTGTAAAAAACTTCAGTTGTGCAGAAACTTTTAAGGTGGGCAAGTTAGGATAAAAACGATCCTTGCGAGACAGAGGGCTAGGGTCATGGTGTTGTCCATTGCCTGTCACTTACAGCATCTCAGGGGGGTTCAGGCCATACTACAGCCCAGACAATAGCCATAGGAGATCATTCTCTCAGGTACTTTGGATGTAATTCTGCAACTTGACTAAAACTAAACCCTTGATTTTAGAAAGAGTTAATTGTTCAAATTAATTATTATTAAAATTGCAGCCCCTATAATTTCTACTGTTTAAATATTATTAAATTTTTACTATCACTAAAATTGCATACAGCCAACACCGCAGTCCTATACCATTTATTTTGATGCTACGCTTTTTCAGTTTTTCATAGACTGAATGAAGCTTTACTGCACAGACAAGGCATTGTTCTCTTGCAAGAATGCTGGGGGAGCTGGAAGCCTGGGTGACAGGGGCAAGGCCACCAAGAGCAGAGTTAGGAATACTCTCAAGATTGAAGACAGACACATCAGCTGAATGCTTCTGCTTAAATGATCTGCAGTGAAATAGCTGGCACTGCTGAAATGTAAATGGGCTTATTCTAAATTTTAAGCATGAGGCATTGCTATGAATAGTTCACTTTGTGAATCTCCATTTCATCAAAAACTCTGCACTCAGGTAGATGAAGGTATGAAGACTTTTTGCAACCATGAAAGAAAGAGATTTATTATAAATATAAAAAAAATGATTAGATTATAGGCTGTGATTTTGCTTAGGGGATTGTAGCCCCTCAGCACAGTCCCTGTGACCAGGGATTGTAGAATTTTTATAAAGCCTCCAGTACCAATAAATAAATAAATAAACAAACAAACACGTGCAAAGCCTGAACTCACATTCTAAAAATATCTCACTCATTTTCAGACTTGGTAAGTAGAGACAATGAGAGGTTTAAACAGTAGTACTACTAGCTGTCACAATAACTGTACACAAGCAGCTATGAACAATCGCTTTTCCAGAACAAAGCACCCAAGCCATACAGGTGAGGAGATGGCTGTAACGGTTTGGTGAGGTTCTGTCGGGGAAGACATCAGGCCTGCTGGTGGCCTAGCTCTCTTCTCCCATGATTTAGGCCCTGACAATATTCTTCTATTTCCATGAAAGAGGAAAAGTTACTCATGCTCTGAGGATCTTAATAATAACATTCTCAAAACACAGCGGCCTTGTTGATAAGGGTACAGGCTACCCTAAACCAAGAAGCAGTTATGGAAAGGTTTTTGGGAGTAATGGAACATGTTAGGAACCAACCATAGCAAGAGGGTCAAAACAGCAGGTGTGCGGATACTTTTAGGCATTAAAGGTAAACTAACAATGTTTAGCTATAAGATCGGTTTATCAGAACTCGTTATAATTACCACCCAATCAATACGGTGTGAACAGTGTGTGTAACCAATTAGCAGTTTTTCAGCTTGCCACGTTTGCAGTAATAAAGGTATATAATCTGTGTGATTTCACCTAATAAATGGCTTCACCTAAAATTCATCTCGAATTGCGTGTTGCTCTCTGCCGGTCGCCACAAGGTTCGGCATCCCATGTCCCTGGGCAGCACAGAGCTCTGGGCCCGGCTTGTCACTAACACCACTAATGCACAGGGGTTGTTCTCATTCTAAACAATCAGGTGACGACAGCAGTTCAGGGCAGTGACTGTGACGAGGAACATGCTAAACTTACTTGCTTTCACACCCGCTGAGAAATTCACAAATACCTAGCGAAATATTCATTGCCACCCACCTTCTGTGGTGACCGGGAGAGAAATCTCCATGCAGGCCGCAGACTGCGCTTTTCTGAAGGGGGGCCTCCCAGGCCCTCGGCGGTTTGCTTTCGAGACGTCTGCGCTGGACAGTCGTTTTCCTGAACTGCAGCTCTGGGACGTTGGACTCGTACAGTGACCGTTCACATGATCTGGAAAGCGAATGCAAAGAGTGCTAGGTAAAGCACCAGCTCCCAAAACTCAGAATGGAGGAGAGATGGTACGTTTTGCTATTTAAGAATGGGTTAAATCAAATCTTCTGAGAATGACTACTTGTTTGGTTTTATCAATCCAGCATGTATATGTAGGGATAACTCACCATAATCTTTAAGGTATACTTTGAAAAAAAACCCAAGGGACACAGAACTGCTACATGTTCTTATAGCTGCAGGTCTCGCAGCACTTTGTTGACCTATTTGCACAGGCAGTTCATCAAGATAAAGCTGGCAGTGCTGTCATCCCTGTTAGACACAGTTGTGTCTTCTAACAGATACCAAATAAATTTGGAAATTATCTTTCCTTTTTGCTCTCATAAAGAACTGCAAGTGTAATTTACCACAGGACAGAATTCAGAGGTAGGCATCATTCCTACTTGACTTAAAGCTGCTCAAAACAGACATCTAACTGCCGCTATTTGAGATAATCATAAAACTAGCCATAATCTCACCAAGTATTTTTACTCTTTATATATCACACAGATATATTTTACTGCTAAGGGAACTGACTGCTGAACAATTTATTTGTCTGTTACAGACCTAACGATACAAGGCTGAGTGCTTGGACCCCTGCTTGAGGCCGTGGTCCATCAGCACAGCATATGCCGCTGTCTCATGGGCCGAGAAACAAAACACGGCCGCTTGAAACTCTGCCAACATTCATCTGTTCTTCTTAACTGGCAACAGGTCTTTAAACCGCAATGAACTACTGGTCAAGGCTTAGACCTGAATCCTGAGTGGGTTGGACCGGATGACAAAACATTCATGTGATAGTTTTCTTCCTCTCGTGTTGACTAAGGCAACATGAACGGAATTTTCCCCTCAACATATGAAAGGACACACACCCAGGTATAGTTAAATTCTTTTTGGACAGCGGATAAATCATACTTTCTAATTTAAGTAAACAGCAGCTAATAAACACAACATAAATTCAGACTTGTGCAAACACACCAAATATTTCTATTTAAAACAATGGAAGGTGAGTTCTATAGGTCTGGAGGACTCATTTGGAGCTTCTGCCTTCATTTTAAATGTCAGGTTATTTATATCCCAGAATCAGATCAGTCTTTAAGATTCTGTATATAAGTATATAATATTTGGTTAACTCTGATTTATATTGTATCCATGGAAAATATGAACATAAATATACCAAGATAAATTATTTCTCAGTTACAGTGCTATGATAGCTCCACTGTACATGGCAAAAAGCTATTCCAGTGTTCAGGTGAATACAACATACATCGTGCTATTATATGTAGTCTTCCAATGTGTAAGCCACATCCATTCCATGTGAAAGCAGTTCAGTCTTAATTAACAAAATCGGAAAGAATTGTTCAGAATTAAGGTTTAGAAAGCAATTTAGTATCTGTGCTGCATAATGAGATGGTTCTGTAGGAGACACAACTTTCATGCTTCTTATTGTGTTTCTTAATACATGGCTGTTAACTGAGCTAACAGTGGCAATAAAACTATGGATGTGGATGGTTCATTCAACTTATAGTTAAGGAATTTTAGAAAATACACTGCAACTAGTGATATATTTCTGTAGAAATTCCTTTGAGATCAGGGGCTTTGTTCAAGGGCACAGGCTGACTGTTCAACCTCAGCAACAGACACATCCTCATCCAGCTGCTTCCTTTCTTCAAAATTCAGTTTGTGTGAAGGAGGTTCAGCATGATATCTAATTATCTCCAGGGGATCCTAGGAAGTGGTGAGGAACATAACAGAGTAAAAAAGAATCATATTCTATAGAAACATCAACAACATTTGTGAGTTCCTTTCCCTGAACATCGTATGGAATGGGCACGGTTCACCTAAACTGCTATTCACTATGCCAAATTGTAAGAGAAATGCTGCTATGCTTTTCTTAGTATAATTGCTTGTCTCAGTTACCTTCAAAGGCCCAAATTAAAGAAAACCGAGCACTGGAATAGGCTGCCCAGGGAGGTGGTGGAGTCTCCTTCACTGGAGATATTCAAGACCCGTCTGGACGCCTATCTGAGCAATATGAACTAGGGAGCCTGCTTTGGCAGGGGGGTTGGACCCGATGATCTCTCGAGGTCCCTTCCAACCCCTACAATTCTGTGATTCTGTGATTCTGTGATTCTGTGATTTGGGCACCTAGATCCATTTAGTTATTTTGACAATGTCCTTCTGAATATGTAAAGCCAGTTCCTGTCTAGAAAAACAGTAAGTCTTATCCTAGAAGCTGCAGGGATATCCCTTCAAATCATGAAGTTGGTGAAACGTTAGTGAGTGCTACAACGAGTGGAAGAGGGATTTCAGTGATCAGCAGCACACTTTTCAATATTTTAAAACTGCTCTGTTCTTCTGATTGGATATTATTTTTTAAATGTATACAACTAGGAGCAATGCAGCACTTCAAACCTTAGTAAATACAAAAAAAAGTCATACAAAGAGTAATATAATTATGGGATGTATGACTGCAACATCTTTGCTGAGAAGCTGGTAAGAATCAAGCAGATAAACACCACCCAAATCTACGAGAAAATCCTACGTATTTAAAAATTAAATTCCCACAGTTTTTATGGTGTAAGCTCAGTGATACAAAATATTTCTAAAGAAAGCTTATGCGCTATCTAAGAGAAAGATTCTTTACCACATTGTCTTAAAAAATGAAATGTGCAAGAGAAGTGATAAGGAAAAAACAATACTGATTTCCTACGGTGTGCTTTCTAAGGGAGATGGAGAATGCTCATGCTATTGCCCTTTGCCAAGATGACTGTGATGATTTACTAGCCCTCTGAGACCCAGATCACCTGGACAGATGCCTTCCAGTCACCCTAAAGAACAGATAGAGGAGGCTTGTAAAAACCTGGCTTTTCTCCAGATTTGGTCAATTTGTAATGAAGAACAACAGTTTTAGCTTTTTTTCCATTGCTGGCTTACTGCTTTTGTCATGTGGTCACTGAGGCCAGGGCAGCAGCCTATTCTCCTGTTTGTAGGCAACAAACTAAATAGCCAGGGCTCAGTTTGCAGCTATTTTGTTAATGGCTCATGTAAGCCATTGGAAGTAATCATGGTGGATTACCCCATGCTACAAATACATTAGTCCATTTATAGATATTTAACTCCACTGATTTAAGAAATGATTGTAACATTGCATTTTAAGATGTATTAAGATATACAAAAGAGGAGTTCATGACATAGAATTCTCTAATGTTCTCCACATGGTGCTCCTACAGTGTAGGTCCTGATTGCTTCCCTTCGTCTGTGTTCATGGTTTTACCCATATGAATTAAAAATGCTTTGGCTATCCCTGTTGCCAAACAGCAGCACCATTCAATGCAGTGTGCACCCCAAAAACTGCTTAAAAAAAATACCTGTGCTGGGTGGAAGGCCAGGGTGTCACACAAATTACCAGAGAGATGATGAGACGAAGAAAAAACCAAGAAGTAATGTTACTGTGAACTTGATAGAAGTACTGAGAGATGCCTTACGAGGGATGATGCATTGTGCAACATGACAGCAGCAAGCCTGCTGGAGAGCCTCAAACTGATCTAGTATTTTTGAGGACCATTACACAGACAGGAAACACATTACATATCCACATGCTGATTTCAGTTTTCACACAGTAACGTGTATATATTATACAACCTGCTTTGTCATACAGCTGTCTTAAACTACTTGGTGACCTCTGCAAAAAGCAAAGGAAATGAAGGATTTACCAGTTAAAAATGGAAGCCTTATTAAAACCAAATTTATTAAAAATTTCAGTAAGAAAGGAAGATGCATTTGCAGTTGCTGCCTAGAAAGTTGTGTTACACTAGACATAAACCCAAAATGTAAGAGCAACCATTTGTTTTTTCAATTCTAACAAACTGAAGAAGTTTTCACAAGAAAAACTAGCTGAAAATTAGTTCTTACTAATGATTTTACTAATCTGAGAGGTTGAGAACAAAGAAATTTAGATACAACTAATTAGAAGCATTATAATATCATCCTAGCTTGTAAGGAAGTAATCAAAAAAGAGCAGGTGAGAGGACCAGAGAGCTGCTTTAACATGAAGTAGAAAGAATGTGAAAATTTAGTCCTGGAGAATCTCCTCAACCAGGAGAGCAGTCTCTGCTGTTAACAGGAGGAAAAATCTATCTTTTTCCACTGGCGGATTTTCATGTATTATGAATAAATTAGATTTTGAGTAATAATTATTGTTGTGACTAACCTTTTTTCTTTACACAGGAAAAAGATACACATTTAAATAAAGAAAAAAAGAGATCTCATAACTGTACAAATGGCCTGAGGAACAGTCTCGAGGTTGCATGTAAAATAATCAAGGTTGGTGTAAAAACATCCTGATCATTCGTTAGTGAGAATACAGACCAACACCTTAAACTTTAAACACATTATTCTTAAAAGAAAATCCCTTACAGGGTGTCAGGACCACAGTTTTCTCTCAGTGCAGTTCTGTCACCCTGGCAGGAGAGGAGGTGTGAGCCTGGGCAGAAGAGGTTAGTACACATGTGTATATTTTCATGACTTCTTCAGTTTGAGAAGGAAGAACGAGCTGCCCTATTGATATACTGCTAGTACATTTAGGTCCACACTCAGAGTACAACATACTGCCGTTGTAACATACTGCCTGTGTAAAAGAATAGTATTCCTATTCCAGTAACAAATTCCTATGATGTGCTTGATCCTAGACAGTTTTCTGAAAGCAGGGTGAACACAATTATGTTTCAGAGAAATAAAACACTGTGAAGTGGTTGAAAATGTTGCCTTTCACTGGCAGAGCCCCTTGTAAAACTAGCATTTCTGCCTGCAGTTACGAACAAGGAAAACGGAATGCAAAATAAACACTATGCAAATAAAGAACACTAAAAATATATTATCATATGTCATAACATCACCTTTATGTTACCATAGCCGAGAAACCAAACCTGGCAGTGTAATTCTAAAAATAAATCTAGCTTTGTTTCCTCAGAACAGGGGAAAAGCTTGAACCACTTGGATCTAATGCTTCTTGTCAGATTTCTCTGCTGAATTTCTAGTGATCATATAACACCAGGCTACTGGACTGACTTGTCTCAAAAAGTATCCAGCACTCAGTGTGCCTCAGCAGAACAATGTAAGATAAATTGTTGCTCTGCTTTGTGCCATAAACAGGGAAACACAGATGGAAAACTTCATTTAATTCTGAAACATAAGCATGAAGCGTGATACATCCTGAGCTCCAGAGAGCACAACACTGAAATATGTCAGTAGAGAAGATGAACCACATGACTACCTAAGGACATCAACTAGTGCTGTGCATCCCTTACTGGTAACTTTGCACCTCCATTTTCAAGATGGAAAAATCTGGGTTTAGTAATCTGTTTCTGGAAATGAAAAAATTTTCAAAGAAGTTGGACTAGAAACATTTTTCAACTTGAACATGACAAATAAAGGATGACACACGTGAGCTGGAGAATTTCTAAACAAAACTCTATTCTTCCATCTGAAATTAAGGAACAAAATGTAAGATAATTACAACAAATGTGTTTGTAGTCTGTTCTAACCAGATTCTTTAGGAGAGTCTTCTGCTGACTTTTAAAAAAAATCTTGTTTTCATTTGAGCTGGCACCACTCCATAGATGCTAACATGTAAATAATTTGCTTGCAAATACTCAAGAGAAAGAGACACAAACACGGGCAAATAAGTAATTCCAAATATAATTAAGCTTAATTTTTATGCAGCAATCAAAATATTTAAAAAAAAAAATCAAAGTTAACAAGTTCCCAAATTGTTAACATTACACATTGCTAATTTTGGACAGGTTTCATACCAGGTGATTGTAATAAATAAACTAGTAACGATTGTTTATTCTTATTTTAATGTTGCAAACACAGATTTTATAGTTGATAACTTCTGCTTTAGAGCTCTTATTTATCCTTTTTTTGTTATCACCTTGCTGTCTTAGTAATTATACGTGGAAAATAATTACTTTCTAAACATTTTTCTGCTTGTACACACAGGTCAGTTTCTAAGACTTTGGACGTTGCTCTAAATCCCAACAAGGTGATAGGACCATCTTTTTTGTGCCTGAATCTCTGCTTACAGGTGACAGGCTGTGTGAGAACTCAATCCCAACCCAAGTTACTTGCTACAGAGGACCTCTGGGTCCAGGCAGGTCTGGTAAATCTATGTGTAACCCCAGATTTTGACTGTGGGAGGGTGTTAGAGCCTGAGAATCGTACATACTATATATGTGCTTGCGCTGCTTGAAAGGAGTGGAAAATGACTTACCTTTGAGAGTCCTCAGCAAGGAACTCTTCTCTAAGTAAAAATAGAGAACTTAGGAACAGTGAATATCTATTACACTGTGAGCCTAACAGTTGCCTATCAGTTATCATCAACTCTTCCATGTATGATGATCTTTACTGCTTGTTTTGTTGTTTCAGCTAGCAAGTTCTACTGCCTTTCTGTGGTGATTGTATTTAACTGTATCTGTTACAAACATTTTAGTTACAGTACCATTTTGATAATTTTAAGCACTTACCTTTCCTTAAAACTACTTGCTTCTTAAATCTCCCATAAAGATCAATTCTTATTTATTTATTTTTTTACTTTTAAATCGGGAAGCATTAGAAGTCAGAGCATGGCCCCTTTCTGCACTTGAAATATAACCACACACCACATGCCTATTCCATTGCAATAATTGGCAGAGTTAACCTGCTGATCAGCTCTTGTTGCTTTTTAAAATGATTATTCTGGTTATTTGGATTGGCAGAGTGCTAATGTATCTATTGATGTTGGCTCTCTTTTAAAAATGCTTGACCATAAACCTTCTCTTATTTAATTAAGGGAGAAGCTGCTGCTATCACACACCTGACCTTCAGCAGATGAAAGCAGACTTCTGTCTAGCAGAGTGATAGCTACAGAATATCAAATCCAAACCTGAAAATGTGAAATTGCAGGGAGGTCAAATGGTTAAAACCATCTGTGTAAAAGTGAGAGCCTTCAGTCCAACCTGCAATGCTTTTCATCTTAATAGTGATCAAACCTGCAGCAAAAAAAGCAAACCGCTTCCTCTGGTGACTCAGCGAGAGCACAGCCAGTAGCCTGAGGGATGTAAGCCTTCCCTCTCTTTGGCACTTGCCAGGCTGCATCTCGAGCCCTGTGCCCAGATTTGGGCTGTCTGCCACAAGAAAGACATTGACATGCAAGCCCGAGTTTAGCAGGGGTCCACCAAGCTGGTAAGGGAGTTGACATACAGGATTTCGGAGGAGAGGCTGAGAATTGGGGGGGGGTGTGTGGGGGGTGTGTGTGTCAGCCTAAGAAGAGATGACTGAGGGGAGACCTTAATGTTGTTTGCAACTACCTGATCTGAGTAACATCTTCTTCTATGGAGAAGATAGAGCCAGACACCTCTCAAAGGTGCACAGTGATCAGATGAGGTAAACAACACAAACTGGGACATGGGAAATTCTGCTTAAATATAAGGGAAAAACTTTTTCCTGTGTGGATGATCAAAAACTGGAAGGGGGTGTACACAGAGGTTTCCTTGTCCCTGGAGGCATTCAAGACTGACCTGGACACTGCCCTGACCTACCTGCTCTAACTAGACCTGCTTTGAGCACAGTGATGGCCTAGACAACCTCTAGAGATCCCTTCCAACCTTAATTATGCTATAATTTTAACTACAAGTACAGTTCAGATTATTCCTCAATTCAGTTGTTATTTCTAGACTGAAAACTGAACAGAAATTATTCCACGCTTCTGGAGGGAGGCACACACTGGACAGTCCATAAAATCCTTTGCATGTAAAAATACATGTAATTTTCAATTTATATTTCCAAGTAATTAATGAAAAGCATTGTTACAGCTAGATGTCTGCATTGCCTGTTATAAAAAATGCCAGACCAAGGAGGAAAGCAGCTCATATGATTTCAATAATTCTGTAATATTCTTTGGCATTGTAAACAGAGTTACAGATTCAGAGCCAGGAAAACTTAAAATCTATTAGTTTGTTCAATGCAGCATTAAGCAAAAACAGATTGAAAGCTACAGAACTTTGCCAGTGTCTAATATCTGCTGTAAAATACATTGAAAAGGCAAAGCAAGAATTGCTGTAACTCCACTGCTCATCCTTAAAAAAAAAAAAAGAGGTCACTTTGCAATATCCAGCTACTGTTTCATAGTCGTGGAGGCATCCAGGAAGCGACACTTCTCTCATAATGAAAGACAGGGGCAATGAATGGTGGATGTTTTCATATTATAATTCTATGATGATATGCATGAAACTTCAAGGAAAGAAAAAACACGTTCCACAAAACTGTACAAATTGGACAAAATGGAATACAGCGTGACAACCAAAGCTCTTTTGTCTGATCCCTACAATTGGGTTTTATGAAGACAACTTTGAGCATTAAAGGGTTTGGGCCCTTGCATCACAAGACATTTCTCAAATCCTTGAAAAAAATGAGCTTATTTGGGTGTTTGTCTAGTTTTTCCCTGCTGTCATTAACTCTGACCTGCTACAGAATTCAGTCACTGCTTGCAAGTACCTGCAGAAAGCATAGGAAATTATATTAATCTTTTGAAGATCACAGCCTAGCACGAGGAAACAAAAGATGTCTGTCTGCATTTGTATTTTCTTTTGTTCTTTGGCTAATAAAGCCTAGGTGATAGCATACACTTCTAGAGTGAAACCATCTGTTCACAGCAATTAAATAAAAATTAGTGGTTACTAAGTATCTCCATCTTTAGTTAAGATGTCTGTCTAGCTCCTGTAATCATCTGAAAACTCTGAAAGCTTTTAATGAAATGAGCAGAAATACTTCCTACAAGAAAAATACGAGCTTATGCTTCAAAGTGAAGCAAATTTAGACAACTCCAGTTCTATCTGTCTGGATAGATCCCAGATTATCTATCTGATTAAATTAGACTAGGATTAAGCCCATAATTAATTTCACTGCAACAGTGCAGGGAAACCTAATTGTTCTTTTTGGAAAAGTTTGGGAGACAATATTAGGTTCAAAACTAAAGATATTATTATTCAGAGCTGCCTCTGGAGGATAGCAGGGGAACTGTACACTATGTGCAACAGCAATGTGACATCCTCCTTCTGGCCAACCCAAATAAACATGGGGTTGCTATGATCTGCAGTAGCTAAAACTATCAAGAAGGTCCAAGGTATCCCCACATACGGCGTGGTCTCACATTTGTGTGCGGAGATATGGCATCCACAGGTGACAAGTTCTTGAGCAAGGATAGATAATAACCACTACATCAAAATAGAAGGATGTTGAGGTCAACTCTATCAGCTATACAAGGTTCAAAGTGGAGTCCCAAGGTACCTTTATGAAAATACTGACAAAGTTTAACTAGAACACCCTCAGTCCTAAGTTCACACATTATTCCCTTAAATGCTAGCAAAATACTCCCCAAGCAATTCTCAGTACTGGCAGCACCTCCACCTGAAATAGATTTAACTTCCACTTAACCTCTTCTATCACAATTCAAAGCAAAGTGAAAGCAAGGACATCACAGGAGCCAGATCCCACGAATGGAGCAGAACTGTGTAAGCTGCCAAATACTAATGTATTTCCCAATTAACTGAGTTCAGTGCTGAGAGCAGTCAATGTATCAGCACTCTGTAAAAAGCCATGAGCCAGGGCCAACGGGATGGATGTACAGTATCTTACTGTTTCAATGTGACCTGAATATCTACAAGAATTGTGGGCTCACTGAGAGTATTGTTATCCCCTTAATACTCAGGCTATGGGTACAATCTCAAGCAACAGCGAAATAGTAGTTAAATAATCTTTAAGAGCTCTGATAGTGTATCCAGGACATTTTGGAGCAGAGGAAAATGAAATGTAGACATTATTCATCACCGTTTCCAGGAACTTTCATTTAAATTTTGTGCCTTGGAGAAAAATAAAGGTTTTTGCCAGCCTTTTGTAAACTATGCTATCTACAATTCAGCACAGATTTAATGGCTAGAATAATCAACAGGAATTTTTTGCCCTTCTAAGAATCACGAAGGAGAATTTAAACTTTTTGGTTTGTTTCAGTTTTAGTTTGGGTTTTTTTTTTAAAACCTTTCCTCTGCAGTTGATTATTCAGATGAGTGACTGCCATACTTTAACTTTTACAGCTTTCCTTAATTATCCTGCTCCCCAATCCTTAAGCTTTTGTGGGGGGTTTTGTTTGTTTGTTTGTGGTTTTTTTAAAACATAAATCTGCCTTCAGTTAGTCAGTACATTCTAAGCAGTGCTTAAAATATTGTCTGGCTCCCAGCATGAATACAGAAAAGCTGACAGTAAGGAAGCTTTTTCTCTGGTATGTGACTTTCAAAGTTGTCTGTCTCAAGATGCTGAACAGAATCGAATCTTAATTCTGATTCCTGTATTATACAATATAGTATTGTATCATGGGTACAAAGCTGGTGAAGCATTTAGAAGACAAATCTTATGAGGAGCGGCTGAGGGAGATGGAATTGTTTAGTTTGGAGAAAAGGAGACTGAGGGGAGACATCATTGCTCACTACAATTACCTAAAAGATGGTTGTAGTGAGGTGGGGCTTTGTCTCTTCTCCCTGGTAGCCAGTGACAGGACAAGAGGAAATGGGCTGAAGTCGTGTCAGGGTAAGTTTAGGTGGGATATTAGGAAAAATTTCTTTACTGAAAGGGTTGTCAGATACTGGGACAGGCTGCCCAGGGACGTGGTTGAGTCACCACTGCTGGAGGTGTTTAAAAGAAGAGTAGATGTTATGCTTGGTGACATGGTCTAGTGTTGGACCTAGTAGGGCTGGATAGATGGGTGGACTTGATGATCTTGAAGGTCTTTTCCAGCCAAAACCATACTGCAATTCTATGATTCTGATAAAGCAATTATGACTTCTAGTTCATTGATTTGTTTCTTCCTTTCCTAAAAAAACCACAAATCCAGCCTTTTATAAATAAAATTTATCTTTTTTTCTTGTGTTATGATTCAGGATCTAAATCTATTTCATGGTATGTGTCCTTCCAGATTATATATTTTTAATAAGAGTAACAAAAATAAGTTTGATTTGTAGGATACCGTTTAGCCTTAGATCCTGTCCTATGGATACTTCGGTACTCTATATTTACTTTCCCTCTTAACAGCTGCCCATGAATTTAGTGATAAATATTAATTTTGCAGGTTGATAGACATTCATTCTACATCATTCATTTTACCCTTCTGGAGTATTATCAGTACTATAATTTTCCTCTCCATTTTTTTTTTGTGTGTATTCCTACGTTCCTCATTTCTCCAACATTGCTTTTAACTTTAAGTTATTTCAACTAAATCACTCTGTATGCTGAAATCTGCACAATCTGGGCTGAATTCCCCAATTAATTTTTCAACATTTACTTTATTGGGAGCTATTAGTGATTGTCTAACTTCCTCAGTCATTTATAATGTGGAAGACATATTTATTTCCCTGACATTTTCCTTGGGGAACAGCGCTACATTGGTTAATACATGCACCTAATTCCTAGTGACAGAAATTAGGTTTTATGCAAGGATGTGATCCAACTTTAATTTCTGTTTCCAAAACGACACTCAACATAATGAGGCATGGCTACATGGCTTTTTCAGTGATCTTACATGAGAAACTGCCCAGGAGAGCAAAACTAGAAAGGACTCCTTGAGACTGAGAGTAGTTAAAGGCAATTACAAAAATCTTTGTGTGAACCACATATTCCAACCCAAATGCCAGGAGAAATCCTCTTTATGTGGGTATTTATGGGGAATGGTCTGCCCCAAACATTTTCAGGTTTATGATGTTGATGCAAGATGTTGAATTTTCATTTTAGGTTTTTGGAGGTGAAATTTCTGCTCTCCCTTACTGTGCATTTCCACTGAAATATTAAAGAATTGAGAAAAAGGTTACAGCAAACTGTACTTAATGGTTGGCTGAGGTTAGGTTCAAGGAGATAACTGAGGCACAAATGAGTGATTTCTGATCTGATTTCTCAGAAGTTCAAAGAGACCATAAAATAAACATGTTCAACCATCTTACTGCTGTTGTGGCATGGAATCTGTGCATCAAATAAAGAATACAGACTGGCGCATGCATTGGGTGTCATAGGCAGAGATAAACATCACTGATGAGCAGGTATAATGGCTCTAGTGTGTCAAAAGTTCTGGAGCCTTTTCATAATAAAATATTACACACACAGTGTGTAATGACTGGCAAAATGTGTCTACATGATATAAATGAGTATCAAACAAGCAAAATGCTGAGAGCTGCCAACAGAACTGTATGGGTTAATAGGTGGGTTTTAGAAAGCCTTTTCAGACGAAACCTCCAAGGTTATTGTGTTATCTCATGAATCAGTTGGTAAAATGTTTTGCCAATGAATGTAAGGAAGTTTAAAGCTGCTGGCTTTTGCCTACCGTACCAAGATCAGTCTTAAGATCTGTTGGCAGACTTAACTTTCTTGATCCTTTAACTGAAACAACAGAAAAAGGAGAAAGGCAGTTGTTAATAAGTAAGAAAGAAAAAAAGGAGCGAGGGAAAAACAACATGCCATCTTCTGGTTAATACCATGATGCAAATTTTTAGCACTTTTTAAAAATCAGCATAGAACGGCAGAATTATGGTTTAAATATTTTCATGTACACCATTCAGCAAAATAAACGTAACTGAACAAAGCAGCACTGGAAAAACATTACTCCAGCTCTCAAGAAGTGAATGGTGCTTTACACAGCTCTGGCTGTGTGCTGCAATATCTTACCTTGTGATGACAGGAATGATTAAAAAAAAAAAAAAGAGAGATTAAGGCAAATATTGCAAATGCTGGTTATGCAGCATATCAGAAATATTTAAACACCTGGAAACCAATTTAGTAAGGAATGCAATGAAATTATGACTTCTGATGACATCATACCTCAAGAAAACATTTGAAAAAGAGAGGGCATATTGTACAGGTAACGGAGACAGAACACGCTGTTGTAGTATTTTGGAAAGGAAGACAGATTGCACAGAAACTAAATACAGCAGCTTCAGGATATAATGTGGTGCTATCTAGATATCAAAATATTGCACTTAATTTAGTGAAGTTTTAGTTATCTGTTGTGTTCCAGTTATGCAACAAAACGGTGATTTTGCTTCTGTTCAAATATGTTTTCATTTCCTTACACACAAGCACATTTTTAAACAATGAACACCAGAGGACTGAAATGAAGCATGTCTTGTAGCAGTCAAAACAGTGTTAAATTTATTAAAAGAACGCCTTAAGAAATCCTTTATTAATTATTCAGAAGACTTAATTTCCAATACGATTCTTTCATCTTGCATTCATTCGGTATTTTTCACATTGTTTTCTGCTTTTACCCCTTACCCACACTGTCTGTTACTAGAGATAAACAATTAAGCATTTGTCAGTTCACTGATCTAGTTCTAAAGAAAGTCCCACATGGTAAGTTTCACAGTGACAGGAACACTGGGACATTATGAATATAAGGAACAAATTGTTTGTAATTCCTATTTTATAAGCTTTTAGGTCAGAAGGATGCCCCAAACAGACACCATTTCAAGTCACAGAGCCCCTAAAAAGAAAGTCTGTTGCTTTTTTTGTTTGTTTTTTTTTTTTTGCAAAGTGTCATATACTACAAAGCCTGTAATATGGCAGAAGCAAACATCAGCTGGCACCTACAGTAAATGTTTTTCTTTCTTTGGGGAAGTGTAAGGGAGCCCTTCAGGCTCTTGAGCAACAATTCAGTATCTACAGAACCAGCACAGCCCTCCCAGTAACCCATTTCTAGCTGTCATTTCAGACAGATGCTTTGGGACAAGGTGAGGAGACCTCTTCAGATCAACCCAACATCAAAACACACATCACTAACACCACCGCTACATGGAAATTCTCTAATCTGGATAACAAGCATTATCCTCCTACATCCATTTTAGGTATTCACACAAAGGGCAGTTTGATTTTCAGAACAGCCTTTTAAAAGGATTCAATTTATCTGAGCAGCTGTCATGCACTCTTTCAGACTGTGAATGGAGGATACTGCTCCAGCAAATCAGTGCTTTGCTGTAGAGAAAGAAGCATCAGTTGTGATACAGTCTCCTTTAAAGGAAAGGACAACATCTGGCCCAACCAGCCCTCTGAAAAAGGATTAACAATTCCTAAGGAAGACTGTGAGACACTTTACTAACAGACGAGGATCTAGATTAGGATATTTCAGGGCTATAAAACCTAGCTGCATTTAACACTAAGGAGCTTCATTAGTGCTGTCATCACAGAGGCTCTGAGCTTTGCAAAGTGGTGATTTAACCTCTTCTATTTCTATGTTACAGGTGTTTCTGTATAACAGGAATTAAACATCTTGTGTTATATGCCACAGCTGCTTCCAATTGTGCTGTATGTATGTCTGAACTGCAAGGCAGCAGGAATAGCTCCCAACTGTTTGCATGAAGGCTCATACAGGACATGCAAAGTATGCACTTTCTGCTTCCTCTGAAGGACTCTAAACAGGCTTGATTCAGGAGCTGCTGCAGCTGCTTACACAGAAATTAGGTAGACCATGCTGTAGGCTGTGAGCTAAGTAATACAGGGTGCCAAATAGGCTGAGGATCAGAAAGGAGTATACAGTTGATGAGTTGGTTTATGGGTACAGGGATAGAGTAGGTGACATGGTGAGTAGGGCTAAAAGACAAAGAAGATGCACAGCATGATAAAATGAAGGAAGTGCAGTTGAAGAAGCCAAGAGTTATTCCTACCACCATCTCCATGTTTGGAAATTTTTGGTGTAGGACATTGTTGTGCTAGGACACAGCAGGGACCACTGTCAATAGACCACATCTTTAAGGACAAAAACAAAAAGAGGAGCTGGTCGCTTTACTGTGATTAAAGCTTTGCATGTTACTTTTTTTTTTTTTTTTGGTAAAACTACTAATTTTACTATTAAACTGATCAGAATATGGATATTTTATGTTGCTGAGAAAGAGCTTTTGAAAACCAGATTAATTTAAGAACGAAGTCGAGTATAAAGGTTCAAGAAGGTAGGAGAGTTTGATACCATTATTTGCTTGCATTCATGCTGGAGCCAACCAGCAGAAACTGCGATGCCACACAAGGCAAGACAGCCCCTGCCCAAAAGAGCTTAAAGAGGAAACAGTCAAGTTGCCCAACTGTGGGATGTGAAAGAGGCACAGTCAGAGTTCATAGGTACAGTCTGGCAGCTAACTAAACTGAGCACCCAGGTCTCCGGCCTGGACAACGCCCTATCTTGTAGCCATATTTTCCCTATCTGTCTTTCAGTGAAAACACCCAGGCACAACCGACAAACAAATGTGCACTCACAGCTATGATATTCGGTGGTGTGTTTCCCACAGCTGTTACAGCAGGACTGCAGTCAGAGAATTTATTATTTTTCAAAATGAAGGGGAATTCATACAGCTCTCTTCCTATCAGGCAGCTTCTACTTTGGAATATCAGTCCCAGTCTCCTTCTGCTAAAACATGGATTTAAGAGCCTAATATTTAGAGACTCACTTGGACAAGGTACACAGTTATGTCCTGGAGGTTTGGCTGCTGGGGCTCAGAGCCAGCATAGACACAGCCGTCCTTTAGTGGTCTAAGCCAGAGCGCCCCAAACAGCCCACTGGAGGTGCTTTCAAGCTGAAACTCTCACCCTGCCCCTGAGCTCCTTGCTGCATTGCTGCCATGCCTGTGCCTGGCTAGGGCCCTGCTCCTGCAGACCTGGATTCATTGACAGACATTCCTCTCTGTCCCTGGACCTGCCTGGTGATCGCCAGGCAGTGTTTGGCCCTGGTGACCCTCCCCAGAACTGCCCTGCCTAGCTCCTGTCTTCAAGGTCTATCCTGGCTGCTGGGCCCTGTTGGCGAGCTCAGGCTCCCTGGAACCATGAGCCATGCACTATGGGCTGCATGGGGGCTACCCCCATTGCTCCCCCTGACCCAAACACCATGGCCCGAAACCAGGTGCTCGTTTCTTCCCCTCTGCCAGCTCATCCTGCTCCCTGTTCCATCCTAACCCCTAAATGCACATCCCTTCTCAAGATCTTAAGCAAACACGAATTCACCTGATCAGAAAGGCCCTCACAGATTGGAAAAAGTGATAAAAAGTCATAAAATGCAACTTGTGTCCACAGTGCAGGAGCTAACCCCTTTTACAATGATTAATTTGCCTTCTTACTAGTAAACATTCTTTTTCATTTAATATAAATAAACAGAAATGTTTATGCTGGCAGTGTTATCAATAATAAAGTTTCAAAATAAATTACATTCTACGTTTCACATGCACAGTGTTGCTTGCTTGTTTTCCATAAGAATATAATTTTCAACCTGAGTCAAATTTCTTCAGCTACTTTACAGTTACCCATAAGTTGAAAAAGGAGCAACTGTTAAAAAAACTTGGTAATATTCTTCTTGAAACAAAGCTGATTAAAAACATTTCATGTAGGAAAGTGGGAGTTTGGCATGGCATGGGACTAATCCCAGCAGATTTAACCAGTGGAATGAATCAGGATAGCAGCACTTAGAAATCACAGGATGTATAAAAACTTGTAATCTTGCCATCACAGACCTGTTCCAAAGCTCATGGGTATCAATTGTGGAAATCTTTACATAGCCTTCTCTAAGCTCTGTAGTCTTAAAAGCATTTTGGATTTGAGCCCCCAGTATGAAGGTGATCTTTTTAAGAAAAAACACAAGTGCACTTTCAGTTTAGAACACACATTTGGGAATTCACCCCTATACACGGACTGATGAAATTCCTTCCTGCTGTTTTTTTGCATCTTACACAACCAAGTTAACTGACCTCTCAAAGATGCATTTTCTCGTGCCTACAATGTATTCTCAACTACATGCTTCAATATGAAGCTGCACATAAATGGCTAAAGCAGCAAGGGACATAGATATTATATAATGATGTATATTAGATATATTATATTCCTAAGAGCCCCTGAATAAATTTTCCTAATGAGATGATAAAAATAAACTTTACCAGAATGGGAACTGTTCTGTAACACATTACACAGTAATTAGCTCCAGCATTACATATAGCACCATTTACATTATGGGTACTTGCAAGACCTCAGTTTTTATTTTGTTTTAGAGCTATTAAGCTCTCACATGCTGTTGTAGAGTGAAAGTAGTTCAAGGCCTAACTTTTGGCCTCCCAATCACAAACAACAACCGAAATGCAGTTTGAATTTCTCCACTGAAAGAACTTGCCATGCATGAGTAGGAATAAGGTATTCTGATGGTATTGAAAAATCTACTGTTCTTGATCTGATCTGAGGGGATTTTTGTAAGCCAAACAAATACCATTATATGGCATGCCATACTGCATCAGTGGGATCATAAAATATGCTTTATACAGATAAGTGATTTCGGGTTTTATTTTTAAAGTATTTTGTTCCACAATTTTTATCAATGTTATTTCATATATATTGCTATATCTGGAATACATTTTATTTACAGTGGAAACTGCCACCACTCAGCTATTCATAAACAAACAGAAGCTTTCAAATTTCTTTATTAACGTTTTCTCTTCCTGTACAGTATTGGAAGCACATCACTATGGTATATAAATACTCATTTAAAATAAGATACCAGTGATTAAGGAAGATTATTCCTCTCCTCTGCCTACCATTCTTAAAATGCAAGGTTGGTATTTCTTCACTTGCTGCTACTCCCTGTGTGGCACTGTGAATTTCAGAGAAATTTTTATCAAATGGCTTAATTTCATGTTCTAGTCTGAAGGTGTTCAGAACAGGAATCTGATTTTTCACTTATACTGTAAAGTCATGCTTTAGTAAATAGTACAGGAGAAACATCTGAAAAGACAGTCTTGTGAAACATGTTTAAAATATTGCTTAATTGAAGAAGTTGAACTTGCAGTGAATCAGAAACCAGCCCGGCATATAAAATAAAGAGTATTCTTCAGCAGTGAGCCTTTTGCCCAGTGCTCCAACACTCATACCAGTGATAGAACACAAATGTCTAACTTTGATTTGAGGCAGGGGAGAAGAGAAACGACAAAGCTGAATTAGTGTGTTGATCTAGGTTGGCTTCACAGCAGCTCAGTCAGAGGTTAAAACATTGACAAGTAATAGGATGTTACAGGCAAAATACATTTTTCAGGGAAAACAAGAGGGTTCAAGCAGGCTAAGAAATCTTTAGGATCAGACCAAGAGATGCAGAGAAAGGAGATTTTTTCAAGTTCTCCAAGAAGCCTTTATCAACACTATTCTTATGGGCCTGGCAGGAACTGAAATCTGAGTAAGTTACTAGTGGCTCTCTGAGATGTAAAAGTGTTTTCATCTACACTGGTAATTAGTGTGCTGGAAGGATTCTTCCTAAGCATTGTCTTGGAGTCTCAAAGTATGTATCTGAACACATTGGTGTTGTCCTTCAAATCATTCCCCTTCTGATGGAAATACGAATGAAGCTGCTCACCAGCATGCCATCATGTGTGAAATGTTTGTCACATAGACTAGTGTCCTCTGTCAGCTTGCTCATTGTATATGCATTGTGTGTTGCATGAACTTCATTGTCAGGTGAAGCAGCGATGTGGATGTGGTCTGGCAACCATAAGGAACTGCAAAAAATCAAATTCTATTCCTTCTGTCTTTGCAACCTCATGAGTTGGTGAAGTATTCATACCCAGTAGGACCTTCGTTGGGCAGCAACTTAAATCATTTGATTCAGCAATGAAGTGTTCTTTCTGTTTCTGCTAAGTTTATGAAGGATAAAGCCTTGGTATATGGCCACTGGTTTTACAAAGACAGGTATCATGGGACTGTACAGAGTACAGCACGCTTCCATTGTGAAGCTTGTGTGCCATGAACTGTAATAAGATCAAAGGCAAGACTGGAAGTAGAAGGATCCTGCCTGATGAATCCATAACTATGCAGATCAATGAGTTGTGTTGTATGAGAAAGAAACATTAGCCAATGAAATGGCTGATGTGACTGGGAAGCCATGTTGATGAGCACAAGGCAGTTCCACTCCTAAGTTCTTGGAAGTCACAATTTTGAGGTCAGTCACTCCAGATGATGAGGCTGGATTTTGCCCAGTTTTAGAACAGGTATGCCAAAGCATTAATTAAAAAAAAATTAATACTAGTCACAGTAAAAGTAACTTCTATTTTAAACAGCAGTTAATTCTAATAATAGTTACTGCCTGCAAAATTGCACCTGATTTCACATTTAAAAGATCCAAATATAGCTTGGAAAACAACATGGAACGGCTAAAGTAGGAAACATTAATAATGCCATGCTTTCCCTGCTGAATGGTCTTCACAACAGAAAAGAATAATAATTTTTTTCAAGCAAATTATGTTAAATTTATCTGAAAGATAAATTCTGCAGTTAACTGCAGAAAAAATAAAGTACTATAGGAGTCACTCGTTATTATAAAACTAAGCATGTGTTTACCAAGTTAGTGATCTCTTGATTTTCAGCCAAAAAAAAAAAGTGTAGCTTGTTTCTGGACAAAAGATTGAGAAGATGGATCCCAGTGAGACAAACAATAAACAAATTGTACTAGGTTATAAAATATTTTATTTTAAAGCCCATATCATGTGTTTCTGATGCCCAGCTCAAGAGTTTGAGCTCCTATTGTTATACTGTTATTATTATAGCCTATTTCATTTTAATATTCCCATGTCTACAGAATTTGGGTTGCAGATAGTATAAGGAAATATGTTTTCAAAAGAGCTGTTTTCTTTTAGTTCTTGATGTGTCAGGAAAGCACTTTTATCGGTTCCTGCTTTTTGTAAACTACTAATTAGCAGCTTTCATTCAAGATTAATGTGGCTGTTATAATAAAATAGGTGAAATAAGAACAGAGGATTTGAAGAGGGTATTTGTGGGGATTTGTTACCATAACTAAGGAGAAGAAAAAAAAGGTATCTATCAATACTTACCAAACTACGAGGAAAAGTAGCATGATATGCATACCACAAGTAAAATGAATGTATTACAGCTGCACCTGTTTTTTTTTTTCTAACATATTTAAAAGTAAACTACTAGAAAACAGCTCTAAGCAACAATCTTTAAGATAGCGAACTCACATTAAAGAGATCAATGCAGACTAGGCACTTGCAGAAAAAGTCTCTAGGAATGAGATCAACTCCACCTTCTGAAGGACTATGGGTAAAATGGGGAACATTTATAAATTTTTAAAAGGCCAAGTTTTCACTGCTGGGTCAAAGCGTGGTTGATAAGTGAGTGTTTTTATTTGAGGCTATGCTTCCATTGTATATTATGTAACTTAGGCACTGGTGGGTTCTAATGGAGAAAATTAATATTGCTGTTTTCCAAATAAATTCTCTATGTGCACTTATCCATAGTATATATATAAAATGATAAGGACTCTCTACTGAAAAAAAAAGCAGTCAGAAAGCCTTTTAAGGAAATCAAGGAGCCTCTAATAGGAGGACACAGGACTATATCTGCACAATGTTACTAATTTAAATGTTTTCATACTTTTCAGCTCAAGATGTGCAACACACATTTAATTTTTCATAAAGCAAACAGACTTAGGATTCCATTGTGCTATGTAATAAGCCCTTCTCTGTCAATTTCTTCTCTTTGGAACTGTAACTACGCACTTCACTTCTTAGGGCTTAATGAAACACAGTGATGCATGACATGAATGGCTTATACAGACTACAGGAAGAGAAGCCAATCACCTTTACCTGAAGTGGGAGACTTGCAACGCTCTAGCTCCAGGGAAACTGGACTGTCACTGAGTTCAGTCAGGCCTGAAAAAATGGAGTTGAAAAGTTAAGTTACAACCTAAGAGGGCATGCTTCAACTTTCTTGGTTGATGATATTCTGCACTTTAAAGTCAGTTTGGAGAAAGGAATAGTGTGAAATGTGAGGGAAATATTTATTTCAGGTAAGTGCAATTATCAGGCTGTCACTGCAGGAAATTTAGGTCTGGTTTAAAAAAAAAAAAATCACACCTCTTGTTGACTCAGATTTGTTTTCTGAGTGTCTAAGGGAAGACAAAGAGTGACTGTATCTAATGAGAGAAATCAAGTAAATATAGTTTAAAATTTAGATGTCTGTGATACGAATCAAACTCATCCATCCCTGTCAAACTGATGTGGAAACAACTCCATGCTTTCAACTGCTGCAGAATGCAGGGAGGAAAAAAGAAAAGACAAAAAAAAAGACAATAGTAATGGTGAAAGAAGAAAATGAATACAAGAATATCACCACTACTATGAACTTTTATATGAATTCACACATGATTTTAAAGGACACAGAGGCAATGATAATGCTGTCTGAACAGAACAGAATTTCCAGACAAGATGCATTATATATTGTTAATACATATTTGTGAAGAACTGATTTTTAGCAGTTTCCTATGGAAGACTACTTTACAAGTAAAGTAATCTTAGTTTATACTCTTTAAGCTTGGGCTTGTTTCTGTGATCAAACTAAGACTCATCTTTGGTACAGGCTGCATATTCAAGTTTAAACATGCCTTTTGGCATGCTAGGGAGAGAAAAGTCTGAGCTCATGCTATCCTTTACCATGGGCTAACTGTTGAGCTGGACACGGCCATACTTATTTAAAGACCCTTGTACGTGTCCCATGCTGCCCTATATCACCTCCATCAAGTGGTTCACACTTGTTACAAGGAGCTCTGACACTTCATGCCACAGGATACTTGGGACTGTCAGACAGCCCAGCACCAGACATCCATCTGCTAGCAATGAGGACTCACAGCACCCAGGCCATAGAGCCCACCAAACCAGCCCACATTCAGATGTGCATTACTGTAGTACCGATACTGTGTTTACACACACTCTGCTGATGTTGTATCCTGGAACTCCAACATCCTATCATGACCTTTCAAAATGCTTTAATTATCTGTAACTTGGTGTGTTCATTTTTACGGTTTCTAGACCCTTGGGCTCAGAGACCCTCATCTCTGAAATTCAAACAGACTCTTAATTTTAAAAAAGTTCTGCTGCTACTTTGTCATCAATGCTGTTCTCTTTGTATTAAAAATGGTGGGATCTTAATGTAGGTACTGATATTTTTATTACAATGCAATTTTGAACTGAGAATCCAGAGCCCAAACAAGCAGAATAAAAAGGTCCTACCACTAATAAAGCTGCATAAGCGCAAGAACAACCTGAGAGTGGTTTGGGAAAACAAGAGTATTGAATGGGCCTATTAAGTCAGTAGTCACGCCATACTTGCTCTGACTTTTAAATAACAGAAGACCACAATCCATGTGGTCCATGTTGAAAACCAAAGATTTTTTGAGACATGTTTGAATCTTTCTTTGATTCTTTCTTTGATTCCACCTAGAATCTGTAAGAAAATTTTATATTCCAATCAATTCTGAGTGCAGTTGCTTTTGAAGCTACAACAGAATTCAACAGCTGCAAGTCTTTACAGAGCCTCTTTATGTATAACTTTCTTACAGCAAATCTTACCTCTACCTGACTGTGGGGTTTCAGTATGTACCTACAGATTTGGGACTTAATTGATTTTTGCTGCAGAACAAATACCTGCTGCCAGGTAAAGCGGGAGTGAATTTGGTATATTTGCACAGCATCAGAGGCCTTGGATAAATAAAATGAAATATTAAACTGTTTCTTCTGCAGATGCAGTATTGGAGGTATTAAAATTTTAACACTATGGTTATGATATTCTGATTAATGAAATTCTTCAAAGCCTTTTATAATTACTATTGGTGATAGTTATAATATGAAATGCCAGGTCAGATTTTTCTTCTAGAGGTTTGTTTGAGGGGTTTTTTTGCTCTCTCTCTTTTTTTTTCCTCTTCCCTGAGTTCACAGAAACAATACTACAGCTCAGTGTAAATGATGGTACCGTTGACCTAAGTGGGAAATGTACCAAATCACAAGAGTGTCCTGAAAACCCAAGAGCAACCATGGTGAGAATACCACAGTTTATGTTTGGGAACACTTTTACAGCTTACAACAGTACAGATACATTTCATATTATGGTATTTAAAAGTGGTGAACGCGTGAACTACAAGTCTAGACTTCCTGTCAAGCCACTATCAGCTCTTAACAGTGATCACCAACAGATGCTTTTTAAAGAAAAAATTGCAGTAGGACCCCACGTTAAGCATAAGTGTTACTATATGCCCTGCACATCTTCATCTCTGACACTCAGGTTCACTTCCTGAAAATCTGCACTGCCACTTGGAGATTTTCTCCTGCCATAAATCTTGCTTGCATAGAAATACTGTGTTCTTCTCATTATCCATCCATGTATCCAAAGCTTCTTTTAATCTTAAAAAATCATAAATCCTGAAGATGTTATTTGGCAATGAATTGCAAAATCATCATTCACTTAAAGGAATAAACATACGTCTGTCAATTTTTATGTGTACCTTTGATTCCATTAGATGATGTCTTTTGTTTCCCTTTGAGATAAGAAACTGAGCAATCAAGCTTTTCTTTCTAATACTGCTTATTTTCTACTGTTATTTCCTTTTTAAGTAAACCAAGCTAAATCTTTTCATTAATTTATCATGTATAAGTATTTCCACGCAGTCAGCTTTCCTTAAAAGTTTGAGAGACTAAAAAGAAAAAAGATTTTCGCCTTTCATTTTGAAGTTGTGTAGGCCAAATTTTGTCCTGATATATTTTAGCTATATTTAGCAAAAGTACCCCAAAAAACCCATGCCAGCAAATTTTGAGTCAAGGTGGAGCAAGAAGAAAATAACAGCAAAACTAAAGGCAAATAACTCAGATTGGCAATGTAAGCAACTAACTACCTGTGAGAAGATGTACCCACTGACATTATAAAGAAATGGGCTTTGATTTGAACAAACATGTGACAGTAGTGTAAGATGAAAATATATCACATAAGGCACTAAAACTTTTTTAGAGACATATCCCATTGATACTTTTCAAAGTTTACTGTGATTGCCATTTCCTCTTCATTAAGGGATCAAAAATGTACTGCCTAGTATGGAGTAACAACTTTTATGAACTCACAGTTTAATTTACAATTATTTTTAAAATTTTAAATTGCTATCCCTATGATTAAATGAGTCAGATTAAACATTTACTTAAAAGCTTCCAAAGCCAACACATCTTGGTTTATAAATAAACAAATTATAAATAAATTACAATAAATATTCACAAGCCAGTAAATAAGCCCAGTGTTATCTCAATCCATCATCTTCACATTGAGTTACCATATATATTCTTTATGTTTAAATATGATGCATTCTTTGGAAATGACAGTTTGGGATATAGCTGCCAACTTTAAATTCAAGCTATATTAGCTTCTACTGTGTTGTCAGGTGTGATTTAAAGTGTCAATAACTGGTGTGTAATGATTCATAACACAGAGTTTTCTGTGTCCTCCTTTCAGACCAAGGTTACTTCTGCTCACATCCTCTCAAGGGACCGGCCTGAAAGAGGAACAAGGAGTTCTCACTGGAGAATCTACATTCTGAAAATTATTTTCCAATGGATCAACAACTTTTACACTTGCTGACTTTTCAGATGCCTCATAAAGACTATTTATTTTCTTGTTTTACCAACAGATGGTAAGAATTGCTTGTAGAAGATGCAAATTGCTTTTGCAAGTTGGATTTTTTTATGTTTTGCTGCAAACACTATATCTCTTGATGCACTAAATGTACTTGTTTTAATATTTGAAGATATGTTATCTACCACTATGTAATAACATGTACAATTTTATTTCAATTGAAGAAAAAAAAGAAAACCAAAGAACAACATAATTCTACACCACTGTAGAAAGAGTTTATTTTATTTGACTTGGCACATATTCTTGCTACAAAGGAAGGTGGCTGCCAGAAGATGCAGCAAATGAAACAGGTCATCAACACCAGAAAGCTAGCTCTAGCTCTGCACTTGCCCTCATCTTAGCCTCTTATTTTCCTCAAATTACTTCCCTTAATAGGACAATTATGTTTCAGTCTCTCCAAATACGTATGCCTGGAACTGATTAGATTTCTCCTAATTTCTTCCCCTCTTGCTTCCCCCTTCCCACTTTCACCTCCCAGGCCAGACACCGAGTTATCTCAATGCTCTAAATCAACTCTAGATGCTCTTGAGCCTAGCTTATGCATGTATACATGGCTTCTACCAAGGTCTCTATAGATCTATTGGGTAAGATTCAAAAAAATTATTCCACCTCTGTGCTTTGCATATTGGATGCCCTTGACATTGATGATTATGTCTTTCCTTTGGGAAACCTCACTTCCCCAACCTATTGCTTCTTTTCTGTGATCTCCCCCGCCCCCCTCAGTTGCAAGGCACTCCAGACTGAAACATCACCATTTCCTTTATCTCTCTGTCCCAGTATTTGAGGAGATTCTCTCCTATAAACAGGACAATGAAATTTTTTTTCCCCCCTAATGATTCATAAATACACACCTCTAGTGAGATTCCTGCTTTTCTAAATTTTACTCCCAAGTGTCCATATATAAGCTTAACTTTGCCAAGTTGAAATCTATTTTTTTTGTGGTGAAATCTTCTCTTTGCTAACAGCCAACAGCACCAATGTCTTCCCTGCTACTCTAATGCATAATATTGGTTTCATCCTTGGAACATCACCCTTTAACCCTCAGATTCAGGCTAGATACTTCAGACTCTTTCTTCTGGCAATCCCCTCCAAAATGACTGACAAAAATCTTGCTCATTGATAAGCTTTTTTTTGGCTTCAGTCCTTGCAAGTCTTATTCTCTCAAACTGATCCTCATGAAATTATCTTCCTGGTTCATTACTTAATTGAATCAATTTCTGGTACGTCTTCCCATTATCTTCCATTTTCATTTATATAACCCTCAAAACTTTAGACCTAATGCTTATGTTATCACATGACTGCTCCTGCTTTTGCCTTAATAATATCAGCTTCAACTGCACAATATCCAAAAATAATTGATTTTTCCTTTCCCATCATCATCCCTTATGAGAAGAGAGAAACTTACAAGCAAAATCCTAAATCCATTCTCGGTACACCTTTTAAAATTCGTATCTCAGAGAAGACATAATAAAGCATAATTTGAGACTGACTTGGCAAGATATTTTAGAGTCCATGATACCTTTTTTCTCCTGTTCTTTATCTTACTGCCTGCTACATTTTCAGATCATACAGTACATGTTCCTGTATAAGTACTGAATGGCAAAAGCAACAACCAAATAATTTTTGATGAAAGAAGTGAAGCTGTTAATGATCTTGCACAAGAGCCAGACTCATACTCTTCAGTTATGTTGTATACCAGAAAGATTTTTGAATACTTTTCCAATTTTGGGTTTGAAGTTGGAAAAAATGTATTTTCAGCTATGAAAGACTATCATCTGTGTTTATCATTCTGAATGAAAACGTTGCCCACTTTTGGTCTTAGAATGTATTCATTTTTTATTGGGGAAAAAACCCCAGGCCTTTGCTGCTGTCTGTTCCTTAAGTTCTCTGTTATAGACTTGAAATTAGCAAGACCAGACTAATAAACTTCATGACATTATGCACCAAACCTTTTTATGGACTGCTGAATTTGTAACTGGACTAGTCTTTTACCTAAACACACCACCTTTTATGAAGAAATAGTCATAGAAAACAATTGCTGAGTCATCAGTCTAGAGGGACAGAAAAGAATTTCTGGTGTGACTGTACAAATGTATTTCAATAACTACACAACTCTGTATTTTATTTTAAAACATGCCACCCCTTTATCTTGCCTATGCCGAGTATTTAAGGTAAAATTGACTATCCAGTTGTTCTGTGAAAACTACTTTAAAAAGAGATGAATAAGAGGCATCCTGGAGACCTAATTACATATAAGTACTGCAGTTAATTAACATACATACAGCTCATCTGTTGAACAGTCATTTTTGCAAAATTAATTATAGCTTTGTTCATCACATTCTGCAGTGATGAATACTAATATTTAAATTACATATCACTATAACTCAAAATTTAAAGATGTTAAAAACATTAATTTTCATAGCTCACTTTGATGTATGTATTTTTATACACACTTTACATTCCCCATTAAAGATCAGAAGCATGGGATGGTTCCCCAAAGCCAAATATTCAAGTACCAAACCAATATTAAAATTTTAAATTTCACAGCACCCACGCCAATTGGTACTCTTTTAAGCCAGATTGGTCTTCTGAAAATAGGGAAGAATTAATTTATAACTACCACCAGTGCCATTGCAAAACAAGAAATGCTTCATATAAATAGATGTACATGGAAATGAATACAAAACCAAAGAAAGATACTGTCATTGAGAACATAACATCCTTGAAATAATAATTTCTAAGGCCCAATCTACCCCATACAAGTCACTGGGGGTTTCTGATTGACTCTTTTGAAAGAAGAAAACAAATTTGAAATATCTGTACAATAAAGATAATTGTCAAAGTTAAGCATGGTTGACATCACAAAATGTAGTAAGTTTGCATGCATGCTGAATGTGTTTAAAAAAACACATTACAAAGCAAACACATGGGTTTAAGTCAGGCATAGTTCAATCATGATAAAGCTATTTGCCTAACCTTTATAGAACTTACTCTGATAGGAAGTACGGATCCGTTTCGTTAAATCTGGATAAAAGTTAGACAGGCCACGCATGCAAAAGTTGTCTTTGGAACATGCCAGTACACCAGCATCAGCAGCAGGCAGAGGAAAGAGAGAAAAAACAGTCTAAAGTGAAAGGAAGTGATATCATAACCAGCATCTAGAACAGCCAAGGTGAAGAAATTTCAGCAGATGCTTACCTTCCAATTGGGAGATATAACAAGAAAAATAATCAAAAAAGTAAAGGATGTGGGATGGATGGTGAGAAAGCAGCTGAGGCTTTTTTTAGATGCATCGTTTCTATGAGTGATCTAGAAGCACATATTCCTATATTCCTTCTTAGTGGTTACTCATCCTCAGTAGGCTCCATTCTAGCAGTGCTGCATAGCTGGAACACTGTCTCAAAGGACTGGCCAAGACTGACTGGTCCTATGTGGTACAGGGCTGGTAATAGCTATTTCTACATCATCTACCCTCCACCTTTTGCACGGGGCTCTGCAGCACATTGCTTGTGGCTAGCTGCTCAAATTACTTTGGGAGCTGCTGGGAGACTGTCTGAACTAGACAGAATAGCTGGAGGTAGCTTAGAGCTGCTTGTATCTTCTCTCCTCAGCTGTGCCAAATTTACATCTTTAAGACTTGGCACAGATAAGAACTACTCTTGCTAAGATTAAGTGCCTAGAAAGTCAAATAAATGGTCTTTCAGGAACAGGAGTAGGCCTGAATAATTAGATTTTATTCTCTAATTTTTACTTTCTGTTTGGAGTATAAACATATTCCGAATTAAAACAAATTTCCATTGACTCTATGGAGGAATTTAGTGCAGAGACTGCTGATGAAAATGCTGATGTCATAAACCCACTATAATTTGCTGCTTTTATAACTTTATGGTTAGATTTAAAGCTCAACATTTTCAAACAGATTTTAAACTAATTCTAAAACTTCACAGCTATGTAAAACACATTTCATAATTGTGTCTGAGTCTAGTATGTTACTATCGAATATGTAGAGAAAAAAGACTTGAAGCTTAGAAGATCTCCTGACATTTTTCTCATACAAGTAATTTTTTTTTAGATAACTGAAAATGCACAGTAAAATTTAGCTGCATTGATGGACTAATATTTCTAACTCAGAATGCATAATAATAGCTATGACTCATAAACGTGATCTTCTTGACATACAGTTTTTAAATGGGGTACAGCTGGATTTAAGTTTAAAGCAAGAGCTTCAATTCACTAACAAAGTGGCTAATTTGAGCTACTTGTGCTGCCTACATAACATGTCTCTCAGGCGTTACACTTCTCCAAACAGAACTGCCTGTTCAAATAGCACTCGGCAGAAGATACAGTTAAGTTTAAATTGGAGTCTTACCTATTAGTATGAACTTACTGAAACCAGAAAGAAAATAGACTACACATCAAGTGACTGCCAGAGGAACAATTTACTGCTCTACTCATTATGATTTTTTTACAGACTCAGCTAAGGAATTACTTGCTGACCTCCATCCCAAAAGAATAAATTTCATAAAACATTTTGTGTCTCAGAAAGTATCAGTACCTAAAGCATGTCAGGTTTCTTTTGCCAAGTTATAGAAACTCCACTGCCTGGCAAATAGTCATGCATTTCAAAAGCACTATAAAAAGCCACAGGCAAAAAAACCAAAGAACATATCAGGCTCATAACCACAATAATTTGTTTCCTACCTGCAGCAAACTGCTTGCTTTTACGAGGTGAACGGGGTTGACGCTGGTATGGATCACTTGATCCATATAGGTCAAGGGTTCCCATGCTCAGCAGTACTGTCTTCTGCATAAAGTCCACAACAGCCAAACCATTGCAGTTTCCAAATGCCACTCTAAGAAAAGAAATGTTCCTCAAGGTGTTAATAATACGTAATTAAGTGGAGCAAACAATAATTATTATTTACTATTATGAATTCTTCACATTTTCTTCAGAAACTACTCTAAGCTTACATTTTATAGTTCTTACAGATTTCTAATCCTGAATTTACAGAGCTTTGTCCTGAAACACAGTAATTGACTTTCCAGAAAGTAGATTTCCCACTTTAATTAACTTTAATTACCTTACTGTGCCAAACACAAGAATGTCTAACTGTTGCTATACTGAACACTATAAATCTAGTAATAATGATGTAAATTAAGCCTACAAATCTGGACATAGATCTTTGAAAATGGTTACACATATAGCTAGAACATTATTATGAATTCAATAGAAATACATGTATAATTAATTATTTTAATCTAAATAAAGATGATAAAAGGATATATTAAGCTGTATTGTGGAGGTACCTGAATCTGAAAGGTATTTATAAAATTTCATTCTGACTCTGTCACCTTGGCCACAGTAGAATCCTGCCAAAACAGTTCTGACCCCGCTGAAATGCTTCTACAAATGGCATTTTGATGGTGGCTTGATTCATGGGAAAGATCTCTCAACTGGTGCAATATTACCTAAGATCTGGACTGCAGTCTTGTCAGAAGGAAAAAAAGACGGAACAATTTATTTCTTTTGCTGCCTAGAAAGGCCCTTTTGAAGCATTCTGCCCTGTTTCTTCTCCATTACATTTACTGATTTCCTTCTAAACAGTTTCAGAAAGAGGGAAGAAGTTTTATTGGACCAACAGCACTTTCTCCTCCTCTCCCATAAAAACGTTTCCTGGTCTTGCTTTTTTCAGCTTGGGAGAGGTAGAGATCGGGTGGGGAGTGGGGAAGAAGAAGACATTGCATCTATCAAATGAAGAGGAATTACAAAGGGAAAAAGACAACAATAAAATGCTAAACATTTCTATGTGTAAGACCTGGGAGAAAGTCTGAAGTTAACCACAGCATATGGAAACCTATGTATCTCAACAGATAAGATTGTTGCTTCATATTCTCATTGAAGCATTAAACCTATTTAAGATTTAATATTACAATAGACAAGCAAATTGACTCATTTATTTCTGATTTAAATAATGGTAAATAAATTCACAGAGCATATGACTACTGAAAGGATCCATATGCCATACTCTAGACACTACATTGTTGGAGACGTGATTTAAGAAGAAATATTATACACTGACAATCATTGTACAGAAGTCTCTCCTTTTCTATCAGAATGCAATTGTAACTTCCAGATAGAAAGGACACCAGGTACAGCCACAATGAAACTCAAAATCCCAAACCATGCTCAATCAGATTAGGAATCATTTGTGATCAAGTTTCATCATTTTATGTAAAAAGTGATTAAGGTGGTCAGTTTAAAGTGATGCAACTTATTTAAGCACTCAGCTCTTAAAGTGAGCTGCACATTCACCTCCACCTGAATCTTCCTACTGTAGCTCCAAAACACCTTAAAGGAGATATATGAATTTATCTGTGGGAAAACAATGAGGAAAGAGAGGAGTAACAGAGGGAGGAAGGAGAAGCAGGCTAGATAGAATAGTTTCCTCCATTGTACCATTTCTTCCTCTGCTTCCATTACAAAAAAGAGGGTTCCATATAGCAAACAGAAAAGGCAAAGGGTGAAGATGAGGTGAGTTTTTCTTATTTGTAAAACTGGCATATTCAAGGCATTATCTGCAACAATGGCTCAAATTGTACGGGTTACCATGCAGTCTACCCTTGACTTAACACTGACTAGTACAGCATCTATGGGAAAACTATGAACATATTTTTTCCCCATTGACTCTACACTGATAAGTAGCTCAAGCATGCTAACACACACCAACTTAAAGTATATACAAATACTCTTTTATTTGGCAATATTTTGTGCTTCCGTGGAAAGATTGTAAGGTGCACTGGGGAATAAACTTTTTGTTTTACAAATGTAGAGTGATATCTGTTCTGGAAATTACTAATGCCTATTTTGTTTAATAGAAGAACATAATTTTTAGAGAGTTTCCTTGGGTCAAAAAGGAACCTGTCTGTCACATTTTCCAGAAGACCATTCTGTGCAAGGTTTTATATGTCTTCGTGTTTCTTGACACAACTTGACTGATAAAGAAGAGAAAAATTATTTTGCTACTTGTTTTGAGCATACTTGTATTTTCCTTTAAAGCATATGTTAATAGGCATTGTCAGAGAAAGGTGTTGAAGTAAAAAAAAATATTACTAGTGTGAAGTGTGACAGCAACTCCCGTCTCTGTAAGTCCCTGTGTTCTAGGTGGAGAAGAAAAATAAAGGAATAAAAATGATGAATATCAATAATCTCATCTGTTAATACTTTAGGGAACAAAAATTATAGCCATCTGCTTTTTGAAAATGATTAACCTGAGATCTATTAATTTTGGAAGAAATGAGTCACAAGAAGAGCTAGTGATCATTCACTCTGTAATTAGCAAATTAAGAAAACAGATCACTTCCTGACCTGCTTTTTTCTAAATTTCTCTAAGTTCACACACTAGTGTGGATATGATATTTCTTGTACCTAAAACAAATTACGTTACCAAGAAAAATCAGAAATTGCTCATCAATATTGTAACACTTCTGAGGAATGATAAGAAAATCTAGACAGACATTACTATTAACAAGGCTTAAGATAAGTTGCTAACATGCAAGTCTTTATGAAATCAAATAGAAAATAATCATAATGAATTTCTCAATTTTGAGTGATGAATAGAATTAGTTTCTGGGAGATACTCTATTCTGTGGGTGTCTTTCACAAAAAGTTTATAAAATCCTTGTAGCTCTTCAGTTGCAACTGAAGCATTCTGTAAATTTTTCTTTTCCACTTTTATAACATAAAGAAATTTTTTTTATGATTTGCTTCAACAGAAATAAACCAGGTGTTAATACTTCTAATTTGTATCTTGGTACTGTTAAAAGTAACCAAAATACATTAACTTAAAATTTCACAATGTCTGAAGTCTTTTATCTTTGCTGAGGAATTTTTTTTCTTTATATCTCACTTTAGTGCTGTTTCACAGCTGCTGTAACATCAGAAACACTAAGTTCCTGTTATTTTCTAGAATACTGGAAGTAGACACTCCAGAACTCACTTAATATCCTATGCCTTCCTTCTAATTATAAATTTAGGCAAACAATGGTGCAAATGACCCTACAAGTAGCATGGCAAAAATTACACACCCTGAAGCTTCACACTGAAGCTTTTATCCACAGTATAAGGCTAGATAACAGGAGAATGTGATTTTATCCACATCATAAGGCTAGATAACAGGAGAAAACTAAAGTATTAAGCAAAAATTCTGATGAAAGATAGGATTGTACCTTGTCGCAGGCATAGGGAAAGAGTTGAAAGAGAGAACAGAGAGGGAGAGAGAAGAGACTCTGCAGAAAAAATTAAAGAAATAGGCCCTCCTTGGGTAGCTTTTGTAGGAACATTAAATTTTGATTAATGGGCTGTTCTATTGGCACAGGCATTTATTTCTGAAACACTCATGTCCTTCAAACATGATACATTAAAGGAGGTTATCCTGTAAACTATTACTGCTCCAAGCAAAGGAAATCATTTAAAGCATTTGTTTGAATCGGGTACGTAAAAGAAACCAATGTGATTACCAGGAGAACCGCAACCTGTCAGAGTAGTTTACAAGTGAGGGAATGGTGTGATTATTCCTGAAGTCAGATGCTGCCTTGAGGCCCACAGCCTGCAAGGCAGCAAATTAGGCAAAACCCAACAATTTGCACAAGTGACAAATGCATCTAGGTATGGTAAAAGAAAAGAAACTTCTAGAGTTCATGAATTGGAAACTGGCTGGAAATTCAGGCAAAGCACTTGACAGAACAGCCCCAAAAAACAGTAATATTTTTTGACAAATTTAAAAGCCCTGTATAAAAATTTCCAAAATCTCTGAAGAGAGTCGAGTGTGTTACTGAAAATTGGTAGAGTCAGACACCTAACACCCATTACAGCCTATAGTTTTTATTTGAGTAACACCTTCTGCAGGGAAAACTATTTTAATGTATCTGGGTGAGGCTCAGTGACAGAAAACATTAAAAACTGGCAAATAAATTGAACCTGAGTCAAAAAATACGCTCACTTGCATTTCCATACAGAATTTAGCATTTGAATGTTTCTCATTCAATTTTCAACTTCAGGTCACTGGTTCTCTTGCAAACAGAGATTAGCACAGACATAAAAATGCTGTTCTCAGAAGACAATTTCCAACTAAGATATGATGTCATGATAAATGGCATTTAAGACTTAATCACATAATTTTCTGTGAAATGCATTTCACCTTGGTGATCCTTTCAAAATAACTTTTAAAATTACATATTTGAAAGGTAATTAGGTTTTATTTGAAAGGATAGACAGGATAATGTGAAAAGATTCAGTCTTTAAATAGAAATAGCAAAAATATGGGCAAGAATGGCAGTTTAACATCTCGTATGACAATCTTTATGTGAGTTCAAATACTTTCCCTCAAGAATCTGGGTTACAGCATCTTTCTACTATTTTTATTCTGACTTTAATTGTCTGCAGGAAAATTCAAAGCATAATTGGAAAACACATGATTTATGCAATAAACAATAAATCAGTGCAACCTTAATTTTGAGTTACTTACAGTCCATAAGCAGAGTTTACAGCAAGACTGGTAATCTGTTGTGGAGGTTCACCATCCACCCACACCAACTGAATAACAAGATCTGCTTGGTATCCAGGAGGCATTCGCACAGGTCGAGTCTTAACACTAAGAAGAGGAGGTACAAAATGAGAACAAACAAACAAACAGTCTGGGCCATGAATAACAACTGCTTCTCATGAGAAAATACTAGTGAAGCACAATCACAGAATCACAGAACAACAGGGGTTGGAAGGAACGTCTGGAGATCATCTAGTCCAACCACCCTGTGAAAGCAAGTTCACCCAGGGTAGGTTGTGCAGGATTGTGTTCAGGAGGGTTTTGAATGTCTCCAGGGAAGGAGACTCCACAAACTCTCTGGGCAGCCTGTGTCAGTGCTCTGTCACCCTCACAGTATTTTTTTTTTTCCTCGTGTTCAGATGGAACTTCTTGTGTTCCAGTTTGTACCCATTGTCCCTTGTTTTATCAACTGGACACCACTGAAAAGAGTTTGGCCTTATCCTCTTGACATCACTTTTTACATATAAGCGTTCTAAGTGTTGATCAGATCCCCTCTGAGTCTTTTTTTCTCCAGGCTAAACAGATCTAGCTCTCTCAGCCTTTCCTCATACAAGAGATGCTCCAGTCCTCATCATCCTCAGAGCCCTCAGCTGGACTCTCTTCAGTGGTTCCCCATCTTTCTTGAACTGGGGAGCCCAGAACTGGACACAGCACTCCAGATGTGGTCTCACCAGGGCAGAGCAGAGGGAAAGATAACCTCCCTCGACCTGTTGGTAACAGTCATTTTAATGTACCCCAGGATACCACTGACCTTGGCCATGAGAGAACACTGCTGGCTGATGGAGAGTTTGTTGTCCACCAGGACTCCCAGGTCCTTCTCCACAGAGCTACTTTCTAGCAGGTCGACCCCTAACCTGTACTGTTGCCTGGGGTTATTCCTCCCTAAGTGCAGGACCCTACATTTGCCCTTGTTTAACTTAATTTGGTTCCTCTCTGCCCAGCTTTCCAGCCTGCCCAGGTCTCACTGAAATGCAGTGCAGCTTTCTGGTATAGCAGCCACTCCTTGTAGGTTCAGTATTGCCAGCAATACTCTGTCCCCTTGTCCGGGTCGTTGATAAATATGTTGAACAAGGCTGGACCCAGTACTGCCCCTGAGGCACACCAGTAGCTACAGGCCTCCAACTTGACACTGTGCCACTTATTACAAAACTCTGAGCCCTGTCATTCAGGCAGTTCTCAACTCACCTCACTCTCAATTTATCTAACCCATACTTCCTAAACTCACGTATCAGTATGTTAGGGGAGACATTTTCCTTCTTGCTGAAGTCAAGGTATACAACATCTACTGCTCACCCTTCATCCACCCATGCCATCATAGAGGACTATGAGATTGGTCAGGCATGATTTCCCCTTTGGTGAATCAATATTGACCATTCCTGATAACTTTCTTTTCCTCCATATGCTTAGAGATGAGCCCCAGAATAAGCCGTTCTATCACCTTTCCATGCATGGAGGTAAGACTGACCGGCCTGTAGTCCTCCTCCTTGCCTTTTTTGAAGACCAGAGTGACATTAGCTTTCCTCTAGTCCTCAGGCACCTCTCCTGTTCTCCATAATCTTTCAAAGATGACAGAGTGGCATAGCAATAACATCTGCCAGCTCCCTAAGCACTCGTGGATGCATGCCATCAGGGATGTGGATGTGAAGTTTGCTTAAAAGATCTCTAACCCTATCCTCCTCAACCAAGGGAAGGTCTTCCTTTCTCCAGAATTTCTTTCCTACCTCCATGATCTGGGATTCATGAGGGCCAGCCTTAGCAATACAGACTGAAGCAAAGAAGGTATTCAGTAATTCCACCTTCTCTGTATCCTCCATCACCTGAGCACCCACCTCTATCAGCAGTGGGCCCACATTTTCCCTGGCCATCTTTTTGCTGGTGATGTCTTTAGCATCCCTTGCCAGATTTAATTCCAAGTGGGCCTTAGCCTTCCTTATTGCATCCCTATGTACTCTGGCTACATTCCTATATTCCTCCCTTAATAATTCCAGAGCAGCATACTGTATATATACCCATACACTGAGCACATAGAGATCCCACATCAGAGCAAGCTCCTTGCAGGAGCTGCAACCTGTGGAGAGGAGTCCACTCAGGAGCAATTTTTCTAGCAGAAACTTTGGCCAGTGAGGGACCCCACACTGGAGCTGTGGAAAAGCAGGAGGAAGAAGTGGCAGACAAAATGTTATGTATTGACTTCAACCACCATTCCCCATCGCCACTGTGCTGCTTAAGGTAGGGGAGGAGGTAGAGGAGTCAGGAGTAAAATTGAGCCTGGAAAGAAGGATGGGGTGGGAAAAGGGTGTTTTTAGTTTTGCCTTTTCCAAGAATTTCTCTTTGGCGATAAATTAAATTACTTCTCTCCAAGTTGAGTCTGTTTTGCCTGTGACAGTAATTGGTAAGTGATCTCCCTGTCTTCATCTCTACTCATGAGCTGTGTCATCTTACTTTCTTCCCCTTGCCCATTTCAGGAGAGGGGGTGACAGAGAGGCTGGGTGGGCATCTGGCAGCCACCGAAGATCAACCCACAACAGTTGGCAATATCTTTGTATTAACAGCAAACCTCTGCTCAAAGTTTTGCACTACCTTAACCTGTTCTGCTGGCACTAAAGCTTGGCCCTTTCCTTTGTTCATAAGATACATATCCATAAACAGTGGATATGTTTCTGAAGTGACACTATCCACAAGCTTAATGAAGAGCTGGATTACCCAGGACAAAGGACCCAGCACTACCCTGTGAACCCACGGTGTTAAAGGCAAGGGGTCTTTTGAGACGGAGGAAAACTGAAGCCACAAATAAAAAGTTGTATATAATGAAGATGTATTCTTTTCAAAAAAACTTCACAGCAAGTGGAAGCTGAGTATTTTATACAAACATTCCTCCAAAGTATCTTTTGTGACAGGGCCCTTCCACTTCTTATGTTTGTGGCTAAACCTTTAGAAGGCATGCTAATGCTGTTTCCATCTTGCACCCCGTTTTCAGCTCCTGCCCTTAAAAGTGTCATAAAAAATACAAAATAGGTAAATGAGATCCAAGAAGCAACACTTAAGTCTAACTCAAGACATACTTGCTATCCATATTTTCTAATGGATAACTGATGATGTGGGAGAACACAAGAACACATAGCACACTGCTGTCTAAGTTCCAACAATTACCTGTGGAGGCAACGTTTTTATTTTTTCCTTCTCCTAAACAAACTACAATGAGACTGACAATGACTCCAGAATTAATTCTGATCTTCAAAAACATGTTTTTATTATATTACTTTTCTAATGTGTTTTTAATAACATGGTGAAAAATATTGAGAACTTTAACTGCCTTCTAAGTTTTCTTTCAGATTGTTGTTACCTGAGCAAACACCTTTTTTTTTTCACTGCAAATTTGAGGATCTTCAGTAAAATGTATGTTATTACACAGGGATTTTCTCTAAGCATAGAATAAGTTGTAGTTGGTAAAAGACCCTAAGACTGAGGTAAAATAGTTTCAGATTTCGTGTTTTAGCTTGTCATTCCCATGTTCCTGTGACACCTTCCTCTTTAAGGATATCTGAACTATTTCCCTGGCTTCATTAACCATCTTACTTGGACAGTAATGTTGACATTTAGTTCTTCACCTTGTTTTGGATGGGTTTTTTTGAAGTGTTTATGTTATAAGCCTAAACAGACTGCAGGAGTACATGCAGAAGGAATGTAGATATTTCAGTGATTTCCCTGACAAGTTCTTGGTATTTTGCACTGAATTTGGTTGTTTTCTTCATGAGATAATCACATACAGTTCTTTATCATTCCAGAGCTACTGTCAAAATCCTTGATTGACCTAATTTTTGGATGATGTTAAAAGTCTAGGAACAAAGACAGACATTCTAGGTACAGTTTTTCTGATGAAAGTATTTACATCAAAAATATTTATCTGGATAGTCACAAATATAGCGGTTTCTTACATTATTACAGCTGCATATTTGATTATAAAATCTTCTGAAACAAGCAAGAACAATATTTATTCCACACTGCTGCTTGCCTCTCTTGCTAACATTTACTTTTGATTTCAGAAAAATGCCAAGTTTTCATTATTTCAGTCCCTTCAATCACTTGCTTTCCAGTACCTATTTGCAGACACGAACACATTCAGTCATTGTGAATTCTGACTAGCAAAAAATACATAGTGTGGAGTGCCATCCATTTGCTGTAATAAGGTTGAGAAGCAGATATGAAAGTAAACACAAGGTACCCAATATTAAAAGCTGGTCTATATAAAAATTTTTATCTGGATTACTACTATAGTTCAAGTTATGCATTCACCCTCGATGTGTAGGTGGCTGTAGCTTTATGCTATCATGACTGCATTAGATTCTGTACTGTTGCCCACCTGAATGACCTGCATATACTTTTATCATCATAATTCTGCTTAGAACAGAAGGTTTTTGACAGAAAAGAAATGTGCACCCAGTCAGGGTTCAAGGAAAAAGTGTGGGTATTTCTATGCCTTCCCCTACTGAAAAGGATGAGAGTGTACACAGTATACTTTTATCTAGATGTAAAGGGAGGATGCCAGCAGTTCTAGTAGTACAATTAATTTGACTTTGAAAAATCACTTCTCTGTCAAAACAAATTTATATTTACTTTATGTAAAATGGGACAAAAATCAGCTGGCCAGTTTAACATGAGATTAAGCAAACTCCTAAAATCTAACCAGCAGATCCTCAACTGGTTCATTACACATTTTCTGCCTCCAAGATCAATGATTTCTCTTCTCCCCAGACAAAATAAAATAAGAATCCCTTACAGGAAAATCACAGCCACTGAAATGATCAATTACATACATACTGATTTCAATGGCATAAGCAGATTTCACATTGGGATTTTTTTTTAATAACTTCTCTCTGTCTCTGCTATTGATTTTCACGTTTTATATTAATGACTAAGGTCAGAGGTTCAACTGCCTGACTGAATGAGGTGGACAAATGAACAGGATGCCAAAATATAATTTAAATTTTGCAAGAACAATGTAATAATACTGCTTTTAAATGCTATATACAATTTTCAGGAGCTCAACAGGCCACTGTATCTGCAAAGTCAAGCAATTCTCATTTAAAATGTCTTTGAAACAGTTGAGATATTTAATACTAATCAGACTGAAATAATAACAAATTCACTAAAATAAGAGCAAACATTATCAGCTGTGCACTATCACTTCTGGGAAATTACATTTTATGGAGTTTTCTATGGAATTTTGTTTTGAAACTATTCAAACCATAATTTATCTGTGTTATTATCAAGAACATACTAATCTACTCCAGTGGCAATCTATACTCTAGCAGACAACTTGCTTCTTTCTAAAGATTAAACAGATAGACACTTCACACAGTACAATTGTTTAATAATTGTATGTTTTAAATATTGTTTCATTAGTATGAACAGTTTCCATCCCTTACACACCATAAAATGCATATACTTCTTTCACAAAGAAAAATTTTAGTGTTATAAGAATTAATCAAGGAGGGTAAGTTTTGCACGTCTTCTTTATGGCAGTGTCTTTCTGATTCTCCCCTCCCCAAAGTTCCTCAGAAATTCCTTTATTTATTCTGTGGTATTTTGTATTCCATTCAAAATTGTGGGTATGAGATGAAGATTTACTCCTAGATCATAATGGAAAATTACAGTCAAACCTTTACTGGAACAGTTTAGCTTCTCCATGCTCATAGCCTTTTAAAATCCCTTGATAAGTGTTTTGCAGAAGTTATTTTTCTTGTTACATATTCTTGTTTCTTCTCATATTGTGTTACATACATTAAGAATATTAAAAAGATTAACCTCTTGTTCTTGATAGTTAACTGATTGTTAATACAACAGACAGGAAAGTTTTTCAGAAAGATAAATCTTTGAATAGACTTACCTAAGACATGGGATACTATCCTTCATCGTTCCTTCACATGCTACAGTGTTGGTACTGCCTGAAAGGCTCTTTAAAGAAGGAAGCTGGGAGGAGGCATCTGGAAATGGAGGAATTATTTCCGGCTCAGGAGTAATGATATCTTCTACTTCATACTGAAGTCGTACCTCTAATGACTTAAATAAATAAGAGGCTAAGTTATAATTTAATAAAGCAAGCTGCTGAAACTTCTGTTACTTTCAAATAAATATCACCAAGCCTTTTAAAAAACCACACCCCCTATTTATCATTATCATTTACAGTCAAAGAATAGTGTCGTTTGTTATTTACACAGCCTAACAGAAACATCAGATAGGAACTGGTGATCTAGCCTATGCTGATGGAGAAATACATAGGTATATTCTTATTCCAGTGCTGGCTTTGATTTGCACCTTTGATTGAAAGTGAAAGGCAAGAGTACAACTTTCCAGTGTTTATTATGAAAAGGCAAGTTAATCACTCCCCAAATAAATCATATTTTGACATCATAATTCTAATAATGTATCATTCAGGAGAAATGCCATGGAAGTTTTCTGCCTATTGCCTTACTTTTTCCTAAGCAACTTCCTTAAAGGGATGATCATCAACACTGCTTCCTTATTGCTAGTACAAAAAAGTCTCTTCAAGACAGGTTCTAGTCAGTACACAGAAGCCTGACACTGGGGGCAGTACTAACACACAACTTAATTTGTCCATAGGTTGGGATCAGGAAATCAGAGATAAAAGCACAGGGAGTTCCGTCTTCCTTAGACTGACCATGAGTTTGGCAGATTCTGGAAAGCAAAATTTAAGTCAGTTACATTTCTTTCCTTCAGGATTCTCTAGATAAGGAAAAGGAAACCAACCAGGCACAGCCACCCTTCTGTTCTCGCCACTAATTCAGGATGCTTTAACTGAAGGACTTCTTAAACGCAGGGGAAACTGGATAGGGAGTTCAAATCTTTATCAACAATCATCTCAAAGGCTCACAGTAAATATTGAGCAATTCTTCCTACCTCATGAATTGTCCAAGAAGATCCCTATTTTGAAAATAAAAAACAAGATGCAGCCCTCAAAGGGATTAAAGTCTTGGGATTACTGGCTGCATAGTAATTTCAGTGCTGGTACTTCGAAGTGAACCAAAGCAATTGCAGATTTAGACACTGCAAACTCCATCTTAGTTAGTGACTGCTCACTGAGATAACATCTGTACCAGAATGCAGATGACAGTATGAAGAAAATACCTATGTTTTATGAGAATTGAAAGATAAAGATAAATCCTGAAGACTCTTCTGCTTCTCAACTATTGAGTTAAGGAAAATAAGATTTCAGAAAAAGTGATTCTGCTCAATCAGAAGAGAAAGGGTTCTTTTTCAAAATTTCACTTTTGTTTTCTCCTTGCAAAATCCACGGTTATTTTTAGCCTGAGTCAGCTAAAAAACCTATGGACAACATTTTCCTTTGAAGACTAATGAGTAAAATATCGAGTTCAGGAAAATCTAATCTCCTGGAAGTAATTGCTGCTGACCAAAACAATTTATAATACTGTTTAATCTTCATGCCAGACTGGAGTAACTGTTGAAGAGAATGTTCTTCTGCTTCCCATGTTGGAAATGCATCATTCTCCTCTGGATGTTTCTTTGTTTCTTCCTTTTTTTCCACTAAAATTAATTTTGTTAAGTTCTAGCTCTCTTCCATTTGCAGAGAGAAGGAAAAAATTAGCCTAATACCATGACTTTAAATTTTTTTTAATGTTTGGTCCTTGCTTTGATTGGACCTTGGAAGGGATACAGACCTGTTGTACAATTTTATTTTATTTGATCTTTTTGGAGCATCCCATCACAAGGTTCATTGATTCTCCTTTCTACATTCAAACTAATGTAAACTTTTTTCCTATGGTTCTTTTCAAAAGCTTTGCAGAGGAGCTTCACTGAGGAAAGAGTGATCACTGAGAAAGTGATCACATTTAGCAGATACCTAGATATCTTTTTGAGACAGGATGGAGTAGATTCCGATGAGAAAGCAACGACAACAGCAAATGCTTTTTACATAACTGCATGGCAGTGACTCCAAGATTGGTTATGAAGCAGAATTTGTCTCATGCATACTATTCACCTCCAGAATCTGATCTGGAATTATGCAAATAATACTTCTATTTGGGAAATCTCAGGCACAGTCTATGCCTCTAAGGCATATTTCGCAGCAGACTTCCTGCTACATGGAGAAACCTTTGAGTAGTCTCTATGCTTCTCATTTACTGCAGCAATAATTTTACAAGACTGACATCAGGCAGTCAAACCAGACATCAGGCAGTCAAACCAACACAAGGTCCTTAAAATGCTGGGATTTGGAGATGGAAGTCGAAGTGAGTTCAGGCTGGCTGCTAGAGAAGAGAGGATACTAACTTGGGTTTACCTCAGGAACCAAAGAAATCAAGTACAGACAAAGCCAGACAGTCTCAAGTCAGGTATATATTCCAACAAAGACTCCCATAACTTAAAAAACTTTAAAAATCCCCACAATTCAAAAGTGAAGACTTGAATGCCTGAATACAGAAACCAAGAGATGAGGCCCCTCTCAGGGATGCACAAAAGCCAGGGGAAATCAGTGACTGTGCCACCAAGATCAGCCAATATTAAAGCAACTCTTCAGAGAACAATTCCTTATATAAATGCTCCTTAATTACAGATGAAACCTGAGAAAATGTTAAATTGCACATATTATAGCACTTTAGAAAATACCAGTTCTGATGTAATTCATCCACAAAAGTAAAAGACAGGAAAAATAAAGAAATTAAATTATAGGTAATAAAAGATAAGGTGCATTTGCTATGGAACAATGTAAGAATGCAGTATTTTTAGCAGCATTGTACATGATCTGGTCTGTAAGGTGAAATTACTGTTTATTAGTTTTAAAACTTTCCTGAAAGGATACATTCAGCTAGCTTAATAATTACCTCTGGGGGAAAAAATGAGAGGAAACCAACAGAACAGCTATAGGTAATGAATTTCCTTACCAGATGGCACATGGCTACAGGCCAAAAATGACATGTTTTTGCCAAGCTAGAACTATATACTTCTAAACTACATTAAAATAGTGTGAAAAGGAGAACTGTGATCAGGGAAGGTGAAAAATGAAAGGGAGTTTTTGGGTCAGTCCCTGGGGTTTGCTGAGAGCTGGAAGACACAAAGAAACACTTCTTGGCAAGAGTGTCTGGCACTGCAAACTCTTCTCCAGCACCCGAGAATGGTGAGCCTGAAGGAGCAATGGTCACGTTTAGTTTGGCTCTGCCTTAAATGTAGTTTCCTGTTAAACTTCTTTGACTCAAGAAAAAATTTACATTATAAATGCTGTTCAGCTATACTGTTAGCAGTGGTTGTAGCTCCTGTGCAAATATGCAACGCTTAAACCAAAGAAGTCAGACTTGCTGTATAGCAATGATGAGTACAAGGTGACTGCAGTGCAGCTAAAAGAACATGAACTGCCTGATTCTACCTGAAGTAAGTTGACTGCTTAAGATGTGAAGACAGAAGGAGTATTTGAACAGGATAAAGCAACAGAAAGCTTAGGAAAATATCAAGTGCTTAGCTAGAAAATTATCTGGCATTTCACATAGAATCTGCTTTTAGGGAAACAAAGTCAGCATAAGCCTGAAAAAAAATCAATTCTATTTTGTTAAAGCCAGTGATAATTTTCAGTCCCCTTGTGGTACAAGTATGAACATAAAGTAAAGAGATCAAATACTTGAGTTAACAAGAGTATTATGCATGTATGCAATATGCATTTTCTGATAAAAACATATAGCAGCCAGTATTTTTAGAATAGGTAAGTACAACATATATACTGTACCATAAAGCCTTTAAAGAAACTATATCTTAAATCTGTACTGTATGGTACTATAAAAGCAAATTTTGGGTTTTTTGGTTTTTGGAGAGTCGGCTACCAAAAACTCAGATTCTTGTCACTCACTTAAGTAGATTTCACTCAAAAGATTTAAAATGGAATGCTCCAAAGCCTATATTTATACAGCTTGATAGTAATTTTATTCAAGTATATGAGCACAGACACAGCAAGGCAATTTGATTTAGAAACTGTTCTTTTATAAGAGTAAAATTCTGGAGGACTTACTGCAATTTCAGTATTTACTTCATGTTTGCTGAACCTGTAAACAATCACGTACGCAGAAACTCCTGCCACACAGAAAATTCGGCTTTCGGGACACCAGTACATCATCTGAACAGCAAAAGGATCTTCCTCCACAATCTCAGCTGTTGCTTTTCCTTCTCCCGGTTTCTGTTTTTCAAAGACCTTTGATGTTTTTAATTTATACAACATCTGTAGCGTAACTGGAATATATTAAACCGCACAAAGCAAATCGGTTACAAAATTCATCAGTTCACATGGTTCTTTTCAGCTATGGCAAAACAAGGGAACTTAGGAAGGCCTAAGAGGAGAAGATGCATATGATACAATACAGATATTCTTCTGGTACCCAGTACTGGCACAATATGTATTTAATACTTCCAAAATGTGTGTAAGTTTTTGAAATACTTCTTAGCATTTTCTGTGACAGGATGTCAAATGTGCATGTTAATGATTATGTCCATAATTAGGCTTACATTCAATGTAATAGAGAGGCTCTGATAATGCTGCTATTTTCCTAAGGACATGTGAAATTAAAATTTTATTTGTCTGTGTTTACTTTCTAGAAGGTAAAGACTGTATGGAACTTCAAGAGAAAACATTACTAAAGTATTCTGGTGGCCTGGGCAACACAAACACTTTCTGAACGAACAGGAGTTCTACAATGTTTTGAATTTCTTGACTAGTACATATTTATCTGTATTTATACCTGTATATAAAACCTTAATATCCAGAAGCCTTTGCCAAAACTAGAGCACCACTGCAGTGAATTCTGGAGGTAAATGAAGGATTTTAATTAACTCCATTTTGGTTTATTGACATTCCTCCCTGGTTTTTACTACTTGTACATTAGTTTATCTGTTAATTGATAACTGCATAAGGTCAGAAAAAGCCACTCAGACCCATACCTATAATGGCATGTATCTACATAAAGGCAAAGCTATTACATAATAGTTTAACTGTGACAGAATAGTTTAGCTAGCTGGTGTAACAATAGCAACAAAAAGATAGAAAAGCAGTGGTTTAGTTACTTAACCAGATGACAAACACAGCAACATTACATTTGCAGTGTAGATAAATTGCAGAATTTTTAGTATATACGATTTTTGTATTTTTAAAAGTTTTAGTGTATAAAATGCCACCAGTTTTTCACAAATTACAGCAGGTGCTTCTGTAATGAATACATGATTTTTACTGCCTTCTGTGGTGGTGGAAGAGCTCCCAGGATGCCCTTAGTCCCAATGGCAAACCTAGAGTGGCACTTCAAATCGGACATCATGGGTCTATGCATACTAGGACTGGAAGAATTACAGAATCACAGGACACAAATACAAGCCAAGATCCTCTAGGCTTCTGTGAATTACTAGGTACCATCTGCACAAGGGAAAATCAGAAAGAGCCTGGCTTTTGAGCAAAGATACATTTGGAAAACTGCTTCAGTGGCTTATCAATTCCGTTTCTCCCACAAATCTGTGCTTTCAGATACAAAATTAAAATGTTTGAAAGAAAACTATTTTGTGCTTTCAAATACCAGTAGGATATTATATTTGCTATGAAATCTCAAACAAAAGTTGAACTCTGTTTAAGAAGTTAAGACCTTGTAAGTAATACAACATTGTGATAATTAAAACCTCGTAAATAAAAAAGTACCAAGTATGGTACCAGTAAAGCAGTACATGCCCTGAACAGCAGGAGCAAGACCAGGACATCAGAGATGGACTGAAAGTACCACTACTGTTGAAAGGATTGTGAATATTCATGATCGTCTATGCTTCTACCTTTTTGAAAAATTCCTAGTGCAGCATGTGCATACTGTTTAGTGGGCTGTGATTACATTCCATTCCCTTTCAGAAGTTTTTTCCTTTCCCTGTTCCTGATAGAATTATAGAAGAAATGACCAGCATGCTCGTTCCTGTTCAGCAGATATGTGGAATGCTTTGGGGTCTTCAACAGTCTGCATTGTTTTATCCTAACTTTAATGCCTACATTTGCACATTCTTGTCAAGAGCATAAGTATATAACAAAATATGTATATGACAAGGTCTAATGCCTCACACTGCTTCTCTATATTAAAGTCATTATCCTATTTTTGTTCATATTAAAGTGCTCTCAAGCTTCTGACTTTGCAGATAAACTCCCGTTGATCTCATTTTATTTTATTTTTTATTTTTGGTGTTCACTATAACTTGCAAATATTGGACTTTGTGAACTCCAAGCAGCCTGTATCTGTTTTTCCTCCAGTTCCAAGTAGATGAATTATGTAACAAAAAACTAACTCATAGACATGTTAGGTTGACATGCCTACATAAAATTTCTTTGTGAAATGAGGCCTTGGAAATCTTCATTTTCTCTTTGTCTGTCCTAATGAGTGAAAATATCTGGTCTTAGTCAAAAAGAGAACTACCTGACAAAGTCATCAGGTTTAGCAGACAAAAATATCTTGTAAATATTCCCCATATTTGTCTGGAAATGGATTATCCATCAATCATTACAGTTCTGTGGCACAATGTGGAGCTAGCAGATAGTTTAGGTATCACATAATCCATGTTATCGGTGGCAATTACAGAGTGGTTATTAGGGTCAAATAAAATCTCTCTCTAATGTTTCATACAGAAGTTTATTTTATACTCTCTTTTCTTACGGGACTAATACATCACAAAAGAGAGAATCTACCCAGACATCCCTGTACCACAGAAAGGACAGAATACAAGGCAACTCTACTGCAACTTTTGTGAAGCAGTCAGATTGTTTGAACCAGAATATTTGAGCTTTCAACCAAAATGTGTGTATATTTTTTATATGTATGCTTTACCAGTAAGTACCATATTTATCTTCTGTAGGGGAAAATGCTGTTTTCTGATATGTGTAGTTATAGCTAGAACGGAACATGCATTTACTGAAGCTTTTTCCTGCTAGGATGAATAGAAATACTTCCCAATTATTTTCTGGAACTGGAGACCAAACGAGAAAAAGATTTAGGTCATCTCCACCCTCATATTGTAATATTTTATTTTTACTTAGCTGTAAAAAAGACTATATTGTACTCAGAATAGAAGAGACATGACAACTGGAACTGAATTTTAGATCTAATTGAGCCCGCTCTTTTATACACACAAGAAGATTATGTCCTAGGGATTTTTTGCCTTCATCAGTTTTGGTATGTTGGATTTAGAGCTTTTATTCCTCTTTAACATGTTCACTCTTTCCCATCTAATATAACTGATTAGCAATAGGTATTTCCCCTCCCCCAATTTAATGAGAAATTCCTTAATTTCACTTCACTGTTCACAACTAATTCCATGTATTACTACTCATACTGTTAAATATCATGTTTTTTATGTATGTATGTGTGTGTGTGATTTGTCAGTATCATACAAAAGTGAACTTTAGAAACTTACTGGCAGAAGCATCCCAAAACTTTACTGATCCATCTGCATGGCTTAAAAAAATATAAAAATTAAATGTGTTAAACCAAGATGCAATTCTAAATCACCTTCTACTTTCAGTAGGACAATATATATAAGCAGAAAAACTGTATTTTGCTCATGTGGTAACTCTATATCTTACTGTCAATATATAATGATATATAAACTAATAAAATGTTTTGTTATTAGTTTGATTAGGTTTATAAGACACTTCATGCACTTCCTACAGTGAATTAAACCCCCAGTCAGTTTTAAAGTTGCAACAGGAAGAAATTTAGTCCCATACTAACGACAAGTTTCAGTTACAGCACTTTGGCTTTTCAGTGGGCCAGCATCAAGCCTACGTACTCCAGAAATGCCATGTGTAGCAAATTTTGAAAGGATAGAGGTAACTTAACTTTGCATAACACCTTACAGCTGTTATTTTTAGTAACATAAAATTATCCCTGAAGTAAAGCTGGAGAAAGGATACATTTCTGTTTAAAGTGAGAATATTCCCTTCTTATTTTTAAAAACAGATGTTAAGTATCTCGATAACAATTTATCAAATATATTGCTAGCATCAGCATGACTGATATCATAGGGAGACAAGATGAAGAGCTTCTGTTTTACAGCACGGACACTTGAAAATCCATCAGGCATTGCTCATGCGACTTCTACTGCAATCTGAGCCTTTCTTAGCCTTTTTGCTATTGGAATGCCTCTCTATTGACAAGGAGAAATTCATCCCAGTGTACCACCCCCTCACTAATGCTGGGGTATTAAAATAAATCCCCAAACTCTCTCCAGATACAAAGTCCCCAGAAGGTCAAAGCACAACGGCTGCTTCCCTTTTTAATGCTATTCTCCATGCCCTTCAAGGCCAAAACATCATCTTGCAATGGACTCTCCTTTTCAAAGACCCCACCTTCACAAATACACAGACTTGCTGTCTAACATGGGGGCCTCAAATGGTAAATTCTAAAGGGTAATTCGTTCCCGAGTACAACGCTTTCTTTCCTGCAGCAAACGGGATTTTCTGTGGTGACTCTGCACAAGTGAAAAACCCGTGTACCTCAAATGAAGGAGCCAGGCTATGCATTATCTGTGGTGAGTCAACTCTTAACATACCCACAATGAAAAAAGCTGTAGACACTAATAATTTAAAAGTACCAATCCTCAGTTTCATTCTCACCCTGTAATAATGATTTCAGGATATGTCTGAGCTCCAAGGTTCCATGCTCCACCACTGATTGGCCATTCCTAAACAAGCAACAAGAGTATAGAGATCACAATTTTGAGGAATCTTGCTTGGTTAATTTTTAAACTCAAGAGTAGGTAACATATTCTTCCAAAACACAATACAACTCACAAAAGGGAAAAAAAAAAATTAAAAAGTAGCATTAAAAATTTTTAAAGTCTATTAACATTTTTATGTTATCAATTAAGGCTTTTGAAAAGTAATAACATTTTAATACTATTGATAACGGTTCTATATTTTAGAACAATCCAACACAGGAATTAGAGGAAGGACTAACAAACAGTTCTGTTGCTCTTTTCAGATTGCTTGGCTCTTGGAGTCTGAAGAGACTGAGAGTCTATTTTGAGAATGAAGACTACTGAAGAAGCTGGCCAAGAAACAAATTTCTAAGCATGATGCCTCTAGATATGAGATAAGGCTATGCTACTTTTATAGAACATGAAATCATCAATTCTTCTCTGCCTTTTCTTTATTAGTGGTAAGACTCCCATTTTCTTCCTTGGTTGAGGCTGGTAGAGTGAAATGTTTGTCTGTGCCCAAAGGTTTATGCATATAGATACAGGACACATGGATGAGTATGTGTGTAGAATATGAGAGGGTGGAAAAAAAACCCTGGGAGTATACTTTGGGTACTTAGAGTAGATGCTTGTGGGTACAGAAATGGGTGGGTGGCAAATGAGTTGCTACCTACATTCAGAGTTTATATTTGTATGTGCACAAATAAAGCAAGGGGACACGAAAGTGTGCAATGAATACAGGTAGGTGGTAAAAAGTTTGGTAAACTATATATATGAGGTAAGGATAGATGAGCAGACAAATTAAAACAAAGGAAAATTTTTTTTCTGAAATACTTGGCTGAATCAAGATCCAAAAGAAGTAGATAGAGCCCAGTTTCTCAGTGCATGGAAAACAAGGCACCTCCAAGAATACTTCTATTAATATGAATGGAAAACTGATGATGTCAGATTTGTTTACCCAGTATTATTTCTAATTTTTTTATTAGGATGGACTAGTTCTAGTCAAAACATAAACCAGATTAATGCTAGGAATTTATAAAATAATTGCATTACCTCTTTTTATTCCTGCAGCTTGTCCTATTTCTAAAAGCATTGCATTAAGACTTTGGTAGCTCAGTAAAATAATTACTAATAGCCCTATTTAGTATAAATCTCACAGATATGCTGTCAATCCTCAACTTTCACTGAAACTCTTCTGCTAACTTCTTCCAGTTATGATGCTTTCATTTTTTCTCTGATAGAGATAACTTATCCATACAAATTTGAATTGTACAATGATGGCTTCCCTTTAACTAAATCTGATCTGGCATAACTCCAGCAACCTAATGATTAAGTCCTATATAATGGTCGTTTATGGTTGTACTTACGTGATGATGTTCCTGAGGGACAAGTAACAGGCCATAAGCATGCTAGTAAGCTGCTGGTTGGATCAATTTAAGCATGATTATTAACAAAGCAAAAGGAAAATTGGTAAGATGTTCAAAAATATATATTGTAAATCTACTTTCTTTGTCTAAAAAAAATATTAGTTTTGTTTACCTTATTGCTGTATCCTTGCTTTTTATGTTTTGCTCCTACAGAGTAGAGTACAGGAATCAAGTCTGGAGGACAATCCGCAAAATATTCTGTGCAGGTAACAGGTGACTCATGAATGTCAATAGGATATGGATTTTCAAAGATTGGAAAACTAGTTAAGGAAGACAGTTTATTAGAACAACTGTGACGCACTGAGCCAGAAAAGAAAATGTATTACATTAAAGTGTATAAAAGAGAATCAAAGTATAATCATTACTTATAAAGTATATTTTCCTTTATCTGTTCAACAAATGTATTGTTTTTAATGTCAATAACAATGTGTGGTCACTCAAAAATATAAAAATTCCACTGCTGTGACAAGAGTCCTCCTGTAAGATAAATATCCATTCATGTGAATCATTACTAAGGCTAATGAGGATTAAGAATTCATTTTTCCCAACATCTAAAAATCTTACTTATACAGAAGTGACACATTTTCTAGATGATTCAGGTTCATGGATATGATATATACTATGACCTAAGGACTACTTACACAACTGTGGATTTTATATTGAGCAACTTAACTTATTGGGCTGGTAGACTACTGATTCTACAATGAACAATTGCAGTAACAGATGAAGTAGATCACAGTTTATTTCTCACTTCCATCAGTTTGGACAGTCTGATAAGAAGGAAGGCCTCACTTCTGGCATATTATACAATGTTATTCACAATTCAAAAATGTAGGAAATTTGGTTCTGATTTCAGTTAAATCCATTTTATATTGCTGGGATGAGTTGAATTATTCTTGAAGTAAGTGACATCAGAGTATGATTCACTTAAAATGTTTCAAGACATTAAGGGCAAAATCTGTTGTTAGTTATACCAGTATGTATCTGCATGTACATTGCTGGTAGTGTTGGAGGCAGAACAAAAAAGTAAGAATGGATTTTGCATTACAGGATGTATAGCTCCTCTTTGATATGAATATTGATTCTGATGTGGAAGAACTATCTGTCATTTAAACCAGCAACTGCATCATGAAATAATCCCATAAATACACTATAAATCAATGCCATTATTTATTAAAATACCTAAGTAAATACATAAGTGGTAGTCCCTGTGGAGTCTAGTCAAGTTAGGTATGCATATAAGTAGTAAGTGAATCCAGTTTCCAAAACACACATTCAGGTCATAATTTAGCATGTGACCAAGTATTACTTAACTCTGATGATGAGTGAATATTTAAGGGCTGTGCTGAAGGAACCACAGATTTAGATCTAATTAGATCTCCCCTCAAACTCCTCTTCTCCAGACTAAACAACCCCAGTTCTCTCAGCCGCTCCTCCTAAGATTTATTCTCTAGTCCCCTCACCAGCCTTGTTGCCTTTCTCTGGACATGCACCAGCACCTCAATGTCTTCTGTAGTGAGGGGCCCAAAACTGAACTCAGTACTCAAGGTGGGGCCTCACCAGCGCTGAGTACAGGGGGACAATTACCCTAGTCCTATTCACCACCCTATTCTTAATACAGGCCACAATGCCGTTGGCCTTCTTGGCCACCTGAGCACACTGCTAGCTCATACTCATCTGGCTGTCAATCAACACCCCCAGGCAGCTTTCCGGCCACTCTTCCCCAAGGCCGTAGCACTGCTTGGTGTGATTATGACCTAAATGCAAGACACGGCACTTGGCTTTGTTGAACCTCATGCCACTGGCCTTGGTCCATTGATCCAGCCTGTCCAGATCCCTCTGCAGGGCCTTCCTACCTTCAAGCAGATCAACACTCCCGCCTAACAGTGATATCTGAAAAGCTACTGAGGGTACACTCGATCCCCTTTGTCTAGTTCATTAACAAAGATATTAAAGAGAACATTCCATAACATCTGGATTTTTATTATAATTTGCTGGACAGTTAAGATATACAAATAACTTCATATAAGATTTCATACTTACTTGCTTTGTGTCAGGTCAACAACTATGAGATCTTTTTCCAAAAGCACAACTACAGCATATGGTTCTTGAAATTCTGTGAGGAATCAAGTATAAAAGATGTGGAGTTCTCCTATTACTCATTTCAAACAAGCAAGTCTTATATTCTCTCAACATTCACAGTATATTAAATAAAAGTTTCGAGTTACAAATCCTAGACATATTCAGAAACTAGATGTATCTGCAAACTAGGGCCAGACAGGAACTGGGAAATTATTTTTGGGCAGCATTGCTGATCAACATACATAGCAGAAATAGAATTGGCATATTATAGCATGCCAACTTGATGGCATATTGAAAATAAAGAAACAGAGTATGAATAAATTGTGTGTATCACTGCATTGCTGAAACAATTATTATACATAAAATGTATTTTTGCTGTTTGGTAGTAATACTTCTACTGTGTACAACTGTTGTTCAAAAACAGATTGTGAACAGCAGGTCCAGTCCACCTGATGGTACACAATACCCACATTTCCAAAGCGATTCCAAAGGAATATTCCAAAGGAAGCCTGTAAATCTGCTGTATCCAATTCATATACTGACACACTACTTCCTTTCATACACTCTTTAGGTAACTATATAATTTGGTTTTTTATTTAATGCTTTTTTTCATTTATCAAAAATAAACAATGCTTCCCTGGATGCACAGGGTGCATTACTTCACATAGCATAAAAGTTATTTTATAAAACACAAATGTGAAATTAACAACTGCCTTTTCAACAGCAGCAAACCACTCCAGTATGTGCAATTTCAGAATACAGTTTTCAAATGGGTGATGCCAAAAGGCTGAGTAAACTGACAGCAACTGATTTACCTTCCTTTCAGGACAGCTATGAGTGCACATTATTTGTAGCTATGAATTACTCATGTGAAACCAAAATCTTCAAATACTAGTGTGTGAGCAGGGGAAGGGGCTATAAAAAATGAGTACTGGGAAGCGTCACTGTATTTCACACAGCTAAATGAAGGCCCAAACTAACTTTGATTAACTGAAAATTTTAATTAACAGGAAATTAATTTTTTACATGACATTGAAACAAATATGCACTTTATTTTTTACTAATATACATTTGATTTAGTGAGATATGTAAGATTTATCTTACTTTTCTGCTTGAGCCCTAAAGTGCTAAAATGAGTTTCTTTTTGACTCATAGCTTAATTTACTTTATGGACTTTTCAGTGGATGTTCTTCAGCATATGGCAAGCCCCAAAACATGCAGCAAAAAACTTTCAACAGTTCAGTTTGGGCTGTAGTGTAAGAATTTTTTTACAGATAAGTGACAGCTTAATCTTCAACAGTTTAGCAATCTGCAGATTTTCAGCCTCATGAAAAATGTCAGAAATACAAGCACATACGTTTGATTAATAGCAATATTTCCTCACACTAGTCCATGTGTTTCAAGCTTATTTATGGACATTTATGTATGTCACTGACTGTCCAATACTGAAGCAAGCTTTTGGAGACAACTGTGAAAGTGAAAGTCCATGGAATGGAATTAAGGTATGAGAGAAGATCTCTTCATTTACATTTTCCATAACTGTGTTTTGCTTGATAAACTCACCATTTGGATATGGGGTTTCACAAAGAGTTAAAAAATCAACTATAGGGTGATCCATTTCAAGAACTGTAATTGCTTTCCCATGCATGATTGTTAAGCTTGGTCTTCGACAAGCCTTGTCGTATGAGAGTCCACCAGAAAATATCACAAATGGTTCACTGTAGTAAAAAAAACCACATAGTAGTTATAAGTTTACGTAGTACATACAAGTTTCCATTATAGGTTTAGTACCTTTAAATAGTCACAATAAATAGTTTTGCAAAAAGAAAGAAGGATTCTAAAAGGACTGTAACTCGGGAATATAACATTGGATTAATTACAGAATTAAAAATATACCTGTTTTTACAGGTCTTATACTCTACTTTAAGAATCGGCTTACAAGATTCAGGTTTTTTTCCATCTCTCTGAATTTTTCCTAAGAAAGAAGATCAAAACTGTATTAAAACGTCATAATAACGGAACTATCAAAATAACACATGCACATTGAAGCAGCTGTATAGGCAGTAGGAGGATCAAACTTTAACGCTACAGAAGATTATGAGTATTAGCTCCTCATATGTATTTGTCTAAATGAATTACATTTATTACGGGTTTATGTTTTTACTGCCACAGACATCTAAAGGACCACAGATCACACTTCAAAGACATCTAAAAAAACCATGCAGATTACTGAGAAGGATGACACCTAACTATAATTAATGAATGTGACCAAATGTATACCTTTTGCCTGAACACATTATGTCCATAAACAGCTTACTTTTTTCTTAAGTCACTCTTAGATTGACTCAATTCCTTTTGCTGACAAAATGTTACAGGCTCTGGAGTATAATTAGTTGAGTGATACAATTAAACAAAGCATACAAATGAAATCCATGGTTTCTTGTTTAATTGTGGCTCAGTACTTTCTTCCAGTCAGAGAACCGTCACTTGTAAACCAAACAAAAACGAAAAACCCAACCAATTTTGTTTTTTCTACTTCAGAAAGCCTATGCTTGCTTTTGACAACAACCTGTGTGGAGGATGCAATGTAGGTGGAGCCAGACTGTCCTCAGAAATGCAGAGTGACATGACAGGAGGCAAAGGACTCAAGCTAGGATATGGGAAATTCTGGTTAGATATTAGCAAAAACATTTGTACCATGAGGGTCATTAAATACTGGAAGGTGCTGCCCAGAGAGGCTGTGCAATTTGCTGTTGGAAGTGTTCAAGTGTCCAGTGTTCAGGTGGACACTGCCCTGAGCTAACTGATCTAAACAGGCCTGTTTCAAGCTAGGGATTAGACTAGATGACCTCTGAGAGGTCCCTTCTAACATAAAGTACAATTCTATGACTAAAAATGATAAAATAAAAGGAATTAGGACATTTAAGAAAATGCTAAAGCTTTTCTGGGCTACAATAGATCTTGCCTTCCCCTTCTTCCTCCCTCTCCCTCAGTCAGGCTTCTTGGTGACATACTAATTTGCAATAGAATTAATACATTTTAGCCTCATTTATAGGAAGCAATGACATCTAAAGTCTGAGCCATGAAATATACAATCACTTTTTTAATATGTCTCCTTTAAATTCGCAATTGCAGTGACTTGGGAAACCTTGTACCATCTCCATAACAAGCAACACAGTGTCATACAAAATGTATTACTTCTTGTAAAAATTGCATATACAAGCACAATATAAAAAGAAAGAAAATTTAAAATCCCATAGCCTGAGGGTGTCAAGACTAGTAGTAGACTATCAAGATGAATTGAACAGAAAAGGACATTAGAGCAATAATATCCAATAAGAGGTATTTTTGACATGAATTAAAAAAAAGTTTGACCAAAATTGCTCGATGATTTTCATAGTATTTTTCAGCTATTTTTCAATTAAAATTTGTATGCAAGAAGAGACAATAAAAAATGAAATAAACATAGATATTAGCAAACAGCATGGAGACTATTGTATTGTTTCTTAGTTATACATTTAAAACATGAAAATTACCATGTGGAATTGTGGTCTGGAATGGCCTGTTAGGACTCTTCAGATTCCAGAGGGTCAAGCTGCCATCGGAGTGACTGCACATAAACTGTTTCCCTTCATGATGCCAAGCAACGGAATGAATAGCCTACAGGAATGAGAGAACTTGAGACTGAAACGGAATACAGTGTTTACACTAATGATATTTTAATAGATGACTTTGGATTAATCTAATGGTATATCAGCAGCTGGATGGTACTTGTTTGTCTAAAGTCAATTACAAGCACATTTTAGTAACCAGTGGCTGCAATCTACTGCTAGCCAAGCAAAACAATTAATTGTAAATGCTAACATAACACAATAATCTAAGAAAGGCTGTTCTGAATCAAGCCCAAATTGAAGGATCAGGGTGTTACAATAAAAGAACAACGGACATACAGTGCGATAATGTCCGATAGCTCTTCTTATAAGTATTTAATCTTGGGAATTCTGTATGACAAGTTTTACAGGTAACATACAACACGTCATCTTTCCCAGAGGACTACTTAGGAAAAAAAGAAATAGTACTCTCTTCTTGAATTATTCCCCCCTGCCCTGTATATTTTAAGTTTCAGAGCAAGAACAAAGAAATCTGAAATATTTATATAAAAATAAGACTACTAAAGAGACCAGGATTGTTTCATTCATATAGGAAATCAACAAAACAATGATGCAAGATACTTGTGGAACAGACTGTGTTTCAGAGAAGAGGGATACTGCACTCCTATGTACACAATGCACGTACCATGTGATGAATGTTATGTATGCCAAAAAGCAACACTTAATTAATAGACCATTTTTAGTATTTTGTGTATAATTAGTGTAACTGACTGAAAATATCCATAATTACATCAAACAAGCTGAAAAGATAATGGTTAAATCCTTCATCTTCACTGGTATGTGCTGCAAGCTAACAAAAGCCATTTTCTGACAAAACAAAGTATTGCTTCATTATATATCACAGTTTTCCACACACTCCCCTCAGAAGCACAAACTCACAGAATTTTCCCTTGAATCCATTTCCCTTACAGAAATGTTAGTTGCCAAATAGCAAAACCACAATGTATTTTTTATCTAAATGTAAATGTGAGACCTATTTTTGAATCCAGCTTAGTAAATTTCTGGTTTTGCAACCCAAGAAATGCTAAGGCCTTGATTACACTTAGAACTGCATATGGTCATTTACCTGATTTGTTCAAGTCACTTTAAAATCCTGCCTGGGTATTCATAAGTCAGCACTGAAGTTGTTCATATCAATTTTTCTTAAGCTGACAAGAAATAAACCTCAATGATGCTCATCGCTATTCAAAACTCCCTGTTGGTCTTCCTCTTTTAATAAGTGTATTGATTGATTGATATGGCTGGTAACGGCCCATGGTCTGAAGGAAGTATCAGTAGAAACCAATGAAAGAGCTGTGACCTTTCCCCAACACTTCACTTGGCTCCTGAGGCTGGACAGCATAGCCACAAATGAGCTTTTGCATTAAGATGACTCAGGAGTTTTAATGGGAATCTGACATGCTTTGTATATGAATGCTGTGCTACCACACCAGTAACTAGTCATGCCAAGGCTCAACAGAGCTGAACAAAGTGAACTCTAGACAGCTGCCATCAAATGATAAGAGCGTCACTCTACCTTCTTCCTCCTGGGAAGGGGGGTGTTGGCACACAATTCCTCTTAAAGGCCTGTAAGGTACCAAACTAAAACTGAAGTGGAGAAAGGTAACATCGAAAGCTGGTTCATGCAGCCATTGCTGTATGAACAATGCTTCCTATGGGCAATGTCATTGCCCTCAAGTAGCGAGAATCTTAGTTTTGTGGGGAACATTGCTTCACTTACATTGAAGGTATACCTGTCCTCATGCATGCAATTCTGACATGAGCTCATTCATGCCTGCCATCATGCCAAATTTGAATCTGCTTTTGATATGTTATCACACATAGAAACATCTCGCATGGTTACAGTTGCTAACTGTGGCTGAACAGGAGCTAGTAACTAGCAGCTGAATATTATACCAAGCTGCTGGTTTAACTGCCTCTCAGCTGCTAGGTGCCACCTGCCAGCATAAGCCTCCTGTTGAGTGGTGCTGAGGAGCAATGCTCCTGTCACAGATAGTTGGCATAGCAGCAACTCAAATTCACCTGTCAGACTTTGCCCCAAAATAGGCAAGAAATACTTAGAATTGCTTTTGAGGGCCTCAGCTGGGAGTCATGACTAATACTGAAAGGTGGTGCTGAACAACTCCCTAATTTTCTCCCTGTTAGAGTATGTCTCACATTTTGATCCACCTCTTTAGCATCCACACAAAAAAAAGGAGCAGTTATTTGCTTAGAAGGGGAGTTCATCATGGTGGGTGACTCATGTGAGTGTTCACACAATGTATGCACATAAAGCATATCACACCAGATTGGGTATGTTTCTCCTTCTGCAGTACCCACAGTGGTTGCATACATATTCCATCTTCTCTTATACTCAGCATGTACTAAAATTAAGCATGCCCAACACCACTTCAGTTCCTTCCCAACCACAAACCTCCTCCACCAAGAAGAACTCATGGGGACTCTAGGACCACTTTTAACCCTATTTGGAGCAAGCACCACACTCATCTCACACCACTGCTTGAAACCATTACAGCAAGGGCCACATCAGATTTGATACTTCTGCAATGGCACAGTCCTTGATAAAAGTAGGAAGATGTCATTTGGTAAATATCTCTGTGAAATCTGCAGCTTCATTTTGGAGATGTGTTCTAACGAAAGATGATGACCCTGCTTCAGGAATCTCTGCATGTGCATTGACACAACCTGTCAAACTTTTGAACAGTCTGCATATGCAGACGGATGGTTCTTTTGGGTCTGACAACTACCAATAACTTGCACATCCTTTGAAGTATCTGGCTTGTTTATGTGCTCTCCTTTTATACCAGCTGATGGAAATAAACTTTTGAAGTCATTTATAGAAGGGCTTGCAAGGAAAGTCTTTTATAGAGGGCATCATATAGGAGCATTAATTGAAAGGACCTGAATATCTCATATATATCACCACTGAGAAGATGAGAATCATAATCACACAAAGAAAGAGTTTTGCAGCTGACATTTTGATGAGCAGGCACAAGATTCTTTAGCTGCAGGTTCAAGGTCCACTCTGGCACCAGGTGTTTCACAAGTGAGAACATTTTAGTCTCTTGAGAAGCTTTGACACTGCAGTGAAGAACATATAAAAACTCCTTGTGTCAGGAGTTGATGATCTGAGGCAGCCTCTAACTGGTCATCAGTGGGGCTACGAGAGACACAGGACTACTATCTCTGGTGAGTAGAACATAACTATCACAGAGAAGCTTTAAAGGGAAGATGCAGGCTTACAGGAACACCAAGCAGAGAAGTTCCAGACGATACAACTTGTACAGCTTTTTCTACCCTTGGTGTGAACCTCTCCCATTTGAAATGAGCAGACATGTTTTATCTGTGAAAGGTTTCCAGTCTTCAAGACATGAAGCATGATGAAAACGGAGTAAGAAATCCAGCTGTAAATGCTGCAATTGCCAGTCAGTGAGGAGGGGGCAGAGTCTTCAGCTTCACCATTTACAAGCTCTTGGGTGTTAAACAGTTAGCTGTTTATTCTAAGAGCCATATGACCATGACATTAATCTGGATGCCAAGGAAAATGAAAGGGCATACTTCTGCAAGTATTGGACAGATCCCACTAATATTGTAGGAAAAAAACTCACCTCCCTGTCATGACATTACATATATTCTGAGGAGATGGCTACAACATGTCTCATATCCATGTCTGCAAGTCTCACGTGATGTGAATCATCACACTGGTATGACAATGCCATGCAGCCTAGAAAAGATAGGCAAGATTTCACAGCTGTCAGGTCCTAGTGGACTGAGAACTGTTATTTCTTGATGATTATTTTGTAAGCCAACTGATCAAGTCTGCAAATAAAGAGGACCTATCCTGAATTGTGTGTCCAGTAATTCTAAGAGTCAATTAAAAAGTGGCATTCAATATAGTGAAAAATTGAAGAGACCTTTTAATAGTGGTTCTCACTAACAGTGAAATGAAAACATTTCTTGTGGCTGTATGAAAAGAAATATCTTTAAGTTCATGAGATCTGAAACTATTCCTCACTATAGCAATTGAATGTCAGCAGATATAGTCCCCACCTTGAACTTAAAGAGGAAAAATATTTAGATTCGTAGATAGACAATCAGTCACCAGCCTTTTTTCCTCTTCTGTTTTAAAAAAAATCTGCTGTTAACTTCTCACTCCTGTACTGCACAATGACAGGTTTTACAGATCTGAATAACAAGAGAGAGCCACCTTCTCAACAGCTGATCTGAGGAGACTAAAATCCAATGTCATCAACAGGAGAAATCTAGTTTAGGTTTGATCGTGTGAAAGGACGAGTAGATGAAGTCCTGAGGTTGCTGACATTTATTTTGAGTGACATTACCAAGCTGGACAGCTATCTGAAGAAGATTACAAAGAAGGAAATTGCCTTGGTGACGAACACTCACAGTCTATTCAAAGACAAGAAAATGAGCTGTTTCTTACAGTACACACCAAGTGCTCCCTTAATGGAGAAGTGTGATGCCAAGGGAATTTTTGATATGGAACAGAAATATCTGCTCAACTGATAAGCCAGAATAGATCATACCATCTGATGATCCTTAGAGATACCAGAAGAGGAAGTGGTGAGATAGAGGAGATTTCAATTTTTTTTCATTATCAAATCGGGTGACTACATTAGTTTCAAAACTGGTGCTAAAGAAAGCATAATGATAGCAAAATGAGGCTGGATTAATTTCACTCAGACCCCATTCAAAGAGGCATTTCAGTATTCAGTGAAGATACAGAACATTTACAGCAATTTATTTGAGACCCCACAGATACCCTGCAATTGCGACTGCCTGTCTCAGCACCAGAACGATGCTATCAAAGGATTGGTCAGATGTCTTGGGACATAGAGGCCTTACATCAAGTCCAGACAAAATGGTGAGGGTGAGCAGGAGCAATGTTTTCTAGACTGTAATCTTAGGTGACCAATCTGTAAGAAGAGGCTTAGGTTTCAAAACTTGGGTTGTTGCTAAATGCCAAGTAGCACATACCGAACCAATAATTTTTGACTCACAAAAGCTATATAACCCAGGACTTAAAAAGGACTTCTTTTTAGGGGCTCCCTAGGGGAATCCTAGCAGATCTGGAACATTATCGGTCTGGAGCCTGAAAGTCTGGAACAATGGCTAGTGACACAACCTTTTTAAAGACAAAAGAAGAATCTTGCAACAATTTCAGTAGATGATAACACATCTCATCACAAGTTGCACAAAGTGGAATAATGACAAAGCAGGCAACCACTGAGAAGGAAAGCACATGGCTGATAAGAAGGCCAAAAACGGTTCCTGTGGTCAATAGTGAAAAATGTGGACCAACTAAATTCTATGAGAAATTTTCAAGACCCATCCACTTTGTCTCAACAAGCAAAAAACATAAAATAAAATGGGAATAGTATTATGACTATCCTGGTTTCTGTTGTCTCATTCTGATGACGAGAGAGGACAGCAAGTAAACAACCTTCACCCCCAGGAGATTTGTAAAAGGAAGAAGTTGTCCAGCCTTAAGTAATATAACGTGCAGTTTCACACAGACAGACTGTCATTTAGAGACAGTTTGGTGGTCATGTCTTGAGGCTTCACTGACAGCCTGTTTAAGTTCCAAATTACCCTGTCCTCTAGAACATTTGCTATGTAGATGCCCAGATTCTTAACCCTGAAGCACAGTGTAGTATTAATGTGTCTGTGAAAACAGGCCTGAAAGAGTGCAGGATTCAGATACATTCCAATTACTTTTTAGAGTGAAAATAAAGGGGTGTGCTACTTAAATGTAGTAAGGTGACAAGACAAAAAAGGAAAGAGAACTACAGGGAACCAATTACTGCCTGGATCACTTTAAAGAAAAAGACCTTCTACCTTCAGTTGTAATTGCATTCACATTCATTCCCAGTGAACTATAGAAGGGCTGGCAGAACAAAGGATGTTTTTCCTACTCCTAGTACTAAAAACATAGCAGCTAGGAATATAGCTATTTTTGAAACAGCCTGTTTCAAACAAGAACTGTGTCTGTGTTTGATACAATCTGCTCACAGATGACAAGAGATAATTTTCTGATAAAACTATGAGAATACAATTTTGAAAACTTTTTAATCAGATCTTGATTATTCGGTAATACCAATAACCCTACAAAATAATGTGTCTAATATTCTAATTAATGTTCTAGTAATACTAAAGAGAGTAAAGACAACTATATAATTCCTAATGTAGCTATATCTCATACCAGCTCATTACTAAACTCTGTTCAACTGAGGATCCCCACACAGCACTTGATGAACTTGTCAGAATCAAGGGGAAGAGAGTCTATGTTGTAGGACACTCATGAGAGCGTAAGTCATTCAAACTACAGATTGCAGGTTTTGATTTCTATTGTCAATAACTTGATGAAAAGCATAGCACAAACAGCATTTACAGAACAAGACACAGGACAAACTGCTGAATAACAGTTTTACTGAAGTAATGGAAACTGCTTACCTCGTCATAATAAGCTCTCAGATCAGCTCTTTTAGATCGTAAGTCCCAGAGTACTACAGTCCCATTTTCATAGCCTATCAGTAGCTGGAAAAGGGAAACAAACACTATTATACTTTCAGAGTCAAAAGGTATATACATATATTGAAGAACTTTGTGGTTTCAAGAGATATTTTAAAAAATAAACAAGCACTACAAAAAGAAATGCCAAAATTATGTGCAAGACTGGACTGTAGTTTGCACTATATGTAATACCCAGCTCTCAAATTACTTTTCAGTATAAATTACTTCTCATTAGTGACAATGAAAGTTTTAATATGGAAGGAAAAACACGCTTCATGTTCCTTTGTTTGTTTGTTTCTTTGGTTGCTTTTGTGTTGTTTTTTTTTCCCTGCATGATTATGTTCCTGGATAGTCTTCACAATTGTGTGTCTGCTGAGAAAAGAAGATTGTAGCATCTTCCTCTTAGTTCTTCCCTTCCTTGCCCCTGGTTGGAGGGGAAACTAACACATAAGAGATCACATAAATAACTTCAAATCAAAGAATCACCAGATTAAACTCTCATTCAGCTACACATATTCCTTTAATTTCTGCTTTCTATTACATTAAAACATTATGAACTCCTCCTCTTGCAGGGAATAAATTGCTTGCTTTCCTAGAAATTGAAAATTAACTAGCACACCAATTTTTACTTCTTCTAGAGCTGGCATGTCGTATCATCATACACACCTGGGAAATACCAGCAAGGAAGATTTGTCAAAAGATAAAAGAGAAGAAAAGTGGTGCCCAGGAGAAAAATAAGAGTGAACACAATTCTTTTGCCTTGTCTCTATTGAAAAGAACTGAATTATTGTTCTGGCACTGTATTGAGTACTCTTCATTTCAACACAATTAATTGCAGATCTTATAGAAGATATGAAGTCTGGCCTACTTAGGTGTCCTGGAAATTGCTTTCTACAGAGCCTATCTTCCTAAGAATATGTCCTGGACATGAAGACAGAAAAAGAACAAACTGACAGACTAGCACATTTTAGCTATGAAATATTTTATACAACTGGCAGTGATAACTGCAGTTGTTCTTTGTCCATAAACACACAGGTCACAGAATGCAGGCAAGGATTTACAGTTTCTATATTAAGAATCTGAGCACATGAATGGCGAGACTGTCTCACTCTGTGAGACCTTACCAGCATCTTTGCCTTCACTCACTTTAGCTTACATAACCATAAAAATGAAACTTGGCTGGACTGCTAAACAAAACATCACTTTATTTCCAAGTTGAATATAATGGATACATCAATACTGCTATAAAAGAGGTTGGGAATACTCTCAGTCCTACTAGATATGATTCTTTATATTGCCAGGAGAATATTCATTATGTGGAGATGTATTATCTAATCTAGGAATGATTTATAGTATATTTAATACCTGAATATGAACAGTACCTGATTATTTAACAGTCCTGCTTCTCAAAAAATTCAGTGTCCCAGAGAAACTCCAGAATATTTATCATTTTTTCTCTGGACGGGTCCATATGGGATTCTGTGGCAGAGTAAATGCGTAAAGACATCCTGTTCAGAAAGCATGCAGCTAACTGGATAGCACTTGTGTCAGGATGCCATATGGTATTTTGGGATAATAGATTGCCATTGAGAGAATGAACAAAGAAGTGTCTTGCTGTGACTGGTTTTGCTGTTGGTTTAGTGATCCTAAATGGAAGACAAATGTATATCCAGGAGTTAGTGATCCACGCAGCAGTTAATCTGGGTAGGTGCAGGCCTGTGGCGTGTGATGTTGTGCTGCACCTAGCACTTGGCTGCCAAGCCTGTGTTGTGCTGCACATGGCCACAAGGTAAACTTTGCTGTCTAATTGCAAAGAAGCAGCCTGCAGGCAGTTCCCACTTGGTAAAGGTCATTACAGCATTTCTGTGACCTTGTCTTTATCTTAATGTAAGGTAGCATGTTCCCATGTGAATATCCTTTTGCTTGACAGTAGAAATGAATAGAAAAAGCAAACAAACAAACAAACAAAACAGTGTGGCCAGTAGGTCTGGGGAGGTGACTATGCCTCCTCACAGGGGCTGGAGGGCAAATCATATGTGGAACGGCTGAGGGAGCTGGGGATGTTCAGCCTGGAGAAGAGGAGGCTGAGGGGAGACCTTATCACCGCCTACAGTTACCTGAAAGGAGGTTGTGGAGAGGTGGGAGATGGTCTCTTCAGCCAGGTGACAGGTGATAGGACAAGGGGAAATGGCATGAAGCTGTGCCAGGGCAGGGTCAGATTGGATTTCAGGAAAAGATTTTTCACTGAAAGAGTTGTCAGGGCCTGGAACAGGCTGCCCAGGGACAGGGTTGAGTCACATTCCCTGGATGTGTTTAAAAAAAGGGTAGATGAGGTACTTAGTGATATGGTTTAGCATAGGATGGGCAGTTGGACTCGATGATCTTAAAGGTCTTTTCCAACCTAGTGATTCTGTGATTCTTCTGAGATCTCTAAAGACCAAAATGCTGGCAAACCTCTTCACAGAGGGGACCAGCACAGTGTGCTGTGTCCTGACTGGAGCTCCATCCAAAGCTGAACAAGTTGGGGTTCCTACTGTCTGAATGAATGTAAGATAATTATTATTTTGTTCATATTAACTCCAATACATGGTATTTTAATCAGTATGTTATGAGTTTAACTGCCTTCCTTACTATTATCCTAACAAGGACTTGCTACAGTGCATTACAGCTGGGTACCAAACCACTGGAGTTCAGTTCATATCTACCAGTATTCTTTTCACCTCAGTTTTTGTACAAATATAATCAGGAAACCGAAGGAATAGAAAAGCATTTAGTTTGTGACCCTGTTTTATAATGAGCCTTTCTCCCTGGTGAAGCAGGCTTGTCTTTTGATTTTTATCACTCTCTTTTGCAAAGATATCACACTCCAGGTAATCACTGAAAGGTTAAATACCCCCTATTAGAGACAGCATTTCATCTGATCTATTGCTGAAATGATTAATGCACAACAGTGCTATTGAACTGCAAGATACAAAGTGTGGCGATTTCAGAGAAGGTGAAAACATATTTGCTGTATCGCCAGGAATCTGTCTCTCTCTTGGTAGCCAGGCTGCTAAACCAGCAGTAGTATGATATGACAATAAAGTCAGAATTCCAACTGGGTGAATGTGATTAGTCTAGGTATATTTATGATGAACTCTGACCTGGTTGAACCATAGGAAACTCAAATATTTGTACTCCTCTTGGCTACAGTGAGCACCTGGGACACCTATAGAACAAGCTCTATGTCTGTAGTATTTGATGAGGTAAAAAATAAAACATCCATAAATGCAACTGAAGGAGAAAACATAGAAAAAGAAGAAAAATGCGTGTGAAAAGAGTCAAGGAAATAAAAACCTGATTTCTCTTCAGCTTGTGTTTTCTGGCACCTTATTTAATTACTCATGTTTAATTAAGTTAAGAATGATGTAGAAGGCTGGGCAGAGTTTGAAGGCAGGAGAAACCAGAGTCCTGCAAAGATCTTTGTCTAGTGGAGTTGCTCCACATTGTGACTTAAATCCTTCTTTATGTAAAGCTTTTGATGGTGTTGTTTTAGGGAGATTCCTCCTTTACAATCAATTAATTGCATCCCGGTACGTACCAGCCAGCCCCTTACTCATCCTGGTAGAAACAAAACAGCTGTGAGGAAAAAAACTAAGCCTGTTAAATGCACACTGTATTTAGGTGTTATTAGATCTCAGAACACAGACTCAGAGATCAGAAGTTTAGTTCACCAGCTAATAGTTAATAACATTAAACCTTTTCCTATTAAGCTTTCTCCAGTTGCTGGGAAACTGCAGATCATTGCAGTTAATGTCTTCTCCTGTGTCAGCAAGAAAAATCATGTTTGCTACGGATCTGCCACTTAAAAATGTCTGTGCACTTTCAGTCTGTTCCTAATGTACCCTTATTCATTGATTTGGCAGTTATATTTCATGGACTTAATCACTAGGTCCCCAAATTGTTCTTAAGTGACACATTAAACACACAAATTCTCTTTGTCGTCTATCTTCCAGTCACAGCTTGCTAGATTCATAAAAGAGACCATGTCCAAAGTCTGTCTTGATAGTTTGCCTGGAGGGCACTCTGGAAAAATTTTGCATGGCAGAAATATTCTGGAATTACATTCACTCTTGGCACAGAAAAACTGGTTTTAAGTCACTGATACAAACTGGAGCTTTTAGATGTCTAAAGATTTTAAAAAATATTAATATACAGTCAGAACACAAATTTTCCTGTCTTTCAAAAAAGAGATCTTATGATTTTCCTAGATTTGGAAAAGTTTAGGACTCTCAACCACTTACTCCCCATAGGAGAATGCTACTTATTTACTCCAATGAAATATGCACAGATCTGCAACCAACTTCATGATACTCCAGAGAAGGGTATACCACTAGACTCTTGCAGCGTACAATACTCTTGTAGAGTACAAGAATATCTGTATTTTGAGCAATGTTAATGACTGATTTGTACCTACTATTTAATTCCTGGAGCATAGGCAAAGAACACTTTCCTCTGCTGCCCCCCATGAGGTAATGTGAGGAATCTGAGATTTCCTCCACCAACACCTCTTGGTGGTCTTTCGTTAACTTGAAGCTGAGGAGCAAAGCAAAGTCTGTCACACTATCCTGAAACAGCTCTATTACCTAAGAACAACTCTGCTAAATTAAACAAAACGTTTACATGTCACAGTATCTTGTACTTCAATGGCCAAGAGGAAATATCAAAGAACAATATGAAGAGGGCAAGTACTTTTATCATACTCTCATATATTCTCTCAGCCTAAAACCATAATGTTCTCATTCAAAGATAGCCAACTCCTCAACTAGACTTGACTCTGTTTTACCTCATCTTTAATAACCTTTGAGGAAAATTCAGCAAACCTCTCTAGTAACCCTCAAATTGATTTCCTTTGTGTTAAATTTTTTAGTGTCCCTTGTGGCCAATATTCATTTTCAGCACCCACAACACCATTTGGAAAAGGCTTTATAGCTTCTATTATTTGCACATTTGAGGAACTTAATTGCCTTGTTTGGAATCTGACTTTTGTCAGCTTCATTTGATATCCTTTTAGTTTTTGCATTGAAAGAGATTATGAACTGTTTGTACCCTTTTTGTAACAATTATTGTTTTCAGATTTGGAATCACAAGCAGCTCTTTTCCACAGTGAATTGTCCTGTCTCACTTAGTTTTGTCTCACAAAGAAAACCTTGCACCTTCTCTGAATTCATTTTAGCACAATTACAGAATCACAGAATAATAAGGTTGGAAAAGACCTTTAAGATCATCAAGTCCAACCATTCACATACTAAACTAAACCATATCCCTAAGTACTTCATCTACCCTTTTTTTGAACACATCCAGGGAAGGTGACTCAACCCCCTCCCTGGGCAGCCTGTTCCAGGCCCTGACAACTCTTTCAGGAAAAAATTTTTTCCTGAAATCCAATCTGACCCTGCCCTGGCACAGCTTCATGCCATTCCCCCTTGTCCTGTCACCTGTCACCTGGCTGAAGAGACCATCACCTACCTCTCTATAACCTCCCTTCAGGTAGTTGTAGGCGGTGATAAGGTCTCCCCTCAGCCTCCTCTTCTCTAGGCTAAACAGCCCCAGCTCCCTCAGCTGCTCCTCATAGGATTTGCCCTCCAGCCCCTTCACCAGCCTGGTTGCCCTTCTCTGGACTCGCTCCAGGACCTCCATGTCCTTCTTGTGGTGAGGAGCCCAGAACTGGACACAGCATTCGAGGTGTGGCCTCACCAATGCTGAGTACAGGGGCACAATCACCTCCCCAGACCTACTGGCAACACTGTTTTTAATACAAGCCAAGATGCCATTGGCCTTCTTAGCTACCTGAGCACACTGCTGGCTCATATTCAGTCTGCAGTCACCCAACACCCCCAGGTCCTTCTCTGCCTGACAGCTCTCCAGCTAGTCTCCCCCAAGCCTGTAGCGCTGCATGGGGTTATGTCATGTCCCATGTGCAGCACTCTACACTTGGCCTTGTTAAACTTCATCCCATTGGACTCAGCCCATGGGTCCAGTCTGTTCAGATCCCTCTGAAGAGCCTCCCTACCCTCAGGCAGATCAACACTTCCTCCTAGTTTAGTGTCATCTGCAAACTTAGTGAGGGAGCATTCAATCCCTTTGTCAAGAGCATTGATAAAGATGTTGAACAAGACTGGACCCAGGACTGAGCCCTGGGGGACGCCACTCGTGCCTGGCCTCCAGCTGGATTTTGTTCCATTCACCACCACCCTTTGGGCTCGGCCATCCAACCAGTTTTTAACCCAGCTGAGGGTCCACCTGTCCAGGCCAGTGGCAGCCAGTTTCTCAGTCAGAATGCTGTGAGAAACTGTGTCAAAGGCTTTACCAAAGTCCAGGTAGATCACATCCACAGCCTTCCCCTCGTCCATTAAGCGGGTCACCTTGTCATAGAAGGTGATCAGGTTAGTTTGACAGGATCTACCTTTTGTAAACCCATGTTGACTAGGCCTGATCCCCTGGCCATCATGCATGTGCTGCATGATAGCTCCCAAGATGACCCTCTCCATGATCTTCCCTGGGACTGAGGTCAGACTGACAGGCCTGTAGTTCCCCGATCCTCCTTCCGACCCTTCTTGTATATGGGTGTAACATCCGCCAGCCTCCAGTCGAGTGGAACTTTCCCAGTCTGCCAGGATTGCTGATAGATGATGGAAAGGGGTTTGGCAAGCACATCTGACAGCTCCCTCAGTACCCTTGGGTGAATCCCATCTGGCCCCATTGACTTCTTTTTGAGGTAGAAGGACAAATATTATACTCGGTATTCAGCAGGCAAGTCAACCATGCATTTATGCAATAGCCCTGTTTTGTTCTCTACTCTTCTCCAGGTAATGCCTAATTTTGATTTTCTTTGTTGGACACTACTGAGCACTGAGCTGACATTTTCATTAAACTCTCAATTTTCTTAATTTTCTTTAAGCTCTAGATACCAAGCAGCAATGATCAGCTCAAACTGATTGTTTTATATGTAAAGTCAGAAATACTCTCCCGCACACATATCGCTTCACATAATTTACACTGAATACTTACAAAAGAAAGTATTTAACCTACCATTTTACTGCTCAGTTTCTCAGCCTCCTGAAGTCCAGAAAACCTGATGACATATTCTTACTCTCTTTTATAGGTTGTTTATGACTATGCCAACCTCAAGAAGTTGTTTTATCTCCATTTTTTCACCAATCTGAAGAAGGATTGTTTTATCCTTCATCCTTTCAACCAAAGTTTAATGAGACTTAATTGAAAAATTCAGTCTAATTTTTTTTCCCTCTACTGTTGGATTTTCTTGATCTAGGACTACATCTTTTGATTTAGTGCTTGGATCTTCTCTTATATCTGTCTGTACCTTTTACTGCTATCTTCCTGTACACATCAAACACCACAAATTCCACATTCAGCAAATCTGCAGGCATTTTGTTAGCACCAATTTGTTCTTTACATCACCCTCTATCAATGATACAAGCAGTTGCACTGGGATGCTTTCAGTATGGCTTACATTTTCTATTCTTTCTCCCCATAAATTTTCAATGTTTGTTTTTCATAGGGATCCATCTGATTTTGCTGTTGCTGTTGTTATCATGCTAATACTTCATTAGTACCCAGATGTCTCCAATGTACCCTCTGAACAACCAAGTAATCGTATTTTCAAGTAAGTTCTCCTCTAACTCCCTTTCCAGGGACCTTTTAATCTTCTTTCTATATGCTGAAGTCAAAATATTTTAGGTTTCTGTTTGGACACGGTGCATGACATTCATGTAAGAGATGTTCACTCACAAGACATTTTTTTTTTCTTTTAGCAGTTTATTCTTTTTCCCTACACCATGTGCTTTAGGTAAGTCATAAGCAGTTTGTGGCCAGTGAACAAGAGTTATGCCTCATCAATAAGCCTTCAGTTTTATCAGGTATTTTGCCACAGATTAAGTAGAATCTCTTAATGGTTTCTGGTTTGAGGTTAAAACACTATGCTTCATAGCATTTCATTACTTTATTTCATGTATTCTAAGTTGCTCAATCTATTTTGTTTCTTCTAAGAAGGCTTAGAGTTCCACTCAAACTTGTTGGAGAGCTGGCTGGCTGGCAAGTGCATATAGATCACCTTGCAATATGGATAAGTCCGAGAATGGAAAATGCAAATGAAATTCAGATGTAGTCATCAGTGTTTTTTTCTTGGTACCCATATTCATTTCAGCTTAATATCCTCCATATCAGCATCAGAAATTCAAACTGCTGCTACTTTTCAATAACCATCAGCTGCTACGTGAGGCACAGTGTCAAATAGACACACTATTTGTACGATGCAGTCCTTCATAAATACACACTAAAATGCAACTGGCAAAAGTGATCAGAAAAGATGAGACCGTTAAACGCCCCAAATGCTCAAAAATTCAGTAGCCACACATAAATAAAAAATTCTAATAAAACTGGTACTCTTGCAACTAAATTGAATTTTGGACAAGCTACCATACAAGTAAAGCCACCTCCCATTTCAACTCCTGACGATATCAGTCATGACCCTAACGTGCTGACTCCGTATTTTGCTTCCACTTGACAGCTCTTCGCTGTTCTTAACTCTGTTCACAAACAGCAGCAAGTTCCAAATGCGGGTTACTATAGTCAGTATTTCTGTATAAGAAAAGACTGATTATCTTATGAAAACTTACTATCGTGCCTTCATAATAGTGTGAAATAATTTTAATCAATTCTTACTTAAGCAAAGCCAAAGTCTGATTTGTTATGAAGTTTCAAAGTACAGTATGTTGTCTGTATCAGCTCTTTATTCATTAAAACTGCACAAAGAGAATTTTTTTCTTAAACACTGCAAAATAGTAAGGGTTAAAGAAAACAGATGATAAAGTTAGTGGGTAAGCAAAAAGAAAGAGCTGTCAAGGCAAATAAAGGTTATGAAATGTTGAAATATTTTATACCATTAGTTGTACTCACTTTTCCCTCATCTCTTGGACTGTCACTTAAATGTACAACCGGCCCAGGGTGAGTCTTTGTGGATCTGCAAGACAAAAATAAATTCAAATCTGTAAATGTTTTTTGTATGAAGAGCTAGGTGATTGCCTTAATTTCTAGGTGTGTTAACATGTACCTCCAATGATTTAAAAGTAATTCTAAAAAGCCCTACAGGGGAAGATAGCTATCTGAAAGTTATCTGTATCTTTTCATATTCTCCTCTATTTCCTTCTTGCCATTAGAGGCAAATATTCTCCTTTGTTGATTAATCCATTCTTCTATAAAAAAAAAAAAACCAAACCCAAACACTATTCCTCCTATTACTGTATTTCCCTACTCTCATTTCAAAGGCTTTTTGCCTTTTCTATTCTCTACTCTCTCTCCTTCTGCCTTACCTCCTCACTTGCTTGATTTCAAGGGTAATCTATCAAGCATTTGCAAAGTCTTCACTGGACTAATTTAAAATACCGATAGCAAGACTCACCAAGTTCCAGTCTCATTAATTACAGGGCTTCAGTAATCTCATCTACACTGCTCTATCAGGCAGCTTCTTAGCGTTACTGCAGTAGGGTTTTGGAAATGCAGCAGCATCTTGGCTTAGTCTATTTTGTAATGCCCTACGACGTTTTCAGACCAATAAAATTGCACTCACAATGCATGGTCAGTGAGACCCATCCCAAAAGTCTTCGTAAGCCTCTATAAAGATTACTTATTGTTCTTGCTGCCCCCTCTCTTTTTGTAACATATACCAACAAGGTAGCATGCAACTTCATAGATGGACTGCTGCTTAAGTCACCGATGTCCAGCACCTGACAGCAAACACAAATCACAGGAAACTGAATGGACAGATGAAGATTTTTCAACTGTCCTCCTTTCTGACCAGACCTTTAGGCCCTGGCAGTCATACAGAGCAAGAAGACAAGCATCAGTTCATAAAGCTTCAGGCTATTTGAATGCCTATACAGAACAGGACCTTACTCCCATCTAGTTTCTGGGGTGAGAGCAGAACCCTTGGGAGTTCAGCTTTAGATCTAGACTTGCATGTCAGGTCTTGGTTCACCATAGTTCACCAGGAAACAAAGAATATGACAGAGATTGGCAGGGACCATAAAGCTAAAATTGTATCTGGAAGCCATACCTAAAACTATCAAGGCTCCAGGTTTTAAAAAAATCTGCAAGAGAATTAAAGAAAAACACCAAAACAAGGTTCTAAAGCCAAACTGCTCAAAGGATTTTCCTAAATGAAAAATATTTCTCTTCCTTTGTCTCAAATATGGTACTACAGCAAAACTGACCCCTGTTCTACCAGGTCAGACTTCAAATAAAAATCAGAGTGCTATGCAAAAATTCCCAGACAACTCAAATATTAAAATACTGTGGAGTAATCCATATCCTCATAGCTTTCCCCTTCCCAAAACAGTATAATCCAACATTCTTAAAAGCATACCTACTTTCCTCTGGTCTCTATTTTCTGCCAGTAGAATGTTTTAAATATTTAATCTGTTCGGTCATGCACCAAAGCTGGGCCAAAGCAGAGTGGCAAAGACCTTGTCTAATATTTACCTCTCAGCTAAAGACAATGAAAAACTATTCCAGACATCCTTAAACCTTCCAAGGTAAGTTTATTCCAGGCCAAAGGGATAGAAAACATCAAGTGACCTAAAGGGTAGACAACCTTCCTAGACTATACCCCACCCCTTCACATATCACAGAATCACAGAATCACAGAATTATCAAGGTTGGAAAAGACCTAGAAGATCATCCAGTCCAACCATTCACCTATTACTACTAGCTCCCACTAAACCATATCCCTCAATACAACATCCAGTCTTTCCTTGAACACCCCCAGGGTTGGTGACTCCACCACCTCCCTGGGCAGTGCATTCCAGTGCCTGACTACCCTTTCTGAGAAGTAGTGCTTCCTAATGTCGAGCCTGAATCTCCCCTGGCGCAGCTTGCTACCATTCCCTCTAGTTCTGTCACTGCCTACACGGGAGAAGAGGCCGACCCCCAGCTCACTACAACCTCCCTTCAGGAAGTTATAGAGAGCTATAAGGTCTCCCCTAAGCCTCCTCTTCTCCAGGCTGAACAATCCCAGCTTCCTCAGACGCTCCTCGTAAGGCCTGTGTTCCAGACCCCTCACCAGCTTAGTAGCCCTCCTCTGAACGCGTTCCAGAGCCTCAATGTCTTTCCTGTAGTGAGGGGCCCAAAACTGAACACAGTACTCGAGATGCGGCCTCACAAGTGCTGAGTACAGGGGGACAATTACCTCCCTGCTCCTACTAGTAACACTATTTTTGATGCAAGCCAGGATGCCGTTGGCCTTCTTGGCCACCCGCGCACACTGTCGGCTCATGTTCAGCCGTGCATCAATCAGTACCCCCAGGTCCATTTCCTCCACACAGTCCTCCAGCCACTCCGCCCCAAGCCTATAGCGCTGCCTGGGGTTGTTGTGGCCAAAGTGCAGGACTCGGCATTTGCTCTTGTTGAACCTCATGCCATTGGCTTCAGCCCAGCTCTCCAGCCTGTCCAGATCCCTCTGTAGGGCCTCGCTACCCCCAGGCAGATCCACACTCCCAGCCAATTTAGTGTCATCTGCAAACTTACTGAGGGTGCACTCAATGCCCTCATCTAGGTCATCAATAAAGATATTGAAGAGGACAGGCCCCAGCACTGACCCCTGGGGAACACCACTCGTGACCGGTCGCCAGCTGGATTTAACTCCATTTACTACCACTCTCTGAGCCCGGCCCTCCAGCCAGCTCCTTACCCAGCCGAGGGTGTACCCATCCAAGCCACGGGCTGCCAGCTTCTGCAGGAGAATACTGTGGGAGACAGTGTCAAAGGCTTTGCTGAAGTCTAGGTAGACCACATCAACAGCCTTTCCCTCATCCAGCAGATGGGTCACTAGATCATAGAAGGAGATCAGGTTGGTCAAACAGGACCTGCCCTTCATGAACCCATGCTGGCTAGGCCTGATCCCCCGGCCATCCCGCACATACCGCATGATCTCCCTCAAGACTATCTGTTCCATAACCTTCCCTGGAACCGAGGTCAGGCTAACAGGCCTGTAGTTCCCCGGATCCTCCTTACAACCTTTCTTGTAAATGGGAGTCACATTGGCAAGCCTCCAGTCTTCTGGGACCTCACCAGTCAGCAAGGAGGACTGATAGATAATGGAAAGCGGCTTGGCTACCACCTCTGCCAGTTCCCTCAGCACTCTCGGGTGGATCTCATCCGGCCCCATGGACTTGTGGCAGTCCAGTTGGAGTAGGAAGTCTCTGACTGTTTCTTCCAGAATCACAGGGGAGTTAGCATGCTCCCCAGCTGAGACTACCAGGTCAGAGAGAGGGGTACCCTGAGGATCTGTTTGACCTTTAAAGACAGACGTAAAGAAGGCATTCAGAACCTCTGCCTTTTCCTTATCCTCAGTGATCACATTCCCAGCCTCATCCAGTAAAGAGTGGATATTCTCCTTTGTCCTCCTCTTACTGTTAATGTACTTATAAAATAGTTTATTATTCTTTTTCACCCCAGCGGCCAGGTTAAATTCAAGCTGGGCTTTTGCCTTTCTGATTTCACCTCTACACATCCTGACAACTTCCTTGAATTCATTCTCAGTTACCCGTCCCTCCTTCCACAGGCGGTAGATTCTCTTTTTCTCACGGAGCCTCAAGAGTAACTCCCTATTCATCCACGCTGGTCTTCTTCCCCGCCGGCTCATTTTGCGGCTCAGGGGGACCGCCTGCTCCTGCGCCCTTAAGACTTCCTTCTTGAAGAGCAACCAGCTCTCTTGTACCCCTTTGTTCGCTAAGACTGAATGCCAAGGGACTCCCCCTACCAGTCTCTTGAACAAATCAAAGTCTGCCCTCTGAAAGTCCAAGGTAGCAGTTTTACTATTCCCCCTCCAAGCTCCACCATGAATTGAGAAATGTATCATTTCATGGTCACTCTGTCCAAGGCAGCCCCCAACCTTCACATCTCCTACCAGACCTTCCCTGTTCACGAACAGTAGGTCTAGCGGGGCAGTTCCTCTTGTGGGCTCTCTGACCAGCTGCATCAGGAATGCATCCTCTGTGCACTCCAAAAACCTCCTAGACTGCTTCTTCTGTGCTGTGCTGTACTCCCAGCATATGTCAGGGAAGTTGAAGTCCCCCATGAGCACAAGGGCTGATGACCGTGCAGCTCGTGCCAGCTGCTTGTAGAACACCTCATCTGTCTCTTCATCCTGGTTTGGCGGTCTATAACAGACGCCCACCAGGATGTCTGCCTTGTCAGCCCTTCCTCTGATCTTTACCCATAGGGATTCAATGTTATCATCCCTAGTCACAATCTCAGTGGCAGAAAAGGATTCCCTAACGTATAGAGCCACACCACCACCCCTCCTTCCTTGCCTGTCTCTCCTGAAGAGTTTGTAGCCATCCATTGCAGCACTCCAGTCATGGGAGCAATCCCACCATGTTTCTGTTATGGCAACCAGGTCATAGTTTGCCTGCCGCATTATGGCTTCCAACTCTTCTTGCTTGTTGCCCATGCTGCGTGCATTAGTGTAGACGCACCTCAGCTGAGCCCCTTGCCTCTCTCCTAATCCCAATACCACTTCCCCAGGCCGATCTCTAGCAGACCTGGCTTTATCCCCTTCCCCCTTCCTATCTAGTTTAAAGCCCTTTCTACAAGTCCTGCCAGCTCCTGGGCAAGTATCCGTTTCCCTTTCGGAGACAGGCAATTCCCATCAGCTGCCCTCAGGCCAGGTGCCGAGTAGACTGCCCCATGATCAAAGAATCCAAAATTTTTGTGTTTGCACCAGCCTCTCAGCCATGCATTTATAAGATGGCCTTTTCTGCTTATCTCAGTGTTTGCCCCTGCCACCAAAGGAATACTGGCAAACACAACTTGTATGCCCGCTCCATTATTATATTATATTATTATATTTCAACATAACTCCTAGCTGCATACAAAAGCTAGTAGCAATGTGGCAAGCACTTTCCTTAGTGGGCTCTCTCCATGAGGTGATGCCATGCCACCATCTTCAGCTTTGACAAATCAAGTTTCCACAGATACCTGCAGCATGTTACTTTTCTACATGAGCTCTTGGTGACAATGGCTTCTGCAACATAGCCCAGCACAGAAGTGAGATCAGCAGGAAAGCAGTGGACAGACAGTTTATAGGATAACATTCTATCCAGAATGTCTTTCCTGGTGCCAGCAGCAAGTACCCATCTGGCTTGAGACATGGCATGTAACAAGTTTTGCAAAGATGCAGCTGGTGGGAGATCTGGCTGTCATTCTTATCCAAGACAACTCCCCAGAAAGTTCCCCTCTGACTGAGTTTCTGAGTGACCTGTACTGGAATAAAGAATAATTGCCACAGCACCAGACTTTGGAGCAGGCAGGGTAGGTAGGCAGTGATGGGGAATTGAGGAGTGAGACAAGGATATTTGAAAGCAGTGCTTAGACCCACACACATCTTCTACATCTATCCTCAAGGAATGAATATGAAATATTGGGGCATTCTAGGCTGATCTGAACATAGGTTCATCTCTGAATGGGCCAGAGTATGTTGATGGAAAGAACTAGTTCTGTTTGGGGTACGTGCTGCCTGTGCCAGGATGAGCAAAGAAGGAAGGAAAAGATTAAGAGGCAGAAACCACGAAGAGAAGAGGCAACATAAGAAACTTCACTTTTTAGCCAGATAAGAACCACTGACACATGACAGAAAAGGGAGCTGAGCCAAGCAAACGTCAGGTATGACCAAGCTGGCAACAGACAAAATAGTGAAAGGGGCACACACAGGCTGACAAGGCACAGTGGTTTTAGTGGTTATCACAGCCTACTGAACCAACCAGTATACAGGCTGGGTTGCTTCACCATAGCAATACTGGTGCTTGACCAGGACTAGTGGCAAAACTGGGGAAATGGAGGGAGAAAGGGAAAGAGCACACTGTCTTTCCAAGCTACAGGATGATCCCATCTAGGCTGCTCTTTGTACCTACCAATTTTAAAATTCAAAACCAATTTAGATAAATCTCTTGCACTGTTATAAGATAAATATGTCATTGCTTACCACAGAATGTACCCATTTGTCTTTGGGTAGAAGCAAACTCTTACCTGATCTGTAGTCATAGTACATTACATCTAACCTTAGGCTAATTATATTTTCACTGTCATGCAAACTAGCTGTTCCTCGGTAAATGATATAAAATTGTCTTTTACTACCAGTTTCACTGCTACCTTATATTCTTGCAGGGGAGTAGCCTCAGATTTCCATGCTAAGACCTCAGTTAAAAGTGGTAACCTTCAGCAATACAGAGTATTTTCCTGCCTTCTCCATTTGTCTCTTGAAACTATTGTAAACAACAGTTGGAGGATCCTGGGATTTACAAATTTATTGTTTGTTTTTTTGGATATTAGGCACTTCTTGTTTATTTTAGATGTATTATGCTTCCATTATTAGGTTCCTAGATATTTCTTTAGTTTGGCTGAGTAAGAGCTTCATAGACATTATCAGCAAAGTTGATACCAAACACAGCAGTCTGTCGACCAAATGTATGAGATTTGATTTTTCCTCATTCTCTTTTCGCCATATGTGATATAAGCATTCTTTTAATATTTATATTCTCTTACTCCTCAGTATTTTAATAGTTTAGTTGTTTGCCAGGTATGTCACTCTATCAAAAGACTCAATGAACCATTGTTTTGTTTCCACATGGATACCACTACTCTTTTGCTTCCATTCTTGTTAGCTCTTTTATGTCAAATACAGCATGTAGATAACAAAGTGTTGGCAGTGAGGAATTGGGAGGAGGTAGGGTGGTGTCTCTGTGAGGAGAAGTCAGGGCTGCCCTGTGCAAGACACAGTTGTCTCCAGACGGCTCTGATGGACCCACTGCAGTGCATGGCTGAGTTCCTCAGGCAAGACGGTGGCACCACTGGGAAACTGTGTCAAGAAAGGGCAAAATCCACTGCACAGGCAAAGAAATGTGAGAAACAGCCCTGTGAGCACCAGCGTCAGCAAAGGAGGAGGGGAGGAGGCAGTCCAAGCACCAGAGCAGAGATTCCTCTAACTGCTCATGGAGAGGGCCATGTCAGAGCAGTATGATCCCTGCAGCCTGTGGATGCCCACACTGGAGCAGGTTTATCCTGAAGGACTGCAGGAGGAAAGAGCAGCAGAGAGAAGCTGTAATGGAACAACCACAACTCTCATCCACCTCCCTGCACTGCTCAGAGGGGATGAGGGGAAGGAGGTAGAGGAGTTGGGAATGAAGGAATTAATTTGAGAGTTGTGAGGAAGGTGTTTAATTTTTCCCTTCTCTCACTATTCTACTCTATTTTCACTGGCAAGAAATTACATTTTCTCTGAGTCAAGTCTGCTTTGTCCATTGGCAGTAATTGGTATGTGATCTCCCTGTCTTCATCTTCACCCATTAACTTCTCCACTTTATTTTCTTTCCCAGTCCAGTTGAGGATGGGGAGTGAAAGAGCAGCTAGGTGGGGGTCTCGCAACCAGCCAGGGTCCACCCACCACAAATACCTTGATCACTGAAGAGCTGACAGCTTTCATTCTACGTAGGTAAGAGGAAACAGAAAGTCTACTGAGTTTGGCAGTCATAACAACTACTCTGTCAGGAAATGAGAAAGGGTCTTAAATAGCTGTATAACTTAAACTCATTTTTTAGATATGCCATCACAGATAAGATCGCACTGTTTATGGGGTGACCACATCAGATGTTCATGAAGCATTTTGGAATTGTAGATGCTATTCCCTGGCTGCTTTCTTGCATGGCCTTTCTGGTGCTCCAAGAAATTTTTTTTTATACATATCAAGTAAAATATTTGCATCAAAACAGATTCCTCTTTGGACTAAACAATAAGGAATATTCACAAGGTGCAGCACAAAGTTTTTTGTTTGGATTGGGGTGGGACATGCACAGTCCTATCTTGGGGTAGATGTTTTGGGGGAGCATATACCCATACAAAGTTACACCAGTCCCGACAGAGCAGGGAAGAAAACTGTGGATGAAAGAGTTATAACCTTCTCCATTTGGCATGGTCTTTTGCTTGTTGCTCTGAACCTGCCCTATGGCTGGAAACAGAAGGAGAGATGTGATAAATCTTCTCTGGCAATACATCTTCCTTTCTTTATCTTCGTAGTGCAGGACTACCCAAAGATAATCATGTGCACCACGCTAAGTCAAGAAATAGTCTGCCAAAGGCAGATCATTGCCTTATGTCTTGTATCTTCTTGTTTCCTCAGGGAAAGTATGTATAAATAGAAATAATAGCAATGTTTTTTTGAGCCCTTAGAGAAGTGTTGCTTGTAGACCCCAATGCTGGACACTCCATTTACAATTTCTCCTAAGGGCAGACATCATGATTGCACTCCAAGTAGGATTAAATGAAGCAATTATTTAGTTAACTATATCAATAATATTTGTTTACAGAACTCATGAAACACTATCAGAGCTACAGATACAGTAAATACTACTTTCATACAGTAAATGATACTGCATGTGAAAATGTCTACATACAAAAAGATTTTGCCTCATGTAGCTCTGGTATACAGAAAATGTTTTGTTTCCCTTCACTGCTGTTACAGTGGAGTTGCCAAGGAGACTGAAAAGTAGTGGAACAGCCTAAAAAGAAAGAAAAATACTGTTGAATTACATTAAAAACAAATGCAGAGATCCAACAGCTCCTGGAAGGGATAAAGAGGTACTGGGAAACCAACCACATTGCAAGCTATTGTGAATAAAACACACTAGTGCTGATGCCAGATACTTGTGTATAGGCATTCCTTTGAGCTGGCTTTAGGAGACTGTGCAAAAACTAAAGACATCCTATCCCTTGAGAAGGGAGAAAATAAAGAAGAAAGAGTAGGTGAAAATAAGGCAAAAGTGAAATATTTAAGCAGAGAATTCTTCATTCCCAAATACTCGCTGGGGTACAGCTCAGGATGACTGATAAAATAAAAGCTTTGAAAAGCCATGAAAGAGATAAAACAGATATCCGAGTCCACACACAGCAGAAAGGGAAAAGAAAAACAAAGGTCAAGTCCAAAAAAATAGCTGCAATGATTTGAAGTTAGAAATTCCTGAAGTAAAAGCTACTTTCAAGAGAGCAAGAAGAAAGTAAGAACTAATGATACAAAACACTGCAACATTTCATAGCCTGCATTGGTCTTAAAGCCCACAAAAACAGACTGCAAAAGAACTGAAAAATGTAACAAAGGGTTCCCACAACAGCTGTCCAGAACTAGAAGTTTGTTAAGAAACTGGTGGTAGTTTGAGGTGTTTTGCACTTCAGAATTTGTTCCTGACAGCAGCAGCAGCCATCAGTTTATTTAATATGTGTTCATTTTGAGAGATGAGAGAGCTAAAATGCTTTAAGACTTGACTCCTGCTCAGAATAACAGGACTGAAATGAAGAAACCATTCACTGTGAAGCAGGAGCCTTCAAGAAACTTTTAAGGATGGAAGCTTTTAATTATTTTATTCTAAAATTAGAAAATTCAAAAAGAAGTCTTCAGCAAAGTTATCATTTGGACCATGAAAATGTGGAAAACACATACATGATGTATTCATCATTCTGGGAAGTTTTATGCACTCTAAGAAACAGTGACTAATTGTTTTAAGAACTTAAAATATGAAGATAATATTTAAAACAGGTAAAAGTAATGTATGACAAAATAGAATCAAATCAAGAGAAAACAATTTTCCTCTTGAAACAAATTAGCCTGCACAACTACAGAAACACTGTCATGATTTTTGAGAAGAATGAAGATCTGGTGGTAGAAAGTGGTAAAAGGAGTCAGGGGAGGGGGAAAAAACATCTCTATGAGTCACTGTTACAGAGTTGGAGATGACTGAATGTGACAGTGCTGAGAAATGCATGTGCATAAGCACCAGCAGTCAGACATCTTCCACAGTTCTGCTTGTCACAGAGGTGCAGTACACCAGAAATTTTAAGACTTTCTTTTCATTGGTAGAGTCCCAGAGAAATTTAAAAGTAAGTCAGACAGATAGATCATTCACATACTGTGGATCAAAGCTGGGAAGTGGAGTAAGAATCAGCTCAACCTCAAAATGCAACTCTGAGTCTTAGACACAATTTCTAAAATGTCTAGAAGGATATCTGGCAGCCTGCACTTTCTTTATACTAGGAACTATTTCCATTTGGGTCTGAGGACAGAGGGGGGGAGCAGTCGCTTCTAGACTGCTACTTCTGTTGTGTGCTGATTTCCTTCACTGCTGCAGAATTGCTGCCTCTGAGACACATCCAGAAAATGGGGCTGGGGAAGGAAAGGGCTGCGAGAGGGAAGACTCTATCATATTACACAGCTCTGCCATATTTAAGTTCCAATCTGCCCAATTCTTTGACATTCCAAAACCCATAAATTTTGACAAGTTAGATGGGTGTTCAGACACTGGAATCTGTATGCTTGGGAAGGGAGCTTACAATGCAGATTTCTCATTTTTGGAGTTTACTGCACTCACATTAAGATCCTCATTCCCTTCTCAACACCACATGACCTTCCAAAATCCTGCAGGCTGAGAAAACTAATCTCACTGTAGTTGGACTAAATGGAGACAGGCTTATTGACTATTTTTGTCCTCCATATCTGTTTCTACACATTTTGAAAGAAAAGAGAGGAACTGTTTTCTTATTAAAGAGTAGAAAGCCAAACAGCACCATGAGCCCCAAACATTTCTGGCAAAGGACTAGCTCTGCTACATGACAGAAATGGCAAGTGAAAACGTTTTTAGTTATTCATTCTTAGCTGAAAAGATGTTTCAGTGTGGTCTGAGGCAGTGACAAAGCATGAGATGGTAGAAAATGGCCTAGGAAAGAATTGCTACAGAAAATCCTTCTAAAAATCCTTGTATTCTAATGTTCTTTCTCAGTTCTGTACAAGGCTGAAACAACCAGCAATGTACATAGAGGCCCTCTTCAACTACTTTCTGAAAAACTAAGAGAACTGGAATTTCAGCTTGGTTTTTTGTTGTGGTTTTATTTTTTTCCTACTCTAACAAAATAGGCTGCAGTGTAGCTTTACAATGACTTAGATATGGTAATATATAGTTTAACCTTCCAAAGTCAAACCATTTCAGGTTTTTAAAAAATTAACTGGTTCAATGCTCTGTCAGTTTTCTCTGTAAAGCCTTGATGACAAAATGAAATCTTGAGGATGACTGAGTTAAAGCTGCATTACGAAAATTCACAGAGATTTCACTATAAGGTACAAGTCAGTGAAAAAAAAACGAGAAGGGATTTTGAAAGAAAGTAAAGTGATCTTGGTGGACTTGGACAGCAGTTTTAGAAACTGGATGAGAGTTGCACAAAGAGATAAGAACTTTCTCCTTCAGACTTGTTTGTACAGATGACACACAAATAGGACACACTCAAAATTTCATTTATAGCCCCTCCATCTAAACTGAGGAATTCGATACAGCAGCAGAGCAATCCCGTTTACTGGATTTCCTTGCCAATAAGTTTGACACAAATATGCTTGCACAAAAGGCAAACCTTCTTCTTCCATGCTTTATAGAGAATAGCAACATCTACAAACTAACTGAAATAACAGAATCTATCTCAGAATGAAAAATAATGTTATGAGCACTGTTACCTCTTGTATTGTTTGTGGTAAGGCTGAAGCTGTTCCTGAAGTTTTACAAACATACATGTTTTCCTGTTTTCTTGCATCTTCTAAAGTACCTAATAACAACAGGTCCTATGAGCCTATAAAACTCTGAACAACCTGATCTCATAGCACATCTTCCTCTGAGTAGGAAGTTGCTTTAGAAAATTCCAAAGGGGCCTTCCAACATGAATTACTGTATGATTCTGTAATACTAAAATTGGAAAATAATGTGAAGATTGTGTGAAAATAATGTGAAGATTAAAAGATAAATTAAGAACATGTCCGTGGCCCCCCAAAAATTATCTCAAGAATCTGCCTCAGTACAATTCTAAAGAAAAGTGTACTATCATAAGCCCATCCTCATGAACTACACTTACATCCCCTTTAAAAGCTAATCTGAGTTACATTTTTTCCTACAAGAAAGTAATAGTACTGAAGAAAGTTCAAATTACTGAGAATAGTTGCCTAGCTTCAACTTCAGCATCGTTATAGCATCTGTTAAGGGTGGCTGCCATGGCAAACACCACCATTATGCCCACCAGCATTTTACCCTAACACAGAGAAATAAATCTGGAGACGTACAGGACTCCCCGTGAACCTGTGTAACACAGGCAACAACTTCCTTGATTCCACATCAAGAAATACATGATGAGATCAAGTGGAGAGGATACAGCCTTCTTAGATTAACTAGCACAGCACTTAGAGGGATTGAGTTATACTTGTAAAATTTATAGAACTATATACAGTAATGAATGAATAACTCCCATGCTCAACCGAGAGCGACACTTCTGCCCAGCTTGGTGTCATCTGCAAACTGTGTTCCTATTTCGTGCAACTTCATAGTTAAACAGATTGCACAATAATTATTTCTTCTATATACAATATAATTACATGGTCTCCATCATAAATTTTAATTCACAACATCCCGTAACAAAGCAGTTAATACAGCACATGCATTAATTAAATAAAAGGTTTTCAAAGCATTTGTTAGTATTTGCAGAAAGAAATTATTCTTAAAAATTAACCTTGAGAGCTAAAAAAATGACCATAGACACAAATGCAAAAAATTCTGCACTTACAGTTCTATTGCCTTGTTCCACATGATAACATATCCAGAAAGAATGAAGGACTCGATATTTACAATGTGTGTATTTCCCCTCTCTGTTCCAACATAAAGCCATTTACTCTGAAAAGGTAGATGGCAGTAAGTAATCCTGGAAAGAAAAAACAAAAAAGCAACTGAATATTGTATCAATATTTTTTTTTTTACAGGTGAAATAATTGTTCCTTCTATTTTATAACTTCAGAAAAGCCTGCCAGCATTTTGAAGAATGTACAGGTTTTGGTGGTCATCTCCAGAAAAATCATAAAAGAGAACATGAAACAAAACAGAGCCATCTGGTCTGCCTAAGTTAAGGGCAGGAAAACAGAGGCTCCACAAGTAAGTAAATTGCAGGATGATGGTATCTAAGACCATCAAGTTAGGCTTTTTTATATTCTTTCTTAGAATAAGCAATTTTTCCAGTTCAACAAACAGAAGTTAATGGACATCAGCAGGATTAATGTTTTGTACAACAGATGTGTAACACCATCATTCACACATGAAAACATTCCCTTTATTTGCTGTCTGGGAGCACAGGGCAATAAATAACAACATTACCAAGTACAGTTCAGTATTATATCATAAACACACAGAGAATTCTACTAACTAACTTCCAGTTGGATTCATATTTAGTCCAATTTCTTCTTATTTCTTTCAATTTTTAACTAGCTCTAATTTTATTTTGCACTCCAAAATATACACATACTCTGGTAGGTCCCAGCCCATGCAAAAACCTCCCTCGCCTGTGGTTGATAAATCCTCTTAACCACTTCACACTGATGTTCATTCAGCACTTTTTTGTAGCAAACTATTAAATTACAGGAAAAGAAATTTTTTGCGACCTTGGAAGTGTTGAAAATGCATCTGTCTAGTGACTGACAAACAACTCAACGAGTTACAAAGTCACCCCTAGTTGACATGAATGCTGCTAATCCGAATTCTAGCAGTTGTCATCAGACTAAGCAGGTTCAAATCTATCTAGGACCATATTGATTTTCAGTACTCTAATTAATCATAGAATCATGGAATGGTTTGGGTTGGAAGGGACCTTAAAGATCATCAAGTTTCACCACCCCCTGCACTATGGGCAGGGAAACCCTAGACCAGGCTGCCCAAGGCCCCATCCAACTCAGCCAGGGAGGGGGCAGCCACAGATTCTCTGTGGCCAGCACCTCACTGCCCTCACAGGGAAGAATTCCTCCCTTTTATCTTAATCTAGATCTACCTTCTTTTGGTTTAAAACTGTTTCTCCTTGTCCATTGTTTCACCAAAGTCACATGATTTTCATATTCCTCGAAAAGTATGCACTGCTCTGGAGTAGTTTTCTCTTACATTATGTAAATTAAATGCAAACTGCTTTATATATTATTGACTTTTCATTTTTACAGAAAATATTAACTCAATTTTGAGGTTTGAAAGCTTTGAAATGAGCCTCAGATTTTTAATGAACATCTTCCATGTAAGTAAGAGCTGAAATTATGTCATGGTTGCTTCAAAAGAAAACAATGAAGTCTCATACTGTAGTTTTCATTGTGGATTAGTTACATATCCCACAAGCAAATTAAAAATCATCTTTATTACTGATCATGTTGTTCCAAGAAAAACAAAAGATAATTTTGAGAGCACTTCCTCCTGCCTCTGCTTTGTTATTTTTGTTTTTCTGCTGTTAGTACTGAAAATTTTCCTGGAACACTATTCCTGGTGGAGAGTGGGGAGAGCTGCGAAAGGGGGGGGAAGAATAAATGGATTTTTGTCAAAATGATGAACAGGTTTTCCAATTTAATTATTTAATTACTCATTGCTTGACATCAAAACTGCAACTAAATTTATACTATGCCTTTTCCCATTATACAGATACGGACAAGCATAGAACATGTATAACAGCACTGACTGGCAAAAGGGTTCAGTTTCTCTAAGGTCCTACAAAAAACAAACATCAGTTTGAACTCCCTCTCAGAATCCTACCAAAAAACCTAAACCATCCAGGCTCTTGGAAAAGATGGAAATCTTACAAATTTACAGGGGAAGAGGAATGTTGAAGCTGAGATTATTGCTTTAAGTCATGAAACATACATAAGAATGTTTAGACAGATAAAAAGTAATTTGTAGTTGACCTGAAGTGCTTAAACAGAAGCACAGGCTAAAGCTATAGACAATGAAGAAAAGGAGTTGTCTCCAGTAGATGAAGCAAAGGATGTAAATTATGAGGTATTTGGAGGCATTTACTCTTCTCCCTGGACCATATATATATTAAAATAATAAATTTTAAATAACTATAAATTTGGAGCTCATCAGCTCTGTAAGACATGTAGAAGCCACGCAGAACAGCAGCAATCCATCCAGTCTGCTGTCCATATCAGGTGATGTGTTTGCAGCAGATGGCTGTGCAGTTCCCCAGATAGATGTGAGCTGCGACCGTGCATGTTAATGGCTACAGTGTCTCCCCTGCAACATAGTCTGTTTGAGTCACCATACACCAGGAAGTCCTAGGAAGGCAAAAATCCAAGGTGAACTCCATTATTAGGACTTCTAATGTTTTACTTAAACTAGAAGTTTAATTTACTTAAAACATATGGGCTGACATGAGAGTACAGGAAATAGTTAAATTACTAGCTAACTGGCATGACTAAGAGTCAAATAAAATATATAATAGTCTCATACATCCAGACAGTTTTTCCTTTCAGGATTTGGTGATACTATATCACAATATGAAATTTTCTCCTATTCAAATTAGATTCTCCACAAACCACAGAAGAGAATTAAAAAAATTAATAGGAACACCCTCCCCCCCCAAATCCTAGCAGACAGTGAATGAACCAAACATGCTTTTGAGACTGATTCTTGTGGACCACCTGTTTTTTAAATGTGTGATTTAGTTTTAATTTAAATTAAGCAAAATCTCATGTTTCACATATATTTTCTGCTAGCATCGGTCAACATGTCTTTTGAATTAAAAACAATTGGTCCTCCTTATTTCATGTTTTAATTACTTCTACAGAAGGAAGTGGACCTGAAAACTCACTGTTCATAAATTGCATTGGATCCTGGTGACAGCAATAACAGAGGTACTGAAGAATTGAACCCCATTGTTATTTAGGGATATCTGAACACCAAATACTGCAAAAACATTTCCATATCTGGATTTTTTCCAGTTGAGTGTTACACAGGCTGCTCAAATATAAATTGTTGCTTTAAGACTATCGTGCATACACTGCAACTAAAGTTTATCACAGGACTGGGTAGGTGAAGAGTATCTAATGAAGAGTGTAATATTTAGAACTTAGTTCTATTTTTCCATCGAATTAGTCAGGAGATGAATGTGACTATTCTGTTTATAACTACTCAGTGAATCATCTGTAGCAAGAAATTCTAGGTTAATAATGAAAGTCACAAACTATTTACAATCAAACACTGTGAAACAAGTCACCATTTAGTTCACATACTACTGTGCTCATTTCCTTCTCTTAAAGTAGTCTGTAGAAATAAATGTTCTAAAGAAAGAGATGGTAAAATTAATTGCTTTACATGATGCAATTCAATACATATTCCTTACCAAGGAACGTGAACGAGATAGAGTCAAAGCAGTGGTAACTTTCTAGTGCTGTACAGCTCTTTGCCAAAGTCCCTTACAAGATTTTTATCTCAGATTATTCAGTTTACCCAATCAGTTCACAAAACACTTCTATTTGTCTTTATTTTATATCGCTTTAGCTACAAGTATTCACTACAGTCACTATTTGTACAACAGCGATAATTGAATCTCTGGATTGTAACACAAGAAATAAACATTTGGGGTTCCTCTCTTCTGCTTAACACAGCCTAAAGTATTTCTGCAAGTTAATCACCACTTGAACTAGCATATACTGAAAGATACCTGTCTTGATTGAAATAATCAATAACAGTAGATTTCGTACAAATGCTGAGGTATAACAAATCAAGGTTCCATCTTTAAAGTAGAATTTCAATATAAATATATCCCAAGCAAAGTACTCTTATAGCTACTTGTGAATGTGCTATGTATAATTAAGACACCCCTCCTTCCCATTTCTATACATTCTACTTGGAAAAAATGTTACAAAAGCATTCTGACCTTACAGATTCACTTTGGACAAATAAGCTTAAAAAGCACTGATACATTCCTTATATAGTTTTTTGCTCTGACAAACCAAAAAAACCTTATGGAGCAAATTCTTTAGAGATGTCACCTGGCTGGCTGTCCACTGCTGCTTTCAAAGTGTTTAAGATACATGCATTTTTCATGTCATCCCTTATCTGGAATACACATAAGCTACAAGAATAAAAAAGAGGTATACGGGAAGCAGAAAAAAAATTTGTAAAATTTTAAGAAATGTTGTTGACAAACTACCTCTTTCTCAATATATTTTGGTTTTGTCTGTGGCTGGATTTCACTTTTCTTTGGACCTGCTGGCACATTCTGAATTTTAGACATTCAAAATTATTATTAATCTTTCAAAGTGTCAAAAACTAAAATATAAAGTGCAAAACAAAGAACTATCAATTGTATATTCAACTCCTCATTTTTCTTGTTTCTGATTAAAACAATCCAGAGTAAAAATAGGCTGCTGTTCTGTTTCTTCAAAAGCTACTAGTCCCTGTGAAAAACTTTTGGACAAGGGGAAGATCCCTGTAAGTCCAAAGTTAGGCCCATTCTCAATTTGTGTTTTGGGTTTGTGTGACAAAGTTTTGGTAGCTCGAGGGGCCACAGGAGTGGATTCTTTGAGAACCTGCTAGAAGCTTCCCTCATGTTCAGTAGAGACAATGCCAGATGGCTCTAAGGTGGACTTGCTGCTGGCCAGGGCCAAGCCCATCAGCAACAGTGGTAGTGCCTCTGGGTTAATGTAGTTAAGGAGGGAGGGGGTGGGTGGGAGGGGGGTGTGTGTGTAAAACCACCAGAAGCAGTTGCAGCTAGAGAAAGGAGTGAGAACATGTGAGAGGAACAGGCCTGCAGACACCAGGTCAGTGAAGAAGAAGGGGGAGAAGGTACTCCAGGCACTAAAGTAAAGATTCCCCTGCAGCCCATGGAGAAGACCATGGTGAAGCCAGCTGTTCTCCTGCAGCCCATGGCGGATGATGGTGGCGCAGATATCCACCTGCAGCCCATGGAACACCCCACACCAGAGCTGGTGGAGACACCTAAAGGAGGCTGTGACCCTGTCGGAAGCCTGTGCTGGAGCAGGCTCCTGCAAGGACCTGTAGCCCCATAGTGAAAGCATCCCAGGCTGGAGCAGGTTTTCTGGCAGGACTTGTGACCTCATGGGGGATCCACGCTGAAGCAGTTTGTTACTGCAAGTCTGCCACCTGTGGAAGGAACCCACCCACACTAGAGCAGTTTGTAGCCTTTGGGAAGGGCTCACACTAGAGAAGTTGGTGGAGGACTGTCCCCCATGGGAAGGACCACATGCTGGAGTAAGGGAAGAGTGTAAGGAGTCCTCCCCCTGAGGAGGAAGGAGTGGTAGGGACAACAGCTGACCACAGCCCCCATTCTGTCCCCCCTGTGCTGCTGGGAGGAGGAGATAGAAGCACGAGTGAAATTGAGCTTGGGAAGAAGAGAGGGATGGGTAGAAGGTGTTCTAATATTTGGGTTTGCTTCTCTTCTCTTTATCCTACTTTAACAGTCAAAGCATAGAGCATGCAACAGGTCCTCTCTTTTTTTAGCAGTTTTATTTCTTATAAGTACCCCTTCTTACAACCCCACAGAAGATCATCCTGACCTGTTCTACATGCCATAACACATATGAAAAGACAGCTGCACTATAACATGATGCAGGCATTTAAATTCACTCTTGGTAACTCAGTGACTATCTGCCTTAACAGCAGCACTGCATTATGTTAACTGGCATCACTCAATCTCCAGAACAACTTAAAAGTCACTCTTGAAACCCCAGTGTGCAGGGGGATGACAAACTTTGTAGCCTGTGCAACTAATAATTTGTTTAATCTTCAGGATGGCAGAAAATGACTTCCTTTCCTCTTGCACATATGTACAGCAAAACCCCTCTTTTGTCAAGTCCCTGTTACAGTTTGACTGTAAATGCATTGGGATGTCTTACATATGGGAGCAGGATCATTGACAATGACAGTGGAATACTCTCCCTAGCTAGATCTTTAGTATTACACAATGGCAACACAGTGGATTGAACAGGTTGAACATTTAGACTTGGACCCATGGAAAAAAGAAAAGGAAATTACAAGAAAACTTGCTTCCTTAAATAGAAAAAGATCCTGGAAGAAACCAGCATTCTTTTCATTGGCTTCCAACTTGTTTCTGATGCCAACTCAAGGTCATTTGACACCAAAAATGAAAATAAAAGTTCCACAAAGTTAGTGGAGTAAATCAATGAAACAGGGTTGGCAAATATAATTATGCTTTCTTCTTTAGGGGAAAGACAGTGGACATGATTTTTCTCTTATCTGCTAGCTTGTGAAATCACCATTTCTCATTTATAGTACTTAAACATCAAAGAAATAAATGGAAAGCAAATGTAAAAATGGAATTGTAATACCAAGCATAATGACAGTGATGGGCAAAACAGACCATAATAAGGGCCACTGAGTTTCTTAGAAATAAAGAAAGCCAAAAAACAAAGGACAGAAGAATAAGTTCTCATAAGAAAAAGTTTTAGATTTATTTCTTTCATTGATTTTGTAGCAGCTGCATTAAAAAACCCAACCCATACCTAAGGGTAGAGTTTCTCTCATCCTTTTTCCCAACACAGAAGCTATAAATCAAAAATGCAGGTTTTGCTTCCCAGTCTTACAGTTTCAAAACAGTAAATTTGGACTGAGGTTGAAGATGGAAGTCTGAAACTTATTTTTTACTAAACAGCTTGACTTTACATTGCTGGTAGAAAAGTAAAGATAGTATTTTATACCCTGCTTGCTGATAAATATACAGATCTGTGTTCATCATACATTTTTACTGTAATAAATTTAAAACCTATTTTATATCAGTATTGATCAAGTTATTTTGAATGACTCAGATTGAAATACTGAAATTGACTTCAAAGTAAAAAAAACTTCCATTTTTACCGTGTATACTTATACTGTGCATACAGTTTTTTTTCTTAACAGCTTCCATCAATTAAAATCATGTAGACTTATTGGAGACCAGCTGTTCTCATTTGTTATGCTTCAGTAGACAGGGACTCTGTGATTAACGGTCCTTGTTTTTCTGCAATTTGTAGTCTCTCTCCTCTTCCTGCTCATGTACTGTTTAATGAGATAATCTCAACACTGACATTACTAGCTCTATTTGTGATTTACTGGAATAATGCCCAGAGTTTATTGTGACAGAAGGAAAAGTATCCTAAATCATTGCATTGGATTCTGATTGAAGCTGCCATGTGCCTGGGCAGGAAAGCGGTGTTGTGGTTTCCAAGAACCAAATGACTTAGTGCGACAGAATGGGTGAATGTTCTTCACTGATTTAATATACGCCTGGAAATCTAATGTGACAAAAGTCAAAGGACATCTGAACAGGATTATGAATCTACATCTCAAAACTCAAATTTGAAAACATCAAAAAATAAAACCACAGAATGCCTGTAACTATACTGCAACAAGCTGAACATTCCCACTGATAATGTGGACTGTTTATGCTGTCTGAACTTGTTGAAATTTTAAGAGACATCCTCTTTAGCTCTTGTCTAATAGGAGTATGTATGGTATGAAATAGATGATGCATAGTTCTAGTACAGATTGGACTTCTCATTTGTTATGACTATGGCTGCAAATCATGGTTACTAAAGTGTCGCTGTTTTGTAAATATTCAATTTTTCTATCTGTGGGGATTTGTCTCTGGCTGGAGGCCAGATGCCCACCAAAGCCACTCTATCACTCCCCTTTTTGGCCGGACAGGGGAGAAAATATACATTGAGAGGCTCAGGAGTCAAGGCGAGGACAGGGAGAGATCATTCCGCAATGTGTCACGGGCAAAACAGACTCAGCACAGAATAAAGGAAAGAAAACTCTAATTTACACACAGTGAAACCAAAGTCAGATAATGAGAAGTGCGACCACATCTTAAAGCACCTTCCCCCACCCCTCCCTTCTTAGCAGACTGCACTTTAGTCATGATTTCGCTCCCTTCTCCTCCCCACTTTGTGCTATCGGGAGAGGCACGGAATGGGGGAATGAGGGTTTCAGTCAGTTCCTCATGAGTTGTTTTCCTTCTTAGCCTCCCCCCCAAGCAAACCTGCTCCAGCATGGATCTCTCATTTCTGTGTCTCTGTCTCTCTCCATGGGCTGCAAGTGCTGGCAGAGGCTTGCTCCAACACAGGTCACAGCATCTTCTGTATGTCTCCACCTGCTCCAGCGTGCGGCCTCTCCACAGGCAGGGTCTCTGCTCCCCATCCTCTCCCATGGGCCGCAGGGGGACAGCCTGCTCCAGCATGGTCTTCTCCGTGGGCTGCAGGGGAATCTTTCTCTCTGGCGGCACCTGGGGCACCTCCTCCCCCCTTCACTGCCTTTGGTGCCTGCACAGTTCCTTACATCTTCTCACTCCTGTCTCTGGTGGCAAAAAGTGGCTGCTTGTGAGGTTTTTTTCTCCTAAATATGATTCCCAGAGGCACTGTGACCGTCACTGATGGGCTCGGCCTTGGTCAGCAACAACTCTGGCCTTGAGCCAGCTGGTGTTTGCTCTGTGGGGCCTGCAGAGAGCTTCTGGCTGCTGCTTGCAGGAGCCAACTGTGCAGCCCCACTTCTCCACCAGAACCCAGCCACACAAAACTACACCAATATTCAAACCTGGCCTTCAAGCAGTTTGGCCATACAATATAACACACTACCCTGTGTTTTCTTAAAAAAGGAGAAATCTACTGACAAACATGCTTTATTTTCTATGAAGCATTAGAAACAACAAACACACTTCTTAGCATATGAACTAAAGTTCTGCAGTGTATAGCAACATTATGTCTACTGCTGAGAGCTAAAGAATTTTTTCCTAAAGAAAGCAAGCAACGCACAAGTTAGACTCACCACCAGAGGTGGCCAGGTGACATAAAAATATTAAGTAATTCAGAATGTGTATACTGTGCTAATGTTACTATTGCATATTTTAAAGTCTGATTATGGAAATAGAAGCGTTACCTACAGAGCAGTGTAAAAATAGATCTTAAATATCTTAAACAGCCTTCAGATAAGTTATTTAGCTAGCAGGTATAAAACCAAATACTGTGGTATAATGCACTTAAGGACATTTTTAATTGAAACTGAAAATAATAATATTGGCAGGCTCCTGGTGGAGACTACAAACTACTTTGGGGAAAACTGTAAAAATCACCATTAAAAAAAGAACACAGATTCTAAAATTCATGGTTGGATTTGGATATAAACAGAGATATTTTTAATATTCTAGAATGAAAAATATGACCAGGACTTCTGCAATTTTACGAGTGATTACTGCATCTTGTTCAGATTAGAAAACAGGTATTGCTAATAATTGTAGGTTTAGATATTCCTGGAAATGACAACTGAGAGATTTCTCTCATTAACAGTCAATGAATCAATAAAAGGTGATGTTATTTTAGAATAATATACCCAGTGGTCTAATTTAAGCATGGTGAAACCAACTTAGTTTTAAGCTAGCCAGCTTAAGTTCTTGCAAAACTTTCTTTGCAGTGGCATATGTCAGATTGCATTATAAATCCCACTCAGGAATGTAAGCATTAAAAAAAAAAAAAAAATCAAAAGTTATATAAAAGTCATGTTGTCCTCTATGCTACTGTGACTGTAATGTTAATACTAATTGCTCAAATATACTTTAAAAAATACTATAAGTTTTGGAGTTTGAAAAGGACAAATTTTGAAAAGCTGTGGTAAAATAGGGAAGGTAGGTTTTATCAAAGGTAGACTATTCCACGATATTCCAATTGCAGGAAATCTAGAGTATGTCAAAATTAAATGCAGCATTTATAAAAACCATCACAATACATTCTGGTTTTAATGTCCGTTTTCCGCTTGATTTTACTGAAAAGGAAATATTTCATTGGATATTTGAGGGATTCTCAAGTATTAGTTTTACAGCTGATCTTGGTTCTAATGCTAATGAAACCTCTCAGGGACACAGTATTATAGAGGAAGGACAATTTGCAAGAGTACGAGAAACAGAATGAAATTCAAAATGTGAAGGGCAAGGCCTCAAACTTCAAAGAATAAGAACTTCCACTTTAGGGTTGGAACTCATGATACAGAAATGATGGAAAGAGATAATTTCCATTTAGCTTGTCTCATTTTGCTTTCACTGTTAAAGGATATCGCTGCAGAATATTCCCTGCTAACTAGATATACACCAGTGAAGAAGTGTAATGGGTTTATTAGTCAATCGCAGCAAGACCACTATCACTGATAAGGTGAAGCCATGTAAAAGGAAGACATTATTATGATATGCACCAGTAAACATATTCCTGCAGAGATTACAAAAGAAAATGGTAATGCCTGTGCTCCCAGAACAGATGGGACCCTCTCTAGATAGAATATGTTTCCTTGTGTAATCATCAGCTCAGCAAGAACTGGTATGAGAAGAAAGGCCAAAGAAAAGAAAAGGGAACGAAGACACAAATTTACAAAGGAAAACAGAAAATCTTGATTTTTGTAGTGAAAAAGAAGGAAAAAGCAGAGTGTGAATGGATATGAATGAGCTGTTTAACTGCAAAGAAGTGAGACAAATTATTTAAAATGTCTGACAATGTAGAGGACCAGAACATCAGAATAAATGGGTATAAAAGTACCATAAAAATAAATTTCATCTTGAAGCCAGAAGGTTTCTTGACATCAGCAGGACAAAATTAGCATGGAACAATTTTCCATAATAGGAAGAGCAGTGGCCTTAAGCTTGAATAGTAATATGATAGTGTCATGATCCTGACCAGAAGGCCTTTGCATGCAGAGGAATTAGTGATCTGTGCAGCAGTTAACCTGAGCCTGTGCTGGCTGGTGTACAGGGCGGCCTTCAGGCTGCCTCATGCCACAGGACAGGCTCAGCTCCTGCTAACAGCGGAGCCGCAGGCAGGTCCCACTTGGTGGCTGCACCATCTATGCGTTGCCTTTACCTGACAGTGCAGCAGGAAGTTTTAGTGTGAACGTCCTTTCTGTTTTACACTAGCAATAAGAAATGCATTTGTTTTCTTATCAGAAAAATCCTATAATAACTTGAAGGACCAAAATGGGATAAACCTATGTATGGATGGGGTCTGCACAGCCTGCTGGCTGGAAACCTATTTGATGCTGCACAATGAGCATCTATAGGGATGTAAGATGGTCTTGAGTACTGTTCTCTAGTAGTTGATAGTGCTAGCTCTAATAAATAACATTTTGAATGATACCTTACAGAGTCTGAGTGTCTTTCTTATGGGATCATAAGGGACCAGCACCTCTTGATGCAAAACACAGTCAGCTTGTTCATTATGTAGAAGGAGGTGTAGGAGTTGTCTGATCTGCAACTGCAGAGAACTAGACTGAGAAGCTACCTTCAGCTCCAATCCATAAGGTCCACATATTTAAGATGTATTTAAAAGAAAATCATATGGATTACATGAATTTTCATTCTACTTTACTGCAATTCCATAATCTCATAAATCTAATTAAAACTGCTGATCCCTTGGTAGCAACAAGTTAATCTATCTTTTGTATTTTTTGCTTTTTCTTGATTGTTTAGCTAATGAATACTGAAGAAAAAAACCAAACTCCAAACCCAAAATGCTTGTCTAGACTTCTTTTTATGACAATAACCCTACGGGTCAAGCATACTAAGAAATTTTCCATAACATGATGCAAGACTGGAAAAAAGAATGTAATGTTGTGATTTTGAATTTCTTGTATTTTTAAATGGAGAAGGCAGAGGTGTATAGTAATCACATCAACATAATTTGGGTTGGTCCCAACTTGGTATCCAGTCTTTTGCATGTCTGAACTGACATCTGACAAAATTCGCTTTCCTGCCCTGCAGTACTAATGCACAGCCCTATAGACCTTAAGTTCTTTATGAGCTTCAGAAACCTTCCCAAGCTCAGTAACTGCATGCAAACAACATTATTTGGTTACTGAAACACCTGAGCATAATTCTTTAAAAAGTGACATATGCTGAGGCAAGACCATCCCACACACATTTTAATATTTACCTTGCACGTTTGAGGTCTGTGCTATATTCATGGGAAAAAAAAGAAAAAAGAAAAAAAGAATCTGCACAAGGAAGTTTTCTGAAAAGTTTTTCAAGGTGTGGATGTGAATGGCAATCAACAGCATACTTTCCATTGCTTTCCTCATTTTTTTCCATCATCAGCCTAAGAACGTTTAAATCCTTTCCACAATCTGTCTCTCAGGGTAAAAGACAGGCAGGATTATATATGGTGAAATATCATGTTATATCTGAATTCTGTGGTTTTTTTGTACAGCTAAATGCTGCACCACACCATGTAATCAGAACCTATTTTGTACTGTAGAATGACTGTGCAACTGCACTGGGCCTACAAACTACTTTTCATGCTTGATGAGGGACCTCTGACTAGTTTGAAAGTATATAAAGAGTTTGCATTTATACAGTATTAACCAGGAGGCTCACTTATGAGTGGGCAACAACAGGAATTTAGTTCCTTGAACAGCCAATGAGACACCATCTTAGTAACTCACAAATCCCTAACACACAAATAAACAGATACTGCTGAGACTGCACAGCCAGTCACCAGTATTACTTCAGTAACATCTTGCTGTCCTTTAGATGAGGTAAACTCTTAACAACACAGGATACAAAATCCTGCAAGAAAGGTAGACAAAGATACAGCTGCTCTCAGGAAAGAACATAGACCAACACACAAAAGAAGAGTCACCAGATCAAAAAATATCCATTTTCTCTCCTTGCTTCCAAGCACTGCGGTAACACTTTCAAGAACCTTGTTCAAATACTGCAAAATTTCAGATATAAGAGTCAGATTTCTAATTTACAGTAAGTTACAGATGACTGAGATCACTGCTTTAAAAGGCTCCTCTTTCTCTGTGCCATCATACCCTTAACAGAAGAAAGTGTTCCAGATCAAAGCCCCAAAGCCAGTTAATAGAGATTTTGTCACCTGATGGTTCCCCTGCAGAAGGACATTTATAGTACTGGTATGCTATTTGTGCAGAGTGCATGCAGATGGATCTAAAGACCCAGCAGAACTTGCACACTGTGCTCAGGTGTGCTGAGGATCAGTGGATAAACTTTTGCAGTGCTGTTGGCTTACTTGTAACACGCCAGTCAGCACCTAACCCCACATGTCAATCAACACAGTGAACTAGCTCAGCTTCAGAATAACAGGCAATGAACCGTGTTCACGTGCGAAACTAACTCACACAGGCCTAAATGACCTGGATTTCACACTGTAATCCTTGCTGGTTTTTCCTATCCCAGTTGCACTGTGCTTTAACAGAAGTATGTAAGCTGTTGCATGCTTGCTGAAGCCTGCTCTGACTGCATTAAAAAAAACCAATGCCTATAAGAGTTTTCAGTGTTTTAGATTAATCATTATGTTTCTTGCAGCAAATAGAGACAGTGTCTAGTTCCAGTAGCCAAGTCAGTTATTTTGCCTGAAATGTCTACTGAAGATGAATCTGGCATCTCTAGGACATCAAAGAAGGAAAAGGAAGGATTAATATAAGGAACATAACCATACCCTTCCAAAGTACTGGGGAGATTCTTACAGAGTGTTTCCAGAGTTTAAAGTGTTTTACCAGTGTTTTGTATTTGTAAATCACAGAACAGATATTGATATTTTATCAACCGTATTCCACTGTCAAGCATGGCTTTGAGTAACTGTGTTACCATTACAGCTCTTGGTATGGAGCTGACCACTGAAAATTACTTACATTCATATTTTCCTGAAGGTTCTTAATGCATTGTATTACCTTCCAATTATAGTAATAGAAATTTAATATGATAACCTTATATGTTGGTAGAAGGCAAACCCATATAATCTGCTAAAAATCCAAGGAATTAGACTATAGAACAAAAATAAGTTTGCCATTCTGTCTCATTCTTCAGTGTTCCTTCTACACTTGCTTCTGAGAGACACAGTAAAGGAGCAGTGAATTATCGTAGACAAGTTAATTTTGTTAATATTGCATCAGCGTATCCCAGATTTATTTGAGTAGCACAATTCTATTCTAGAAGAAAGCTTGTCACTAAGAACATACCATATAAAATCTTCACAAAAAGATAATTAGTTTAACAATAGAAGAAAACAAATCTGGAGAGGTTGCAAACAGTGACCTAATGGCTACAAAAGTAAATTTTTTTAGTGAAGTATTATTTATAAACTGCTCAGTGCCTTAATACCGCACACTACATGATAAGTGGAATATAACCAGTGTGCTGCAAACCTATTTACAAACTAGATTTGTGTTTGTATTTCAGAGTTCTTTGCTTTTTACATCTATGTTGTCACCAACACCGGAGGAAAAGAACAAACATGTTTTTGATTTTTGTGGGAGGGAGTATATGTATACGCTTGGGGAAATTTGACTCAAGTAGTTGCATAAACATATACATAAACACTGCTAAGAGCAGATTTCAGTCCATTACCCTGCAATCTTAAATGTCAAGAAACAGAAGCAAATTACAAATTAAACAGTTCGACTACATGAAGACTGTTGCACTGAGTAATAGCCGAAGAGTTAAGCAGCGTTCATCCAGCTAACGGAATCCAACAGCTGTATGGTTCATGCATCAAATATTTTAAAAACTCAGAATAAACAGATTCTACATGAAAGCTAATTAACTGAAGTAAAATTAATCAAGAATCTGGACTAACACAATGATCTTCCTCATCAAAAGCAGATAACATATTAGAATTTCAAGAAATTAAGTGCATCGTATCGCATCACTTCATGAAGTAAATATCCCAATTGTTGAGCAAATAATTTGGAAATAAACCATGCATCAAGAAGACAAATATAATGTATGAATAAAATTTCTATTTTTATAAATCCTCAAGAGAGACATGCAAATAAGGGAATTTGAAGCAACAGTATGCTCCATTTTCAAATGTAAACTGGATCTGAATAATTTTTAGTTTTGCTCTCTAAAAGCTGCCTAATTTATAATTCAATTTAATTTTAAAATGGTGTGGTTGTAAGAACTAGTGTTTGCCTGTCTAAACACTTCTCTGTATAAGCTTTATTAATATCTGCTTTCTGAAAACATGCATCAGTATTTTATAATGTGTTTTTTGTCAACAAGCACTTTTCCCCATTTAAGAAATATAAAAACCAGCTCATTTGTTGGGTCACAAACGTTAAACATGACAAAAGAGCCTTTCTCTTTATACTATGATTCTTCCTTTCCCTCAATCTCCCTCTGCAAGATTAGAGAGTGAAAATATTTTAAAATTCTTCCAACAGTGAAGATGGACCTTTGAATTTCTTGAAGAAAATAAATGATCTTATTGCTTTATCATCCTTCCAATTTCCACTTACATACATTTTTGTGGGGGAACACTCAACACATTTTACCGTAAATTTCTTATAGCTAAGGCAACCATTACTTGCTCTTTCTCTGAGCATCACAGAATCCATAACTTCTGTGCTCAAACACAAAAAAATGTATTCAGAAAAAAAGTTCAAAGCTGTCTTTCAGATTTAACTGTAAGACATATATATATAGAAATGTTCCATGTCAATGAGAGGGTTAATGAGGCATTTAGCATTACTTCTTTCCTACTTGGCTAGAGCTTATGTTGAATTTTACATACTAAATGTTTAATCAAGTTTAGAAATATGAAAGTTAGATAATTTGAAATTAATGAATATGTATGTGAAATGAAAATAAAAGAAAAAGTAAGAGATTTTGTTCTGGAACCAAGTGCTTAAATACAAACCCCAAAAAAACTTAGAGTGGTTCTAGAGAACCCTGAGAAGAAAAAGACTGCCTATAAAGTTATTTCTTCAACCGCACTGAAAACTTTATTAAATAATTTTAAAATGTGCTTAGTTATTTGACAATATTATATAGCAGTGCATCAGGATAGTTGCCTCATAGCCTTTGATATACTAATAAAAATTATTTAAATGGAAGTGATTGTACCAGTTACTTAAAATATGCATAAAATAGCACTTTTTTTTTACTTGCAACATACTAGTCTTTCATAAAAGGCAGTATAGCTAGCTATGCATTTGTTACAAATAGCTACATCCTCAGATTCTTTTTAAACTTCAGTTCAAAAATGTCATTATATGATATTTGGTTTTATGCCAAGGTTTCCATTACTCCAAACAACATGCTTCCAAATATTTTGCTCAATGCTTTAGGCTGTCAGAAGCAAAAGAAAATTTAGGTAATGCCATGACAAACATTTTGCTTGTAGCAAAGCCCAAATGGGTGTGAGTTTATTTTATCAAGAAACTCTGGTATAATTCTGACCAAGATACCACGTGTGCCTCTGAAGAGAAATGATAGGCAAACAGACACTGCACTCTTGTAAGCCTTGCTTCCTTATGTTATACGGAATGTTGCTGGCTGGGACAACTAGAATAGCTTCTGATGATGTTTATGACAGATTGTGGATAATGTACCTACCTGATGAGAATACCAATATTCAAATATTTCAAGATATGTAAAATGATGAATTACCATCCCAAAGCAGATAGCAAAAGTACATAAAGCTTTTCTTTTTCATCTTCCCTCATGCAGTCCCAAACCACTTAATAAACTCTGTGGACTTGGGATGTACATTTTCTAAATTTTTACATGGAATTTCCCACAAATGTCACTAAGTTGCGAGTTAAGTGCAAACATGTTTATTATTCAGAAATATATCAACAAATAAAAAGTCTATTTTGATAATAATTTCCAGATTTGCAGCAGCTAAGCTTTGATGACCCTGTTTACTTCATAGGTATAGCAAAGTACCAATACCTTTCATCACTGCACAAGCACATATAAAAATATCTAGAAGTTGCTCTACCTCAAGAAACAATATATATACACTAAGAAAATAACAGCATCACTTAAACTTCAAAAAAAACCCCACGTATTATACCTATGTTTTCAAATTGAAAAAAAAAAAATCCATCCAAAAGATGAAGTACAGAATAACTATATTGCTCAAGGACTCACAAAAAAACCAACTGCTGAACCTTGTTCTTCTGACTACTGACCTAATTCCTTTATAGAAACACAGAACTTTTTCTTAATAAAAATACAGCATTCAAGTTCCGTAATATTCTAGCAGGTTCTACTTGGGTGACTAAATACAGATTAAAGTGCTAGGTTTCTGTTTGAGTCTGAAAATTACAACCACTCACTCAATCTATTATTAGTAAGAATTTCTACAATTTAGTAGTGATAAAGTAAAATTTAGTTTCCTCAGATTTATCATTTACTTCTGCTAAACTTCCAGTATTTTACAAAAATAAAACCCTTTAAGGACAGAGAAAAGTGTTATTTCCCTGATAAAGCCAGCTGAGGTACTCTGGCTAGTACTGAAGGGCAGATCAACTGAAAGAATTACACTGCTGATGTCTGGTGTTAAGAGAAACACACTACTGTTCATACTGGCTCATTCAAATAGAAGGTAAAATGAAAAACATCTTGACAAAAAGTAGGCAATTTTTTTCTAATTCTGAGAAGGCTGTAGAAAAAGAGTGAAGATTTTTTCCTGTGTAAACAAGACTTGAATAACAGAAGAAATAATTACAAGACAAAACTATATCTTTTTTTAGAAAGGCAAACTAATAAGCTGTTATTAGAAATTGGGAAAGCATTAATATTATTACAAGATTGCTACTGTGTGTCATATAGTCTTACCTTTCCCTGTTAAATTTCAGGGAATGTAGAATAGCTGGTCGTTTCTGTCGGAGATTCCACAAATGAAGTGCATCATCTGCACTTGCACTGACCAAAGCACCCTAGAGCAGACACAAAATGCAGCACAGAAGATTACTTTTCGGCAGATTCTCTCTTATTCCTAAGTGATCCTCACTGCTAATGTTCTGTGTGTAGAAAATGCTAACAGTTTATGAAAAATGGTTGCTTTCTATCATAAATGTAAATTTAAATTGATCTGCTAAATGTAAATGGTTTAATTTAGCACAAGATCAGACAAAGTTAAATTAAAATTCCTCCAATTTAAAATGCAAAATAAAGCTTTGTACCAAGGCTATACACATGAACTCACATATTTCTAAATAGGCATAGAGGTGACAACACTTTAAAAGGTGTGAAGGATAGATCTAAAGGAAAAAGGGGTTAGTGTACACACATACACACAAGTGACAGCACTAAGAACAGTTTAATAGTCATATCAAAACAACATGAATTTCAAAACTAAAACTGTGAGAAGATGCAAGTAGGAGAGTGGGGACAGGTAGCAGAAGGAGAGGAGTTCAGAAGAACTAAGAGATGTAGACAAAAGGACAGAGTCTTTATCACACTCAGAAACACTCTGTAGACTGCTTCTGATGTCCCAAAAATGGGCATCTTCCAAGGTCCAGACCTCTATCTGCCTGGACAACTTGAAGTGAACTTCCTCTACTTCCTTCCTACCATCTTTCTCCTAACCATGAAACAGTTGTCCTGTGTGAAAATGGACTGCAGAGAAGCCCTCTACTGCTGCTATGGTGGTTTACCACATTTACACCTCAGACCAGGTCTAGTACAAAGGATCAACCCCTGTGTATTACTGTGGCAGATAGGAACTAGGTATCGCCAAAAGAGAAACCAATGCATAATTCTGAGAAAGGACAAGAACGTAAGTGAAAGATCAAATCATAGGAACTCTGACTGATAAATTTATCTTTTTTGCATCTTGGACTCCCTTCCCAATCCTGACAACTGTTATTTTCAATGTTGACATAAATAAAATCTATGAAGGTGGGACTTGTAATCCATGCTTTAATTCTTATCTCCCCACGAGTTTGTCAGAGAGAAGCTCCACCACAGAAATCAAATTATGTATCATGGGTTCTGCTGGTCACATAATCAAAAGAAAACACTGACTCAAATCTTGGACTCCCTGTTTTCATCTCTGCCTTCCTCTTAAGAATTCTGCTGGACTAAAGTTTTAGTCCTCCCTCCTCGGTTTCTGTGGTTGGGTACTTGCTATCAACAAGTGTAGAAAAAAAAAGTTATCTTCCAGATTTAAAAAACCCCACAAACCTAAAACTCTTTCAATAAAAAGGTCTCATGAGAAGATCTTCATGATTAGAAAGAGGATGTGAAACCACCAAGAGTTTCCTTATATCATCAGAGAAAATGAATTAAAACTGAACTATGACTAGCTTACAGTTTAGCCTAGTTAAGAGGTTCTAGAAAAAACCCTGAGATTTACATGGTTCAGAAAGTCTTATTATCTATTACCATTTCCAGAGGTCTTCTGCACAGAGCAAACTATAATCTGGCACCATTCTTCCTGTTGCCTAAGCTTGATTTTCACAAACCATTTACAAAAACTAAGCATGCTGGTTTGATTGATGACCCTTGCAATTGCTTTTCCTTGCTTCAAGTAGTAGCATATCCCCAGCTATTGAGTTTTCAGCCAGTAACCATCAGTATATTTCCATAGAAAGATTTAACTCATTTATTAATTTTTATTTGAAACAGCACTGTGCAGCATATGCAATAATTTAATGGACTTTACATCTACCTGCACACACTCATATATTGACTGCCTTTTGCTCAGTACTTCATACTGATGTATACAAAGGTGCATATCACTCACTTGTTGGCATAATTTGTCAATGTGAAAAGTTGTATCGCTCAGTTACAATACACTAATGGACTTACTCAACTAAATTTATACAGAAGAACGAGAATAAATATGTCCTTACCTCGTTGATTAAGAACTGGAGCTGCAGGACTGCAGCACCGCTTTCATGTTGGCAGTAGCAATCAACACCAGGCCTGCCCAATCTGTTGCCATCAAAGTCAAGGATTCTAACATTCCTGTTATCACCAGAAGTAAAGGGGGGGGGGAAACCCCCACAAGCTACCAATTAAACTCTAATTAACCTTTAATTAACCTCAATTCTTCTTGCTTTCTGTAAAACAAAAGAATTCATGCTGACTTTCTACTGTTCTAATTAAAGTACCAGCAGCAGCAGCCTGAAACACGTGCCATTGTGAGTGATCTGTTCTTGCCTGGGTTTTTTTGCCGGTGAAATAAAGTACATGAATTAACACAAAAACTCAGCAGGATGCATCTAAAATTTCTTTTTATCCATTATTGGTTCATACAACATGTGAATGTATCCAATTTTTGTACTTATCAAAACATCATAAAATTAATAATTTAAGACTAAGGTCAGGAACACAGTTCTGTAGCAGACTTGCTTTTTTAAATCTGAGAGAATGCTTTTTAGAGTGAGTCATTTAACACTTACATAAAAGCGCACGTGTGGCTATTGCTCTCCGTATCGTCAAGAGAAGCACAATGCAGCGCTATGCAGAGTTACCCCAGTCTATTTATCAACTACATTCCTGGTCCAATCTCCAGTTTGAGTGAAACCACAGTTACACTGCTGCTGGCAACCCATCTACTGCACTTGGAATCAACATCAACACACGGCTTTGCAGCAGTATCTTGCTGTCCAGATAGATGATGAATGTAGCTCTCTAGCTGTTCTCTTTCAGTCTTTTCCTCTGCACACTAAATTGCCATCTCCCTAACTTACATGATGACTTTCCCATCTCAGTCAAGAAACTGCTGCTCCAGAAAATTATCGGAAATAAAAAATAAAGCAAGAAATATATTATTATAATGAAAGATTATATATATATATGAAACATATTATTATCAACTATGTTGTAAGAAACAAGTGAAACATCTCTAAATTAAAGATCATGATCAGGAACAGGACTTTACAACATAAAGTCCTATCTACTTGCTACATATGATCATACTACTGGAAAATCCTGAACAGAAATCCCAACTCTCTTCCTATACTGCAGGCAAATGTCAAAATCTTTATTCCCCCCTTTCATAAGTAAAGAGACTTGCAGCAAACTATTCCAAAATTGGCCTCAGGGAAGTAAAGACCATGGATTAGCAAATTTGAGTGTTAAAACTTTAAATTATTAAGTAATCACTTCTCCATCGGTTAAATGAGTAGTTTAATAGAGACAACTGGCCTTGAGAGACCTGAGCTCTACTCTTGACTTTGTCAACTCGTCTGCTGGATAACCTTAGAGAAAAAAAAAAGAGTATATTTTCTTCCCTGTGCCTTCATTTCTCTATCTGAAAGCTAGACAGAGAGATTTACAAAAGAATACAGTGTCTTCTTTGACAGTCATCTCAATGTAATGGTATCCATGGACGAAAAGCTGTGTATAAAACATCATAACTACATTAGAGGACAGCAAGGTAGAGAAAAAAAATCTAAGTAATTCTATTTGCCCCTTGTCCCCAAACTGTAGTCCTGAACACAGGCATAACCCACAGAGTAATAAAAAACAGTGCCTCATTTAAACAAACTATTTAAAATGGGAAATAAAGATATATGGTAGTCTAGGATACTTTTTAAGGGTTAATGGTAATCCACTGGTCCATTCTGAATGGAGTGCTCTGTGGCACTCTGTACTGTTTCACACTACTTCTTGTTAAGGTGAGAAGCAGCAAGATTGATGCCAAAACCAAGCAATCAACCAACCCACAGGATTTCAAACTGAGTGGTAGTTTTAAGATGTGTTTTCCCTTTAACTTGAACTTTATATTCAGTATAAATACTTGGCACCAGCTAATGATATTCTGTAATGAAAATTACGCTAGCATTGCCCTGATTAAGCAGTTGTCACCTTCAGCATCAGTATCATGCTAAATCAGTTTTCTACGAAGCATCCTAACAAAGTAGATTATTTATTTCAGCATATCCCAAACAAACAAAGCACTCTCCAATAATTCACACTTATTTGCATAAGTGTTCACCCTGAAATACTTCACAGATTACTAAAATAAGAGAGAAATGGTGCCGTCTGCTTCAGTCTGGCCAATTGCCCTGAAGTAAAGACGGATGCTGAAATAGCAGCACTATCACTGATTGCTGGTGGTTTTCAAATATGGTGAGGACCTTCCAGCAGAAGGAGATGAAGAGAAATGATGTCTTGGCACATGTTCTTGGCACTTCAGCCCATCTTCTGTAAATTCTGCACTTTGTTGCCAAGCATGGAGAAGTACAAGCTTATCTCATAAAATTTTTTCATACCCGTACTTTACCAGGACATACAGCAAAAGCAGATACAGTACAGGCTTTGGACTGAACTTTTTTACTTTTGCTTTTTTATTAAATAATGACTCTGCTATTGGCAAGATTGGAATATCTCTGAAGATACTAAGAAAAGGGAGGACTAATACAGATGCAGCTGAATACCTCAAAGTAGATGTCATAGGTTCTGAAGGTAAAAGCCAGTCTCTATCTTCCTTCTCTTATCAGAATGTTGGGGCTCCCAGGGGCCTTCACAGATATGCCAGATTATTTCAATTTATACATAAAAGGGGAAAAGATGAAAACTAAGTCTGGATGTCTCTTGGGATCCAGAGTGAAAGTAGAATCAGAACTATGTACATCAAGCAGTGAAGGTGTGACAGTAGTTAACATTCTAACAGAGCAATATTCTTTCTGAGAACAACATTCAGTCCTGCTTTTAAGATCTGTATATATGAAATCAGATATTTTGGTCTGTATTTACTTGTAAGCAAAAGTTTTTCATAGACCACTTCAACATCCTGTTCTTCCAAAGTGTATCATTATTTCAGGGAAAAAACCCAATCAGTTGTTAGGATGTCTAATTTTAAATACTTGAATTCCACTTCCAAGATGCAGACTTCCATGGTAGCATAATACATTACTAACAATGAATGAACAATTTCAATTCTTGGGCGTTTCCATCACAAATAGAAGAAAATTTCCATTTCCCAATATTATAATTTGATTCAGATTTTCTCTCTAAATCTTTTTGGTCACTTATATAAAGATCAGTAAATATTTATGTGATATTCTCATGTCATATCCAGCTTATAGTATCTAGGATGCCTGATGTCAGAGCACATGCATATGTGGATACATTTTACTGGAAACCAAATTTGCCAGTGAATATCTACATACATAGGAGTGGTATCAATGGGCAAAGTTTCTCATAAGCATGACCTATGACTAAACTTTCCACAGCAGCCACACCTTTCTTATTCCATGAAATGTTCAAATATGATGTCTCATTCTTCTCAGACATGAGTACTGATGGAATACAAAGACATGAAAGTCTTGAGTATTTGCTGAGAACTAGAAGTGCAGATATTGCTGCCTTCTGGAGTTGAGACCACTGTTACCTGAAACAGCTAATTAACTTTTTAGGACCGAGGTGTCCAAAGGTAAGACATGTTTTTCTTCATTAAGATGGGTGATTCTTTAGTAGGGTGAAATCCAAGTGTTTTCAGATTAAATCTTTGTGCAATAACAAGGACTGTAGTCTGTTTTGATTCTCCTTGCAAGGCAGAGGAACTAGAGACATGGTATTAAAAAGATTTTCTGCCAAGGCATGCCAAGCATCTAATAAATATCCCCTGTCAAGTAAAAAAATTAACAAAAAAACCCTACATACAGCACCTTTTTCAAAACCAAAACTCTTCTGAAGAAGAATATGACACCAAGCTATGGAAAAAAGCAACTCTTTTACTACTTAACTAAATTCTTCTGTGACTAAAAACAATCTTATGTACAGAAATAACCACCAAAGTAAGGAGTAATAATTATTAAGCAGAAACCATAATCTCATACCCACTGTTTTATTAGAAGACACACATCAAAATCATAGAATCACCTGGGTTGGAAGAGACCCTTTACATCACTGAGTTCAAACATAGACTAACCCTGACTAGTCCACCTCTAGATCGTGTCCTGAAGGACGATATCTATACGCCTTTTAAATACCTCCAAGGATGGTGAGTCCACCACCTTCCTGGGCAGCCTATTCCATTGTTTGACAAACTTTTCAGTAAAGAAATTCTTCCTGATATCTAACCTAAATCTCCCTTAGTGCAATTTCAACCCATTCCCTCTCATCCTATTGCTTGTCACTAGAGAGAAGAGACCAACCCCAACATCTCTGCAACTGTCCTGCAGATAGTTGTAGGGAGCGATAAGGTCTCCCCTCAACCTCCTTTTCTCAAGACTAAAAATCCCCAGCTTCCTCAGCCGTTCCTCACAGGACTTGTGCTCCAGACCTTTCACCAGCTTCATCACTCTCCTCTGGACACACTCCAGCATCTCAACATCCTTCCTGTAGTGAGGGGCCCAAAACTGAACACAGTACTCAAGGTGTGGCCTCACCAGAGCTGAGTATAACAGGGCTATCACTTCCCTACTCCTGCTGGTTACACTGTTCCTGATACAAGCCAGGATGCGGTTGGCTTTCTTGGCTGCCTGGGCACACTGCCAGCTCATGTTCAGAAGGCTGACCACTAATACCACCAGGTCCTTCTCCTCCAGGTAGCTCTCCAGGCACTCTGCCCCCAACCTGTAACACTGCCTGGCATTATTGTGACCAAAGTGTAGGACTCGGCACTTGGCTTTGTTGAACCTCATAAAGCTGGACTCTGCCCATCAATCCAGCCTGGCCCTCTCAGAACCATCCTACCTTCCAGCAGATCAACACTCCCACACAATTTGGTGTCATCTGCAAACTTACTAAGGGTGTACTCAATCTCTTTGAAGATGTTAAACAGGACCAGCCCCAGCACCGAGCCCTGGGGAACACCACTTGTGACCTGCCACCAGCTGGATTTAGTTCCATTCACCACAAGTCTCTGGGCCTGGATGTCCAGCCAGGCAACCCCCATTTATAGCATCTTCTTTAAAACATTTGGGAATTGTGGGGTGCTGAAGAAGTAGCTTTGCTGCTTGAAGAAGTCCCATCATCTGATCTACACTCACTTGTACATGTTTGAGTAGGAATATGCAGCACCCTAAGAGCAGATGCACGTGGGCTGGTGTTACTCCATTATATAAACGAACTGTAAAATTGATTTAGCGTATAACTTGAATATAGGACAGCTTCTTGCAAAAGACCTATTCCACTGAGCTGAGTGATTTATCAGTTTAAAAAGCACCAACTTATTTAATGAAATAATGAAATAATGGAATGGCCAAAGGACCAACTAAAACCACCAGGTGGTTAATCAGTTGTAGTTATGTCACTGGATGGATTTGGTCAAAAGATAACAATGATGAAAACATCTTCATCATCTAGATTTGCAGTTCTGAGTACAGCTACCTTCAGTCCCTGGAATACATAGTTTTACAGCTCCTTCATGGAATTTCTATAAGTCTCACATACATTAATTTTCTGTCTGACAAGGAGAGTGCATATTCTGGTACAAATAAATGCCACAGCTTTGCACTTCAAATGGGCTTCAAACTGAGGGGTTTTTCCTCTTTCCATGAGATATTTTATCTTCATTGAAACATTTCAAAACAGCAGAAAATCCCTGATTTCTGAAGTATATTGCTGCAGTGTTTAGTTATCCTGACTATTAAGGATACCATGCTATAGAATCAATGCTAGAATCAATACATTTAGCTTCAGTTTCAAGTCTTTGGCTCTCATTATGCCTTTCAATGCTAAATTAAGTAACTTTATATTAGCAGAAGTTTCCTGCTTTAAAACTGTGATGATGCTGTTTCTGCATAAACCTTCTGTATAAATAACAACAAAAAGCCTTGAGATCCTTTATTCTCCATCACACAGCAGCTTTGTTAGCTTTTGAATAGTTGCTGTGTTTTTTCCTATATGTTTTAGAATTTGTTCTCAACTTCTTTCTAGTATCAAAACCAGAACCACATATTTTGGACTCATCTTCGAACCGCTACAATTCTGTGATATAATCTTGGTAATGGCTTCTTTCATATAATGTAGAAATGTATATAACATTTTATTATTGGTTATATTCAATGTAGTTTTAATATGTCTGTTTAACACCTCTTAATTACCTTAGCAAATCAGGAAATCGTATCGTTTGTGGGTTTTGATACCTCCGTTGCTTTGCAAAAACTAAGCGCCTCCCTACCGAGCTCAATTCTGTTAACTACATGTAGTTCAGCTCACCAAATTCCTTAAAAAGGACATACAACCTAATCCTAGTTTTACAGTCTTCTGTTTGCTGTCGATTCATGAGACACTGCTTCATTAAACAGTAACTTTTAATAGGTTTTGTTTTAAACATAGGAATCAGTTTTACAATGAGCTTCATTATGTCTTGAGTTCATTCACTACTTAAATAAAGAGCCTTCTTTTTATTTACCCTCCAGTATGAAAAGGTGGAATATTGCTGCACTTGCGTGTTTCTTAGGATGCTAAACATGATGTGTTTTATAAATACAGACAAACATTTTTGGACCAATAGGTGTAAGCTTTAGGTCTACAGTGACCTTTGTCTTGTTTATTTTTCCTGACATAGATTTCTCTGTTCATGCATACAAATTATATGAGTCGATCTCAGGAACAGTTAAATATCCATTATGATATATAAAGGCTGAAAAAAAATGTTTTCATCAACTTTAATTTCTTCCAGGTTAAAGCACTTATAGATAGCTTCTAATTAATGTCAAGTCTCTCTATACAGACTACAGTTGGATAGCTGAATGATTACTAAGAAAAATACGACCATTTAGCAGAGTAAAATGCAAACTCATGTCAACACTGTTCACAATTTTTTGATTTCTATGAATGTAGAAGCTATTTTATTTCCAAAAATATCTACAGATCCCACAGGCATTACTAATGCTCGTATTTTCACCTCTTTGTGAGACTACCTTCCAAGATCTTTGTCATTTTGGGCATCATGTGTTCCAGAAACTGAATACACATACAATCACCGTATGATTGAACTCGATCAACCCTAAACTTGAAATAGCAAATTGTGAAAACTGTGAAAGATTCTATCAATGTTTTGCAAACAACATGTAGGTGAATAATTTCATATTCGATTTGTGGAATATAAATATTTTTTCATTTCCATTGCTGTGTTTGTGTATACATATACACACATAGATATAGATATATATATACCAAAAAAAATTAACAGAAACAACCTAGCTCTAAATTCACCTCCAACAAGGGAGCCATTTGGTTACTAGTCTGTAAGAGCTCCACATTGGCTGGCATCCACCCTCAAAGATCTGTGGTTGTACTATTGTAGCAGTAACAAACAACATTAAGAATCTGCATTTACAATGGGTTCCCTTTTTTTTCCTAGGTAGTCAAACCTCCACAAGCTCACTGACACAGAAAAAGATGACATACGATGGGTGAAAACTGAAACCTGCAGAAGTGAGTGAAGAGTGTACTGATTATATTCACAGGGGCTGTTCTTTCAGAGAAATGTCCAAATGTAGTCAAAGAGGAGCATATCTATAAATCTTGTTTACTAACACACCTGGTAAAAAGCTACAGAGAGCATAAGCTGGCAGAGAATGATGCTCTTGTCCTAACGTACACTAGACGCTATGGAAAACTAAACTGAGCCTTAATTAGAGGGCTGTGTATTTTCTAACATCCAAAAGTCACTTTAACATCACCAAGAGCCTGCACAGCAACACACAGAGATATAGATAAAAAAATTGATAGCAGAACTGCATTTTATTCAATTTACTGCCTTTTAAGAGGACTATGCAAATGATACCATTTGCTAGCCATCTGTACACACTGGACACAGATGGTAGTCTAACAACATACACTCTCTTACAAAAGAAATCATACAGGTAGCTTTAACTCAGCCTTATTTTTTTCCTTCTCAGCCTTCAGATATTAATATTTAACACAGTATTTGCTCCATGTGTATCTGTACACCCAAAACACACATAACACATGCAGATTACTGATAACTAATGCTACCGTCTACAATGATTCTAAACTAAAGCCCACTGCATTTAAAAGTTAAGTGCAAATGTTGTGTTAGGATTGGTGTTACCCCTGCTTGTACACTGTATCATCAGATTGCTTGGTAACAGGTCCAAAGAAGATTTGAGGAAGTTTTGCTTGTGCTCTTCAAGAAGAAAATGGAAGATTATTTATATAATATTTACACAATATTTTCCTACAGCACTGATTTAAGTGGTCACTGAGTTTTTAGCAATTTGTAACAGTAATCACAAGATGCTGCTGTTCTTCATAGCTGCCAGTTATGAAGAACAACTGGTGACAGCAGAAGATAGAATGGAAACTGATCACATAACGAGTCTTTATAAAAAAAGGTCAAAAGACACGTCAAACTAAATATATCTAAAAGTAAAAAGACATTTTCCCAAATATTAATTCCTCCTGTAGTTGCTATGGAAATTTATATAACTAAAATAATATAATAATCCTTCATCCATGTCAAGGCACAGCATGAGAATACACATCTTTTAAACAGAGACAGCAATTAGCTATTACTGGAAATTTTTACAAGACGACTGCAGGTTTTCCTAAATGCAGTGTATTTCCCAGCCTCAACCACTGGACTAGGAATAAAGTGATGAAGGTCCTGTGAGCAAGTCTGTAGTCTGTAGGAGATAAGAAAAGATGATTAGATTATGTTCTCTTCTCACCTGAAAGTGTTTCACTGTTTACTTTGTCTAATACAGATATGGGGATGAAAAACTTCTTTGTTTACTTGTTTTACAGTAATTAACAGTTGCCCTGATTAATTCTGACTAATTCTTCATGCCAGGTATTTCACAGCAGTGAGCGCTTCATAACCACAGTTCTGTGTTTCATGAGCAATTACAGAATTTTAAGATGAGCTCTACTGTGCACACCGTTTTCCTACTCCCAGTTTGGTCAAAGCAGAAGCAATCAGGAGCACATATGTGACTGCTTAACACAGGCCATTTTGTGCTCAGTCTTACAAAGAGAATGTCCTGGATTTTACTCTTACCAGGTGTTAAGATCACCCCAAACCTACTCTGCTTAGACTTATCAACAATTCAACATAGAACCAAAACAATTAATGAAAAATTTCTACTGAAAAGGTGAGATAATTCTATACTTCTCAAAACAATTAAGAGCATCTTTGCAACAAGATTAAGAAGTCCTTTAAGCACAAAATACAAAATAAATGCTTTCTATAATCTACCTGTTTTCTTTCAAAGTTAAATGCAGCATTATATGCAGAGCCAAATAAATCAACCTCCTAAATAAAAAAAAAAAATCACAGAATTAATTTAAAGGCATTTAGTCCCCGAAAGACATTTTCAACCTTATCCAATAATAAACCACAAAATTTTCATGTTTAACATCACAGAACACTTGGTTTTAACTGAGATAGCTTAGTATAATTATGCATATACTTAGAGACATACTATGCAAGAGCACTTTAGTCAGACCAAAATGCACTAATACACAGGTATTAATGCATTAAGACCATACCTGATTTTGACTCAGTCTTTGTAAGTGTTCAGTTAAAGGTTTGTTTGCTTGATTGTTTGAAAGTTTCCATTGTTCCAAGGAATGTGCTCTATAGTATCGATATGCCAAAGGAAATACTTACTTTAAAAGACTTTTATTCAGGTATTTCAGTGTTTATCCAACTACAAGATAATACAGATGCTGAAGTCATACATGCTATTCTTTTTAGGCATTGCAGTGCTGCCTAAAAGACTAAATAGTTTTATGACTTAAGAGAAACTGCTCACAGCTTCTTAGTTTATGAGCAATTCCTCAAATTCATCAACTGCATCAGTTCTATCATCGTGTTTAGTATTGGATGATTTCAGGAGGTTTCTGGTATAACACAAGAATACTTCACATTCCAAGACTTAATAAAAGGAGGTTCAATTTGTAATTCCTGCCCCAGAAAAGCAGGTATGTGACATTTCCATAAATTTCAGTTAATCTGTATTAATACTTGTCACTTTCACAAATCTATAAACTTATTTTTGACACTTAATGAGATAGATGTTAATCTAGAATTTCAGTTTTTAAGTAAAAATGGATATATAAACACAGAAGAACTCACATATTATCAATAGATGTCAAAACTTGCAATGAAGTTACTCAAGTTTGAAGAAATACAGTTTGAAAAAATTAAAAATTTAGGAAAATTTAGAGTTTGACAAAATTCAATTGAACTATCAGGTGAAGTTTTTTTTCTTTGACTTAGTTCAATATAAAGGATACTGTAAATATACATCTGTTAAAAGGCGTTCCAAATGTCTGACAGTCAACCTTTAAAAGTTTTGATTTCTATTATTGTATACCTAAATTATTTTAAGAAAAATTTTCAGCAAAAAATTATGTGGAAGAGGTGTTACACTTTTTCTCTATCTTTCTAGCAAGATATAGGTAAAAGGTTATCTACATTACATCAATCTTATAATTCTTCTGAGTTGCATAATATTTTGAAGCAAAGTACACTATGGACTGCTGTTAATCAGTGCTTCCATTCAAATTACATGAAATAGGTAACAAGCAACTAGGCTCTTTTGGTGTAATTGAGTATGAACTGTACACTTTCCACTTGAAACAGACACTTGTAGATTTTGTTACACAAACTATATTCATGTTTGATGTCAGCCGTATTAAGCATTTATGTTTTATTTGCATTAAAATTTATAATCACATTAGTTAACATGGATGAAAACATGAGTAAGGTTTTGAAAGCAGAGTTAGCGAATACTGAATAACTTCCAAAGAGCATTATCATTTTAAGAAAAGTGTGATTACTTCTGGGAATAAAGCAGGACGTAGCAGAAATCTCTCAGGATCCCAGTTTTTCCATGCCAATTACTGAAAGCCTGAATGTTTCAGTGAAGCAGGACAGTTTCAGAGCATGCCATACTAATACAGTATTAGTTTCAGAATAACCCAATTCTAGATCTTGTTGGACAAGAATCAAAAGGGATCAAAGCTACTTTTATACTTCCTTGGCAATTCAAATTAAAAAGACTTGAGAGCTCTACCTCCCTCCAAGGGATTATTCTTTACAGAATTTGAGAGAACTGAAGGACTACCATTACTGAAGCATAGCTCTCATGCTGAGGCTCTGCCAGGTAACTGACAGCAAGATAGTGCTGGGGGGGTGGTGGCTTCCAATAATTCAAATCCCTCTGTACAGGATGAAGAGAGCCAGCAGAAACTGCTGAGGCTGCCTGGCTATCAAGCCAACCCTGTTTTACCACTGCTATCATCTTTGGCAAAGACCTACAGGCTTTGTTATCTACTTCAGGAAGTAGATCTGCAGTAACAGCTGCAGATCCAGCCCAGCACAATATAAGACAGCACCAGGGCCCTGGTCTCCTCTACTCAAGACCAATGAGTAAAATACCTTAAACCCATCTAACTTGCTTTTCTGCAGTGTGATGCAAGGGAGAAAGTGTGCAGGGAAACAAATTGGGCAGAGGAAGCAAGACATGGTATAGGCCACCCGTACTGCTTACTGGAGAAGTCCCCATATTAATTTTAATTATTAAGCTAGGGAGAGGCAGCCTTTACAGCATATACAGAATCCTAAGGGCAATCTTAGGATGTAACATGAGCAAATGGAGGAGAGAAACTTGGAGCAAAACAGGGAGAAATCCAGCTTGACACTGTACACACTGTGTGAGCTTCTCCCTGCACTGATTTTCAGAAGTCAGGGATATTACTTGCATACCTATATTGAAGTTTTAGTACCTAAACTGCAGGTAGAATTGGGAAAGGTGACTAAGGTTTGACTAGTTAAAGGCTTTGACTGTCACTAATGTCAAAGTCAAATCAGAAACCTTCTTTGGGAAGTTAAACATGGAAATGTTGTGTTAGCTTTCATTATGTTAAATCCTAATAAACATTACTACCATTCAGGAACATAAAGGCTATATCAATTACATTAATCACAAAAATTGCATTTCTTTAATCCTATATTGTCTATATGACTTGAAAAATATTGAAATATAAAAAGCACTTCTGCACGGTTTCTGCACCTCTGCACCCCTGTTTTGCTTTTTTACTAATGCAAATTTACTACTCTAAATGGGGAAAAATGTTTTATTTTTCCTAGAACTGTTATTTCAAATACACCATAAAAATGAACATCTAGATTAATTTTATGGTAGGTAAAAGAATATAAATACAAAGGTTTGATATGGAGCAAAGCCTGGGGGAAGAGAGATACTTATCTTCGTTCCACTTCAATGAATATCACATTGTTTAGGATGTGTATCTAGGAAAACATTGGGATTCTGGAAAATGGACTGCCCACTTTCAATTGTAACCCCCCACCTTGTGGCTTAGTTTACCAAAACAAACGGATGATTTCCCATACCTGAAGCTCAAGTATCTATCAACTTCCCAAAGGAATATGGATTTTTCAGAGAAGCCCTTGTGGGACAGGACCACAATATATTTTCTAAATCAGCTCAAAAAACGTAATCAGATTATAAAAGACAAGTGCACACACACATACACACACAAACTCAGTGGAAGAGAGAGAAAGGTTTAGAAGCGGGGTGAGGGGAATATGAAGATAGCAAGGAAAGAAGGATATAGCTGATCAGTGCTTGCAAGAGGCAGAAAAATGAGATCATTCTATCCAGCAAGTCACTGACTCAGCATAGGAAAATCAAAACTTCATAATGTAAAAGGAATTTTAAAATTATGGTATGGCAGTAGAAGAAAAAGCTTCCTTTCTGACATACTCCAGGAAAAAAACCCAAAATAAAACACCCCAAAACCCATAAACAATATAAAACTCTCAGTTTTTTCAACAAAGACTCCTCATGTGATTTTTATACTTTGGAAGGGCTCAGAATCTTCAAAGAGTGGGTAAACAGATTCAGAGTTTAGTTTTGCACAAGGAAATGCCAGTATCTGTATGGATAAGGCAGAAGCTGTACAGGACAGTCTTGTGAGACTACTGATGTATTAGAACAAGCTTTGACAAGATGTACTTACAGCTATTGACAATGCTTGGAGGCTTTCTTGTCCAAATTTGCTGATGGATATCTCTTAAAGATGAGATAAACTCACATCCTAATACACGATAAAAATGTAAGGCCATGGCTTGGATAAAGTTACACACTACCTATTTTTACATCATAACACTAATTTGTAGCATGAAAACCCGAACCGATTAGTAAGAAAATGAAAAAAGGAGAAACGTCTGTGTGGATCTCTCTGCTCCTCCCTGCCAAAGACAGGAATCAGAACTTCAAACTGACAGGTCTCTACAACAGCTACCTTCCAGCAAGTTAAACTATGATTATATAGAATATGTAGATTCAATATCTGTACTCATTTTTCCACAAGAACATGAAAATTACACAAAAAGTCCTCTGCTGTTGTACCCTATAGTGAAATATTCTTTTCTAGATTTGGATTTGCTAATGAGTTCAGTTCTATGTACATGAAGGAGGTTAATTCCTAAACCAGACCTTTGCTCTCTGTGTCAGTGTCCCATTTTTCTTGTGGCCTGATTTCAATTTTGTTTGTTTTGAAACAATCAGCTGTTGAAAAGGAGCCCTAGCTCTAGCCTATAAACAAACATTTCCCATGTCAATCCTGTCAAGAATAAGATAACCATAAATTCACCACACCAGAACTTTTTCCGGGACTAAGATCTGCATTTCCCTGACTACAAAGAGTTAGATGGTATTGGTTGCTCAGCCTGATTTCTATGATCCCATAACATAATTAACTATTTTTAAAATTAAGGCGTGCACATCAAAGCAGATATTAAATCCAATTCATGAAGACATTTATATTTCCCACAGCCTATTCTAATCTTCAGCATCCATATTCATTGCATACTAATCATCTGACAGACTTCTTATTAATGGGGCTGTAAAATGATAGTGATAGTATCAGAATTAAGTGGCCCCTCTGACATCAAAAAAGGATATATGCAACAATATTTATCAAATAGCAATTAAAGTATCTGGAAGGTTTATCTACCTAATAACTCAAATAAACACCATAGATTTCATGCATTTTTATTTTGCAACTCAGTAAAAGGTTAAAGTCTCTAAATTTCAAGTTGAGTTCACTGTGGACAATGGTTGCCTACCAGCTTTAGGATTAATTTTTGGACTGGCAATCCACAGCACATTAGAATCAAGGGTTACAAGTCAAGCTATTATTTTCCTTTACTACATCAGTACAGTAAATATTTGGAATTTTCATTAATTTTTTCTAAATTACAGCTCTGCAGTGTGGGTACATACAATATACCTACTGATTCCAACTAACACAGTGAATCTGTGTCATCTGTAAAGTACAAGCACTCCTTTTCACTGAATACATACATTGCACATTATTTCCCTAGTCTATTTGTTTGTTAATGAATAAGACACAGAAATAAAAATGTGGCAAGAAATTAATTTACAATGCTAAATTTCATATCTTCTCTATTCTGTCAATTGTTCTGCATTACTACAGTAGCTTATGGTGGCTGAGTGAAAAAGAGCTTTTGATACTGCCATGGTTTTGCCCCAGCTGAGACAAGCACCATGCAGCCGCTTGCTCTCTAAGAAGGTGTGTGTGGGGAATTAAGACAGGGTGGGGGAAGGAAAAAGAAACTCAAAAAAAATCCCTAAACCTCACAGGTTGGAAAAAGGATTGTTTACTGGGACAGTAGAGAAAGAGAGATATAACAACAACACAACTTTATTGCAAAATGTACAAAACTGGTGATACACAATGCAGTTTCTCACCAAGCCACACAACTCGGGCTCAGAGACATCTCAAAAAGCTGGACCATCCCCAAAACCACATGTCCTGAAGCCACGCGCTCCTCCTCTCCCCAGACCCTCGTATATGCTGAGCATGATGTAATTGGCATGGAATACCCTCTTTGGCCAGTTTGGGTCACCTGTCCTGGCTGTGTCCCCTCCCAGCTTCCTGGGTGTCCACCCACCTTCTCGTTAGCAGGGCAATATGAACAACTGAACAGTTCTTGACTGCTTGGCAACAACTAAACCATCAGGGTGTTATCAGCACTGCTCTCACCCTGACTCCCAAACACCACATTCCACCCGGTGTTAAGACAGAACATTAACTCTATCCTAGCTGAAACCATGGCAGATACTTAGAGATTCATGGGGAAAGGGTTTTGGTGTTGTTTTTTTTTCTTTCTTGTAGTTTTGAGAAGGTATTGTTTTTAAGTAATATGGGTAATACTCTAAATTTCTTTCAATTTAAAGATGTCCATTCTTGTGTAAGACCAATGCATTCTACTTTACCAAGCAGAGAGTCCAGGACAATGACACCAGCTTTAATGCGCTCCAGTACTATGTTTTTAAAACCCTGTTTCACAGAATAATAGAACCTTTAAGGTTGGAAAAGACCTCCAAGATCATCAAGTCCAACTGTCAACCCACCACCAACTTGCCCAAAGGGGCGCAGCATTCAACAGCACTTCTTAGAATCATGGAATCACAGACTGGTTTGTGTTCGAAGGGACTGTAAAGATCATGCAGTTCCAACCCCCCTGCACTATGGGCAGCAACACCCTCCACTAGACCAGGTTGCCGAAAGCCCCATCCAACCCAGGGAGGGAGCAGCCACAGCTTCCCTGGGTAACCTGCTCCAGTGCCTCACTGCCCTCTAATCTAAATCAACCCTCTTTTAGTTTAAACTCATTGCCCCTTGTCCTACCACTACAGTCCCTGATAGAGTCCCTCTCCATCTTTCCTCTACCTTTAGGTACTGGCAGGCTGTAATATGCCTAGAGCCTTTTCTTTCCCAGACTGAATAAGCCTAACTCTCTCAGCCTGTCTTCATGAAAGAGGTGTATTTCCTGTAACAGGCATTGTATTTGCATATATAAAATACTTGTATGCTGGCCATATTTGTCCCATAATGATATTCCCAGCAATACTGTTCCTCTAGCATAATGTAGGTGCTATACTTGGATCCTGATTTCACTGCTCTGCAGCCTGCTGAAGATCAGAAATTCCTCACATGAAGAAAACAATGCCAAGCAAAGCTCCTGTAGCTGTTTACTAGCAAAGTCCTGGTTAGAAATACAGGTAGCAAAGCAGAAATCAAGGCAGCTCCTCCTGTGTTTTAAGCCTTCTTTGAGTGAGATACCATGAGGTGCCTTGTATGCCAGTGTCCTGCATTAATTTAGGTATATTTTGGCAGGTTTTTTACAAGAAATATTATGAAACTTGAACCAGAGTTGTACTTAATTTTCCAAGATTCTCACTTTTTCTACCACTGAATTTATTGCAGATCGCTGTGTAATATATCTTGTTATTATAAACTAGTCAATTATTGATTGTCTAACCAAAGCTCTTACTATAAAGTCCTTTCATCATTACCTCTCTTCTGTTGCCAGCTCCAGTTTTACAAATCATACTAGAATTGCTGGATTAGCATTAAAACAGTCAGGAGGAGGAAAAAAAAAAAACCAACCAAAACTCAAGCTAGACAAGGTACTAAAGAAAAGATTACTCTGAATAATATTAAATTTTAAAAACTAAAATTCTCTGATAGTTAATGGAGAAACCAGCAAATGTTCCTGGTTGTTGGAGCATGACAAGGTCTGGTCTGACCTCCTGTATAACCTCAATAAAGACAATTCTGTTTAACAGACGCCTGCTTTCCAGAAAGGCAGTAACGTTGAAGATTTTTTAAAAAATGAAGACACTACGGTTTTCTTTCACCATTCATTTCAAAACTAACTACACATATTGCTAAAAATATTAAAGCAATTTGTCAGACTTTAATTTCAAGCCACTAAACGTGTTTTTCTGTTGGTTTAGAAAACCTTTAAAGCCGCCACTTTACTCCTGTGAAAGGACATGTACACAGTAGTGAAACCATCATTTAGTCTTTTTTCTAATAAACTATATCAGACTGGGATCCTCACGTCTCTCATTATAACATACTTTTTCTAGCCAGATAATTTTTGTATCTCTCCTGTAAATCTCTCAAGAGTTCTACATTCACACTCACAAAAAAAATAGGGCAAGGAAAAGAGACAAAACCGTGAAAGCTTCCCTAACAGGCACTGCCTTCTTGTTACATAGTCATACCTAGATTTTCTTTAAAACCCAAATCTTCAAAAATAAACATTTAGCTACACACTAAAAACATTTATCCAGTCCTAAACCCAGGGAGGTTGTGGAAGCCCCATCTGTGGAGGCATTTAAAGCCAGGTTAGATGGGGCTTTGGGCAACCTTTTCTAGTGAGGGTGTCCCTGACCGTAGCAGCGGGGTTGGAAGTAGATGACCTTCGTGGTCCCTTCCAACCCAAAGCATTCTATGATTCTATGATTTCAGACTGGTAATTTATATCTCTACTACAAGTATTACCTCAACCACTAGTTCAGAATTAAGCTAGTAATGTAGCAGACAACTGTTAAACTTCAGTGTCAATAACACACACTCCTCTTGGTAAGGCAATCAACCAATGCTCTAAATAATAACCCTTACTTTAAGATATAGAATCATAAATGGAGAGTGACATCAAATATTCACTTCAAAGAAAATTAAACATGCATTCTTCTTCTTCATTGAAATAATTTATTAATTTTATCTAAATTACCAACTGTTTCACAAGAAGACAGCCTTGCCTCTGAAGATGAAGTAATCTATTAGCCTTTTTTGCAGACGCTTAAGAGAGATCTAAAATTGTCATCTTTAAGTCCAGGGGCAGCCAGTATGCCCCTGACCAGAAAAAGTAAATGCAAGCTCCTTCTCTTTGCACCTTCTTTACAGGTAAAGATGAGACTGAGCTGTGATGTGGTATGGCATGTCTGAAGTCTTCAGTAGGTAAACTGCAGCTGCTGCTACTCACAAACATGCCGGAGCTTCTGTATCAGACTTGTGTGCTTCCTAACCAGGAAGGCTGCCAGAAAAGTAATGGTCTGTAGCTAGTTGGTATAATCAAAGTCTCTGCTACTGTGCAGTAAGGAGAGAGAGAGACTGCCAGATAAATTTTTAGGACACTTTGGGAACATTTCTGTCCAAGTAACAGATTTCTCAATGTTAATTATTTTGCTGTCTTGTTCTCCTCTCACCTACCCTGTCTTCTGAAACACCATGTGATTTAAGACATCTAGACCTTTCTAAATTAATAGACTCTCTTGTGCACTCTGCGACTCAAAATGGAAGTTCTCACCTGTCGAATGTCTATCATATTCAAAACTGTACTTCTAACTAGAGAAGAATCCTAGTATCATCTCCAGACCCAAGTTAATGAAAAACATTAACCCAGTCCTAAAGCAGATTCTCAGAGCATAGTTGCTAGCTGTAGAATTAGCTATTACTAAATTGTTTGATGGCACCATTCAAGATATTCTATTCAACATATAAAGTCTTGGGTAATATGAAAACTCATTAGTAAAAGTATTTTTAGCCCTACAGTGTAATGGAGCACCAAAAAGAAGTTGAGGAATGCCTTTCTCACCTTTAATAGCACCTCTCATTTTGAGGGGTAATCTTTATGTAGTTCATTAATGTGGTTTAGAAGTTCCTTTTTTCTCCTTACTACTGAGAAAGAAACACAGAAATCCAAGAATTATTAAAGAACTACACAAAATTCCTTTTGTTTCAAAGAACGCACCTAAACCTTTAAGAATAAACATTTAGCTATACACTAAAAAATAAATCTCCCAAGCACAGCAGCACAGTTTTTCAAAAGTCAGACATTTCAACTGCCATTTATTTTTCATTAGCCACAGAGCTCTCACTGCTGCTAATTCCTTGGTTTTCACTAACAAAGATAACATATAAAATCACAGAAATAATTTCTTGGGACTTCAGAGAAAATGTTTTTTTTATTTTTTTAGCTATATAAACTGCATTATTTTAAAAAAGCATCTGAGGAAAGTATCAGGTGGACAAAATGTAACACAGATCATGTCAGGTAAGCAACAGTATACAATATCTGCCTGATATTTTGAAGTTAGAGTATTTTATGTGTTCTTTCTAATTATCATCTCCCTTCATACAGTATGAAAGTCTCCTGGTTCTGGCCAGGCCAGAGTTAACCTCCCCAAACAGCCAGCCCAGGTGAGCTGAGTTAGCCCAGGCTGTTTCCATACCACCTGACACCACTCAGCCTGGAAAAGGGGCTGATCCAGGAGTGGTGCTCCTGGGTGCCTCCGGGGCAGTCTGAGTGTGGCTGGGGTGTTGGGTCCATCCTCATGTTAGTGCAGTACTGTGTTATCACCAGATGTGAGTGAAATTTACCATGGGCTGTTATTGTTCCCCTTTCACAGCGCTTTTGTCAGTAAATTGTCCTTATCCCAACCCATGGAACCTCTGTCTTTCTCCTCCAGGAGTGAGCAAGTGGTTGTTTTTTTTTTAAAAAGAAGCATGGTTATAAAAAACCACACAATCACTCTTTCAGAGTAAAACATTCTTAACCCAGTAACTAGTCCTTGTAATAAACTTATGAAAAAGTACATTTGAAATGACTTGTCACCTTACACCTAAATTAGTTTGCCAAGCTCTGATGTGTGATACAGAGCCTGATACAGAATCCGTTACAGGTGTGCATAATAAAAAGGTCACTGAAGCAGAAATTGACACAATCTGCTTGGGGACAAATACTGCTAGACTAAGAGACTAATTCATTTAAGTCTGAAACTGTAGGGAACTAAGGACAAGCACAAAGACAATTTTGTAATCATGAAAGATAAGGAAGAGCAGGAATTCTTCCCGTCCTTCAGGCCACATTTGCCTTTATGTCAGAAGATAAGGGAACAGGAGGAGGTAGCCACCAAGTCAGAAGAGAAGATCTATTAAATTGTGCAAAGCCACCCTAAGACCGCAGGAAAGAAAGAACTATATCTGTGGAAAGCACAAAGCACTGCTTTGGACATTTCCCTAGAGTGGAGGGAGAGACTACAACACAGCTTTGCCTCTCTACTTCCTGCAAATTTCCCACACAGAACACAGGAGAAGCATTGCCCCTCGGCCTCACCACGATCCCACATTACAGCAGAACTGACTACTCTTTTCCACCCAAGCAGGCGACCCCCAGAGCTCCCTGCGGGCTCAGCATTGCTGACATTCTCAGGGCACAAACCAAAAAAAGGGAGAGGAGGAAACCAGATCCATTGGGAGTGAGGTAGCTCCAGATACAACCTAATGAGAAGAAACCTCCCTGCTGTACACTTGCAAAGTAGACACCTGTATGGTCCCCTCTTTGGCACCTGCAAAAGATCTCTGCTTTGGCATCCACCAGAGCCACCTGTGCACCAAGCTCCTGGAGGTGCCATCTCCTAGTCTTCCTTGCCTCACAGCTGGAAAATTCCTCTGACTGAGAAGACTCAGCAGCTTACCAGGGACATAACCTTGCTTACAGGGATCCAGCCAGCAAGGAAGGTAGATGGAACCACCACAAGGTAAATGGAAGACCCTTTTTTCAGCTGTCCTGTACAGTCATTTACCAAAATACAACCAATCAAGAAAAAGCAATGCCATGTGTCTCATCTGTTGGTTTAGGAATAAAAAAAAAAATATGTCTCTTAGATGCTGCTGGGGCAATAGAATCAAAAGAGCAAGCAAGCTAGAGCATTCTTCTGGGGAAGGTAAGCCGACCAACTGGAGGGCTGTGGCATTGTTACTTTGCTCCAAGAGGTCTTTGTTGAAATGTGCTCCCACAATGCTCTAAAAACGTGAGCTGGATAGCTTGGGGACAGTACAATTCCAAGTACTGCAAGTCTACATACATTTGACCTCCTAGAACATCTAGATGACCTGCCTATAGCTACAAGTTACTGCTGTGTTCCTGTCAGTCAGTGCTTTCCCCACAGAGGCTATCAAAGGGAAGCAAAAGATACTTTTGTGACAAAAATACTGCTCCAAAATCTGACCTGCTGATACAGACTGAGTCTTCATCAGCCTGTTTCTCTTGAACCTGTACAGGATCTCAGCACATTTTGCCCGCCGAATAGAAGCTGTCACTAACAGAAGTGATATGGGGAATAGAACTCACCCACACTGCTCTTGGCTGATCTGTCAGTGATCAATGTCCTGCCACAAGGAGGAAGAACATACTATGCCCATGGTATGTCTGCTGGCTGAATACACTTCTCCCACACGCTATGTTTGTCTGTACCTATGGAGGTCCTCACACTTGCTGTTACTCAAAACATGCACAGGACTTCTTACAAATTAATAACTGTGATCTGGGATCAGGAAAAAACTTGTGGAAGCATAGAGAATATGTTTTGTATATTCAGTTATGTCTTTCCAATAGTTATTTTTGTTGCCACATGATATTTTTACAGTATCACACTATTCCCATGATTAATAAACTATTTTTAAAAATGCATCAGCTATAAAGCAATTAATTATTTTTGGTTGCTGTACAGGTCTTCAGACAGCTGTACATAGTTTGATCCCTACAGTATTTCAGATATATTAATATGCATGAAATCATTGTTAATATACTGTTTTGATACCTTTATTTCATTTAATAGACTCAGAAAAATATCTGATCAACTAAACATACTTGAAAAACACCTCAGATAGTAATATAAAATAACTAAAACCGACAATTTTTTTCTGACCTCCATATTTTGAGTTTTTGTTTTCAACTGGCTGAAATTTTTTCCAGAAAAGTATCTTCTACCCCCCCCCCCCCCAATTATGTATCTAGAGGCAAAACAAGGGACTTAAATTCTACAGAAAACTATTAAATTCGAACTGTCTGTACATTCATAGAACCATAGAATATCCTGAGTTGGAAAGGACCCATAAGGACCATCAAGTCCAACTCCTGGCTCCGCACAGGCCCAGCCAAGTCAGAGCGTGTGACTGAGAGCATCGTCCAGATGCTTCTTGAACTCAGCCAAGCTGGGTGCTGTGACCACTTCCCTGGGGAGCCTGTTCCAGTGCCTGACCACCCTCTCAGTAAAGAACCTCTTCCCAAAATCCAACCTAAACCTCCCCTGTCACAGCTTCATGCCATTCCCTTGGGTTCTATTGCTGGTCACCAAAGAGAGGAGATCGGTGCCTGCCCCTGCACTCCCCCTCGTCAGGAAGCCACAGACCATGATGAGGTCTCCCCTGAGCCTCCTCTTCTCCAGGCTGAACAAACAGAGGGACTTCAGCCTCTCCTCATAAGACTTCCCCTCCAGACCCTTCACCATCCAATATATACAGCTTTTATCTATCAAATCATGTCTTACTCTATATGTAGAACATTATTGGTCATTAGAGCTTATATATGTACACACATATAAATAAAATACATACATAAATATATTTGTATATATGTATTAGAACCATCATGTAGTAGAAGGTGTATATGTATTAGAACCTTCAATTTTCAGTGAGAAAGTACTTGTGGCCAGATTCCTATGAAAGGCTAAACTCTTACTCTCATTTCAGGTACCCGTGAGGCACTCAAAATCAGTAGAACAAGGTCTGACACACGAAATCTATACAGACTATGTGACATAAACATGGTAGTAAAACCAGCAATATTTTGAAAATTCATGACTATTTTACTAAAAGATTCGTAAGTCTATAAGAGGAAAATAGAGTTGTTTATAGCTATGTATCGGTTGTTCAGTCTACAGTAATAATTTATAATTTGTTATGAATTTTACATGGTTTTTACTATTGCTATTTGTACTTTAAAATATGGGTTATCTTGTAATTTATATAATCACAGAAAATAGTTATATGGTTTTGTAACTGAATAAATACTACTTATTAAAATAGCAAAGGCAGTAATTTATCCTTCACTATCAACTTGTAATTCCTTTTTATTTCAGAGTTTCAGTAAAATAGTTCACTATGCTTATTTCTTCAGCATGAAAAAGTGATAATTAAACTGAAGTTACCCTTACACTGTGTGAAAGCTCCCATAGATCCCTAAATGGGAAATGGAAAGACTGCAGCAGAGAGAAGAGGAAAACAGAGTATTCAGACTTTTACAGCTCACAGAACAAAGTAAGGTAATATAATGGGAGAAGGAACAGAAAATAGTTTAGTTTCACCTTAGGCCTGGCCTCCCTAAAGACATGAGCCCTGCTAACTCTGAAATAGTTGATCTGTTGTAACTTTCCACAGCTCTAGGCTAAAGTCTGAGACAATTATGATAGTGACGTTTTCTTAACCCAGCTCCAAAAATCATGTACTAATGTGTATGAGGGTATTACTTTTTTCAGAAGAGTTAAAAAAGTGTTATATATAAACACAAAATGATTTTTGAAAATTTTACAGTCCATGAACTACACAGATATATTTGAATTGTTAATGAGATAATATCTCTCACTTCATCCTTTTTAAGGCTGTAAGTGTTTGGTCTGGGCATCAGCCTCCAACCTGAAGAATGTAGCTTTGATAAATAGACAATAGTTCCTTTCTTTATGAGGCACATATAAAAAGTCTTGATTTAACTGTGAAAGGTACCACCCCCAGACCACTCTTCATTTCTCCTAGCCATTGGCTGTACCACAGCACCTGCGTGTTCCATTCTTCAGCCATAAGCCCATACCCTCCTACCAAAATTAGAGGCCTCACTGCACACTGTCCACTTTTTGTTCCTGTTCTATGTAAGAGGCCCATCCTGTTCCGTCAGACATGCTGTCATGCACCCTGAGTCACATGTAAGCAGAGCTGACAAGCTGAGATCTCACATGTTAACTTGCCCCTCCAAAACATGATCCACAGACCCCACACCTCCCCATTTAATTTTTCTCACGGACTGCTGTTTGGAAGATGTTTCTGCTGCTATTCCAGAAAGCAAAACTAAAAGTCATCCAGCCTGGAAAAAAAATCTCAAGGTAAGCAAACCAAACTCAACTTATTCGCTTCTGCATTTGGCACATAGTCAATGCCTGCTCAACAAGACACTGCCTCAGTCACAGTGAAATTTATTCTTTTGTAGAGGACAAATGAAGACCATGGAACAATTAAAACTTTCAAAGACCTTAAGTGAGGCTGCATGATGCATAATGCTTGCATAGGCAATCTCCAGAGACACAAAGTTTACCTTGAAAAATGTCAATGTCAGTCCCAAAGTCTGAAGGAATGCTAGAATTCCCTAAAATGTTCTTTCACTGTGTTTCATCTGACTCACCCTGCAGTAAGCTTTCAGTGCTGCTTCTCCACCCTTCAGAGGCAGCAGTCACTGGATTTTTCAGAGACCACTTTCAAAGCTCTGGAGACACATTATTTAACTCTCAGAATCCATGTAATGAAACTGACCCTACAATGGTGACATGATAACCTCCTGTTATAAACTATGAAATCAATAATGGGTTGGGAAACCAATAATGTAAATTCTGGTTAAAGTTGGACTGCACAAAATACTGAGAAAATTAAAGAAAATTCCTTAGAAAGGCAAGCCAAAAATCAGAAAGATTAGGGATAATATGAAAGTAGACTGCAGCACTCTATGTAGTCAGTGTGCATTTGCCTGAACAAGTGAAAAGCACAGTGACCAGAATGGTGAACAAAGAACCTAGAAAAGGAAGCTACTTCAATCTGGAGAACAGTCAGGAACAAACAATACCCAGCTTATGCAATTCTATTTCCGTAATACTGAACTTCCATGTTGGACTGATAGCACATAGAAGAATTTTACAGTGAAAATCCTTCAATTTTCCTGCTGGAGACCTTGGAAACAAGATGCAAATAAAAAGAGAAGACACTAGAAAATCATAAGGGAGGACAAAGGAAGTCAAAAGACTTCTAAGGAATTCATGGATGTACAATAGCTCATTTCTCAGAATCTAGCAAACATTGGCTATTCATCTTTTTTTCCTCTTGTAACATGTGGTGATAGAAACTAACCTTAGGTAATAACCATGAAAACCTGAGCTGTGCAGATAACCTGGAGAAAAAATAAATACTATCCTGGTTCTGCTTTTCAGAACATAAACTAACACAAGCTTTGCAGGAAGGTGATCTCACTTTCTAACTCCTTAATCCCTTTTCAATTGCTGCCAAATCCTTTCAGTAAAACAAAGAACTTGGGAATTACATACCTGTACCTATATATACACAAATATCTGTCATACAGACATATATATATATATAAAAATCAACTGACAGAATATGACTGCTGTACTTGAAATCTGTACTTTTCCTAAAGTTTATGATACTCATTATTCCATACAGCACTCAGAATTGCCCTCTTGAACCCAGTGAAATAAAAAAAGAAGCAACAATTTCTGCAGAAGTCCCAGCTCAGCTTACAGCTGAAAGGACAATATTTACCAAGCCACCTCTAATAACAACTTCGCTCTAAGTCAGTGGCCTTTTGCTCAGCCACTTTCTCTTTTTAGCAGTCAGTGTGACCTTTGGTCCCAAGAGGAACCAGATCAATAGTATCAACACCAACTAATCCTTGCTGAAGCATTTATTTCATTTCCATCCTTTGCTAAGCCAAGAAAGCAAGAATCACCCCAACTCTCAAATTATGAACCTAAGATGATATCCCTCAAGTTATGTGTACAGACAATTAAAAATGTAACGATTTTTTTAGAGCTAAGCAAGCTCAGTTTCCTTTGTCTGCTTACTAGTCTAAGAATTCTTATATTTGGAAACTGTGTTTTTGCAGCAATAATAATTTATAGACCAAATCATCTCTAAGAGACACACTTATAACATTTGCAGTAAAAGAAAAGACGAGCATATGTATGGTATCTCGAATCCATGTTTATCATTTGGTCATCCTATTGCTGTACACAGGAAAAATGTGTCAAACTCTTATTCAACTGAAACATCCAAAAGCTAGCAAAATAGAATTTTTGGTTTTTTTTACTTTTTTAACTTGGCAAGCAAAGATATTGCATACAGCACTGATTATACAAAAACATGTTTCTAATGTCTAGTTGCTCATACCATGAAGGTAGGAGAGAAAAATCCATTACAGCATGTATCAATTAATGTAGAAAAACTATACACATAGATAAAGTAAGAATTTTGTTAGAAATGGCTACACAGATTGGAAAAAGTAGTATGTATTTATATGCAAGGTTGTAGAATAATATATTTTGTCATTTTTCAAATTGTATGCAACAAAGATATTTGCTGTAACCTAAAAAAAGTGTAGAACTCTCAGAAACAAGAGTTCTGTTTATCAGATCAAAAGACTTTTAAAAAAGAATCTAGTCCATCCTCTTACTGTGCATTGTTTAACTGATGTCCAAAAATCATTAATTGGAATTCTTTGACTTCCTTACAGTACCTACTTACAAAACCTTTAAGTAATAAAAAATGTAAGTTCCTGCCATTTATTTTCCTTGGGAGATTGGTTCGCTTTTCATTTTTTTCTCCATCTGAATCATTAAAGAAATGAGAAAGAACTATTCAGGTGGCAGCTGAATAATTTTCTAGAGTTTCAAGGTTCTGGAAACTTAGAAAGGATCTTCCTTTTCCATGTTAAATCTTTTTCTCCAACAAGAAGTTACCTGTTTTGTCCCACTGATTCTGCAGCATCCAACTTGTGCAGTGTATACTGTTAGCACTGGTGAGAGAATCTGCTGTGTATTCACAATAGTGATGTGAATATCTAAATGTAAGTGGGAACACTGTCTATGAACCCATTTCTGGTGCTGGGGTGCTAAAGTATTCCACATTACAACACTATTGTAGGCAGACATTTGAAGCCCAAAAAACCCTACCTTTGAGACAGGGTAATTAAATTTGGTCAACGAAGATTAGGACTGTGAAGCAGAACAAAATCATAAGAATAAGTCAAAGGAAGAAAGGACATCAGAATTCAGGCCTTCCTTCTTTCTAGTTTATTAAGAAAAGCAGCAGAGGGCAGACTGTTCTACAGATTTTGGGATTCCTGAAATGTTGTGTTCTAATAATATCAATGAGTTAACCTAAATAGATGAAACAAACTAATAAAATCTATGTATTTTTCCCCTAGAAAGAGCAGCAATTAAGGAAAAGGCAAACTCTGCATGAGCTTTTTAAGAAGCCTGCCAAAATTCTGCTCATTTTCATTCCTCAGCTATTTAATAATTCAGGCAGTACACTGCAGTCAAAATGCCCATTTGCCATTTCTGCATTTGTATAAAGCATTAGTCAGTGTTTTTTAATCATGTTGCTTATCTTTGAAACTGTCATTACCCTTTCTCCTTTTGCTACGTTGAAGAGAAAGACCAGTGATAACACTTTCATGCTTTGAAAAGAAACATGTGATGTTACCTCTATATTTTATAAATCTGTGAGAATGACCATTTTAAATTTCATTCAATGCAAATTTATCCTCACACTCCAGCAAGATGAAGCTTCTAAATAGTTCTGCTACTTCTATTCTATTATTATTTCCATTTGATAGGCTTTTTTTCATCTCATTCTTTTAGGGTATCACTTTCAATAGATGGGTATCTAAATGTTAAGGTCATAGTTATAGAATATTATAACAGGTGTCCTTTTGCACATATAATTGTACATTTCAAAATAAAAAATGCGTAAGTTTGAGTTTATGGTAGTTTTGTGTGGAACAGATTGGAGGATACACATGGTACCCTGTGTCATATCCTTAGAAACATTTATATTCAAGGATGTTTGCATCAAGAACGTTCATTTATATACAAGCCTTGATAGTACCTTCCCCTTATCTCATGGACAAGATGGTCTGTGCAGGAGCTGTGCTACCAGGGCTTCTTGGAATATGGCTCAAAGTATACAAAAACTCAGTGGATCAGTCATTTTTTCTTCTATTTTCTCTCAGGAGTTAAAAAAAGAAGACGTCTGGTGATTAGGTTCTACAGAGCCAGCACAATTATTTTAAGTGGCAATATTAGGAGTCTGAAGAACTCCTAAGAGTTCTTACTAAACCCACTGAAATTACATTAGTGCAACGTCCCAGCCAGAAATTTCAGAAACAGTTTGTGGGGGGCAGTGGTAAGGAGTGGATAAATGGGAAACAAAGAAAGAAACTTGAGAAAACAGGTATCTATTGAAATAAAAAGACAAGTAGAACAGGATAAGAACTCAGGGATATGTGAGTAATTAAGATCACCACTCTCTCAAAATAATGCTGTCAAAAGCCTGGGTCAGATTTTCTTTTGCAGGTGTGGGTATGGCTACTGTTGTAAGTTACTGCTGCTCTCCTTGTCTGCATAAACCCTCACCTCATTCCCTCTGCTGGGGAGACCAAACTGGGTCGTGATAGGTACACAAGTGAAGCTTAGCAGCTTCCGTTGCTTGTTAGTGGGCAGGAGGCTACTATACAGATGCCGATCTGAACCTGAGCAGATTTCTTCACTCTTTATTTTTTAACAGATACCACAAATACCCTTCTTGTCTCCTCTTTTAAGATGTCCAAACATCAGCCAGAAGGTACTTCTAAATCTACCCAGATAGAAAATTGTAGTAACTCATCCAAGTTTTCTGGACTTCAAATAGACCAAATGCATGCCACATCCAATGCCTTGGAAGCTACATAGCAGTATTACAATGGCAGCAAGATTGTGTTAATAGAAAGAAGTAATCTAAGAAGAAATGAAAAAAAAAAATCCTGAAAAACAACCTAACTACTGAATGTGTATCTCAACCCAAATATAATCCATCAGACAACTTTAATGTTGTTAAGAATCCTGTGGGAAAATTACAGCCTAGTCAGGTGATTAAAGATCACCTCTAGAGTTAAATTAAAATTATAATGACAGACATAAGCATCTTTTATTTTAAACACATGGCTTCCTGAGTTATATTCTGCTCTTATTATCATAATAAAAATTATTTTCCCAGTGTCTCTAACTTAAAATAAATACTGGATATAATATTGCCATCAGGTAATAAATATACATTGCACATAAACGCACTGAGAGAACCTTTCAATGTTCCCTTGAGTCAGTATAATTCTGAGTGATGCACTGATCTATTGCAGCTTGCCCACAAGTTTGCATTCAGCAATTTTGAGATACATTTCACCCTTCAAATCTAGGAACCACAAGGAATTATATTAGTTTTAAACTCTAAATTGTCTGGGGCATAGAAAAATAAAAGGTCTTAACAGAATCTCAAAAAGTCATTCTGGATTTAGGAGCAAAAATAATCCAGTTTCATTTTGGACTGTGACGATTTATAAATATCAAGTTATGGAGTATATTTTGGTGCTATTAAATTTGGTAGTATCTTGCTCGGAAACAGCATAGGAAATAGTTTCATGTAATAAAATTATTTGCTAGCAGGATCTTTAGGATATCTTCAAAAGGCATATGAACAAATTACTGGAAAATAGCATGGCCTTCCCGATTTTGTGTACGATGATTTTTTAATGATTACATTAAAAAGAAAAAGAGATTCATAACAAGCTTTTAAAGCAAAAGGGAATCATTACAATAAGATAATTTTATCTTTCACATGACACAGGTTGCAGGTTTTTGTTAGGTGTTTTTTGCATTACTGTAATTCTGTTTCAATAGACATATCTAAGTTAGAAAGAGACTGAGAATTGCTTTAAGGATGTCAACACTGCACTGTTCAACAGTACAGACAGTACATTCTCGCTTCTTACACTGAGCTGCAGAATGGTCTTACAAAGCCACACTCAGACAACAGCCTTCCATGAGGATTTCCCTACTTGATATGGAGAAATACATGCTTCCTACTCATTCTCTCCTCTTCTGAAACCACCGATCCTGCTGTCATGCAAAACTCTGACAGGGAAGGTGGATAGCTATGTAAACATGAAGTCACTTCCTCAAACAGAAAACACCTAGAAAGAAACAAATTTTTCCTTCTGAAGGTTTGCCTGTATTTTTGGAAAACCAGCCAACAGAATTTCATCAGATATAGGGTGGAGTTTTTTTACCATATATTAGAGTTGAAAATTAGTGAGATGAGCCTTCAAAACCAAGAAGTGGGACATGCTGCAACATCTCTACAGTCCTTTAGAGTGGATGTATTTCATATCACCAGCATGTTTGAGAAAAAATAAACCATATAACAGATTGCTAACACAGCAAATCTTTTAGCCAGATGACCTTCCTAAACAAAATGCAAGGAAAGACTGCCAAATTACATTCTTCAGAATTCACTGGGTGGTCCCAAAATGACTTTATTAAAATCCACCACTAAGGTGCCAGAAACAAAGGTACCAGATAATTTCACAAGGTCCTTTCTGTCATGAGGGAGATAATTAAGGGAATTAGGAGTACAATTAAGGGAATGGAACATCTCTCTTACAAGGAAAGGCTGGGGGACCTGGGTCTGTTCAGCCTGGAGAACAGATTGCTGAGAGGAGATCTGATCAATATGTATAAATACCTGAAGGGTAGGTGTCAAGAAAATGGGACCATTCTCATCACTGGTGCCAACAGATTGGAAAAGGGGCCACAGATATAAACTGGAATGTAGGAAGTTCCACCTCAACTTGAGGAAAAGTTTCTTTACTATGAGGGTGACAGAGCACTGGAATCAACTGCTCAGAGAAGTTGTGGAGTCTCCCTCTCTGAAGACTTTCAAAACTTGGCTAGATGTGTATCTGTGTGACAAGTCCTAGGTGAACCTGCTTGGCAGTGGGATTGGACTAGATGGTCTCTAAAGGTCTTTTCCAACCATGATGATTCTGTGATGCTTCTAGTAAGGCTCCAAAGATCAAGGTTATTCGCACATTTCATTAGTCACTTGAAAGTTAAACCAGTGCTGGTAAAATCTTCAGTCAACACAACGGGCATTCTTTGAGGAAAAATAAAAAGGAGGAAAGTCAGACCTGCTGAATTCCCGAGCCCATGGCCCAGGCAAACAAAATGAGGGACCAAATCCTAAAAAGTAGTGACTAAGTAGGATTCAGGAATCATAACACACAGGCAACTTACTATGAACTACCTCTAAAACCAAATGCTCCCTTGGCTTTTAGATACATGGCAGTGAAATCAGTGACAGTGTCAAGACAGCTAATGGAATATTGTCATATTCACAGACACAAAGGGAAGATAGAAAAGACTCAAAGACAGTATATAAGCTACCAGTACGGTTTATCAAAAAGAAGAGTGAGATGAAGGGAACCTTACAGGAAACCCGGGGAAGGGCATGTAGCAGTAGGACAAGAAGCAATGGTTTTTAAGACATTAAAACCACCTCTGTGCTTGGGAAGATGATGGAAGAGATCCTCCTAGAAGCTACGCTAAGGCACATGGAAGGCAGCGAGGTGATTCAAGACAGTGAGCTTGGCTTCACCAGGGGCAGGTCCTGCCTGACCAAACTCGTGGCTTTCTATGATCGGGTGACTGCATCAGTGGACACAGGAAGGGTGATGGATATAATCTAGCTGTACTTCTGTAAAGACTTTGGCAGTCCCTCACAACATCCTTCTCTCTAAACTGGATAGATATGGATTTGATGAGTGGACTGTTCAGTGGATAAGGAATTGGTTGGATGGTCGCACCCAGAGAGTAGTCATCAATGACATTGATGGTGCAGTTGAGTGCACCCTCAGCAAGTTTTCAGATGACACCAAGCTGAGTGGTGCAGTTGACATACTGGAAGGACAGGATGTCATCCAGAGGGACCTGGAGAAGAGGGTCCATGTGAACCATATGAAGTTCAACAAGGACAAATGCAAGGTCCTGCACCTGGGTTAGGGCAATCCTCATTACCAATATAGTCTGGGAGATGATGCAATAGAGAGCAGCCCTGCAGAGAAGGACTTGGGGGTCATGGTGGATGAGAAGCTTGACATGAGCCAACAATGAGTGCTTGTCAGAAGGCCATCCTGTGCTGCATCAAAAGAAGCAGGGCCAGCAGGTCAAGGGAAGTGATTCTGGCCCCCTGTCAGGGAAGACAGCAGGCCTGCTGGTGGCCTAGCTCTCTTCTCCCAGGATTTAGGCCCTGACAATATTCTTCTGTTCCCATGAGAAAGGAAAAGTTACTCATGCTGAGAGGATCTTAATAGCGGCCTTGTTGAGAAGGGTACAGGCTACCCTAAACCAAGAAGCAGTTATGGGAAGGTATTTGGGAGTAACGGAACATGTTAGGAACCAGACATAAAAAGAGGATCAAAACAGCAGGTGTGCGGATACTTTTAGGCATCAAAGGTAAACTAACAATGTTTAGCTATAAGATTGGTTTATCAGAACTCGTTATAATTACTACCCAATCAATACGGTGTGAACAGTGTGTGTAACCAATTAGCAGTTTTTCAGCTTGCCACGTTTGCAGTAATAAAGGTATATAATCTGTGTGATTTCACCTAATAAATGGCTTCACCTAAAATTCATCTTGAATTGCGTGTTGCTCTCTGCCGGTCACCACACCCCCCTACTCTACTCTTGTGAGACCTCACCTGGAGTACTGTGTCCAGCTCTGTAGTCCTTAATATAAGGACATGGAACTGTTGGAACAGGTCCAGAGGAGGGCCACGAAGATAATTAGAGGGCTGGGGCACCTCTCCTGTAAAGACAGGATGAGAGAGTTGTGGTTAATCAGCTTGGAGAAAAGGTGGCTCCAGGGGGACCCTCCAGTGCCTGAAGGGGGCCTAGAAGAAAGCTGGGGAGGGACTTTTTAGATGGGCATGTAGTGATAGGACAAGGGGGAATAGCTTTAAATTGGAATGGGGTAAATTTAGATCGGATATTAGGAAAAAAATTCTTCAGTATGAGGGTGGTGAGGCACTGGCACAGGTTGCCCAGGGAGGTGGTGGCTGCCCCCTCCCTGGAGGTGTTCCAGGCCAGGTTGGATGGGGCCTGAGCAGTGTGGCCCAGTGAGAGGTGTCCCTGCCCATGGCAGGGGGCCGGAACTTGATGATCTTTAAGGTCCCTTCCAGCCTTAACCATTCTATGATTCTATGAAACTAGAGCAGGGGAGGTTTAGATTAGACATTAGGAAGAAGTTCTTCACTATGAGGGTGGTGAGACACTGGAACAGGTTGCTCAGAGAGGTGGTGTCCTGGTCCCTCAAGGCATTCAAGGTCAGGATTGATGGGGGTCTGAGCAACCTGATCTAATTAAAGGTGTGCCTGGTTACTACAGGGCAGTTGGACTAGATGACCTTTAAAGGTCCATTCCAACCCAATACATTCTGTGATTTGCTTACTGTCTATAAATCTGATTCAAGAAGAAAAAAAAATACTGCTAAAGAGCTCTTCAATCTGAGAAAGCCATAATAAGAAGCAATTCCTGAAAGCTCAATTTTTTAAAAAAAACACAAATTGGAATCTTGGAACAAAGCTGTTATTTTTCAAATTATTAGGGTGATACAGGAACCCAGTGAAAAAGGGTGAATTGTGCAGTTTTCCTTCACAAGTCTCAAGTCTTGTCTTATTGATAAGGTTATAATAAATAAATAATGAAGCATCCTATGCTCATTTATTAATATGACACTTCAGTGACAACATGGGTACCTAAGATTGTGAAATATATGCATAGCAGATATCGTGTGTACTATTTAAAATTAATGTATAGGTGGCTTTAGTAATTCAGTGTCTGCAAAATAAAAAATTCATGCTGGACAAGAACAGCTGGCTGACAAGCCAGAGGAATGTAGTCTTTAAATAACATGCCTGGTCCCAGGAAAAGACTTCAGTGACTTTGCCATAATTGACATAACTCATGGTTAATTAGGTAGGGACCTTTAAGTAGTCAGACTGCCTGATTCTGACAACTGTCATCAAATACATTTGCATTTACTGTTTAAATACAGGGGAATATAAATACAATAAGTAAATGTGTAAGTACTCCAAAATGTAAGAAACACCTGGAAGGCAGATTACTGTATCTATTCTGCTAAGTAAAATAATACCCAGGAGCAAAGCTAGGAGCAGATTCCCTGACTGTCCATATAATGTAATTGTTACCAAGCTCCCAGGCTCTGTTTTGAAGACATGCATTTAGCTAGCTCTAAGTCTGTGGTGGTTTAGGCCTGGCTGGAGGCCAAACGCCCGCCAAAGTCGGTCTATCACTCCTCTTTTTAGTTGGACAGGGGAGAAAATAGATATTGAGAGGCTCAGGAGCCAAGATAAGGACAGGGAGAGATCATCCTGTAATCAACGTCAATGGGCAAAACAAACTCAACACAGAGTGAAAGGAAAGAAAACTATCTAATTTATTACACTGCACTCACAGTGAAACCAGAGTCAGATAATGAGAAGCACAACCAGATCTTAAAGAAGCATGACCTGATCTTAAAGCATCTTCCCCCCCCTACCCCTCCCTTCTTAGCAGACTTCCCTTTAGTCATGATTTCGCTCCCTTCTTTCCCCGCATTTTAGCACAGAGGGGGCAGGGACTGGGGAAATGGGGTTCTCGGTCATTTCTTCATGAGTTCTTTTCATTTTCCAGATCTTAATACACCTCTACCTCCCTGCCACCCCTCTGTTCTTAGCAGACTTCACTCTAGTCATGATTTCACTCCCTTCTTCCCCCCGCATTGTAGCACAGGGAGGGGAGGGCCTGGGAAAATGGGGGCTTAGATCAGTTCCTTGCAAGTTGGTTTCCTTCTTAGCCGGGGGCAGGCATTCATCCCACACCCTCCCCCTGCTGCACCGAGGGGTCCCACCCACAGGAGACAGTCCTTCACAAGAGTCCTTTCCCACAGGGCTTTAGCTCTTCACCAGCTGCTCTGGCATGGGTCACTGCTATGGAGGGCAGTAATAAGTCACAATGTCTCTCAGTCCCAGTCCTCCACAGGGTCACCAGCCTCCCCCAGGAAACCTGTTCCGGTGTAACTCTCTCCCTTGCTCATCTCTGTGTCTCTTTTTCTCTCCACAGGCTGCAAGTGCTGGAAGGGGCTTGCTCCAACATGGGTCACAGCATCTCCTGTATGTCTCCACCTGCTCCAGCATGGAGCCTTTCCAGGGGCTGCAGGTGGGGTCTTGGCTTTTCCATGGACTGCAGGGGGACACCCACTCCACCACTGGTTTCTCCATGGGCTGCTGGGGCATCTTTCTCTCCGGCACCTGGGGCGCCTCCTCCCCCTCTCCCCAGCTTTGGTGTCTGCACACCTCCTTACATCTTCTCATTCAGCTGCTTATGGTGTTTTTTTCTCCTAAATGTGATTCCCAGAGGTGCTGTGACCATCACGGATTGCCTCGGCCTTGGTCAGCAGCAACTCTATCCTTGAATTGGCCAATGTTCACCTTCTGGGGCCTGCAGAGAGTTTCTGGCTGCTTCTTACAGCAGCCATCTTTTGCAGACTCCCATTCCTGCCAGTACCCAGCTATGCTGAACTGCAACAGAGTCCTTATGAGGGAGAGGTTCAGAGGGAAGAATATTTCAAGGAGCACTCTCCATAGACAATATGAAAAGGCTGCACCTGGTTTGGCTTCTTCTGCCCAACAGATACTTACGCTCCATCCCCAAATGATTTTATCCTCAAATACCACTGCATGCATTCCTACCATACTCTGAAGCTTGTAAGACATATTCTTTGTCTTGCACTATAAAACCACTATGCTATGGGGTTGAAACACAGCCCTCATTATTTCAGAGACTTTGAAGTGAAAATAGAAAACAAAAGGAAAAAACCTTGGGCCCACTGTAGATCCTGGTGAAGTGTTAGGCTAGCTAACATCTCAGAAAAATGTGAGTAGTTTTGAGGCATGATACTCCAGTTCTTGGAGTTCAACAAGCATTCCCACAGAGGGACATATTTTTGCACCACCCATCCCTCGTCTGCTTACTCATAACTAAAAGAAAAAAGTGAAAAAAATTCAGGTGAGGAAAATTTGAAACATGTGAAGAGAGTCATAAATGGTGGTTGGGAAAAAATAAGTAATCGGGTGTAAAATGCAATCTTATTCATATAATCTTAATTCCAGCTAACTAAAATCTTTGGTTTACTATTAAAACATCTGGAGTGATGAAAAGGAAGATGAACTATGGTTTAAAAAAAGGCAGGCTAAGAATGCTCTGGCTCTAGAGGTTAAAAAAAAAAAAATCCTGAAGGGTTTGTTTCTATGAATGTTAAAAAAACATTGGTTATGAACCTCAGAGCTGTGGAATCCTTTTCCAAGACTGCAAAAGGTCAGTGGGGGAACTAGGTAGCTTGCTTGAGTTTTTCTAAAATAAGTATAGATGGAAAAAACATTCCCTGGCTCCAGGAAAATCCTGAAGTATGACAGATATCTATCCTAAATGTGTTCTGATTTACCCCCATCTCTCTCCTCTGTCTTTACAGTCCAGACAGGAAAATCCAGCACACAAATTGGCTGAGGACTTTTCTGCTTATGCAACTGCTACACATGTCCTACATTCTGAGGATGCAAGGGCATGTACTCAGCAAACTCCCTGGCACAGTCATCTGAAGCATAAAATATAAGCATAACATAGGTAATTTAGTACCTCTCAACTGAGTTCAGCAACCTTAAGAAACAAGACTTGAATACTGCTTCGACATACCGCATATCTCATGGTATTTGCTCTGTTCTATGCATATTTTTTCCATGTATATTGTTTTGTATAATGCATGTTTATATTTACAACTGTTCTGCACATATTGCTTGATTTCTAATATTTGTTAAACAGTAAAATTATGCCTGACTGATAAAACATGCCTGCTTTTATATCAATTAAAAATATTTTGAAAGAACTCAATATACATATAAAAAAGATTTCCATCAGCAATAATGAAACTGCAACAAGGAAATAAAAGGAACAGAAGCTCAAAGACTGATATCTGGTTGTTATAAAACATTTTAAAACTCAGCCACTCAGTGAAGAGCAGAGTCTTATTCACAAAATAATGCTCACAATAGGAAAGTGTTCACTTAGAGAACAGTGAAAGAGGAAAAGGGACAGAGCAAAGAGTCATAACACTCTTCACTATTTCATGACAAGCTATCAGTAATACAGAAAGATCTGACAAAATTAGTTAAATAGAGTAAGATAAGGAATAGGTTGACAGGTGAAAAAACATTTAGACTACCTGAATGCCACATATAATTAAATTTCATTCTAAAGAGCATCTGTCTCAGCCGCTGACGGTGATTTTTAAAAAAGAACTGCACTTTTTATTTCTAGCCTTCATGAAGATCACGCAGCAGCCAACATACTGTCAAAATTAAAGAGCAAATCTCTTCATGGCTTACTTCCCAGGACCTTTTTCCTACTTTTATTATCAACACGACCACACAGAAGCTGTAAACAATGTGTACACATGCAATATTTGCCCCCTGGGAACCTGCTTTTAACTGATTTAGGAATGATGTCAACAATAGCTCACTTCTGGTAGCAGACTGTAAAATGCTGATCCTTTAACATCGGTGACAATTCCTTAAAGAACTGTGAAATTAAAAGGCAAAAGGAGAGGAGGATGGAAATTAGAGACTCGTGCAAATATTTAAATTATGGCTTAAAAGTTCTGTTGGAATTTTTTGATAACTTGTAGTATCTGACAGGCTAAAAAATATAAAGCAAAACTGTGATTAAAAATATGTATATAAATAACTGTCCAAGTTAGGAAGGGCACAGTCATGTTTTCTAGTAACATCTGAATGGGAAGGTTAAAGCTTACCACTATGGTATTATTTAAAACTAATTAGCTCATGCAGATATCACTTTTTTGAAGATGATGGCAAAAAGCTATTTGGAATTTTTTACTATTTGTATAGATATCCTTCTGAAATAAGAAAAAAATAATTGTTGAGACAAGGCCTTACATGTGCAAATTCTGATTAAAGAGTAGTTATCCTACATCTCAAAATGTGCTGCTGAAAACAGAGATGTTCCTCATTCGTTTTGCAGTTTTCAGTGACGTGTTACTAAAATCTAGACTGATATATAATCACACTCAATCTTTTGAAACATCATACTGTCTTTGTAACTCTGTGATTTGACTTTGTCCTGCTTGTTTGTATGATCTTTCTGCTTTACCTTGTCTCTTTGTCAGTAAAACATGCTTGCAAGATGCCTGACAAATTGATGGGGTTGGTGGTTGGTGATGAAGAGTACTGAACAGAACCAATCCTCAGAGCAGGAATACATGCAGATTAGTTTAAATCAGCTGTGCTGCTACACCCTTTTAAGATGATGTTAAATACTATATTCCAACTTTTTTCATCTTTTAGTCCTGAAGACCTTAAATCCAAATAGTTTTTTTTAAAAAAGAGATTAAATGCTTGATTTTTTTGTGGGTGTTCATTACACGCACAAATGCATATATATATGAAATCTTATTAAATTAAATTATATTGGATTTGTTGGCTTGTTACTTCAGGAAAAAAAAAAAATCAACCTATTCTTATCTGCCTAAATAGACTAGAAATCTAAAAAAAGGCATCTAGGTTCTAAAATATTGTTACAGCCTACTTTACTTTGGTGGGCTTTCCCACTGCTTTCTTTAGTATTTTTAACTTCTCTTTGACAATTTTGTTTCTAATTTAAATTAGTTTCTGTAGATTTTGGAACCACAGTAGTATTAAATTATTATATGACAATTAAATTGAAACTGTCATACTTCACATCAGTGTATATTAAAAAGCAAAACATCAGCAAGTAATAGCAAGCAGGAAGTGACTCTATGTTAATCTTATTTCCTATGTATTTCTAATGGTATTTTACAAAGGAAAAGGCTGTAAATTAATCCTTGACTAAAGGGAGAGTATGCAAACGGAAAAAACACCTTGCACTATTTGCATCAGCACAGAAAAAGGTGGGGTTTTTTGTGAACAGTTTCAACAAAGAGGTTTCCAGCCATTCACCATACCAATAGAATAAAACTGATCATGTAATTAGAACTTCAAGCAAAGATTTCACTGAGCTCAGGAATGATGGAGGCATCATCTGATGATGACCTGAGGCTTTAAGCAAATATATAACCAGTCATACAAATTTTAAGGGCTAAAGAATCTTACAAGCCAAAAAAAAAAATCTTGAAGTGCTTAAATCAAAAGCAACTTTTTTTTTTTAGTGTGTGAATTGGCTCTGAACACATTAAAGCAGCAAAAAGAGAACACATTTTCTGCTGCAAGGCTTTCTTCTGCAACTTTCAGTTTAAATTAATACAAACAATTGGAATTCTAAACCTGGATCAGGTCTATCAAGTAGACATCCAGGACAACATTTTTAAATTTGAATACCCACTGTGGCACGGTATACTCTGGATTACATTTTAAAATGGCTTGAGTTATTGTGATCCTGAATTCTGAAATAGGTGGTGTTGGGAAACCCAATTATAGGACAAAAGAACTGGATTTTTGTATTCTCTTACACAAGCAAAACAAGTTCATGATTTCAATGCTTTTTTCTGACCTTTCCTGTGGAGATACTAGAAAGAGACCCCACTCAGGCTTCCCCCAAAATACATAGGGGGAAAAAACCCAAAAAAGGCTATAAAAAGGCCAATGGGTAAGATCTAATTAGAAAAAGCAGTGGTTGAAAGGCTAGTCCCAGGAACTGCAGCACCACTCTTCCTCAGTACTTCCTTATCCAATGCATGTACACAGCACAGCTCACCATTTCCAGTTACACAGGGGACTCCTAGCCTCGGCAGGTGATCTTCTCTATCAAGATCAAGTAACCAAATTCAGCTGCAAACCAAGAACTCGCTAAGGCACGAATTCTCAAGATCTCCAGGAAGTATATCAGGCATGTATGATCACATTATGAGAGGAGAATGATTACAGATAAACAAGTAGATGTATTTTCCAACTTGTGAAAAATGTTTGCCTGTGGTCACAAGCCAAGAATTCATTCCTTTAAACAGCTTTTTGATGTGGATTTTTAAAACTAAATATGCACCAGAATTCTTCTAGTGCTGCTCCTAGTATTTTATCTTGTGTCTGCTTTTCCTCTCCACAAGCCACTTCAGTCTGATAGGTCATGCATAAGGGATGAATAAGAAATACACACTTGTAGGAAAAAGGCATTTCTAGTCCAACAGGTTTTGTTGGTTTTTCTCCCCACATTTTAATAGCAGTGAAGGGTTATTTGTCTTTAAGCATTAGAAAATGAGTTGCATTCAAATGTAAGGTCACTACATAAATAGGAGGCGCAAGTGTGGGGACCCAGTGAGCCGCTAACTAAGGTAACTCACGTGTAAAGTACTTCTTATGATGCATTAGATGTGTCAGCATATTTCCAGGTTAAGAATAGAGTGGAATAAGCCATTTTTGGTGGGTTTTTTTTTTCCCCCCATGAAAATAAATTAGAATTCATATTGCACATTATTCATGCAACTAGAAAACTGCAATGTTACATGTTTTCAGTTTTACTGCTTTTCTTTGCCAAACTGTCTGAAATCAATTAAGGTGACACATTATGAAAATCACTGCACATAACAAATTCATAACTCCTAGAGCAGAAGCAGTACTAATTGCTCAAAAGCTGTCTTAAACATTTATGAGTTACCATAAAGTATGAAAAGAGCACAGCCTCTAGTTACAAAAAGACAATCATACACCCAGCAAAGATGTGACTACAATTCAGGCAGGTAAATCACAAAGCACAGGCACTGTAATAACATCACCTGCAGCAGCACAAGGATCAGTATGGGCTAGCCTCCCAACACGTACGCATATTCCCAGGTAGGGAGTGCATTCTTTCCTACCACAACTGTACTCCAGGCACCTAGCTCAGGTAGGCCCACAGCTGGTGGAAGCCTGCACAGCAGTAGCAAAGGAAGGTCAGGGCTCTGCAAAACCTGGCAGCTCTCACTGGGTATATTGAGAACTGAGACACTGTAGAAGTTATCAGAGCTGAGAAACTTGCACAGGGATAGTAAGCTGCAGGGGAACACTAGGCAAGGGGGAGTTTGGGTCTCCTGGGTTTGCTAAGACAGCTTTAATGTGGGTACCTGCTGATACTGAGAGGATGCAGGAAAGGGGCTGCAGATTTGTGAACTACAGGAAATACCATGTTATATGGAGAATAAGTAGTTTGAAGGGAGATCTTGTCACCGCCTACAATTACCTGAAAGGAGGTTGTAGAGAGATGGTCTCTTCAGCCAGGTGATAGGACAAGGGGAAATGGCACAAAGCTGTGCCAGGGCAGGGTCAGATTAGATGTTAGGAAAAAATTCTTCACTGAAAGAGTTGTCAGGGCCTGGAACAGGCTGCCCAGGGAGGTGATTGAGTTGCCATCCCTGGCTGTGTTTAAAAAAGTGTAGATGAGGTACTTAGGGATATAGTTTAGCACAGGACAGGAACGGCTGGGCGTGATGATTTTAAAGGTCTTTTCCAACCTTGTGATTCTGTGAAGATTTTGGAACTGAATATTAGATTCCCCTGCAATAGCAGGACAGTATTCTACATCAGAATCATAGAATCACATAACTGTCTTGATTAGAAGGGAAGAAGTGACGAAGGACAACCTTCACATTGCATGTTTGGAAGAAAGGTGGTAAAGGGGCCAACAACAGGATTCCACAGTATAGATAAGGTTGGTGGTTGCTTGAACTCATAAGCAATAGTGATTATAATTTGCCACTGCGACTGAAAGGAGTATGAGATAAAAGAAAAATTTAAACCAAGATTTTTAATATGTAGGATTACAGAATCTATAAGTTAACATACAGATAGATATCAAGAACCAGTTCTGTTAGCCTGAGACTGATATTCTGATACACAGTACAAACAATTTATTCAGCCTTTTATTACCTGGGTAATAGTTTGTAATTTAAAAATATCAAGCTATCAACTGTTTTCACTTACAGGGATACCACTATTTTTCCCCATTCTGTTAATGCTCTAAACAGCTAAGATCAAGACTGGAGACAGGTGGTGATTTTCCTGACAGGTGGTCACATTACACAGCATTTTTCCAGATACACCCCCTTCAACCTCCCCAAGATGCAAATGCAATCTGGAAGTATACAACTGCCAAGAATATCTTCTTTTCTTTTGTTTTTGTGTGTATACTCTTTCTTTTTTCCTCACTTCAGACTGGAACTAAAATAACACAGTGACGCACATTTGGGCCATGAAATTTTTACCACCTCTTTTTACATTTGAGGAACGTGCACATTGAACCTATTCATCCCATGATTTTATACAGCATTTCTGTATGTAGGTAAACACTAAACAAATGCTTGCATATGCCATCACAGCGCTCAAAACCCGATTCTGAGAACAATTTCCATGTATACATATTACAGTCATTGGATGGCATATATGGCAATCTAGAACCTATGGATCAAGCCTCAGCTAAAGTAAAGTATGTGGAGAAAATAAGGAACAGGATGTGCTTAACCGTAACACATTACACGTTCCTATTTTGACATTGCTATTACAGCAGCACAATGCAGAAGAATATGGAAATGAGTCCTGAATTCCTTATGATCTGGAAGACAACACAAATTTTCACCAGTAACTTGCACACTAGTTTTCAGGCTAAATGTCATTGAATTAGATCCTTCTGACTGAAGTGCCAGCCTAGAAATCAAAGAATCTGTTCTTTACCCATTTCTCATTATAGGTGTGTCGAGTCACTACCACTCTCCGTTTTAATGATTTTGATACTTGGTCCTTAAAAGTCTCCCTAAGAGATACTGCCTTTTCCCCATTCTATAGCACTGCTTTTTGCAGTTTGAATTCATACCAGCACAGATTAAAAAAATACTGATTTAGAACTGTTCTATTTGAAAGTCAGTGCAAACCTGCAAGCGCAAGATCTAATGAATTCTGTTTTTCTTTACATGAGATGCTTCTTAAGTGTTTCGACTTCCTTTCTAAAAAGCCCTGACAGAGATCCAGCAGAACCACACAATTCCCTAGACTTTGCTTGGCGTTACACCCATGCATGGTTAATAAGAGAGATCTTAGTTTTAAAAGCCCATGGAAGTCCAAATACACTTCAAGTAAAGACTGTTACCTATAAAACATGATGGAACCAGTACGGATGCCATTATTCCTGCAGAAGATAGAAGAAAATATTTACAAGGGAGATTTTATAAAAATAATAGCTGGGCTAACAGTCCAAACTTCTTTACGCAAAACCAATTTTTAATACAACTCTTTGCCCAATACCATAAAAAGCAAATATATGTTCTTGTTCAAGCATCTTATTTTATTTTAATTAGGAGAATAAAACCTGGGGGGAAATGCAGTCAGCTGTGTGGAGGTGTTAAGTACAATATCCATCTGGAATAACCAGAAGAGTTGCTCTAGATTTACACTAGTGTTCGGAGTATTAAGAGAGGTAAAGGAAAAAACCAAATGCAAAATGTTTTGATCACACTGGAAACAGCAAGCTTACAAAACAGTAGTACCAACAACAAAACCTGAGGAATCTCCTTGGTTACCCAGAGCTAAAGTAAACAATCAAAGAATATTAAAAAACTTAATTGGTTCTTTGATTCAGCTTTTAACAGAGTGTATTAGTGAAGGATCCCTTTTGTACACACCTTTTTTTGTGTGTGTTAGGTAACACTATTAGAGATATCAGAAACATAGGTTCAGAAATCAACAGATAATGTCTTAAGTAAATTACTAGTAGGTTTAGATTATATTTACATCATATTTTGGAAGAAGCCTAGTAATGAAGGAGAATGGATGGTAGTGAAACATGCCACACACCCCACCCCCCAAAACTGCATGGATGATATTACATGATTGGGATGATCTGGGAAATTACAAATTGGTAAGTCTTACATGAGCTCCTAGCAAACTCATTGAAATTAAAACAAGACATATAACAATAAAGAACTTAGGCTAATCATTAATCCCTAAAAAAAATAAACAATAATTTCTCTAAAAAAGTTCATATGATACTGTGGTAGTTCAACCCCAAACAGTGGCTGAGGACAACACGCAGCTGCTTGCTCACTCCTGAAGGAAAAATAGGCAGAGCCTCCATGGGTTGGCATAAGGACAGTTTACTGACAAAAGCACCATGAAAGGGCAACAATAATGGCCCATGGCAAATTTCACTCACACCGCTGATAACACAGAGTACCTTACCGACCCAACAATAACAGAGTATGACAAGATGCAAGGACCGACAAGATGCAAGGACCAACCTGATGCTCCAGCCACACTCAGACTGCCCTGGAATCACCCAGAAGCCCCTCCCCAACCAGCCCCTTTTATGGGGGAGTGATGTCAGGTGGTGTGGAAAACAGCTCACATTCATGGATTACCTGTGAGGTAGTGTCCATGGTCAAATCCACCCCTCAGTCATGAGCCCATCTATACATGGCATCTCTTCCTTGCTGGTCTGAGGTGTCATGGGTCCAGCGAGCTATAAATAATTCAGCCTTACATTGCCAATTGAGGTCTACTTGAATCACTTCAATCTTAGCAGCCTGATTGACTTTCTGATTGTTTTGGTGTTCTTCAGTGGCTCAGCTCTCGGGTATCTGGGTATCTACATGACTGGCTTCAAATAGACAGAGTCAGCCAGCCACTTCATCCTGTTGGTCCTTCTTCCTTTCCCCCAGTCTATTATGGCCAGTGAGCTGGCATACAATGCTGGTGCACTCCGCACAAACTTACGCCACATGGGTCGGGAACACTGGACTTCATCAGGATCAGTGGGCAGCTGTAAGTCATCAGGATCATAGTAAACCATCTCTCACATGGCTAACTCCCTCAAATACTGAGCACCCCACTCTATGGTCATCCACTCACCTGGCCAACAACACACATCGTCTTCAATGAATGGGTACCTTCCCCTTACACTTGATAGAAGTCTCCTCCAGAGGTTGAGAGCTTGAGACTTCTTTCCAATCACCTTGTCAATTCCTCCTTCTCTGGACAGGGGTCCCAGCTACTTGGCCTCTCTGACTTCTAATTCCAGGCTGCTGTCCCCATTAACCTAGCATCGGAGTAGCCAGGCAATGATGTGCTCCCCTGGAAGGCAGCTGAAATCTTTTCTCATGGCTCTCAGTTCACTCAAGGACAAAGATTGGGTTATAACCTCTGGTGCCACCTCTTCTTCAGGTTCTCGCAATGGTTCTGGTTCATAATGCAGCCTGGTTTCTACATGTATTTCTTCTTTTGTAGTGGCTGGCTTTCTGACTCAGCTACAAGGTTGACCTCTAAGATCTGAGTAGCTATAGTGCTTGTTGTAGAGACTGGAGGAGCTGCAATCTCTGAGGTCTGAGTAGCTACAGTGATTGTTGTAAGGTTCAACTACAGCATTGATTTCTGAGGTTTGGGTAGCTACAGTGCCTGTGGATCTGTTTTTCTTATCTAGGTATTTGCTCACACCCTCCCATACACCATGCCACCCCTGACCCTTCAGCCTCAGGGAAGATCTCTTGGAAATATTCTTAAAACAATTTTTTGTAACACTTACGACTTGAAAAGCATTCAGGAGAATGAGCAACAGATACATACTGGTCTGAATATCCCAGGGGTAGTCAAAGTTCTCAAAGCCTGTTGTAACAAGCCTGAAGGAAAAAGGTGAGGAGAAAGCATCCCCCACATCTTCCCCATAAATTGACTGTGATTATTAAATAGTGCTAAGATATGTTGCCCAATAGTTGGAAATTACAGAAATGCCACATATAGATACCCTCTGAGGCTAACAAACACAGACGATCTCTTGTCATAAATCAGTATCACACGGTAGAACACAATTAGAAACCTGGCTCCTCAAAGTGCTAAACAGCTGGGCAGGGCTTACATAAAGTGGGTGAGGGTTCACACACCAAGGCCAGGTGAACAAGCAAAATAACGTTGTTACCATCACCTCTTTGAACCACATGATACACATTTATCTTAGCTTTTTAACACAACTGGGTCAGATCTACCGTTATCCCAACCCTTCACACCCCATGTTAGGCTCCAAAAAGGACTGTGGTGGTTCAGCCCTAAACCATGGCCGAGGGCCACATGCTGCTCACTTGCTCCTGGAGGAGAAACAGGAAGAGCCTCTGTGGGTTGGGATAAGGACAGTGTACTGACAAAAGGACAGTGAAAGGGGAACAATAATAGTCCACAGCAAATTTCACTTACACCTGGTGATAACACAGAGTACCACTCTAACACGAGGACCAAGCTAATGCCCCAGACTGCCCCAGAATCATCCAGAAGCCCCTCCCCAACCAGCCCCTTTTATGGAGGAGTGATGTCAAGTGGTGAGGAAACAGCCTGGGCTGACTCAGCTCACCTGGGCTGGCTGCTTGGGGAGGTTGGCTCTGGCCTGGCCAGAACCCAGACAGATACTGATTTGGTTTATTATGCGAAACTTCTTGGTCAATGAAACTAGACAACAATTTCCACAGTTGTCAAAACACTTCAGATAGTGTCCTTGCCAGAAAACAATGACGCAACTGAGAAAATACCTCCACTGATTAAAAATTATGGTAGGAAATAACAGGCTATCCTTAACAAAATGAACACCACCACTCCACCCACACACCCCTCTCCCGAATTCTAACAAACTTCAAAAATTCCCAGTCACATCTTAAAGAAACTGAAAAACATGTAAAAAAATGCGTGGGAGACTGAGAGAAGCACAGTCCGTTTTCAATAGTGATTTTGACATTCTGAAGACTCTGTCGCCAAAAGCAATGGCACTTAGACTGAAGTCACAGTATGTTTGATACAGTTCTTCAACTGCTAAAGACCTCAAAAGTGATATGGGACAAGGTCATTTGGTTTAGCAAGTTTAGCAAGAATCTTTAAACAGACCTAAACAAATTTGGTGAAAGAGCAAGATGATGGCCACGTGAAAAGTCAACAAATTCAACATAATTTCCACAGAAAGGAAAAATAAGTATAATTGCTTATGCACATCAGAAGAATCTAAACTTACAGCAGGAATTCTAGGAAGAGAACTGTGAATCCATATAACTAACTGTAAACAGCTTGTTGAATATAATTGTTGCAACAAAAAAGCCCCATGAGAGATCCTATATGCTTATGAGCTTGACTCTGACACTAAGATTCGCAGCTCAATTTCTCTTTAAAATATAACTTTACAAGATACTGTTGGTAAAAATACCCTGCATAAATTTCCAGAATCATGTCTCAAAAATAACTGAAATGAGCAGTGACAAGAAGACTCCAGGGCATACGTACCATGATTATATAACCATAGATTGACTAGAACAGAAAAAAAAACCCTGCTAGAAAAAAAGAGCATCTTTTCCATGGGTAGTATAAAAATACTCACTTAAATAACACTTAATAATGTTGTAGCTGATTGATTAATAAGAAATTCTCTATATATGCATTTAAGAAAGTTTGTGAGAAATGAAAGGTTTTCCTGGTTTTTTAAATGAAAGATGCTTGCATGAGGCTGCTCCACCTAATTCTTCAAGCAGCTTGAAAATACTTGATATCAAAATCTCAAACCATCTAGTTTAGGTAAGCTTTATTTGGTATGTTACAAGCAGTAACATGTGCAAATTAAATTTGATCTGCTGTGTCCTTGATGCCAGGCTCAACTACATTCACAATAGACATTCACAGCTCCATGGCATACTGACAGGCTTTCCCACATAAGCATCACTGGAACTACAGACAATATTAGTTCTTTCCACTCCCTTCTAAGGGAGAAGAAAAGAAAGTAAAAGTGAGAAATACTGAATTTAAACTTGGACTGTAAATGTCCAAGCAGGATGGATAACCTATTACCTATTAGCCTATTACCTATTAGCAGGATGATAACCTATTACAGTTTTAACTAGGAATGTAAAGCTGCTAACGAGAAAGCAAATAAACTAATGGTTTTAATAGGTTTGGCTATTTCTAATTCAGATTTTATTTCAGAGCTACTTTATAGTTGGTTTTGGGTTTGGTTTTTTTTTTTCTGGAATCCAGTTAATGTTACATGACAGTTAATTAATTTTTGTCCTCATGATTTAAATACATTTAGATCAACAAAATAAGTTATGATTCCTGTACCAGTGCAAAACTAACTCTATTTCTTAGAGAATTATTTAGTATATGATCATACTGAAGTGTTATAGGAGTGTTAAAGACTGTATATTATAACCATGAATTCAAAAATACTATCAATTGCAAGATTAATTTTGCCTGTACAACCTTGATTCACTATGTAACACTGGTTGTAGCCTCCTTACAGGAATGTGTAGCATTATTTATATACCCTTTAAAATTGTTTAAATGTTGGCTTTTTTTTTTAAACAACTGGAAAACATCTCAAGTCCTTAAGTTGTTCAGCAGTCCTGAAAATTACACTGTTTTCTTATTGCAGATATTGATTTCTCTGTGATTTAATTTACCCTTAAAAGAAATTGAGAAAGCTTCTTTGTTGTAGTAAAAATTGTCAGGCTAATGAAGTGATTCTTCTACTTTCAAGTACAAAAGAATGATCTCTCAATTAAAACTGAAAGAACCGATACGTTAACACAGTTTTCAATTGCTATTCCCCTTCATTTGAGAGTTGCAATGCTAGGAAACCTAAGCTATGAACTTTAGGAGCACAGGAGTAGATATTCTTAGACATGATCCTCACAGAAGAATCTGCTTCTCCTGTTGTTTCAGAAAACTGGAATTTCCAGATTTGTTTTCTTTGTATCTGGGACATCCTACTTGAGGAAGTTGGCACCTTGAAAAGCCTATGGTCTGGATGATGCTTTTCATTTAGGTGAGTGTCATGGTTTAGCCCCAGCCAAACAGCCAAGCATCATGTGGTCACTAGCTCACCACCTCCCCCTGACACTCACCGCTCCCCTGGGAGGGATGCAGAGAAGAATGGGGAGACAAAGTATCTAGTAAGATAAGATGAACTGTCATTAAAATGATGCAAATAGTCTACTGATTAAAGTGTATGATGTCTGTAGAAGAAATATAGGACACTTTCCCTAACCAAATCACATATTTTAAACCAAGTTCCTCAATAGATAAAGTACTGTTGTATTATGTTAGCCACTCCTTAGGTCTAAGCATTTAAATCTCTCAAACTCTGCAAATTAAGGTTAATAAAACTGCTGTGAAAAAGAAACCATTGCTGTCATAATCTAACAGGAACTGGGGCAAATATCTATCCACATCTGAAGTCAAGAAACCTGTGAACTTACATGGTTCATATAAGAAAAAAATCCCAACAATTAAAACAATTATTTTAAAAGACTAGGTTGTCAGGTTCTAATCACAGGCTTCCAAGATACTATATAATTGAGTAAAGTTAATCGTGTACATGCCTACTACATGAATTTACTCAAATATTAGTATACTTTTACCACACATCACATCGATTTATCTCATAATAAAAGCACAGTGCATTTGAAGTTGGTGTCTTAGATCAGACCACATGATTCACCCAATTCTTATTTATTTATTGAAGCAATTGAAATATGTAAATGTAACACCACAGACCTATCAATTTTGCACGGTACAAAATGCAGCTAAATAACAAAACAGAAACTCAAACTCTCTAAAAGTATTAGCATTGAAAATGCACCTTCTGTAGCTGCTTAAAATCTAGCAGTGTAATGGGTGATTAGGGCTTTAGCTTTCATGGACCAATCACAAAAAACCCCAACAAACCCAAACCAAAAAACCCTACCAAACCCAGAAATCAACCATAGTACAAAAGAATCAAATTACAGTATTTCCTTCTTATGCTGTGGGCATTTTAGAGCTAATGTTGAATATCAACACATTGATATACCCAGAGACTTGCTAACGTTTAGTTAGCCAAATGAAAAAAACATCCCAGATACTGTTTACTGAAGAGCACAGTTATAATCACTAATTAGAGTGAAGATTGTGAAATCTTATTTCTGCTCCACTCAGCAGTTTTCCAACAAAAGCACATGAAGGTCACTAGATTTCCAGTCATGGTTCTCTGAAAACCACAACTGTTCAAAAAGAGTACTGCAGAATTTTAGAGTATTTTAAAGAAGAGTCTGGCTGTGATGGGGCTGATTTTCCTGATGGCAGTCTAGGTTTGTGACTTAAAATGTGTTGATAACACACAAGAGGATTTGCTATTGTGAAGCAGTGCTTGCACCGCATCAATTTTTTCTGTTTTGCCCACTCTGTCCCCATAATGAGTGGGCTGGGAATACATAACAGTTTTGGAGGGGACAGACCCGGACTGCTGACTCAAAGTAATATTCCATAACATATACCAACATGATCAGCATGATTGTCAGGGAAAGGAGGCAGCATGAATGTTTGTGGATGCAACATTTGTCTTCCCAAGTAACTAACTGTTCCACATGCTGGGGACCTGCTTTCCAGGAAGCGCCTGGAACCCTGCATGCTGATGGGAAGTAGAGAACAAATTCCTTATTTTGCTTGGAGGCACAGTTTTGCTTCACTTATTAATTGCCTCTAGCTGAACTCATTGTTTTTCCAATTCTCCCCCCTCACCCTGCTGGGGGTGAATGAGCAGCTGTGTGCTGCTTAAGTGCTGCCTGGGTCAACCCACCATAAGAAAGAATCAAGGAAAGATACTGTAATTACAATATCTGGGATGTAATACCTAACACACCATGCCTATAATGTAAACATTCACAGAATCAAAAAGACAGAATATACAGGAAGGGACTCTTTTCTGAAAAGACAGCATCACTTGGATGCTTCCTAAGTCCACCTTTGCCTACATGTACTTTAGCACAATGTTAGTACAATGGCAGACAGACCAATCTTTAAATACGATGTACTTTGTTTATGATAGCTAATCTTTAAAGTAGTTACTAGGGATGATTTTGTTGTACTGATCTTTGCATATCTACATGAAATCAGAAAAAGTGATGAGGACGTTACTGTAACAACACAGAGCGTAATTCAGAAGCCTGGCACAGACATAATTTTCATTCCCTTATGCTGTGGGGCTAGAGCAAAGATTTGTAATGTACATTCTTTACTGGAAGAGTGTGTGTCTTTTACTGTACAATGCCAGCTGCTGTGGCTATATGCTTTCACTACATCCTGCAGGTTAAGTTTTAGTCAGCACTGTCTAACCACAAAGGACTTACCTTGCCAAGAGAAAACTAGTAACTTCCTGCACATTGCTGATAACTGTCTTCCTATTTTTAGTTATTTCTCACCTTTCATGTTTTCACCCCTCATGCACCTAATCCATTAAAAAAAGACATGGTGAAGTTCCCAAAAATATCAACTAAAGAGATACAACTACCCATGTGCTTCACAAATAAAGATGCTTTCCCAAAACCACTGAAGTTGCCTTCCAGGTATTTCACAATGAAGGCATGCTTCCCATCTGATTTTATTTTAGAGTTTCTTCAACTACTTTAAGAGGTGATTGATAAATCTGGCACCAATATATGATTTTGTGGAATGCAATACCGATATTAGTTGTTTACTATATGGCCAGAGGTCATTTTTTACTAGCAACTGAAAAAAGGCCTTTGGAAAAACATCCCAGATGATAAAGCGGCTCTTAACTGAAAATAAGTAGATTAGGACTCACCATATTGCACCGTTCATGGCTCCTTCCACAAGAAATCTGCAGGAACATTGGTTATATCCACATTATAATAGGAGCAGAAGTTGGTGCTGAGACTGCTCACATTTTCAGTTTATTTGTTTCAAGGGGCTTAATTCAAACTTGAGATCTGCTTTTTAACATTAGTCCGAGAGGGACTTACCCACAAGCCTTTGCTTACCTAGTTACAGGCTACCTGGGCAGCACCACACTGGCAGTCAGTGCTTCTCTCTCAGATGACATTAACACTTCATTGCCCACGTGACTGCATAGGCCACCACTGCCCACATAAGGTCTGTCTTATTTCTAATTTTCTTGTTCCTGCTTGTACCATTTCTGACCAGCACAAAGGTACCTGCTTCCTTGCCCACCTCCCCAGTACAAGTTTGGGTAAGGTTGTGAGGTCTTTCAGAAGAGGAAAGCAATTTAATCCTGCACCTGTCAGTCCTACATTTGAAGTACCTCTTAATGAACCCCTGGACCTCCTTTTCTGTAGAGGAAGATAAGCCAAATGATTTTTCTGTGAGTCCTTTCCACCATGATTGCTTTGTGTATGACTGACTGGAGGTTCTGGTCCCAGAAAACAAGCTTGGATTTGTGGGGTAGCATTATCCTCAGGATGTGAAATGATCAGCAGCTGATGCAAAAGTTTTGGGTGTGGAGCAGAATTGCAGAGCTTCTGTGCTGTAAGGTAGTATTTATAATGTCTGTGCCTTTCCTAACTGTGGCCTAAGGTGAAGACTAATGCCTTGTTTACATTCAGAGACAGGATCTTTAACACTGTTTGGGTGCTTGCCAACACCATAATAGATGTTGCATAATCTCCATGTTGCTGGATCATGAGAATATGCCTCAACAATGATGGAGCCCATTTCTGGTTTGACTAGCCTCTAGAATATGTAGACTTGAAGTCAGAAGTGTTTGCCTGAGTGCAAAGGGTTATGTAAGAGATAAGATGTTAATGGTCCCAGTTGTTTCCAAATCATTGGTGCCTGCTGTCCCTCATAAAACCTCTGCAAGGACATAGGGCAGCATTTCCATTCAGGCAAGAATATAAGGACCAGTTCTACCTCACATATTCTGCAAATGATCCAAGTGCTGAGGATAGTACTCTGCAGTCTTACTGGGAAGGCTATGCACTTTACTGTGTGTCTAGAAGGGGACTGAGTGGGTTGGTAGAAATGTGCTTAGGTGATGAGGTCTACATACAAATTTCTAAAACATCTTTGACCTTCTTCACACCAACACTAAAAAGGAATATGCACCCAAATTTTCTAGGTCATTTCCCCTCCCTGTAGCTCCCTCTGGATGAGATTGATGCTATGCTTACATGCTTTGATGCCTCCTAAGACTTGGCTTAGACATTTTCTGATAGCACTTGATCCACAGTCTTTTTTAGACAAACTTGGTTTCTCCAGTGACACTCTTTTTTGATTCCTTCTTCTGTACTCATGTGTGCCTTTGAATGCTACATCTGAAGCGCTCAGGAAACACCATGGTCCTTGACTTCAAGTTTCCTTAGAAAAATGTCATTCAGAGGCTGCTTTGCACAGGTCAGGAGAAAGGTGGTGACTGAAAGAATATTGCTTGTTTGCTGCCACTAATAAAAGACAGGCTGAGGAACAGAAACTTAAGAACTATGAGAACTGGAGTGAAACTAGGTCACTGTTAAGAAGGACTGAGCTGGCTGTGGATGAGGGGAAACAAGCCTCATCAAGGAAACCAGATGAGGGAAATGAAAGCTCTTCAAGGAAACCTTTTCCCTCACCCTCTCCTGAACAATATCGTATTTTCTGTTTTGTCCATCTTCCCACTTTTGACACCTCAGGAAAAATCATGCATTTTCCTACACCTATACCTAAACTTTTGATTGAAACAGTGTGCAAAAAAATCTGTCCCATCTCATACTGAACCACCAACGTGTGGTTCATGTTCCTTACTGCAGAAGACCCACAGTAAGATCCCTTTAATTTCAGAAACTCCCAAAGATCTTCTGCATCAGAATTACCCATGCAGAGACAATTAGTCACAGTCATTGTAGTCCTTCTACCTCATAAAAGGCATTCAGTCCACCACAGCTCCCTTTTCTCCATGGCCTTCCCCCATAAACACTATATACGCAAAAAAGGCACCTAACTTTTAAGTAATCATCAAAAATTTGAATGGAATGAGTCTGTGGCTAGACAGAAATAGGTCTCTCTTCACAAGAATAATCCCAGTGTACATATGTACCTATGTACTTTGAGTTTGCTTCTTTGCTAGATATTAGTTTTCCTAATTCATCTGGAGAAATATTAATTCTGTCTCCCACAAAGAATATTCAGTAGATAAAAGCAAAAGAAGAATCAAAATAAATAAGTGTAGAGTCTGACTGCAAATGTCTGTGTTTTAAGGATGTTTGCCAAATTTAGGTCATGGATATTTGTCTAAAAAAGATAATTAGCAGACTGGAAAGGAAGGCAAATTGATGTGCACTACTTCCTATGCATGACAACACTTCTGTTGCTGACAAAGTTTTGAACAAAAAAGGTAGGAAAAGCTCTAAAGCTCACACAAAGTCTAATTAAGACATATCGCATCTTTGAAATGGTTGACTATCACCACTAGTTATCACTTCAATATCACAGTAAGTTGTTTGGGGTTTTTTATTAAAATCAATAAAGGCAGTCATCAGCTCTGATTAAAATGCTGCCAGATCCATCCACCTGTGTGCCATTTTTATGTGCATCTCCAATAGATGAACATCTATTTTTCCTTAATAGATTTATTTGAAGATGTCAGATTCCATTCTTACCTCCTCAATGAACACCAACTGAAAGTGAAGGAAGCTCAGTACATTTAACTGTAAGATATTTAACCAGCTTACTTAAAAAGCATGAAAGATGCTGGGGATACAAATGGGTCCAAATTTATGGATTATGCAAATACCTAATATGTAGACATAAGGGCACACCTAACCAGATGCACAGTAATCTCAGCATAGATTTAACATTCTCCAAACTCTGGTTCTGTCAGATTGAATCATACAGGTAAAGTGATTATTTTTATATCTTTTATAATATTTTTTGTTCTTTTAGATCAATGAATTAATTTATGTAATAGCCTATTTAGAAATCTACATATATAGAAAAAACCATACATGTATGTGTTGATTCCCGGAGGGGGGTGAAGAACTTCTGATAGGAGCATGGACTCTCAGTGAGGTTTATGTTCCTGAATCACTCAAGTGCTCTGGAAAAATCCCAAATGTATTCCACAATGAGATAAAGATGAAATGCATCAATGATTCTTCCAAGTCAAATAACAGAACTTTGGTTTTATGATCTTGTCTGTGCTTCCCCCATTCCATCTGCCCAATAAATCACATAGAGTAAATAGCATGGAACACAGTTGGCTTATTTTAAGGATAAAGATCTACCGAAACCTTGTTTAGATTAAGAGATAGCAGTTCCAGGGAGAGTAAATCTGTCACACTTTATATTTAGATATTATACCATCCTTCTCACAGACCAAAACCTCAAGTTATATTCTCTTATTTTCTTTGAAAGTACATCCAACCTGATGTCATTCTTTACCACACTTCCTTTATCCACTGTAAAATTCCATGCCTCCTCAGAACTCCTCAGGCAATGATTTAATTAGTGCTATTTGTTTTCTTTATTTGATTTTTTCCTTAAAGTGCTCAAACATCATCAGTTTTACCTCCCGGTTTCTCTGTGCACATCAGCTGCTGAGGATCCATGCAGTTCAAGAGGGCTATCTTAGGTTTAGATTTCACCTTCCCCTTTACTTGCGATAACAACTCTGGCATCAAGTATATGATTATTGCCTGTTTCATAAAAAGAACTGAGATAATCTTATCTCATAAACCATTTAGGTTGGAAAAGATCCTGAACATCATCGAGACCAACCATTAACCTAGCACCACCAGATCCACCACTAAACCATTTCTCTAAGTGACATGTCTACACGTATTTTAAATACCTACAGGGAAGGTGCCTCAACCACTACCCTGGGGAGCCTGTTCCAGTGCTTGACAACTTTTTTGATGAAGAAATTTTTCCTAATATTCTATCTAAACTTTCCCTGGGGCAACCTGAGGACATTTCCTCTTGTCTTATCGCTTGTTATCTGGGAGAAGAGACCCACACCCAGCTGGTTAAAATCTCCTTTCAGGGAGTTATAGAGAGCAATAAGGTCTCCCCTCAGCCTCCTTTTCTCCAGGCTAAACAACCCCAATTCCCTCAGCTGCTCCTCTTAAGACCTGAGTTTGAGACCCTTCACCAGCTTTGTTGCCCTTCTTTGGACACACTCCAACATCAAAACTGAACACAGCACTCAAGATGCAGCCTCGTCAGTGCTGAGCACTTCCCTAGTCCTGCTGGCCACACTATTTCTGATACAAGCCAGGATGGTGTTGGCCTTCCTAGCATTCTTGAAGCTGTGTTTTGTTTTTCACAAAATGTATCTATTAAGATAAGTATTTCTGTACTGTATTTGACATTTAAAAATGACCCTTGATATCAAAGCATGGGAGGAAGCACATAAAACAGGTCAGAAAAATTATTCCAAATATGATTCAAAAGCAGAATCTTTCTTGAGCAGAGCCTGGAGAATTTTTGTGATTTGCGAATTGCTTGACATGAAGATTTTTAAAACATAAGCAAAATAGGCTATCTTCCCTAGCTTTCAAAATTGAAAGGCTATTTCTACATTTTGTAGTGAACCACATTCTGTCATAGCTGGATTTCTGTGATGCATTTTCACATAGCAAGACAAGTCAATCTAATCACCTGCTCCTTACTGCCAAATTTTCTATTTCTCCTCTATCTCTGTCCAGTCCCAACAATACACTCCTTCCAGCTTCCTATGCATCATTCTGACTAGTACCAGAGGCAGGAGCCAGATAATTCAGTTCACTAGCTGGCAAAAAAAGTAGCACAGAAAAAAAAAGAACAAGTATTTTTCCAGGTTAGTGAAATATATTACTTACAGAAAGATCTGGTGAGCACCAGAGTCACAGCAAGTAAAATGTCAGAACTATGCAGCTAAGCAAAAGGTGAGGGCAGAGCCACACCTCCACTTTCATGTGCTACTGAGTCAGAATAATTTTGTTTCCTTAGGAATAGAATGGCTACTATATTGTCTGATAGCACTGGAATACAGCAAGCTGTTATTATTAGAAAGGCTTTGCATTTGTTATAGATGGCTTAATTTTTTTGCTCAAGCAACAAACAGTGAAAATGAAGATTTGCATGCCCCATAACCTGCATCCACAACAACATGAAACCCCCGGTCTAAAGAATATATATTAATGACAATAATAGACAACATCAAAGCACACCCAAAGATATAGTACTAATTTAATCCTATTTGTTGATGGATAAGCTTTCAGTGGTGTGGAGGTCACTTTGGACCCAGTAAATTGTTTTCTTTGCACTGGATTTAAGGCAAACTTTCTCTTATACCTTAATAAACAAATATGATAATAGCCATAGAAGAGTCTTTCAGAATTTCTTACTGCAACAGACCACCAAATAATCAGCAGTCCAATACAAAAATTACACAGATACTCTACATGTTTGAAGTAGGTGGCTAAGCACACCTCTGATGTGGTGGAAGAATCATAGAATGGTTTGGGTTGGAAGGGACCCCAGGGATCACAGAGTTCCAACCCCCCTGCCACAGGCAGGGCCCCCAACCTTCAGGCCTGGATCTACACAAGGTTGCCCAGGGCCCCATCCAACCTGGCCTTGAACACCTCTAGGTACAGGGCATCCACCACCTCTCTGGGCAGCCCGTTCCAGCACCTCACCACTCTCTCTGTAAAAAAACTTCCCCCTAATATCTAATTTAAACCTTCCCTCCTTTAGCTTTAGCCCATTCCCCCTTGTCCTGCCATTATCTACCCTTTTAAAAAGTTGAATCCCCTCCAGTTTCTCTTCTCCCTTCATGTACTGGAAGGCTGCAATGAGGTCCCCCCACAGCCTTCCCTTCTCTAGGCTGAATAAACCCAGCTCCCTCAGCCTCTCTTCATAGGGGAGGTGCTCCAGCACTCTAATCATCTTTGTGGCCTCCTCTGAACCCTCTCCAACAACTCTACACCTTTATTGTATTGGAGGCCCCAGATCTGGACAATCACAAAATGTTTCAGTGACTCCAGAAAGTACCTATAATGATTTTTAACAAGCATTTGTGAGCTGAATAAATGAAATCGAGAAATATGAGTCCTGAAATCTGTGAGCAACATGCCACTGCTTCAGACATGATACTGGAATAATCATTGGTGAGGCACTGGCAGGTTGCCCAGAGAAGCTGTGGATGCCCCCTCCCTGGAAGTGTTCAAGGCAAGGTGGGTGGTTCTTTGAGTAACCTGGTCTAGTGTTTAGGGTCTAGTCCTTGCCCATGGTGCAGGGCAGTTGGAACAGCACGATCTTTAAGGTCCCTTCCAACACAAACCATTTTATGATTCAATAATATATTTATTCAAATCAAGAATGTGACAAACCCCCAGGCTTCTTTTTCCTCTGAAATGAGGAAGAGACTTAAGTCTGACCAAATATCTTTTTCTTGCTCCTTTGTGTGGTGATACACACTAACTCTGATACCAACCAAAGACTGCACACTTTGTTTTATTGTGTGTAATGTCAGAAGGTTCTCCAGACTGGGACTAGAGTTGTAGTAATGTTGTAGGAATTCAATTTCATATACCCTCTTCATCTGAATGTGTTTGCCTGAAGCAAGGATAGTCCAGGTAGAGCAGTATCAAGCAGTGATACCAGAAATGATCAAAGGTATTGCAGCTGAGAACAGGCTTCAAATAGGAAAAGAGTCCTCAGAGGGGAAATAAAGTTTGCTGTGTCTAGGACAAAGGAAAAGAATGACCAGATGGCATAGCAGTTGTTTAAAGAGTGGGGTTTTCGCCCTTTATTTGTAGGCTTTGTTAGCTTGTGTTGGTAATAAGAAGATACTCTTTCATCGATGACTTGCAGCACACTCTCATTCTGTGGCTGGAGTATAGCTGTCCCTATGAGGATCCAGTACCCAGCAGTCATCAGTGTAGGTAAAACCTACATTGTTGTTTGAAGTTCCTTGAGAATCCCACAGAGACTGCTAGGATCAGTAGAGCATAGTAACAGCAATTCCCACTGCTATAGAAGCTATAGCAGTTGCATCTAAAGCAGCCTGAAAAGAAATCTAGAAGACAAATTGACTCTCATACCAAAATGAATTTTCATTTATCTCTGTACTCTAATGGCAACTTATGAATAATATACTCTATTTCAGGCCAATTTAGCATAGTCAATTTCAGTACTGCTGCTGGATCATTTGAAATGATCACCTGAAGGTGCAATGTTAAACATTAATTCCCAACACAGTGGTAGATGCTTCATTTTCTTTGGAAACAAGCAGCTTGTCTTTTGAGACCTGTTAACTTGTAACCAATAGAATTACCAATACTTGGTGAACTTCTAGAGAGACAGGGAAGCAAGAATAACATTATGTAACTTATACTTGTCACAGGAAAACTTTTCTACATCATTTCATGAATATTAATCATAAAGTCTGTCTTTCTATGCTCCTGTGCTGTCCAGCAGCAGAGTCTGATCCAAACTAGGCCTTTTTGGTGTTACCAATAAACAAATAAATTATTTGATACATTTTTCTGATGGTAACCAAATAGTCTGTCCTTTCACTCCATCCACACTGCAATTTAGAAGCAACCAAACACAACGTGTGGAACGAAGTCTCTCTGTTACCTAACTCATTCATAGCAGAATGAAACTGTACAGCTCTGTTAAATAGTACTTTTGCAGGTTATTGTGGAAAACTGAGCCATCAAAATCTGTATTTTTTTCAGTTTGCTTAAAGAAATGCCATTATTAATTGTATTTTCAAATGTAATATAAATCTGTTACATCTTGATTTTAATTTTATTTCAACAATTACAAACAGTTGCAGCAAGATTTGCTTATATGAGCAGTGTTCTGCCTGTGATCCCAGGCCCTATTCACTGATTACTGTTCAGCCTTGTGTACAAATGCAAAGTTATTAGTGCACATCTAGGCTTTTTATGTAATATGGTCTGTGAACCTTTGAAAGACAAGTGGAGAAGCCTTAGTTAAAGTGAATAAATAAGTAATCCTTTTTATAGCACCCTGTCTTCAAAGCACAGCTTCCATTAACTAACTCAGTGCTCAATTAAGCAAACCAGGCTTCTGAGAAGCATTTATGTTATGAGATGACTTCCCTTAAAAAAAAAAAAAAAGAAATTCCCAGTAATCTTGATGTTCTTGTTTGATTCAGATACTAGAAGTGGTAGAAAATTTTCTGTTAACATGGTAGGGGTTTGCTAGCAAAATTGGAGAAAAGATATTAAAGGGAAGGGTGCTCTGAAAAACATTCTCCCCTCTTCCTGTCATCGTTTATAATGGAACATATACATATAAATATATATATTTTCATATAAAGTTAGGATATAGCTGATTTTCCACTGCATGTTCCATTCCAGTGGCAGGGAACATGCAGATTTAACTTAATTCTACATGAGCATATATTAATTCAGGCTCTGCACCTGCATTTTTCTTTGAGGAGGGATTTATAGATGTTTAGGATGCTTAGTCAGTAACAGCACTGCTCCCACAAAAGTCATGTTGCTGAAATGGAAGGAGAAGGTGAGCTCGGGGGTCTGTTTTCTGCAAGGTCTTTTTCCTACATCTACATTACTCATTAAATTCCCCATACCCCACTCACAGAATATACCAGTGAAGCTTCCAGCTTTATAGACTTGCATACCTCCTAAAAGAAGAAAGTATGACTAATATACTTGCATTTTCCCAGAGGCACACAAATTCAAAGAGGTTTTCCCCTTTGTAATCGAACAGAATATATTCAATCTACTTCAAATGGATAAATATTAAGAGAACTATCAAAGCAAAGCCTGTCACGTAACTGGAAGTTCTGTTGTCTTGTGCAAAGTTCTGGATCAGATAGAAAATGTATAAAAATGTAACTGTTCAGAATAAGAGCACACAAAATGGAGGAAACAAAGTTTTAGTCATGTTACAGGAGGCACAGACTGGTTCTCCAGGAGGAGGTTATTCTTTACTTTGTAACATTTCTTTGGGTCCATCAGGTTCACAGTTACATTGAAAACAATGCTAGCAAAAGAACCAGAAAAGATCAGATTATTATTTTATTCAGCATTGTCCCCTACTTTCAACCCAGAATGTAACTGGTTGCAAAAAATATGAGGTTATTACTTACTATTATTATCCTGTAACTTTTAAACCTTCCAGTAATATTCCTTCATCATTTTTTCCTCACTTTATCTGTATTTTCACCAAATTTGAATACATTTAAACCATGAAAAACTAAAAAATATGCAGAGGAGCATTTTGAAATATGTCACAGTTAAATATTCACAGGGGCTTTTTTTAAAATCAGAGTTTTCAAATTTTCATTATATTTATACTCAATTTATTCTCTGTCAACTTCTAACAAAATTCCTACTGTATAAGAATATACATGAAGTGCTAGCACTGATGTACTTTTATAATTAATGAAGAGAAACAGGCACTTTCATAGTGTTTTATCATATCCACCAGGAAGTGATGAATTCCACCCTAAAATCACTTATTTCCCACCATTCACTTGGAAGAGTTTAAACACTATGTTATACATAGATGTCTACAGTGAAGATGTCTACAGCTGGCTAGCTGCATTGCAGCAATGTATTCATTTATTGCTAGCCCAACATTTGCATCTTGCTCAGTTACCACTTTGTAGTTTACCTTCACATACTAAAAGTGTCTACTTTACATGCTAAAAACCATTAAAAATAATTCTGCATTATAACAAACAACATATGCCAAAAACATATGCCAAAAAAAAAAATCAATGATCTTTCTTTGGACACCTTAGGGACCTAATGGTAATTCCTCAACAGCCCGTCCTTTTCTAGCCCATCTATGAAAGCAAAATGAAGTAGAACATAACAGCATAAACTGTAACCTTACCTGAGTGCTTGTAGAAAATGATTCACATCACTGTATTACAAATGCATAGCAACGATGTAAATTCTGAATGAGAAAGGATACATTCGTATGGCTCCTGTTCTTGTTCCAATTGCCAGAATTTTCTGAACTGGGTCAAAAGCTAAGGCAGTGGGTAAGTAAGGAAAACCATGGCGAACCGTCTGAAAGAGAAGAAATGAGCAAAGTGATTGAACCGGAACCACAGATAACAGCATGTGTACTTTGTGATATGCATATAGTGAAACAATCTGTATTTTGTTATATGTTGTAGTATTTGCAATACATTTCAAGAAAAGTATTATAAGGGATGAAGTGAGGCTTTGGGCAACCTGCAGAGAAGCAGGAACTAGATGATATTTAAGGTCCCTTCCAACCCAAACATTCCATGATTCCATGAATTTAACTCATGCCAGTTTCCAGACACACAGTGATATTTTAAATAACTTTGTTGTAACAAAGTGGAATGCAATGAATATGCCAATATACAACTGGTACATATTGCTTAATGGTATACTGAAAGATAACCTCAATATGAAAGGCAGTTGTAAACTGAAGAAAAGAAAAAAGGAAACATGCTTTTAAAAGAGTCACAAATAGCCTCAGCAGAAATGGAACCTGTCCAGGGGAATAGATCTAATAAACAAATAAATGGAATCAAGTCTATGAGGTAAAAATCCTTAATTTAAAAAAAAAAAAACCCAAAGATGCCAGAGAAGATGTTCTCAAAGCAAGTGACTGAACCACTCATCTTTTCTTAATCTTCATTTATAATACTGTGCTCTCAGTTCTAGTTTTTGCAGAAATACCTTGGGGAATAAATGAACCGAGCATGGCACGATGCATCTTTGAGTTTGAAAACTGCCTCAAATATTTTAAGTTACCTTAACCTGGAGGTTATGATCAATATGACCTGCCTGATTCTTATGAGGAAAAACCTGATGAAGGAGAACTCTAATATAAGAAAAAGATTGAAAATAACTAGACTACACTATACAAATAAACATAAAAAGTAAAGCTAATTTCATTTATGTGCATGACTAACCTAAAATGGAGTTCAAATGTAATAATTATTATTTATAATAATTTTTTATATTTAATATAATATTGAGCTCTAGGATTGTCTCTATTTTTACTATATGATCAGGATTGGGGAGGAAGTGCTTCGAATTCCATGAAATTTTAACTTTTTGAGATATTTTTCTCTTCCTTGACATTATCTTGTTTATTAACTGTGTCTACTGAAACATTCACCAGTCCTTATAGAACAACTTCAACAAAAGGGATTCCTTAATTGCCAACCTGTTGAGTAAAAGGCAGCTGATTATTTCTACAGCTGTATCACTGTAACTCTTTGCTACAGCTGGAAACACTTGAACTGATATTCACAAGTAGGCTGGGAACAATCAAATGTATGCTTTTCAGCAAATAACTACTTCCTTAAAAAAAAAATTTTACTCATCTCATGTCTTAGTTATTGCTGATAAGGGGCAACTTTTAAAAGAATATCTAAGTATTAGTTTCTAGACTGCAAAGATCTAGAAACATATGCTACTTCAGCAACTTGTAGAAAAGTAACTAATTTTTAATGTTAATTTAGACATTTATCAAAGATCTCCCTAACTCTTGTATCTAGTTTGGTTTGCTTTGTCGTGGGTTGGGTATTTTTGGATTTTTTCTTTTCAACCTACCCATCTTCTCAAGTGGTAGGATTACTACAATGTATTTTTTTTATTCTGACATCTAAGCTGGAACTAGACTTACATACTATAAAATAGGTTTCACCTTTCACATTGCAAAAAACATCAGGAATTGTGAGTTGCATTTTCTAGTCTGTTGAATGTTTGGCCTAACTGCATTACTGATCTTCTATTATATCTGAGCTTTCTGAATTCTTGTGAACAAATGTCTCTGAAAAAAACTGGCATATATTTGACAAATTATCTTTTTTATTAATAATTTTTAGAAATACTTTCTAAAATTTTTTTAAATTTCCAGCAATTTGAGTCACAGTTAGTTTTTCTGATGTTTAACTATGACTGGAGCTTTCAGTCCTATTTTTTTAGATCTAATAACGTAAAGACCCATATTTTTAAAGACATATTTGCATTCTTGCCTATGTATTTAGCATCTGCTTTGTATTTTCAGTATTTTCACAATCTACATTCAGACCTCTCATTTGGAAAATTTTAGTTAGGTCCTGTTATTGAGACAGAACTGTGTTTTTGAAGTACAGTGATATACGTCTTTTCAGGACCATAGCTCAGTTAAAATTATTGAATTCTAGGATCAGTTCAAAAGTGTTATTTCTCTTTTGCAGCCATTTTCCAAATTTGAGTATCTACTCTAATTCCAATTGGGAAGTTCTTGTGAATGGAAAATTCTGCCATTTGGGACATTAAAAAAACTCCTGTTGAAGTCTATTGAACCTCCAAGTAAATGACAATTTTAAAGTGAAATATTTATATTTATTAGGACTCTTAATAAAAGACAAAACCAGTCTGGAAGGATAACCAAGATATACTATACACAATTAAGGCAGAAAGCAATGTCTTTATTATTGAGATTTTGGCACGAATTAGAGCAGTCTCAGAAGTGTCTCTGAAGATCAAGCCTATTCAACAGAAGAACAGGGACAAGTTCCAACACTTCAGACAGCCAGACTCTTCTCAGCTTTGACCCATCAACCCTTCTATTTCCAAGGACAGTGAGAAAAATGAACTGGAAAAGCTAGTACTTGAAGGAGATTTTTCAATTGTCCATTGATAATGCAGGTGTGAGCATAAATGCCAAAATAAGTAAAGATACTATAACTTTGCCTGGGCTTCCATACAGCATTTACAAATACAGGTGAAGAAATAGGGAAGGACACAAAATTGACTTGATCCTAGGCTGAAAAAAAAAGAAAGAGTACATTTCTACTTAGTCTGAGCTGTATCTAGTAGGAAGAATATAGTCCAAAACTACCAATAGTGAACAGAAAACGCAGAAAAACGTAGTTTAATTAGGGGGGTGGGGGGAGAAATCTATCTCAGTAGCAGGGACAAGCAGAAAAAAGTACCTAAAAACATAAGTCTGAGTTCAAAGAAACATAGGACCTACCTACCCTGAGTGCCCTAAGGATGAAAGTAAATTAAAAAGAAGCAAAGCAGGGGGTGGGGGTGGTGGAGAGAAAAAGCAGACAGCAGATGGAGCCAGGACTGCTTTTCTCTACATTATCCAGCTTTCTTTTATCTCTCCTTTTTTTGGCATGCTGTCTCTAGATGCAGTCTGTGCTCCCCAAGACATACAGTTCATGTGCGATATTTGAAATAATTTATTTAAAACAGAACAATTACAAACACAGTTACAATTTCAGCATAAACCTTTGTTCAGCTTCCTTATTCTCTTTTAAATTATATTTTAAATAATTTTAAGCATGTATATATCATTAAGTAATCTTTACGCAATTAATTTACCTAAATGAATATAGGAAATTGATTATTTGGGCTTGCCAGTGTTCTACCAATTAAGATTTTAATATGCTGTACAGAACATAACAATCTCTTACTAAGATGCCATGATAAAAAGAAAATCACCCTAGTAATAATACACAATTTCCAGTATAATTGTTCACATGGCATCTAACAAAATTTTTCAGTATAAATTTTTCTTAATTTTTGTTCTATGGCAATTTATATTAGACTATAAAGACACCAATTTTTTTAAAGTGACTTTTAGATTCTCTAGATATAAAAAAATATGTGAGTAAACTCAATTTTAACCTGTACATATTAAGTAATAGGGTTTATAGTCAAAGCTGTTCCTGCTAATTTGCATAAACATCCATTTTGTAACTTTTCTACTTGTATTTTACAGATACCCTATTTCGTGTAACATCTGTCTAACAAAATCAATTTACTGAGGCAAATATTTTGAGAAAATTTCTATTTGTTAAAAATTAACTATGTAGTCTAAGTCTGTGACTCAGGATATAGAATCTCATTCCAAATTGTGACCATAATGCTACATGCAAAAGTCTCATTGAAGCAAGTGTTATTGGTTTAAGGAATAGAGGACTGATACCTATTTAGCCTCTTATTCAGCTATGTAGGAAATTAAAAAAGTCAATGATTACAGCTTTCAGGGAAGTTGTAGTGGTGAAAATGAGAAAGATGAGCTGCCATGCTATAAGATTGTGACATCCTTCCTTTATAGGCTTCTGTGACTGGAATTGCTGATTGGTAAGACTGCTGCCTCTCAGGAAAGATAGAAAGAGGCCAAGATATCAGAAGGCTTCCAACCTAAGAAAATGATACAGGAGGGAATTTTTTTTTTTAAGTTAAATTTTCACTTTTCAGAATTTCAAGCACAAACCGTGGTTGACATTTAGCTCTTACCCTACATTAGGATCCTGTGCTTCTGAGCATGTGCACAGGATATTCTAAAAGCTACCTTTTTTTTTTTTTCTCTTAGATAAAGACACCCATTGATTGTTGTTTTACTCTGTGTCTCTCTGCACCTAAAAGCTAGAAATAGTCATTTGGAAAAAGCCATCAACACCAGGAACTCTAGAGCTACAGACTACGAAAGCTTATTTCTGTTCCCAACAAGATGGTACAATAAAGACTAGCTGAGCACATGGATAAACGTTATCTGCAGAAATCAGCAGTTTCTACAATGGGAAATCCTGCCTGACTAGTTTTCTCTAGTTCTACGAAGGGTGTCAGCATGCATGTAAATAAAGGGGATATGAATACATGTAAGTTCTCTAAATGTATTCCGGTAACATTCCACAACAATGTTAGTAAAAAAAAATAGTTGTCACAGGGCTGAAGAGAAAGGGGTGTTTTTGGTGGACCTAAGGCTGGTTTAGTAACAGGAAATCTACAGGTGATCAACTCCAGAAAGACCTCATTAACCTGACTGAGAGGGCAAGAAGATGCCAAATGAGCTTCAGTGTGGCTAGATGTAAGGTAAGTCATCTAGGGCAGGGAAATTTATCTTAACTATGCTGATACAATGCTGAATTTGGAACTTGCTTTCACAGCTCAAGAAAATGTTTTTGTGAGCATGGTTGACATTCCACTTAAGTCTTTGGTTTAATATACACCAGCAACTCAAAAAGCCAAGTAATTTTCAGCATCATCAGGAACAGTATAATGAATAACACACAGGGAATCACTTTGCTGCTATATAAAACTCCTGTGAGACCACTGAGTATTGTATGCAGTTGTAGTCTCCACATCTGAAGTGATCAAGTCAGAGCTGCTACTGGGAAGGCAACTAATGCTCAAGGTGATGGACACAAGCCTTATCAGGAAAGACCCAAAGTGCTGCAACTTCAGTTTGGAGAGGAGAACGCTGTTAGGTGGTATGACTGAGACTTACATAATCAAGAGAGTGGGTAAGCTAAATGCAGAACTGTTACTCGGCAAAACCACAGAGCCACTCAAAGCAAATGGAAGGTTAATTTAAACCAGAAAAAAATTAAAATACTTCTTTACACAACAGGTAATGAAATTCTGAAACTTGCTGCCAGGGGAGGTTGTGAAGGCTGACAGTATCAGCGGGTTCAAAAAGCCATTAGACAAATTCATGGACATTACAGATAAATGGATTCTAAAAGGATACACTCTCTGACATCTCCAATGCAGTGGTGGTGGATGATGGGAGATTAGAAGTGGAATGGACTGCAGAAAGTGATCTAACTTATTACTCTCCCTAAATGACATATTCTATTGCCACTGTCAGAGACTGACTGCTGGGTGATACGGACCATTGGTTTGTCTCAGCAGGGTATTTCTTATGAGCTTATTATCTTCACCAGCAGCAGTGCATCTGAGAGGGGAAGAAAAAGGAGACCAGTATCGGTGGAGGAAAATAGTAAAGAAAAAATGTGGAAAATGTGGGTACACACAGGAAAAGAGAAGTGTTACTGAAATAGGGAATACCGTGGCAAGAAGAGAAGATACGTGGAAGGGATCAAGTAAGATTAGTAAAAATGTTCCATTGTATTTACATACACAACTTTTGGCACAGAAAAATAATACTTGCAGCAATAGGCAAATTAAGTTTTGTAATTTAAAAATTAAAAGACAAAAGAACTTAGTTATTAAAGGTCATTTAATAAGCTATGGTAGAATTTTGTGAAACCAGCTGTCCTGGACATAAGCCAGACTTTAAACAAACAACCTGAATTCTAACAGTTTAGTTTCATAGATCTTATACACTGATAATTAAATGTATATGAAAAAATAAGAAATATATACTAGAGTATTTGAAGCGAATCACAGAATATCTCTAGTTGGAAGGGATTCATAATGATCATCAAGTCCAACTCCCTGCTCCTTGCAGGACTACCTAAAACTAAACTATATGACTAGAAGTATGGTCCAGATGCTCCTTGAACTCTGACACTACGATCACCCTCATGTTTCAAGAGAGCCATGAATATTCATTCTGTTTCAGGAAGACAGGCAGTATCAAAACACAATAAAAAATGGTAACACTTTATTTACTGTATCATTTTACCCCTGTCTTAACTCCTCCTTGAGGTGCACTAACTTGTATATTATACATTTTTATACAATGAACAGATGAAGCCTTCTTTTTCTTTGGAAGCAGCTCAATGTACTTAAACTAAAGCAGAATGTTGCAAAAATTAGTATCAAGTCTATATTTTAATATGTATTGTTTTAACTACAATTTTTAAAAGTCTGTAAGCAGACCATATGGCTTTTTTTGAAACATGCTAGTTCTACCAGACATTACATAATTTTTCAATTTCCTTATATTGCTTAGCCCTGAAAAAGAAAGCATATCCAAAAGCATCTTCCATACAATTAGTTTTAAAAAATAAATAAAATGAAGAAAACTTGCAGTCCTCATTAGAGTTCCTCTTTTCATGTAAAAAATATCTGCAGAAACTTCACAGAATTATTTTTCCACTGTTATTTTCAGTTCTGCAAACTGGATTTTAAAGACTATCAAATAAGGATGGTCCTATTTGTGTATGATTCATAACAAAACAACCAAGTAAAGTGAAATGCAGGGGGAAAATAAGGCCTTCTGAATTTCATAAAGCATCCCTCTCATGCTTGTTCTTTGAAATATACTGAGGTATATAAAAAATATAATTCAGACAGAAAAATCCACAAATAAATAAAATTACATGGATCCCTGAACTGCATTATTCCCAATGCACAGCACAGGTGAGGTTGGAGGGGAACTCTGCAGCCTGTCTAGTGCAAACCCACCTGCTCAAAGCAGAGCAGTTGGATCTTAATCTTAATAGTTTGATCTACTTAAATCAGTGTTGCTGTGGCCAAGCAACCACTAGTTGACTATATCATCTTGCCACATCTACCACAGCACTGAGTTACAGCATAGTAAGTTAAAAAAATATGTTACACGGTAATACATGAAGATAATCATCCCAAGGTAGGTATTATCACCTCTGGGGAAATCCTAAGAAAAGACATTAGATGTAAAATAATTTAACCTCTTCTCTTCCTATTCTTTCTAAGAGAACTCTAGCAAGTTTAAAAAAAAAGAAAGACATATACAAACAGGTGGGAAAATGGAGAATGCATCCATTGTTCAGTAAAAATGCTATAACAACTTCTCACTTTTGCCATTTAACAGGGCAGAATAAATAGGGCATAAACCTACAGAAAAATGCTACATACTAGAATAAAACTATATTTGGCCTTGGTCTTAATGTAAAATAATAATAATTAAAAAAACCCCAAACCCTAAACCACCAATTTCAAACTTCAATTTGACCTACTTATTTAAGCAAGACTTCTGTCCAAATGGGGAATCATTGTAGCCAAAGTAATTCAAATAGTAGTTCATATTAATTTTATTGTTGGTTTTGCATCATTTAACCATATGATTAAGAATATAATTTGTCTGATGAGATTTGTTTTGTGAGAAATTACAAGAATTGTAAAATCATTCAACATATCTGATAGCCCTGACAAGAAAATATTTTTGTCTTCACTATGACTATGGATGCAGCGAATAGCAAAATTTCATAAATTTAATGAGAAATAATAATTTTTTAAAATCTGGTTTTATTAAAGCTACATCAGACCAACATAGCAATAACTCTAATTAGTTTTGCATGTCCTCCCAACAGGACAGCTACTGCAGGCTAAATATGTCCTGTACTGTTATGGTTGATTGTGGTTACTGTTCTGAAGCGGATGTTTTGTTTGCTTTCAGACTATTTTAATGTTAAAAAATTACCAATATTGGAGAATTAAAAAAAATTTTCAGGAGAAATCCACGCTACTACAATAGAAGAAAATTTTGCTACTAGAATAAAGTTCTTGAAGGTTGGGTTTGTTGGTTTTGCGTTTTTTTAAAGCGGTAGAAACACTGTTAAAACCCTTTTTGCTATAGAGATAATATGTATTGGTGTATTCCTGTGGAAATATTTTATTTTGCAATATAATTTGGCATTCCTGTATACAAATGGTATTATCAGATTTCACTACTAGCATTTAAAAGACTGTTGAATCTTATTACTAATTCACAATGAATTTTGTTCTACCTTTTTTCTGTACACATATTGTATGCAATTTGAGGACTTTTTTTTTTCTGATGTTGAACTGATAATTTAATCTGGAGATATTACCCAGCATCTCATCTCACGTATGAAGATACATTCCAAATGAAATGGAGATGTTTTGTGGCAGCTTTTTGCCCTCTAACAGCAGTGCAATCCAGCAGATCTTGCACATGGCTATCCCCCACTGCACTGCCGATAATGCTACCAAAGGCATAGCTCACAGACACAAATGAAGACACTATATCCAAAGATCATAAGAATCCGTTCTCTGTTTACATAACCACATGCTAGTTTCCCTGGTTTTGCCTTATTCAGTGAGCACTTAAAAATACATGTAGGGTGAAACAATAAACGAGTTAGGGTTCTTTGGACCCACTACAATTAACTTTTATCCACAACCACAGCATAATATGTCTGTAATACATCTGATGCAGAACAGGTGTAACTGAAAGCACATATCAAGCCTTAAAGGATACAATAGACAGAACGGGATGAACAAAGCTGAAATGAGCATTCATAATTTATTTAATACTACTTTTGGTGGCATCAAGTGGATAGTGCAGAGATTTTTTCCTCACAGGAACACACAAAAGAACACACAGAGAATAGCATCCATCCTTCCCACATGTTGTGTACTAGTGAAACCAAAAATGGTGGAGGACAGGAACAAAGTACAAGCAGATACTTCAAGAAAAGAGAGATACAAGACTAGATTGCCACACATACAGACATAACACTACTTGCTGAATAAAGGACCTGACTTATGAGTGTTTGACCTCACAGCATTTTTATGTAGCAGATTTTTTAATGAAATATAAGCAATTCTTTTTAATTGATTTAATTGAAACTCTGCAAAAAGACATGCTACCACATACACCTGTATCTGCACATATACCACTGAATTCAGTAAGGCTACTTTTAAGTATATGCATTCACCAACTCAAAGCTTTAAATATTAAGGGACTTCATACAACTTAACTTCAAAGGAATCATAAAAAGTGTACCTCATCAGACTTTGACCCTAGCTACAGGTGACAGATTGTCTCTAGTATTTTTCACTATTCATAGCCTTTGCTGGTAATCTGTTAGGAATGGACACAGCGCTGCACACAGATAACATCTTATTACATTTGAGCATATTTACCAGCCATCTGTACCTAACAATATTGCTTTCTCTCCTCTCCACAGATGCACGTTACTTATACTTCTAATCATACAGTCCCGTAAATTTCCCTTATAATGATTCTAACATACATTGTGAGATATTAATATATCCCTATAAGCTGCTTTTATAAACACTTTTTCTTAGAATAGCCAACAGATACATACATTCATGTAGCTTTGGGTATATTAGTTTACTTCCCTATTGCTATCATTTCTCTGTTTATAAAGCAAATGCATTAATAGTAACTTCTCACAGTATTTTCATACAGACCTCATATATTGGGCATATACCATACACCAGGGAGTATCAGGTGTCTCAGAATAAGAGACAGATATGAATGGAGATTCATTTAAACTAAGCAAGAGAGAACAGAGTCTGCCTTTGATTTAGTTCGCCTCCACTGAGGACAGTTGCATACTTTATATAATATATGTATTTCTACTTGGAAAAAAAAAGTTCCCACTACTTCATATTCTTAATCATGAACCTCTAAGTAATTTCTCAGTCTTTTGTTTAAAAAATTAAGTCTTTTTATAAATAGGAAATAAAAGTTGCTTGTACAGCCACTGTTTTACATAGCAGCTCTATGATCAGAACACTCCCTGAGATATGGGCCAACAAGGCTGAATTTCCTCCATCTTCCTAGAATTTCACCATTTCTAGGATATCCAGGAATTTCCCCATCTCATCATCAGCTCAGGGAAGGAAGACTGAATTGTAATGATGCTTGGATCTCTGAACAAGTACCTATGAAGAAGTGACCCCGTAACATAGAAAATATTAAGCTATTCTTTATATATACTTTCAGTGAAGAGGATAATTCTCTCTCTGAAATCAATTAATCCTTTGATTAAAAACCAAAATAAACCCCCAAGAAACCCACTTGAAATGGCACACAAAATTACAATAAATTATTTAACTTTTAGGTTTTCCTGTGTTGAGCCAGGAGTGATCCTCATGGATCTCTTCCAACTCCAGGTATTCTATTTTTCTTATGTCGCTAAAAATGCAAGGTCAACCATAAAGTCTGTGTACATTCTAATTTTTCTGCTGTGATAATCTATGCAACATTAATTTGTTCCCCTCTTGTAGGGATTAATTAAATTATCCTTTTCTGCAACAGAACTTTTGCCTCAGCCCATGCATAGTGCAGTCTGGTCAGTCCTATGGACAAACCAAGGGTAAACAAATTGCTGCTATGTACCAAACTTGTCTATTTCATACAAAATAGGAAAGCACAAGTTACAATTCAGATAGAAATTTGCAGAAAGGAAATTCTATCAGTGCTTTTATCGCTTAGTTTTATAAATGGTCAAACCTAGGGCCATGAATACAGTTTTTCACCTGTAGTTGCTAATCATGTTTCCATTTTGTGATTGACCAATTTGAGATAATGTAGGGTGATGACAATCATACATCTTGGGGACATTTCACAGGTCTGACATGGAGCCAGAATTCCATTTGTAGTCATGAGACAGAAAGGGGATTCAGAACCGTTCTGACTATCTAAGGTGGACATATAAATTGGCAGTATATGTAACTACCCTAAAGACTACTCTGTATACATGTGGAATACTTGCATCAGCCTGAGAACAATGGGACACAATAATTTGAAGAGTGGTATAAAAACATGAACTAAGCTAAAAAACATCAGACTCAAAGCATCTTAAGCTGGGAACTCAAAACAGTGAACACTAAGTCTGGTGCTTGGGATTTTCTGTGCCTCAGTTCCTCATCTGTAGAGCAGAAATACTATTTCCATCTCACAGAAATATTATGAAGGTCAACTCATTAATGTTTATAAAGCTTTCAAAACTACAGCGGTGAGCACTTCTGTTGCAAAAGTCCATGGGGAACTTAATATTCATGTATGCTCTGATTTCCAAGTACGTAAAGAAATATTGAAGTGCTTTCCATTGAGCAAATGCGATTTGTTTTACTAAATTAGACCTATAGAAGAAATATGGGATCACGTAATTAAAAGGCTGTATGCAGAAGCAAACTTAATTTAAGAAATTTGGAAGTTTGAAGTCTAATGTTTTGCAATCTTAAAAGTCTTAAAATGGATTTCAAGCAGTAATTGCATGTGTTGGCCATGAAGGGTCTGCATTAATACATTTAGGATTAGTATTTGATTAACAGTCAAAAATAGTGACGCAAAAAGATTTGCAAAAAGCAAAACAAGAGTCAGATGTACTACTTACTATAAGTAGCTTAAAATCTACAAATATCTTTAAAAGGATGCTTTTGACATGCTATGTTCTTTAGCACTGATGGGTCTTATTTCTAATATAAACATATTTTAAAAATACATTATGGTCATCACACCTTTCATAAAATTACCATAATCTAATTATAGAAGTGACATTTATAAATCTGTAGTTTTAAACAGAAGAGGGTTTTGCACCTAACATTAGATCCAAACACTGGTATATAGGAAAAATCCTTCTCAACATTATCGTATTTAACGCTTAAGAACTCTGACCACTTAAAATTAAGGGTTAAGACTTTTTAAAAATGTGTTTTCAAAATATGTTTTCTCTGAATTTTAGCTCTCCTCAACTATTTTTTCCCCTGCAGGGCCTTACTAAGGAAACGACATAGATTAACTGAACAGCTCAACCTAACACTTATAACAAAGATTTTATTATTATTATTCATAACCAAAAATAGAACTATGTGCTACTGCAGAATTGTTCTTAAACTGCCGTTCCAAAATTCACTTTCTCTCTGTTATCACTGAACTGTGGCTGTCAATAGGGACTAAATGTTCATCTTCATAGGTTGGCAAAATAAAGTATTGCCATCTATAAACTCTGGGAATTAAATTTTAAGACCCCCTTATAGAAAATACAGATAATTAAGGTATATAAATTAGCTACTGGTTGGATGCATCTTGAAAGCCTGTTTTTGTCAAAAATAAGTAGGGTTAGGAGAGCACAATTGTAATCAGCCATTGGCTTCCATACCAGTTTCAACAAAACCCCTAAAACTATTCTGGCCTCTGTGGGTTTTGTGCATATTGGGTAATGTGCATATTGAAACTATGACTATATGCACAATACAGCAAAATTCAAAGGGGTGTTTATTAGATAGCATGGCTACCTAGTAATAACACAGAAGACCAGTTTTGGAGAGAACAGAAATCTCATGCTTCTATAAACAGCAGCACTTAGAGAATAATTCTGGGAGAAAATTATTAATTCAGCACTTCTTGAACCTTTTCTCAAGTATCTGGTTGCTGCCTACAGCTCAAGAACATACTGGACTAGATTAATTGTATGTCTAGTAAATTACAACTGTTACCATGCTCTTAACTGAGATCTTGATTTCAAAAATTTTCTGCAAAAAGTTATTCACATCATGCTCTACAAATTCAACCCCATGATTGCTTTTCAAGAAAAGCTTATGTAGTTCTCTATGGGAGACTTCTTGTCATGAATAATATGCACTCTGTGTTCACAGAAATGTACATCTTCATTCTGATTCAGTTTTTCCCAACCGTGTCATCCCCTAACAATCAACCTTCTGCAAAAGTGATAAAATCGCTGTTTTCTCCTTTTATGCCTTTCTGCTCAAATTTCTACTCAAATGATTTAAAACATGCTAACTGTGACTGTTTTAACTTCATATATTAATAGGAGATCTGTCCCCAGTGCTGTATTTTAGTTTCTATATGCTATGAACAAACATAAGCAAGCCTAAAATAATCCTTCCAAAAAAACCCCAAACAACATATACAGAGAGAGAAAATACAAAGAAGCAAAACCATGGAAAGTAAGTCTGTCGCCATTAACACAGACTTTACTAACATATTCTATTGGATCATGCCTGGGTTTTAGCATGAATCGGCCATCTCACACATTCAAGTGAACTATAATCGATATTTTCATGATTTCCATTTGGATATCCAAATCCCAAGAGCAGCCTTAGATATAACAAACTATACCTCAGCTTCCTGTTGTCACAAAATATTATTCTGACAAAATTTCACATTACATGAATACTTCAAAAAGGGTACCACTGATTCCTTAACAGAACTACCAACATTAAAATTTATCATGCTTACAAAAGGTCATAGTTATGTCATATGTAATACTTTCAAGAATATCCCTTTTTAAGTCTTTCAATAGAGAATATTAGGTTAATGATTTACATACAAATGCCAAAAGTAACTCATTGTGAACATCTCAGTGTAAAATGAAATATTCAGTTTCCTTTTATCGAGTTCTAATTTATATCTTAAAAAGACATCATGGTAATAAGCATCCTAAAAAAGGCACAAAATGGAGAGCGTGCTTTCAGGTGTGTTACTAATACCATCAGGTGTGTTACCAATAAAAGTATTCTGGTAGAGGATTGGATCTGTGTTTTTAGTCAAGCAGACCTCCCACAAACTTCAGAAAGGTGATTTATATAAATAAAAACTGCAGGGTAAGGCCCTTTAATTCTTAACTATGAGTCAGCTTTTATGTTTCATATCTAAATGAAGATTTTTATAATTATCAAAGAAAGGAAAACAAGTTTGGGGTGCTACCTAAGACTGTGAGCTCATCTGTCTTGATCCTGCAGATCATAACAAACCAAAGCTGCCGTTAGCTTTACTCAATTCTGTGTGCAGCAGGATCACAGATCCTTAAATATGCAGCCTATATAACTTATGTAACTTAACATAAAACTGCACGACTGAAATACCAGAAGCTCTACACAACAAAAGCTTTGGGAAGACATTCGGGTTTTTATCTATCTTTCTGTATCTTTAATTTAATTCCAATTGATTAAGGTACAAATTATGGCTCAGATCTTACACCCTGAAGCATGCAGGATGAAAGCTGCGCCTGCGTCAAGTCCTACTGCCTTCGGTACACTTGCTTGGTACACAACGCAGGATCGGGGCCTGTGGGGTTTTGTTAGTTCACTCAAAGATGCTCGTAATGTTACTAAACTGCAGTATCGCTGATCAAGCAGAGCCTGTTGAATAAACACTGCAGTATTTTCTCAGCACACAGTCACTGAGTATTTTAGAAGTTTGCTTTTAGCATACTTTTGTATACTGAAAAAAGGAAGTTGGTATTTTGTATACTCCAGACTTCTGCAGCACCATGCATTCATAAACAAGTGTGGCTGCAAGCAACCAAAAACCTTCTTATACAAATATTTACTTTATTGAGAACATTTTAACCTAAGAGCTACAGATTTCACCTACTGAAATCCTCTCAAAATGACATACTCCTACACACTAAATAGATCACCTTCAAAGTAGATCCATCAGATACCTTTCTAAGTTGATCTAACAGAACATAACACCAACTGTCTTCAAGTTAGGCAGAAAATTAATATCTATTTATCTTATGTTATCTATTTTTACAAATATGCCATACAAAATAAAAATATGGCATACTAAATACAGATCTCTGGCCCTATGAACTGACTTAAAAACAAAGAACCATGTTGAGTTTTAGCCTTACTTGTAAGTCTCAGAATGTCAGATCTAATGACATTTCAATGTATCTTATAATTTACATTATCTTTTTACTTAAGTGACAAAAATGGGAAATGGCTATACTAAATACCTGGAGCTTCATAAAATGCCAAATTACTGTGTGCAGAAGCAAAAGGAGTCAAATACAACCCTGGAAAGCAGGTATGATTCTAAAGCACTGATCACTGACACCCTATTAAACTACAGAATAATTTGACTCAAAGGGCCTGAACCTGTTTTCGTTCAGGATGGAAAAGAACTATAAAAGCTCCAGAGATTAGACTTATGTAGAATCTTTTCCAAAGGTCCCTGAGTCATGGGGGGTCATCCTTCTTCCCCTGAACTCTTTATAAGAGTTTTGACACCATCTGTAGCTGAAAACCAAACAGAAGGAGAATCGTGCTTATCTGAGATCAGGAAAGCTCTGTGTTTCACAAGGACCTGATCTACACACAGACTGTCTTAACAGGCTTCTCTTGTTTGTTTATATTTCTTCATTCTTCCCAAAGCACACAAAAAATCCAGTGAGAATGCGCTGGAATTGGCTATAACCTAAATTTCAAATCAGTTGGTATCTGTTTAATAAAAGGAAAGTATACTTAATAGGTGAAGTTCATTTACTTTTAATATTGGACTAATTGGACTAATTAAAATTTCTGGTTTTGATGCTTCTAAACTAAATACACAAACAAAACTTCTAGTAAAGCCAAAAGAATAACTGTCAAAGTTGAAGACAACAGCCAAAGATCACAATATTATCTCCCCTTTCATTTTTGGTCTTCATCGCAAAAGTATGGCTTTCATATTCCAGGGCTGGTTAGAAATACCAGTTTTTATTTATTCTACCTGCGCAGTTAAGAACACCACTGAAAGCTTTGTTGCAGAAAACAGAAAATATACAGGGATACCTTATGCTTTCTACTAAAAAAGAAAAAAAAATCCCGCTTAGAGACCTAAGGAACACATGAAAAACAGTCCCAGCTCCTCGTGAAAATTAACTCTATCCTAGCTGAAACTAGGAGAAAAACAATGCCAAACAAAATTAGCAGCTTTTGGTATCTATGCTTTCCCACTAAGTTTATCATCATAAAATCACAGTCTTCAGTACTAATGCTAAAAAAAACACACCTTGAATCCACATCCAATCACTCACAAATAATGAAAGTGCTAGGTTCAGAAATCACTGCACTGTCTTTTATTCCTAGCCTGTACCTTTTTCTTCAGAAAAAAAGGGAAGTAAAGGAAGAGAGGATGAGAAGAGTGAGGAGGGGAAGCAAATGTATAGAATTTTAAATTTCTAATTACTTGTAAACATTACCTGTACTAGCACCAATTTATTTGCTTTCCTGCTCACAATCTTATTACTAGTCGGGGTCCAAGCATGAACTTAGGATTTGGTCCTGAATGCTGAAATCAAGATTGTTATGAATTTACTGACCACTCCAACTCTGCAGCAGGAAGAAAAAAACATCAGGATCTTTCTTTTCATTCCAAAGTCCTTATACAACCACTGCAGTTCTCAAGTAAAAGGCTTATTGGTATCACACAACTGCCCTCACACACAATGTAGCATTTATTGTTTTCATAGTAGAAGAAATTACAGCCCTTACCTTACAAATTTGAAAATAATCTGAAGTGAGCGTCTCCTGGATCTCATCTCTGGGAGTCCCTGCAGCTCCTGCAGTCCCTCCTGGGTGCACGGAGCCACCACCAGCCCCGCTTCCACCACCACCACTGCTTCCACCAGGGGATGAGGCAGTTAAACCATCCAAAACTTTGCGAAAATTAAATTTCTTCATTTTGGAAAAATCTTTCGGAAGATTTTTGGGGAGAGAAAGGATGTGTCGTAACACATTCAGCTACACGTAGCAGGAGAGAAAGTCTTTAATGGTCCTCTGAGTGAGGCAGCACTTTAAGCCCCTCGTACCAAACAGAACGCCAATATTAGGTATAATTGATTGAAAAATACAAAGGCTTCATTTTGCCAGACGGAAAAACTACCTGGAACGCTCCTTTAAAAAAATTATTAATAAAAAAAATCCACAAGCAGCAAAGCTAAGATTTACGTTCAGACAAGGAACAATGGAACAACCGCCATCGGGTTCTCTCCCAAAATCCACATTTAGCAGTGGTTAAAACCGAAAAGTAAATGAAAAAATCAAGCCGGCATCCAAAACATTAGGCTCCATCTCTCTATCTTTCCTGCCTAGGATTTGCCTCCGATACTTGATTATCTCACCAGAACTACAAAAATTCGGCTACGTTCAATTTCCCCTTCCCCTCAAGAAGACCCTGTGAGCTAGGGGTACCGCTGCCGCTAGGCTTTCTGAGGAGCGGATTCCCTCTCCCCCGACACTGCCCTCCTCCCGGAGCTGCTGCCGCGACTCCCGCTACCTAGTTATCCGCCCGCCCCGGAGCGCGCCGGCAGCCGCTGCTGCCCTTGATCCTCCTCTCCCCGCCGGGCTGCCGGCCAGGAGGGTGCGCGGCCGCCCCGCGGCGGGGTGGGAGCCCCTCACTTTCCTCGCCAACCGCTCGCCACGCACCGCCCCAGCCGCCCCTCCGTCAGGACCGAACGACGGTAACGGAGCGACCCCCTCAGCCAGTCCGGCCGTCCCGGACTGACGACCTGAGACGACGGACCCCTTCAGACCTTCCCGCCCGTCCCAGTCACTGAGGCTGTGCCGACGCCGTACCCCCGGGGCCGCTCCAGGGGGATCGGACTCCCTCGGCGCCGGGGGTAACCGGAGCGACGAGCCTGACGCGACCGCTCGCTCTGAGGCGACGGCTCCTAACGGTCCCCGGGAGCGCCTGTGCCTGGCGCGGTGGGAGCGCAGGGAGGGGCGGGAGAGGAGCGGGGCAGGTAAGCGGGGCAGGTGAGCGGAGGGTGGCGGTGGCGGCTGCGGTCCCAGCCGGCTGCAGCGGCTCCCACCCGTCCGGTGCGCTCGGCTGCGTTCTCCGAGGTACTGAAACCTTCGCCGTCGGCGGCGGCAACCGCAGCTCCTCCCCCTCCTCCTCTCCCACGCCCGCCCTCCCCTCCACGCCCCGCCCCGCTCCGCCCCGCCGCCGCTGTCGTACCAGGATGAGACCGAGTGCCAAGTTCCACTGGGGGGAGGGCGGGGCAAAAGCTGGTGATTGACAGGGCGGCAGCTTCCGATAGGTCGCTGAGGGCAAGTTGGGTGGATGTGAATGGCGGAGAGGGGAGGAGGGCGGAGCCTCAGGCCGACAGTTCGCTACAGTATGGACAGCGGGGCTGTCCGCCACTGGGATTTGCGGCAACTGACTGGGACGCTGCAAAGATGGGCACGGGCTCTCACCAATGGGAAAAGCATACAACGCGGGTTTCCCGCCCCCCAGAGCCTGCACCTCCACGACGCCCCGCCGCCCGGCTTAAATCGGGTGGGAAGGGAGGGAGTCCGGGGGCGGGGTTAGGCCTGTGGCGGGTAACCCACGGGCAGCGCGGGGGCGGGGCCCTCTTCCCCGCCGGACACGCCCCAATGCGGCGGGAGCGGGAGGGGGGCCCCGGCGCGGCGGCGTGCGCAGCGCTGCGGCCGCTCCGAGGGCGAAGAGCTCCCCGCGGCGGAGGCCGGAGGGGGAGCGGGGCCGGGGAAGGGGGGTGCGGCGGGAATCAGAGCCCGTGTGTCAGTGGAGCGCTGAAGTTGGCTTCTCAGCTGCAGGCCAATCCAACCCGAGACGTCACGGGAGGTGGCGGGCCCGGCGGTGGTAGAGCGAGGCCCCGAGCAGGGCAGCGCCTCCATTTCCTGTGCGGGACGGTGTCCGGCCCGCCCACCGATACCGCCTGGCACCGCAGGCGCAAATCCCCTTTGCCTTCCCGAGGGGAACGCGGTCAGCCGCGGCTGTCCGTCCGGGAGCGGCCGTGGGTGCGGCGGTGGCTCTGGGAAGCGCGGCTCCCCGAGTGGTGGAAGTCGCGCGGGATGGCGGCTGTGGCGGCCTCTGAAGTGCGGCGCGGCCCAAGGAGCGTTGCACCGTGCACAGGGTGCTATGGAAGGGTTCTTCAGGTCAGAAACAAACGAGGTAGCTGTAATAAATAAAAATCCATAAGGAATTTGTTCTCAAACCGGCAGATGAGGGCGAAGGGGGGGGGGTAGGTCCCCCAATTGTTAATTGTTTGAGTGTTTTGATTGTAGCTATTGAACTATTGTGCACACACTTTTACTTCCTAACAAGATGCTTACAAAGGGTTAAAAAGGGGGGGGGCTTACTAACAAGATAGTTCGAAGTGCCATAGTGGTTATGTCAGAGGCGACCTCACATAAACAATGTCTCACTTGAACAACTCTAGTTAGTCCTGAGTGATTAGTGTCCTTGGAGTAATTTAAAGTGGACCCAGGACTGAGAAGGAGGAAGCATCCCTAGGAAGGTGGTGCCTGGGATAGATAAGAAGGAAACATCCCAAGAGTAATTGTGCCCATCTGGAACAATCACAACTACACATGTGCCAGGGGAAGGAGGTGAAAAGTTCAAACTGAGGAAGACTACAGCCTTCATCTTTACGACCACCAGAGAGACTAGGACGACCCCCTAGCAACAGTGCGCGCAGCCGCAGAAAGATACCAGAATGTGCCACGTAAACCTGGGACTCCTGAACTACAAAAAGGGACGCTGGTGGGGAGTGAGGTGCGCGCCGTTGGTGGAGCAGGAGACTCCCCGGCCGCCCAGCGCTGTTTTCCCTGCTTCTTGCTTGCTCAAATAAATTCTATTTAGATATTTTAAACCGAGTGAACAATTTGTCATCGCCGTTTATAACAGTAGCCATTGAAAGTGACTCTTGGCGTGGCGCTGGCAGCTCGGGGCTGGCTAGAGCGGTGTGAGGAGTAGGCTGGTTCAGTGCGGTGCAAAATGCGTAGCACCTCTTGGATGGTAAATGCAGAAGGGATGCCCGTTGGTCACCTCATCTTGCAGGTTCTTCAGATGTGCTTAGTATATAGTCTGCTCTAACACCTAAACTGTTTTTCATAAACCCTACAGTTCTGTGAAGCGAGGCAACGCTTTATTTTGGCTTCTTACCCTGAGCTACATACTTTTTTTTTCACTTAAGCTCATTCCCTGTGCATTCACAGGTACTCCCCAAAGTACCTGAAAGACTAACTGCAGCTTCACTTAACGTCCTTCTGAAAAGTAAAGTGCATTGCTGATGAAACTGGAAAGGTTGGTAGCTTTCTGTAGCGAGAAAAAAAGAGGAAGAGAACTCTACATGAGAAGCAAGATCTATGAGTGTGGCTAGGAGACAGAAATTAAAAGGAGTATGGAACTGGGTAAATAAGTCTGTAAAGATGTTAAGTGCAGGGTCTCAGAGAATAAGGAAAAAGCCAGAATTCATCTGAAGCTATTTGAAGAGTGCCACGTCCTACTGATACGTTCACCACAGGCAATGCAAATGGGGGAGGAAAAAAAGCTAACAAAATTCCAAAGAAAGATAAAAACATGAACTCTAAATAGAAAAGGGAAGGGTAAGGTTAAAAAATAAATAATTAGGGTGAGGAAAATGTCACAGGTGGACTTGAAAAGAAAAAAAAATTAGGAGTCAGTGGGTGCTAGAGGAAGAAAATCTGATAATGTAATGGCCCCACACCTGATAATCTGAAAATCTGATGATTAGTTTTAAGTGAAGAAAAAGGTGGACTGAAATTAGAAGAATGGTAAAAGCCTTTGGAAGTGGAATAAAACACATATATTTTTGGAATAGCAGCGACATTTGTCTTTCAGAGAATCAGTATGAAGAGCTGGATATTGATGATTAGGTAATATGTCAAAGTATCCAAAAGGGCAAGGATCCTCACACTGCCAATGCGCTGTTGGGAAAACAGGCTTATAGAGGAAAGAAAGAAAGAAAAACCCAACCAACAAACAACCCCAAATACTGCTCAACAAAACACTGAGCAGCCCTATTTAAAAACACCAACTGAGAAAAATACTGTGGTTTACTACTTGTGAATGTAAGGCGTGTAGGTCCCTTTTGTAAATTTTGCTCAAAGTTGGACACATACAGATCCAGAAGCAGAGGCAGAGCAATGGAAATGAGAATTGTGGGGTGGTGCAGAGGGAGACAGGACAGTGCTGAAAACTCAGTAATAGGGATGACATACACAGAAAAGGGTCCCATTGAGGAATCTAGCTGGTGAGTTGTGTTGTAAAACAACAAAAAAGGGGGGAAAAAGGATACTTTGGTTTTGATACAGAAAAAGACATTTGCTTTTTGTATAGTGGTGAAAAAAACAGTAGACAGGTGAGGTGTCCAGTCGGGGTTTTGCACTATGTTTAGATGATACCGATGTTTGGTAAGACACTTCTGAGTTTCCATAGTTTTGACACCAAGAGTTTTAGTTCTCAGTTGTTAAAATTATAAAACATGTGGAAAGATTTTAGATGTTAAAATGATCTATAACAAATTAAATAATATACGAGTCTGTATTTTAGATAGTGAGGGGAGAGAGTATTTCCTCAGTATTTTCTTCTGGACAGTATCTTTTACATTTATCAGTCATCTTGTACTGCAAGGTCAAACAGAAACCAAGTGTTAAAAGGATAACAGTTGGCTAGCAAGATTTTGCTGAGAAAGAGAGCACCCTTAACAGTCTACACAATCAACATCAATACGAGCTCTCATTTTTATTTTTTCTTAGGTAAGCTTGTGACCTCAAGTAGTAATATTAAAAAGATTAGTCAGAATCAAACCAAGAAAAGGAGACTAATATTCATTCAGCATTATCTAATCTCAGTCCTATTCAAGAGCTGACCGAGGAAGTGGAGAATCAGGAAAAGACTTGCTTAGATCAGCTGACAAGAAACTGATAGTAGTAGAGATTGTGTATGCTTTCTGTATGACTGATGATTAAAGTTCTGGTCTGTTCTTTTTCGGGTATTTTTGCTTACCTCATCTGGCTTTCTTGTTTTATTTTTTGATAGCAAATTCTGCTTCAGCTAGTGGGCTAGAATTTCCTGACCTTGTAAAGCTGCAAAAATAGTTCAATCTCAGGCTTGTATTGGTGCAAGTTTAAATAAAGACATGTAGAAATGTGCAATAAGGCTGCTTTGCCTTTTAAAGATTATTCATAGGTGGCTCCTGGTTCCACAGTTTACACTTTTTTAATGATTCACAGAATCACAGAACTGGTTGGAAGGGACTGATGGAGATCATCTAGTCCAACCCCTCCCCACTAGAGCATAATCACCTAGGTTAGGTCACACAAGAAATGTCCAGGCAGATGTTGAATATCTCCAGAGAAGGAGACCCCACAACCTCTCTGGGCAGCCTGTGCCAGTGCTCCATCACCCTCACAGTGAAAAGGTTTTTCCTTATGTTCACATGGAATCTCCTATGCTCCAGCTTGCACCCGTTGCCCCTTGTCCTATCATTGCACATCACTGAGAAGAGCCTGGCTCCATCCTCCTGACACTCACCCTTTACATATTTATAGACATTGATGAGGTCACCTCTCAATCTCCTCTCCTCCAGGCTAAAGAGACCCGACTCATTCATGCTACTCCTTTGGATAATACATGAATTAGTAGTTAAAATCACTGAGCCTTGAGAGAAGTCATTGTATGCCCATCAGCAGCTGACTATGGCACAGCCTTGCAACTATACCCTTCAAGAAAACCTCCATGCTTGTGCAGAACTGAAGAGACAGAACATAATCAAACACCAGAAACCCATTTATGCCAATGCAGGCAAAACGGTGACTTTCCATAGCTGCCCATTCCTCATTAGACTTTGGGATGTTTGCCAATATTACCCATGTTTCTGTGTAATTCCAGAACATCAAATGGCAGCAAGCATAGTGTTCCTGCCTGCAGAGCCCCACTAAAAATATCCCCAATCAGTGCTGAGTATCTGGTTAGAACAGCTTGCTGAACTCTATCAATTAGCCAGATCTTAATCTATTTAATGTGTTTTATTAAGGCTATATAATGCTAATGTTTTAATCAAAATGTCAAGCAGTACTAAATCAAATTCATTAAGAAGGTCCAAGTCTATCACATCCATGTGGCTACCTTGATCAAAGAAACCTGTAATCTCATCAAAAAGTGAAGTTGGGCCTGCTTGTCAAGACTTATTTCCATAAAGCCATGTGGACTTGCCTTCATTCTATTCCTACCCTTTAACTCCTTATTGATTGAATCACACATAGCATGACTGCTTTAATTCGCATAACATCACTGTTTTGCCCAGGATTACTTAGGATGCCAGGGCTGTGATTACTTGGGTCATGCAGCTTGATTCTTGTGAGGACATGAGGTTTCCTTTGGCCTGTCGAATTTGTAATTGTACAGAGAACTGTTAAAAATTAACATTAGTAGACTCGAAGTCTCCTACTATTTCAGGATCTTTGGATACTCAGATGCCACAGAGATTGCTGACTGGAAAACAGGAGTGCCATTTTCACCCTCCATAGGTGTCAATGGATAGAAAAATAATTCATCCTCTTTATGTAATATTAAAACATCATCCTGTTTTTTTTTTTTTTTTTTGCTTCACAAGTACAGGATGGAAATACTTACCATAAAAATTAGATCTTTCATGCATGCTTGGAGACAAGATTTCTTAATGAAGAAACTCTCACAAGATGGGATGTACAAACCTGAGAAATAATTCCATAATAAAAACTCCGTTTTGCACAGTGGGTCACGTACAGGTATAAATTACCCTATGGACAGAGTTATCTGTTACAGCTTGAGGTGATCCATTCTCATTGCTGTTGAAAGGTCCTCAATCCACTTGAGCCTTTAGGGGTTTTTGCCCCTTCAGCAATAAATTATTTTGCCAGCAAAGTCAGTAGTTTTCTTTTGTGTTAATGGGCTGGATTTCCTCTGTGCAGGGTCAGACAAGCACCAGAGCCAGTGCAAAGATAGCCAGGGCACAGCAAGGTAAGGGTAGTCTCCTTTTTGTTAAATTTAATTTGTCTCAGGCATACAGTATAACTTCATTGTGATAGTGGCCTACTGAGTTATATTCTAAATATATGCTCTACCCAGGAAGGGCTGCATATCTCAATGAGAAACTATCACAAGCCACCAGTCGGGGCATAAATTTTTTACTAGTTTTTACACTGTCCTGTTGCAGTAGGGCAGTATATTTCTTGCAGAGGGCTCTCCCAAGGCTGAAGTGGGACTCAACCTAGATTTGGTTGCTCTGAAAGCTGGAGTCTTTTTTCTAACAGATTGTAAAGCACAGCCTGTAACAGAAGCCACCAGAAAGTTACAAGGAATGGTGATTATTATCTGCACAGCAGTTATTTGCTGTATCATTACTACTGTACTACACCAAATAGGCTACTCTGGGATGTCTAATCAGGATAGCTTGAGTTCTAGTCATAGCAGTGTGGGGCTCTGCCTCGGTCACAAAACTGGTCTAAGAGGCTAGGTAAATAGGAGAGTCAATATATGCCATATACCATGTAACCCCAGATTTCTTATCAGCCTTTACTGTAGTTCTCAGGCTGATTTTTTTTTGTCTCCTCTCTGCAGCCAGCTTGCATTGTATTCCATGCACAGTTTTCTAGTTCTTCCTCTTAAGCTCTTTTCTTAATACTTCATTTTACAGATCACTACCTGTCACATAGCTTAGCTGCCTCTATTGCCTCTTAGACCTTCAGTAAGGATTAAACAAAACTGTTTGGCTTACCCAGGTCCTGCTGCTTTTTGAACTCTAATGACCCACGTTTGCAACCCAGCCTGTGCACATCCAATATGTCTAAAGGTGTAATAGTTCATTAAAACATTTTGAGTAACTGGCGCAGATTTTCAGAAAGCAAAGTTGTTGTTTTCTTGCCCTGAAGTTTTAATTTCCACCAAGCATATGTCTGACTTTTGATCAATATGTAAGTCTTCTGATTTTTTTTTTTTCAAAAAATTTTCATTGCTTTTTCCATTCTGAACATTTTCATCTTCTCTAGTAGCTGCAAAACAGCAGGAACCAATGCCTTTTCAAAGTCAGTTTTTATTAGTTCTCACAACAGCTTTCAAAAAGAGCTATGAACATGTGATAGTTCTCAATAGAAAGAAAGGCCAGTGGTTCTTGACCAAATCTGTATCTATCCAGGTAATACAGAGCCAGATCATCAGCTGTCCAGTCACCCTCCCAAAGAGATCACGGATTTCTAAGTCATCAACGATAAGTATTCAGATAAAGTATGCAAAGCATTAGTTGAGCACGTTAGATAATCTACTGTATTTAAATCCCTTGAGAGAACAAGATCCTTTATTAAAGCAGAATCAGTAAGAGCTTTAGCAAATCAGGAAGACTGTAATTCACGGTGAATATTCTTTTTGTTGTCAGCTTTGCAACAAATTTGACGTTTTATGCCTTTTCCCATTATTGCCCTGAGTTTTTTGCAAATTGTCAGTGGCATTTGAAATGTCAGCTAATGTATTGCAAATTGGTGGTTCGTTTTACTAGATTCTGCACTAGCAAAGGTCTCAATTAGGACTGGGCTACTTCTCTTGGTTGTTTTCAAACCCACACAGTCTTGCAAGTTTTAAACATAATCTTTGAATTCATATTCCACTTACAGGAGAATATAAAATAAGAGCATAAGGAGTTAGAAAGGAAAAAAAAACAACAAACCAACATTTAATGAGTCTACACTTGCTCTGCAGAAAAGCCATCAGCACAATTTGCATTTTGGGGGGGGAGAGACTGTTCTTCCAATACTCACAGAAAAGAGACTTCTTTTTAGCTGGGGAAAATTTCAGCTGCCCTTCAATATCCTTCAGCTTAAATTACGGGGTAAAAAGGTCCATTCACTCAAACTAGTTCAGTGAATCATAGGAACCAAAAATATAATGTGTCAGTTCACGAAACATCAGATATCACATCCTGGGTTCCTGTGCAAAAGAATCTTCATAGAAAAGTCTAGACCTGCTATAACCTTGGTCCAAAAGCTGGTGACTGACAACTTGCATAGATGGCCTGAAATTTAGTGAAGATATTTGCAAAAAGGACGAGTTGGAAAGATGAAGGCAGAAAGAGAAAAGGAGAAGAGCAAAGGGAACATGGAGTCCACATGCCAGTATTTCAATCCTTCTGTCATTAAGAGCATTCAGTTTTATGTCTGCATCTTTCATTTTTAACAATTGAGATGTTCTGTAAATACATTACTATTGACCTGCAGGACCGATGTGCTTGTCTCTTCTAGACTAAGCAATACTTCATAATAAACAGCCTCATCAGAAGGCTCCAGGGAAGAAATGCTACCTGCAGTCTGACTTTCAACCCTTTTATGAAGTCTGTGAAGAAAACCTAGCTAAGACTCTATAACGTCATCCCCTCAAACCATTCACCAAACCAGGGCCACATCCTGACCAGAGCCATGCCTTTGTCCTTCACTGCAGAAAGACTGTGAACCACCTAATCACCAGCCTAAGGATTGCGTCAGGCTGAGCTAGTCTGTGGCTGAATTTGATCACTGCAATGACTCCTCTGCCATCCTCCCCCCCTCCCTCCGTCATGCCTTTTTTCCCCTTTAATCTTTTATCTAAGAACAAATTGAAGGCATATCAGACCATTCTGTCTCCTCTGCAAGTATCCTATAAAATATTCCATCCTAGTCTCGAGGCTTCATTGAAAGGAAGTCTGGCAGAAATCTTAGCAGTGAAAATCCAATCAGTCCTAGAAGTTTAAAAAAAAATGTTTCTTCATGCCAGGAATGACCGCTGCATTATTCCTCAGCCCTTGTTCTGTCTCTCAGTCAGGGATTTTCTTTATGTCGATGTGATATATCAAATAGGAACTTAGTATGTAGTGCCTGGATTGGATTGAGTTGTCTCAGGGTCTTCAAATCCTTGCTGTCCCATCCGTATCCTTCAAGTAGTGTATATTTGCAGAGTGCTTTTCCAGCTAAAAAGTTAGTGTGGTGCTGATCTGCAACATAATGCTGAATATAAAGCCTGTCCTGCAATTTGTGTGCTGTGTGTAATCCTATATTTGGCCATTTCTTCAAGCGCTGAAGGAAATGAGAATGCCTGCTATCCACCTCAGGCCAGATTTGAGCTTAACTCTTCAGTATATAATCAGTATATTTCATGTGGTTTGACAGGAATAATTTGTTTTCCAGTTCAGGAGCTAAAAACAGTGTTAAAATATCTGTAAATATATTGCAATAAATGTCTAAATGTAAATTAAAATAGGAAATGTTTGCTTTGAAAATATCAAAGCTATTTTTTCAAAATGTTGCTTGCATTTTATTCGTCCTAGAACCATCTTCTAGACTTGACGTATTTATTCAGTCTCCCCGTTGACTCAAACTAGCCCAAAATATCTGTCACCGACCTCCCCCTCTGTCCTTTATAAAGGATTTGCCAGTGACTCAGGCCTGTTCAACTTCACTTCTTTCATTTAACAAAGAACCCGGAGAACTTGGATTTATTACATTTTGAGGGACATTCTGCTGCTGAGTTGTGCCAGGCTTCCTCTTCCACTGTGCTCCAAAATAAGGTGTGTCAAGCAAGAGATGACCAGAGAAATGCTCTTCTAAGGAAGAACAAAGGGCGAGCCAGGTTGTTCATCTCATCACACTGGTGACTCTCCATTTCTTCTTACTGAGCAAGGATTTTTAACTGCTGCTATAGGAAAAGCTCTCTATTCTTCTCACCTCACCTGATTATGGTCATCGTGTTGTTTCTGTTCCCATAGCTTCTGGTTGGCCTATCATATGTGCCATGTACCTCTAGAACACACAATTGAGTGAGGGAAATATGCTCTGTTGGTTTTGCTGCAGAACTGAAGCTGAACGTGAGGAAGGGTCTGTTTGAACTGAGATTTAGGGCTGAGCACAAGGGCCTCTCAGTCTGAGTGCCAGAAGGGAGAAGCAGTGCCCAAGAAACAGAAGCAGGGGCCTGTGGCACAGGTCTTGGGAGATGCAGCTGCCCTGTGGAACTGAAGCACAGGGAAAGTCCCATGCTCCTGGCAGGAAAGGGACAGAGGTGGCAAGCAAGTTCCACCACTAAACCTGATGTGAGTCAGGTTCTGCAGCTTGGGCAGGAGCTACAGCTGCTTCGTTGGGCTGGAGGATTATAGTTAGTGAGTGAGCGAGTCTGTGTGAGGTAGAGCTTAGTATGGGCCAGACTATCAGTGAAAGTCTATCCTAACCTTGGCCAGTTTGCTGCCTGTTGTCAGTGAAGAGTTAAGTGCAGCTGTCCTACATCTCAAGCTCTGTGTGATGACCGTTGAACCAAATGAGTTCCCCAAGAAGCTGCAGGAGGAATTTTCTGAGATATCTAGTAGAGACCATCCTCCCACATTGCAAATTCAAGTCTCTCAGACAGACCCTCTGCCTTCTAGGTGGGATACACCAGACTGATGTGCTCGCTTATCCAGTCTGTGACATAAAGCCATGCTTTGTTGCCCAAATCCAGGAAAAGAATTCCAAAATTTTTCTTTCTATTGTCTACTAAGTGACTAGCAAATAATTGTGTAGCCCACTCATCTGGGTCACATCATGTTCACCTCTATCCACAAGGAAAATCACATTTAATGTTTGGCTCCAGCATTAGGAAAGTGTTCAGACCTAAAAATCATATGGAGCATTTTGATATTTGATATGAAGAATTCCGTTTTCTGTATATTTGAGTTGTTTTCTCATATCTGTAAAGTATATCAAACTGTAAATCCTGGTCTAAAGGATAACACTAAGAATCTGGCAGTTATTAAAGAACATGCACCCAAACCCGAGTACACTACTTTTCCCTCATTTGTCATGTATTTTAGTCATTTGTTTCACCTATTGGCAGGTTTGAAGGTGAGTAGGCATAACAGACCTAAATACTAATTTATTCCATATTTAAGTTTGCATACGGGTGCCTGGACTGCAGGAATTCAGGTGATTCATCAAACACTCCTTACTCTTGTTCCCCATGACATTACAGATTCTGACCTTTTCCTTATGAGCCCAGTATTTCTCGAAAAATCAGGTAGAGTGTCTAAACTTTCCATTCTTGGTTAATGTGAACACAGCATCCCAGCCCTGCTTTGCATCTGCCGTATGCTCACAGACAAGTTGTAAACCCAGAGCTCTCACTCATTTTGAGCGCTGAGATCCCCAGATATTTTATGGATTGTGTGCCTTTTGAAATGTTCAGTTTTGATCAGGTGCACATACACTTCCTCTTCATTTCTGAGCAATATAACCTATGGAGGATGATTGGCATTCAAACTAGAAATGCATTATGCTTTCCTACCAGTATGAATTATTGCTTTCATCGCTGAATTTACATACATTGATGCTTGTGCGGATTCTAGACACATTTGGAAGGAAATGCACTTCGAATGACTGATAGAACAAAGAAGGTTTCTAGTTCTCATCAGTCTATTCTTTAAAATATGTCACATAACTGCCTGACTTAGTATTTTGATCACTGCATTTAGTTTAGGCTTACCAAAACTGATCCTATGGAAGTGGGTTTATCTATTCTTTCCAGGTGGTTGTGCCAAAAATTCAGGCTGTGCTGCATCCTTAGGAAAAAAACCTCAACATTTTAAGTTTTTTTCTATTTTGATGCTCCTGATGCCACTATGTTTATTTGGAGGAAGAGAAGATGAGTTACTTACGATTCGCTCTTTGCTCACATAAATGGGACTTGACTCCTCTACTTGATAAATGGTTTTGTTTCACATTTTTCTGTCTCTCTAGTTTGTTCTGACTCTGTTACCCTGTAGGACACTGCAGATGCAGAGGGCTGCTGTGATGACAGGACCTACCACATCAACATTTACCTGTTCACAAGTGTGGTACTCACGGAAGCGAAAGGAAGTGTTCTACCTCTTCACCAATTCATATTCTTCATCCACCATGTATGATTCAAATAGGTCTTCCCTCTCCTTTTATTTTGCAATTTCTGGTGTGAATACATGAAAGCTTGAACTCTGGATACATGTTGTATTTGACAGGCTAATTGACCCATTTTCATTAATGTCTTTGGCTCATGCATAAAAGATCACCTCTCCTGTAAGTAGCTTTTAAGGAATCCAGTCATTAATCTTCTTAAGCAGGTATTCCATTCTAGCTTCGTCTAAGGCATTTGTTCACACAGCCTGCACACTAGACTCATCCAGCAAAGAAATCCCCTAAGACTCTTCACAGAGCTCTGGGAGAATCCTACCTCACAAAATCCTTCCTGGAAGAGAGGGATCATTATATTTTTTCCAGATGCTGGTTTACCTCAGGAAAGGTAGCTCAGTTAAGCTGGCTTCAACTTGCTTTTGAAGTTTTTCCAACTTATAGGAACAATTACACATAAAATACCAGGAGATAGGTAAGGTCCTTGATCACAGTCTTTCTGATACTACATTAAAATGATTTTTAAGTACACAATACCATATTTACAATCTCTTGCTATTGTACAGAGATAAAACTATTACTTCTATTAATTTTAAATAACAAACTATAAAAGCATACTGAGCCTCAGTTTTTGCCTGGCATAACTCACAGGTACAGAACTCATGAAACAAGATACTCTTGTGCTTTTTTTTCTGGCTGCATTGCAAATGTTATTTGAAACATCTTGTTTGGGCCTCGCTTTTTTCTTTTGCCATGCAACCTGCTCTGGCTGGTAAGTAGACAGATAATAATTTTGTAATAATGTAATAGCCAGAAGCAGTAAAATCTCTGTTCTTGCTGCGTTATTAGAAGCAGGAGCTGATAAACCGATGGCATTTGAGAGATGTAGTTGGATCAGTGAACAGGACAGAGTGGATTTTAAAGGCTTAAACAGAACCTGAATGGGAAACTTGTGAGAAAGCAGATTCAGAATAGATAGCGATGTTAGGGGGAGGACATAGGTTTTCAACGTTGATTTGGGAAGAGAAGAGGGAGTAACAGAGTCCAAGGGGGAAAAAAAATATCACCTTTCTGGTTTGGCCATACTGAATTTCAGTTGACAGCTAGCTAGCCCCAAAATTATGTCAGACAAAAGCTGAGCACTGTGTCAGTATAGCAGTGGTGGTTGAATCTGTGTTTGTGGATGAAATTATAGGGAGCCCACAGGAAGTAAAAAGCAACGACTTTAGGGCCAAGACTGTGGAACCACTGCAAAACCTTTCAGACATGAGCCACACTGGAAGGGTTGGAAAGTTCATGTCATCTGAAGCAAATGTGGCTGACACAAAAGCACAGAGGATGCTGTGCCAACCTTGGAGACAGCATATGCCCTGCCATATTTGAAGTCCGAGCTCCATTCGTGGACAGCCAGCAGGATGAATGGATCTCTGTCCTTCCCCATTGTGAGTGCAGAGGAGTCCTCAGCACATCTGTGGGCCAGCAAACTTAGCACTGGGCCTAATGCATTTTGTGTTAATTATGGGACACCAGGCCAACTGCCTGAGTTTTCAATCAATCTTCCCCTTGTCTTATAAAGAGGAAGAAGAATCCACAGACTACTGCTCTGAGGGTCTCTAAGCTGAATAATGGTTGACCACTCAGTTGGGCGTTGCTTTGATGATAGTAGGGCAACCTAGGCCTGACTTAATCTGACACTACACCAGCCGTCTCTCCCTCGCCTCGCGCTCCATCCCTCGTACCAGATCTTGCCAGGTCGGATCAACACGCTGAAACTGTTTGCTGTTTGGCTCTCTCAGTTTTTCTGGCAGACCAGCTTGTTTGCTCAGCTCAACCCACAGTTGCACAACCTCTGGAGTTTAGGGCTAATGTGAGGGAAGTAGGAGGAGCGCACGGCTGGCACAGGGGAGGTAGCCCCTTCCAGCAGCCACGGGGGAAAAGCAGCACAAACAGCAGCTCTGGAGTCTGTCTCCCTGTCATTAGGGTGGAGTATCAGCATTCTTGTGAGGATGAAGCAGTCTGTGCTTTAAACCCAAGTTACCAGAGTGCAAAGCTCCAGTTTTCTATTGCATTGACGTGTACTAACAGCAAAACTACTAATTGCCTTTGTTTTGATAGGTTTTTGTGTTTTGCATATTCCTTTTCATCTTGTACTGAGCAAACAGTGTTGAAATTCCCTTCCATAAGCCCAGATTATGTTGAAGTCTGCACGTAGACCTTTTTGGATACAACGTGTGAGCAATCACTTTTAACCTCTGCAATTAACAGATACACTCAGAGGTACTGCTTCTCCACCTTTAGCACAGTTTTTATAATAAATCAAGGAAGCCAAGTGCTCAAAGCAGGTTACAGTTCCCAACTTTAAGACCAGTCAGTAGGTGGGAGGTGGGAAGGATCTGCCAGTGTGACCTGGGGGATAATAGATGAGAGTATTTTGACACTGCATGTTTCTCTTAATGTACTGTGCCTGCCTCCTCTCACCTTGATTATAAAGTTTAAAAAAATCCAATTCTTCACCACCTACACACATGCTATTAAAATCATGATGTGTATTAACAAAAAATCTTTCCCAGCTGGATGGGAAATTGCTGATAGTATTGCTAACAACAGAAGCCAGCTCTTCACTGTGCAGCCATCCGCCATGATGCCATAAAACCAAAGCCTGACAGGTTTTACAGTTTCAGAAATTGTTAGCTTCTCATCCACTCCTCCATCTTTCCTTCTGGTTTTGTTTGTGTGTTTGTTTCACCTTCTCTCTTCCTGGAAAACTATAAACTGCCAAGGCCATGTGTAGCAGTGACAAAGCACGATGGAGAGTGACCAAATACTTGTTCATATGTTCTGTTATTTTTGGGGACAAGGTGGGAAGGATCAGGAAGGGCGGCACAGGCAGACACGCATTCTGGGTCCTAGCTAGAGAGTGGCTGCAATTCCTCATGTTCCCTCCTGACCCTCCCCACCAAACAGGCGTGGATGATTTGTGGTAAAGAGAGTTACAAACTCCATTTAACAAGGAGCAGCTCTCAAGCAAGTCCCTAGACCCACCGTATCTTCTTATTTCAGGAAACATGGACGTAAGGTCAAACTTCACATCTGTCCTGCTCTCTTAAGGCATCACCAGACATCTCTGGTCATGCACTTGGGTTAGGGGGTGACCTCACAAGTTGGGGCCCCTCGCCATTCTGAAGTATCTGTGATTTATCTGTGGAAAAAATATTGATTTACTTTGCTAGTTCTTTGCAACTTAGTCCCTCACTATTTTTTTTTTTTCCTCTGCAATTTCTTCAAGATTTGCAATAGAAAATACTGGACAGGTGAAACAGAATGACAAACTGGTCTTTAGGAGGAGAGATTGTCTCTGCTATTCAGTCTGGCGACAGCTCCTGCTACTTCAGTGTACTTTTTGGGTAGAATTCAGACATTGAATATCACATACTTATTCGTGCTGGCATTTCACAGTGGTAGTCATGAATGGTCTGCTCTGTACTGGAAGGATTGCTCTGTGCTTAGTAGTCCTTATTTCTGCTGCTGGCTTAGAGACACTATAAAACAAAAATGACTGACAAATGGATTGAAGCACAGGCTCTAGGTGGATTATAGGCAATTAATTCCCATACCAAAAAGAAACACATCAAAAACCATTAAGGTATAAATAGAAAACACAAATCTCAGCCAAACCAGAACCTACAGCTGCAAACAAAAGTAATTCTATTGCCACTGTCTTCTGAGCCCAAAGCAAGTACTTAATGAGCTATCTCCTTGTGTCTGGGTGTTGTAGGTCCTTTTCAGCAGCTACTGAATATTTCCTCTGCTTTCATTTATCTTCTTCCAGCACTTTAACACCAAATAACAATTTGCACTTAGTAATTAAGACCTGTCTTGCAAGCATAACAGACTCTCATCTTCTGCACAGCTGCCGGACCTGTATCACACCTCCTCTCCTCAAAAGAAGTAAATCTGAAACATGTGAGCTGAGTCACTACCTACCCCAGAAGAGCTGGGATTGGAGAATGAAATACCCCCACCAACCTTTGGTTGGGGCATAGACCCACTTAAAAACAGGTGGGGCTGCAGCTTTAACACACCCTGAACCGAGAAAGAAGGAAAAGCACAAGAAAGAGTTGTGTCTCTTGGCCAAGGGAGCTCTGTGGGGAATTCAGAGGATGCCCAGAGCAAGCACAAGGCAGAATGCATGCGGCTGTTTTCTAGAGAGGACTGGCCCTGGCCAGGGGCACTGCTGCACTTCATGAATTGGCTTAGAAATCAGGGCAAGTGTCTCTGAGTGGCCTTCAGCAGTGTAGATGTAGCTATGGTAGCTGGCTATTTCTTCATCAGTGACAGAGTTAACAAGTTCCTAAGAGCTGAAGTTAAACAGAGACAAGTTATAATTTCTTTCCAGGGTCAACTTTGCTTTGGGCTGTTGCTGTTAGATCTCTTTCAGAATGAGAAGCCAGTAGTTTGTGTTTAGCTTGTATTCAGAAGGTTTTTCTGTGATGACTGATGTAACAAACTAATTGTAAAATAGTTAAAGATTAAAACTGCACCATCATGTTTACAATTTCTGTCGTTATCTGTGAGGTATCCTGGTTATGGTTTAACTTTAAACTTATTTAATTTTTGACTTATTTTTCGCTTGGGAACTTTTTTTCTTTCCTTTGCCCGTTCTGTTTCTTGGCAAGGCAGCAGCCCATGCTCACCTCCCCGCTAATGCAAAACTGGAGTGGACATCTCATCATCGTTCAGCAGCTACTGCTGTATAAACAGAAGAACAGAGACAGTTGTTGCTGCTAAAGCCTGTGTGTATGTTTCCCCTCCTTAATCCATGGGCATGGCCACAGCAATATCATATGATTAGTTACGGGTTGTTCCATTCATAAATACACAGCACATGAAGCCACAAGTAAACAAAACTGTAATTCCTGCAAATGTGGCTAATTAGAAAGGGTTGATTCCATTTTTATCACATAGAGGGATCTGAGGTCCTGTTCCCCTAAGCCGCATAGTTAGGAGACTTACCCATATCAACATTAAGAAAACCTTACTCTCAGTGTTAGGTTGCCTTTTATTATTTTTTAACAAACAGAATGGACCCAGATTTAATCATTTTTGCATTCATTTATCTCATTTCAGCAGGCTTAGGAATTCTTTGAATTGTGCTGACCAAAACATGCTTCAATAGTCTCCAGCTACGTTACTTGCTTAAAGTGATGACACCTATTAATCCCAATATCCATCTGATACAGCATTTTGGGTATTTGTGCCAGCCATATCTAGCAGTTCCCCCTTGACCATGTTCTCATTAACCCTACGACTCTTTCCTGTGATCTCCCTCCATTTCCCTGTACTCATGTTTATTCATCCCTTCCTTTATATTTATTGGGGTTGAACTTCAGTTTCTTGATTTCAGCTCATTTCTCTAGCCTGAATTTTGTGTATTCTCACCCTCCAGAGTTAGGTACATGCTTCCATTCTTCTGCCCTGCAGGCATGGTTAGGCTCTGCGCAGCCCATTCTCAAGTTGAGAGGGGTTGCTTGGGCATGACAGGAGACCTCCTTGCCTAATCCTCCTCCACTAGCACTTACCCTGGGTGCTTGGCAGTTTTTCACCAGGCTTTGTACAAGACAGACGTATCATCTGTTTCACACCCCACTTGACATTTCTGTAGTGGACACTCTGTTGTCATCTCCAAAAAAAACAGCTTTTCTGGTTTTGTTGTCATTCAGCTTAAAGATAAGAGACGACTCATGGAGGTCAACTACAGGTCACAACTGAGGGTCATATAAGGTGCAACTGAGCAGACACCAGTAGGAGACAGAGAGTTCAAACACACTTGCTCCACACCTTCTCAGGAGAAATGGAGGAAACTGTGTTCTTGTGTGACATCTCCTAAGAATATGGCTTTTTTTCCTCCTCCAGTAGCAAGACCACAGTGAGATTCATGAATTTTCTAGTACTTCTGTGTTAGCAGATCTGATCCATGCCATCCCTGCCATTCCTGGCTCATGCTTTTGTCTCCTAGCAGTGACACAGTCCTTGTGCTGGCTATGCAGTTTTTAACCACTGGATCCCATGGTGTTTATAGACCCAAAACAGGACATGGGGAACAAATACCTTATACTGCAGTAATACCAATGTGCTGGCCATGGCTTGTGTTTCCAACAGAGCTCATAACCTCTTCAGAAAGCATCGGACATGGCGTGACATTACTTAGATTTACAACATTCTACACCTCTCCTAGGCTTCTTCCTAGTTGCCTGAAAGACCATTAGAGAGAAAGCCAGGGAAAGATCTCCCATGCCAGCTGAAACAAGTGAGGATGCATGAACAATGCCACGTCCCAGCAGGAGAGATGAGGCAGACAAGTGGTGTCAGTCAGCAAGGAGGAGGTGAGCATGCCTCTTTGGGCAATAACCTTCTGTGTCTGTTCACAGGTCCCTCAATTTTTTCAACCTCCAGCAAGTTGCTGGATACCCTCTGGTGGCAAAATAAACCAAGATTATAAGCACCACATTTACTGGCTGCTCTAATAGCAAAACATCTGCATAGCCGTGGTTTTAAGCCCCTCTGGAATATCAAAGTTTGAGATTCAAATCCTTCTTATGAAAAAGGATGTGGTGTAATCCACTTCTCATTCAGTGGCTTTCGTAGATTTGTAGGTTGAGAAAACATCCTTTAAAAAGTCATATAGTTTAAAACAGCTGTGTGTTGGCTGCTAAACACTGCATGGCACGGCACGCATCCCTGCACTTGGCACACACTGGAAGGGCTGGAGTTTGAGAAGTAACATTCAGATTTCAGTAATCCGTATATAAGGACATCTCAGGGAACTATACAAAGCGCTACTGTGGAGCATTTTTTGTCCACTAGGCTTGTTATCCCGTCAAAGAATATAATTAAGTTGGTTTGCCAGATGCATTATAAGCCCCAGCTGACTGCTATTTATCACCTTATTTTGCCGTAGCTGCTTACACAACTACTTTATGAATTCCTCTACCTGTTTGTTAGCTATTGATGTAGTGTTCTTTGTGTTCTGGATCCCTGTCCCTCATTGCTTGTATAAAAAGGAAGCAGTTCTCTTTTTTGAAAGGGAAGCTGTTTTATACTCTTCCCCAATTGATAATGTTTAGGGTCATGCTTCCTTTTCAGGAATGCTCATAAGTAATCATCAGCAGTTGTAATTATCCAGCTGGTTACCCAGCATACATTTTGTTGTGCTACATTGTGTAATAGTCTATATTCCAGTTTTCTCTGACCTTTCGTGATCAGATAGTTGCTTCATAGATCTGTCTTGTGATTTGTCTTATTGCTTCCTACTTTCTGTTAGGTAAGGCTTTCTAAAGGTATTATCCTTTTCAGTGGCAAATCAAAGAATCACAGAATCGTAGGGGTTGGAAGGGACTTCAAGAGATCATCGGGTCCAACCCCCCTGCCAAAGCAGGTTCCCTAGGACAGATAGCACAGGTAGTTCCTAGATGGGTCTTGAATATCTCCAGAGAAGGAGACTCCACCACCCCCCTGGGCAGCCTGTGCCAGGGCTCTGTCACCCTCACTGTGTAAAAGTTCTTCCACATATTGGTGTGGAACTTCCTGTGCTCCAACTTGAGGCCACTGCCCCTTGTCCTGTCCCCACAGACCACTGAGAAGAGGCTGGCCATTTCCCCCTGTGTCCCACACTTCAGATATTTATAAACATTAACAAGATCCCCTCTTAGTCTTTTATTGAGGCTGAACAGCCCCAGTTCATTCAGCCTTTATGGTTTTTTCAATCTTCACACAAATACAATAAACCAAAATACTCTGCATATGTTTCCTGCAATAACTGAAGGGTATCCAACTGCTTTATTAACATGAACTAGTACATTCTCAACAGCCCTTCTGTAATAAGAAAAAAATACTATTGCGCTCTCTTAGAAAAGGCAAACTGGGGCATGGAAAGGGTGTAGGATTGTTCCAAGTTCATTGAGAGCTGCAGGATGGGATTGAAATCTGTAACTCTGGCCCTAGAGTGGCCACATAGGCATATACAGTATAAAAGCCCCTCAAACTCAGCTTTCTCAGCTCTGTAAGACACTGGCAACTGCTAAGATCCTGTGAAGTCCTAGAAATCCCTTCAACCCAAGTCAAAGGCCAGTATCATGCTTTTGCTGGAGCTATACAGCAGCAGAGGCTTGTCCTGGTTTTTGGATGGAATAACGTTGATTTTCACAAGAATCTGGGAGGGGACACAGACAGGACAGCTGACCCAAACTAGCCAAAGGGGTATTCCGTACCATGTGACATCATGTTCATATAGAAGAGGTGGGTCTGGCCAAGGAGGAGGGATCCCCTTCTGAGGACAGGCTGGGGATCAGGTTCTGTGTGATGAGCAAATTGCATTGTGTATCACCCACTTTGTGTATTTTTCCATAAGCACTGTTGCTGTTATTTCCCTCTTCCTTTGCTGTCCCAGCAAACTGTCCTTATCCCAACCCACAAGTTTTACTTTTTTCTTCCAGTTCTCCTCCCCATCCCACCAGGGGTGGGAGGAATGAGCGGCTGGTGGTGCTCAGCTGCTGGCTGGGGCTAAACCATGACAAGGCTATCCAGCAGTTTCCTTGTGTCGAGTAGGGTGAGTGTGAAACATCGTTGTTTTACACACACAGTTAAAGGGGGTTCTGGCAGTCTCCCCCACCTTACAGAGGCACCCTGCGGCTTTATGTCCTTCCAGAGAGACTTCCATCAGGAGATAGGATGGAGGAAGCTCTAGAGATAGAAAAGACACTGTTGCCCAGGTCAACAGATTCTTAGGGGTAGCAAAAATTATAACTTTTTTCCTGTCTGCTTTGTCTAGGCCATGAAAAGCCAAGTGACATGGTCTTGCTGAAAGAACAGCCCAAGCCTTTGGAATTGGTGTGGAAAAGCAATCCTTGGAAGTAGAAGTAACTACTCTGTCTTAGCAGCAAAAAACCTCAGTTCTCCAGGGGTTTCTCCTGCTTCTTCCATTCAGGTCTTTCCTTTTTTCTGTCTCCTTTTCCCAAGATCCTAAACCCTGGAATAGTAAAATTTAGTTTTCCAAAGTCACTGGGACATTGAATCATTCCTATGCTATAGCCTCTCCCTTTTTATCATTTGGAGTTGGCAAAAGGATAGGCATCTGAGGAAGTCTTAAATCCTGTTTATATTATAAACACCGTGTCTTGCTCCTATTCCCATCCCCCTCAGCCAGATACAGCACGGTTTTAGAAGCTGCCAAGCAGAACCAGGAGCTTCCCTGCATCTGGGAAGGTGGTAGCTGGAACTCCTCTAAAATCATCATGTGTGCCCTCTACAAAATTCAGCTTCACATGTGAAACTCATCCCTGCCAGAAGGGGATGCTGACATGGAGGACCTGCAAGAGGAATAAACAGCTCAGCGCTGCCCTCAATCACGCAGTGATACAGGTGGTCAAGTGCGAGACGCTTTGGAGATGGGATGGGAGAGGAAGCTGGCTCTCTGCCTGTACACAGCAGCAGCAGCGGAGATATTAATCCCATGCTGCTGCCAGCGCAGAATTCTCTCAAAATTAAAGTAAGGCAGTTGTAAAGGGCAACGGAGATGGAGGGTTAACTGTGATATCCTGCCAGAGAAGATAATACTGAAGTAATAGTGAAGCAAGCGCTTTCACACACCCCGGTCATTTCATCATTGTGTTGGACACAATGGCTGACAAGGGAGCACAGCACTTAAGGCTCAGAAGGGAGAGGAAGTAGGGGCAGAGGTGGCTAAAAAGCTTGGAAGTCAGAGAAGAGAGAAGAAAAAAATTTCCATGTTTCTCACAGAAGCCTGAGCAATAATCCCAGAACACGGACACAGCTGCGGCCAGCAAAAAGAGATGCAAAACCAACAACAAAATCCCCCTGGGTTTAGGAAACAGTGAGGAGCTAGACTAAAAGCTAGATGCATTTCAGAATAAATTCAGTGTTGCAAAAGCAATGATGTGAAAGGCACATGAGCCACAGCAATAAAACGTGATACGCGCCGTTACCTTAAACATGGAAGAATAATTGACAGGGGACTAAACCAGACCCACAGAGCACACATAGCCCAGGGCTCTGACAAACCTATGGCTGAAAGAGAGGAAGAGGAGCAGCGTGGGGAGAAGTCAGAGGAAGACTAGCAAATCACAGGCAAAAAAATAAATAAATCACACAAGAGCCCCTGATCCCCAAGACTGAAAATTCAGCTGGAGTCACTAAATAGTCCCATGGTTGATTGGCAGAAAGACCAGTCAGCTTGTAGAAGGGACAGAGAGTCTGTCCCCCAAAATAAAGTAAAATAAATGTCATTTGGGCTGAAAGAGAGTTGGTGTTTGTCAAACGGTTAGCCAATTTGTTTCATGCTTTAGACATGCATGCTATCACAAACCCGTAGCTTAATCTGCAGGAGAAAGTGCCCAGCTTGGGCTTGGAGGGGAGAATAGCCACGTCTGAGATCTGAGACAGAAGCTCTTAGGGAACAGCCTGGTGTGCCAGCGGAGCGGCCAAGGATGCACCCTAACCAGCACAGAAGGCTGCAGCAGGGCAGAGGTTCTGCAGATTATCTGGCAGCTTATCGCATCCTCCTGAGACAGACTACGGACTCGTGGAAGCATATGCACAGACACATGTGCATGCATGCACAGACATGCTTCTGGACCACCTGAGAAAAACTAGAGGGGGTATTTCTAAATCTGTGAACACTTTGGCAGTAGAAAGCTGTTCCAGCGGCACTCTCAGTGTTATTTCACAGTTAGCACAATGATGCTATGCAGCCTCTTTCATGGAAACTATGTCCCAAAAATGCTCAGTGAGTTAAATAATACAGGCACTGCTTTAAATAATAAATACTAGTGTACAAAAAAAACCCAAAACCAACAACATGTTAAGAGACCACAAGAAAGGAAAACCAGTGATGTTTTCAGCTGAGATAAGAAAAAGATGGAGAGGGAGATGAGAATTTGTGACTGACCCACTAGAAGAGAAGGCCCCTGAAGCTGCTGGCTGATGTTAGGTGAGGAAAAAACCTTCTAGTGGGAAGAGGGATCGAACTTTTGTGTTGTAACCCACAGCAAGGGGGCGTAGCCATGCTGCCTGGCAGGCACACAGACGATTAGCAGCAGTCCGTGCTCACAGGCATTAGAAAAACTTGGAGCTTTTTACAACGGCCATGGAGAAGCTCACACAGATGGATGATGATGGCATCACTTATTCCCATCCCATTCATATTTGTGATGTTTTCTCCCTCTGCCGCTGTTACAGCACCCATTGCTGCCATTTCTCAAGCAGTCTCTGCAGAGGGGACTTGCAACCACTTCCCTGCACCTTGCAAGCCACACAGTTCATGCCTTAACTGGGACGTGGATTTTTTCAGTGCTGCTACTGAATAACTAAAAATGTCTTTCCATACATATGAAGAGAAGTGTGTCATCCTTTGATTATCACTACTTTGCCAGCAACCATCCCCTATCTAATATATCAATGGCCACTGCAATGGCATTTCCTTGTATCCAGGGAATATTAGAAAGGATGGGCAGGTAAGGAACAAGAATTGAAATTAAATTCTGACAATAAATACAGACTCCTGCCATTATAGCATATTCATGCCATGTCATAAGCCAACAGAAAATGTCTGGGCTTGCGTACTTCAGTCTTTCTCCTTCCCTGCCTGAAACACAGAGAACCAGAACAGAGGAAAAGCAAAGCTATTGATGTCCAAAGGAAAAAGAGAAGGGAAAAAGACTTCCTGCCTCACTAAGCCTTGGGATTTGACACTTATGGTGCTTGATTCTCCAGAGTGGTCAATGAAAGGTAAGAGCTTTCCTCACCTCGAAGAACACTAAGAGCTTTGTAGACTCAACCTTGTATGTCTTGACAGATGTTCTGACTTGTTTTGCTGAAATACGTAGGACAGGCAGGTAGATCTCTCCTACATGCTGTCTGTCTCTCACTCTGTATGCCTTGATTTTGTGGACATTTTTGAAAAAGATACTATCATGGTACTTCTAAGCCAGTTCACTTCACAGTGTGGGAAACAGCTCCATGAGCCTGTTCAGGGCCCTGTCAAAGGTAACTTTCCATAGACTTCAGCAAGCTTTGGATCAGATCCTGCAGAGTATGCCCAACACTGGTTTTGCATTAAAAGCAAGCACTTCTATGTGCTAAGATTCAGTATTTTCAGAGAGAGTCATATACAAGAAAGAATGTACTCGTGGCATTTATATTTCCTTCCAGTGACATATGAAGACACTACATAGTATATATATATATTTTTTTATATATCTGCACATTGTTCAAGCTACTTAAGGAAAGAAAAAAAGTGAATAAGCAAGATTGCCCTTCCCTTGTCATTATCAGCCATGGTGTGATTAGGCACAGAAGTTCCATCACTTTAACAGCAGACATGAGAGTCTGGCACCCTTACAAAGTCGGTTGACCTTCTGTGATGACGTGAAGGAAAAAAATGCTTCCTCCGTTAAGCAGCTTCACCATAAGAAAAAGATGTGCCAATGGTAGCAATTTTTCTCACAGTTTGATAACCCTAAATATTCATCTCCATTAGTCTCCTGCACACTGCAGCATGAGCATCTGTAGGCATCTCAGCATCAGCATTTTAGTTTGGATTAGGTGAGTGCTTTTGATGAGACTTTCCCGGTTGTCCCCTGCACTCCTGCTTTGGCTTGCAGAGTGGAGCAGTCTTGGAACACACAGGCAGATTCCTTTTGGGTGCAATAGAAGCCAAAGTCATGCTCCAGAAGCACTCCTAATATACTCCAGCTACTAATAGTGAGTCACTGCACCGGTCCAAGACCCATCCCAGCCTCCCCACCCCAAACACAAACCAGTTCACTCTGCAGGTCTGCTCTGATGCTACTTCACCAGTGGCTTATGGAAAAGTGCCAGAGATACCATTACCATGACCACCCCAAGTTTTCACTTTGTGCATCTTTTTGTTCTAAAAGTGGAGACCTGTTTGTCCTCTATGCAGCAACCACACAGTGCAACAAGACCCCAAATGGCATTGACATCTTTGGCAGGGCCAAGATGATCTTCCTACCAGGAAAGTGTTTGTTCTCATTTGGGAGTCTGGGGGGCATTGCTGGTCAGATGAGTCTCTCTGTTAGTTTATTCCCCCATCATCTAATGCTTTTCAGATTGCCCCAGAAGTCTTTTACTGAGACTAGATACTGGAGCTGGTTATGCAGGTTCCTCTCTTCCCAAGCTAACGTCACAGAAGTTGCAGTGCCAGAAGTACTGTGGTATGATGTCAGATATTTAGCTGAGTGATTCCCTTGCAGCAGATCAGATAGTGAAATTCAAGCACCTGGCTTGAAAATAGCCCAGGCAGCTGTTTGAAACACGGTGCATGGAGGCAATGATCAGGTGCTTGCTACTGCAAGAGTTACCACAAATGTGTGTTGTTATATCTGACCCAGGTTTGGTGGCTGTACCACACACCACCGTGAAGAAGAGAGAGGCAAAGCTTAGATGCAGTGACAGGTGCTATGAAATACCCACGTAGGGTGTGATGCTCTTGCTGGTTCTTTGCGGTCCCCTGGGAACTGACGGGCTCACCAAGAGGAGAGCTCGTAACAAGGCACGTCCTGTGGCATGAGGTGACACCGCCACTGCGCACTGTGGGAAGAAGATGGAAAGACACCCATGCCCCATACCAAAACAGTAAGGCACACTAAGTTCCCCTGAGTCGGACTTG